>CM070075.1:4509718-5220775 GCA_036250285.1 Pyrocoelia pectoralis | reverse complement strand
TTGGTTACGTAAGCGTTATTAACATATACAGTTCCTTCACCGCGTTTAGTTGAAGTCTTGCGTGCAAACGACTCTTAAGTAAGTTTGGGCTGTACCATTCGGTTTATCCCCATAAGCGAAGCTAAAATATAAGAAAGCGAACTAAAGAAAAGAGTTGGGCAAGAAAGTGAAATCTACTCATTAGAGTAGAAGAAAGCAGAAAGCGAATGGATCTGAAAATATAGAAAGAAAACGTTCAAGATAAACAGACAAAAACGTGCAAAGACAAAATAAAACATCACAATCTCAAGGAAGAAAAGTACAAGAAAATCTTTCAACAATGGTGTTCGAAAACGAGAAGTAATTCAAGAAAAAATAAAAATAAATAAGAACAAATGTTTAACAATAATATCGGAAGATATATGCGGATATAGAGATCAAATGAGGAGTTTAAGAAGAATGGGAATAAACAAGCCAATAGTGGACGCGGCTCTAATCGTAGCCATAGAAAAAGTATCCTTGGTTACTTTTTCTATGATCGTAGCCAAGTCCGGTCACGATTCCCCCAACATGGATCGTCGCAATTCGACAAGCACGCGACACTCACAAAGTATGTGGCGGTGCGCCGTCTCATCGTCTGTGTAGTATCCTCTACAGCAGCGGTTCTCAACCTTTTTAACTCGGTGACGCACAAAAATACGTCTTAGAAATTTGCGACACCCCTATATCTATGTAATGTTTGAAGGCCAGGGGGGGTCAAACCCCCAAGTAAGGGGAGCGTACCTCGGGATAATATTTGAAAGTCTACCCCTGAAAACAGCAGTTTAACACTATTTTTGCTCTTTCAAGAGCCATTATTGATTTATAAAAACATTGTTGCAAAAAAATGTCTCTGTGAGGTTCCGGTACTGCATTCCGGCGTGTTCCGGCTGAAGATTCATGCAACTATTGATGACGCAATGAATATATTTTTTTTAATTGACAAAAATTCGACAGGGTACAAAGGATAACAGGGATAACACAAAAATATGGTAAATCTCGCGACACACCTGACAGTCACTTGCGACACACCAATAGGTGTTTTCTTTTTGCATTTTGTGTAGCTTTAAGTCAGCTCTGTCAATACACACCATTCGTTTTATAAAAATATTTGACTCAGTTCTCAATAACCCTATTCGTTTTAAAAGCTTTAAGTTTATATTAACCTGAGGCAGAAATGTCTTATGACGCAACCTTGACGCAAGGCACTTCAAACACGTGATAATTGTAACTTTACCCAACCCTGTGGCGTAAAGTGACCATTCGTACTGATTTTATCAGGACAGTACTGATTTTGAGCATAGCTTCTGATTTTTTCAAAAAAAAAATCAGTACGCAAAATGTCCTGATTTTTTGGTTATTGTACTGAATGTACTGAATTTCGGTTGTTTCGAAGCATGACTAATTTTTCGTTAGGTAGTTATTATTACTTTTACATTTACAATAAATTACAGATGATATTCCGTGAAATACCTACCCAAATGTTAATTAACTAAACTTACGATATGCTAAAATAAAATTTTACGGCTATCATAGTTACGAGCAGTGACCAATTCACACGATATCGTTTCTAGAACGTTTTAGCACATATTTATTATAATGTACTTTAGAATATAATTTGTTTATAAAATAAAAATATCCTTTAATTTCGCAACAATCTTTTTTATCACCCCAATAACAGCAAAGCAATAGTTGCTTTACTTGTGTATGTTATTATTTTTAAACCCCTCCTCTTAGATTTTCTTAGATCTGGTATTTTTTTTATTTTTTGGAGCTGAAATTAGGGAATCAGTGGTAGAAATATAGTCATTTGAGAGCGTTAAATGTTCTATTTTAACTCAAATTTTTTGAAATTTTCCGGGCGAGTGCCCACGGACCCCCCTTCCCTCGGGGATACGGAGTACCCCCCAGACCCTTCGGTCACGTTCAGAGTGTCCTGATTTTCATCTTATTAATTATGGCCACTTTACTGTGGCGATGCAAAAGAAAACACCTAATGTGTCGCGACACGATGGTTGAGAACCGCTGCTCTACAGGATGGTGATTCTACCAAGCCTATGCGGTGCATGTGCTTGTTTAGTTTACAGTGCCAAGAAAGAATACCAACAAGTAAGTCGCAGGTTCTTCCTTGATAAACCTGTGCAGAAACGCACCAGACTGCGATATGGTCCCCTGAGGGGCTCTCTCGCATAAGGACAGTCTAACATCAAGTCCCACCTAGCCACGTCTTGCACTTTGGGTGTCTTGAGTTGTCAAGTTGTTTACTGTAGGTAGTGGAAGGGCGGGCTCTGGACCATAAAACGGTTGTTTGGAGACCAGTCGGGCTAACTTATCGGCTTTTTCGTTGCCTGTTATTCCAGCATGCCCTTTAAACCCATACGAACTCAAGGGTGACTTGGTGACACTTGGAAACCAGTGTATAGGTGATTTTGCATTGACCTAGCGTCGGAATGTTGTCTAGTACCTAGTTGGCTGAGATGGAAGATCAGTTCTTTGGAATACATTCTAGTGCCTGTTCCTTCCATTGTATTAGATCCATCCGTGAAGATTGGTATCTCTGGTTGGGATGCCACTTCCGCATCAAAGAAGATGTGGTAGTTTTTCCCTAGTATAGGTAAATTGAGGAATGAGTGAGTCAGATCGTCCTTCTAGGATAGGCAGTCGCTTGATTGCCTCGCCCAGAATTCGAGAGTGGCCCACCTCAATACCCCTGCTATTCAACGACATGTCCTTGGATTTTCATCAGCCTATATTCTGCAATTCTGATTATTAACGTAGCCATTGAGATGCAAATGGGCTTCGTCGCTGAAGAAGATTTTGGTCGATAATTCGTTATTCACTTGTCTTTGTTTCTGTATCCAATCGGCAAATGTATGGCGCTTGAAATGGTAGGTCATGTGTTAAGTAAATTTTGTACGTGTGCAACGACTAATCTTTCATCAACATCCGATGTAAAGTGGCCATGGACAAGTGGAATTCGGCTGTGCTCGATGTCGAATAGACGTGTACGAGTACGTACTGACTTCGTAACATCTACCACAGACTCAGTTTCCTGGAATTTCTTCACAATTTTGCCAATAGCACTCTCGGTTGGTGGATTACGCGGGCCGAAAAAATCACGAAGAGTACGAAATGTAGTTTTGTTTGAACGTCCATTTTCGTAATAGGCTTCAATAACTTTAGTACGTTCTTCGATGCTCAATAAGTTTCCATTATTCGATTTGTAAACGGCTGAAGATGTCAAAACAAGAAACTAAGCTCAAAAAACCATTAACGTTTAAGCTCCATTCACATTTAAACACCCTCTATTTCGTCAACTTAACATTAACTCCAAGTCTGACGCTGAGAGATAGAAGCTGTTAATTTTTTTGCGAGCTTTTTAAACGTTCTCGTGATAGATCAGGAGATGGATTCATTACTCTGGTGACCTGAACAATAAATATAAATTCTGCATTGGGTATTTTTTATCTGAATAACACGCCCTGTATCACAAACTTGCCTGTGCCTGTATACTATTTTTTTGTAGTTTGTAACATTCACCTCCTTACGTTGGTATCATAGAGAAATTATAATTTCTCTATGGTTGGTATTTACAATTAATTCGTGTTTATTTTAAAAACGTTCAAACGTCCTACTTTTCTTAACTGTTCAATTCCAATATGCAACATGTTTAAATTTTTTAAACTTTAAATCGTAAAACCACATAGTATGTGTGGCTAAATGAATTATTAAGAGAAATGTCTACGGTAAGTTTCTTGTATTATAAAATAAATAAGTAACAGTAACGTCCATATTATAGATAAAGAATGACAGAATTGGATGCTATGATGTGTTCCATGGAAATCGCATCAAATTGTAATTCATTTACCTGTCATTCTGAAGTAATAAATCTTATCAATGCGGGAATGATCGAAAATGTTTCGCTTGCGGTTGTGAACCCAAATTTGGAAATCAATGTAACTAATAAATGTGTAAAGAATAGAACCTCTCGTAGACTTTCAAAAGTTTCTGATAATAATACATCATCAGTTTGTGAAACTGTGAACAGTAAGACAATGTGCAAGGCAATGTTATCGATTTAACCGAATGTGAAGAAGAGACTCCTTTTAAATACATTACAACGAGGAGACAAAGCGGAAGACTGAAACATCCTATACGTGAATCTACCTGTGATGACACTACAACCGAATTGAAGACCAGTCAATGGAAGTTACGGATACTAGCTTTTCTGTTACGTTAACCGAAGATTCAGAAACAAATCAACCTGTGAGAGTGAAACGCTCGTTAAGAAAACGTGTACATCCACTGGAAAAGAAGGTGGAATCTGACCAAAGATGAGGAAACTTAGTGTTGAACAATATTATTGTGATAAAAAGGTGAAAAGGCTGCCTTCAACTTTGGAAACTATATTTGAGGAACCGAAACAGCAAAATAATGAAGAGCAGTTTATTGGTACGAGGAAATATAAACGTGCGCTCCATTTCCATCAAGATGTTGCAACGGAAGCAAGTTAAAATTAAGAAAACGTGTTCTTAAAGCCAAAAAGTTGCCTTCTAGCAAAACATTCTTGAATAGGAAAAAAATTCCTTTAGCTACTGTAATACAAAAATTATCTGGTGTGGAATCTGACAGCGAGTAGTTTACATTTCGTACTCGTTCAAAATATTTTTTATTAGTTTGGTAATATTTTTTTGTTATGTGCAGTACATTTACATTTTTGTAATAAGATTTTAATATTTTTAATAACAGTAATAAATTTGCAATGTAGTGTTTTGTAAGTAAAAGTTCTTAATGGCAGTAGATCTGCGGTTATTTTCCTATTTTGTGCTAGTACTTCCCACTGGATCTCTCTTTTGTTTGTGGCCTTTTCTACTTCTTCCTGCCGGATTGTGTTTGCTTGACAATGTTCACATTTTACTGTTGCATGTTATATCTACTTTTTTTCACTTATCTATTATGTGTTGCAGCTACATTCTTTCATAGTTCACCTCTTTTATTTTTATCTCCTTCTAAATCCTTTTGTTTGAATAACAGTGTTCTTAGTAATTTGTACATTTTCCCTAATTATCTCACTTACAAAGTAGAGCTGTCTTCATCAGTCATTCCAGAAACGACTATGACAAATCATAGGACGACTTCTTTGAAATTAACACAAGAGTGCCATCCAAAGGGATTAAGTCAAACTCAAGGATGCAAGTATTCTTCTATAGAAGGATCCTGAGGTATGTTCCTCGAGCCCTGTAGATTCGAAAAATGTCAATCTTTCTGACTACACAGTATCATTTGAACAGGTGGCATACCCCCTGAGAACAGCTATATCCACATCTAGGGAAGCAGAAATCACAGATGGGCAAACTGTTTAACAAGCCAAAGGAGAATTGAAGTCCAAACGGATAAGGTAAACGCTAAGAGAATGTTGAGACAGAAAGTGAACTCAGGTGATTAATAGAATTTCTCCTCTTCTGTATCTTGTCTAATAAATCTTAAAAGTCCAGCAAGCCTCAAAGGAAAGGATGCCATATAGTGAGAGTTGAAAAAAAAACTGTTAGTGTACTGTTACTACACCTACCACTTGGAGTTACAATTTCCTCAGATCCGAAAGAACAGGTCCTGCTAGTTCAGTCGATAAAGTATGAGACTCTTAATCTCAGAGAAGAAGGGTTTTCGAGCACTATGTTGGACACCAAATTTGTTTTCAAAGATAGACTGCATGTGGTTGTTTTATAAGAATCTTTACTTAAACACACTAAAAGGGTAGCTACTTTTTATGTATTGTACGTAAAATATCGCAGCAAATAAATAATGCTTTCTCTTCAACGACTTGTGGCGCCATCTGCACCACCTACAAAAATAAGATAGAGCGCAAGTCACTTGCCGGCTGCGCTTCGTCTCGAACATGTTCGTTCCCAAGTTGACCTTTTACACGTGTTAGTGATTAATTTGATTATTAAAGACTTTCATTAGACATTTGTAGTATTCGTGAAGAAGACCCATAGACTCTTTGGAGAATTTCTATTTTCAACCAACTTCCAATCTCTAGTATCCAAAAGGGATTCATCTTCTTTGTTATGGGCTCATGAACAACCACTGAAAATCATTAGTGGGCCGATCACGCGTCATTCGTTTATTTCAAACTCTGTGGATTCTTCATTATTAGTTTTTTCCAGTTTTAGGATGTGTAGCTGTTATCACACTGGTAGTTTCTTCATCTACCCCTTTTCCCTTCTTCTAATCTTGTTTCGAGGTCTAAAAAACAAATATGCATCTCTTTTGTTCTTTTTTAAAATTTGACTATCGCGTAAAGTGGACCTTTATCTATGCCTGTATCATCCAAATATCATTTTTATTCTATCCCGCTGTTAGCTGTTACCCATTTTCAGTTTTCCTATGGCCACCTTGAATTCCGTGTTTGTTCCATACTTTCATTGTTTAGTTTGTAGCCTTTTTGGATAACTCAGTAGAAAAACAAAAAAGGCATATCAGACTGAATGAAGAAAAACTAGACAGGGTTTGGAGAAAAACTGAATACCAAAGATCTTCTTTGCAACTTTAAGAAACAAAAGAGAACAGTACCATGGTAAAAAACATGAAGGTCTATAAAGGGGAAATAATCGAGGAAGAGAAGAGTATGGAAAGATGGGAACTTACTATAATAGAAGAAAGTAAAAAAGACAAGACAGAGCTTAAAGATGAAGAAGAGGAAAGAAGGTGGGGTAGGAAAAAGATGACAAACGCAGAAAGAAAAATTAAGTAACATTGATGAAGTGGAGTGTAAATGGCTGGCAAATGAGTCATAGGTAACAATGTACATGAAAGAGGACCCACGGGAATACGAAAATTACAGAGAAATTCCTCTGCTTAGCACAAACAACACTATATATACGATACAAATGAAAGGAAATGAATGAACACTTTTGGAAGCAATAAACATGAAGATAAGAATGGAGAAAATTAAAACAATAGTAATAAGTGATTCAAAGAAGAAACACAAATAAATCTGAACATAAGACTAGAACAAGTGCAAATACCATGGAAAAACAGGGACATTTTTTTTCAGATTCTGAAGGCGCAAGATCAATTGTTACCTTTGGTTCTTCTGAAGCATTGACTATAACAAGGAATTCAAACCAAAAAACCCAAAGTAAAGAGATGAGAAGCCTCCAAGAAATAGAGTACTATATTACTTGCAATAAGAAGTGTATTGTGTTTAAGGAAAAACTACACACGGAATCAGTGCAAAATAGAATAAATGAAGGACATTTAAAAGGGCTAAGAAGGGAGTATGAAACCAGAATGCAAAAAATTAGGCGGTCTTTGAGGATAGGGAAGCCAGGAGAAAGGAAAGACATCAAATGAAACGAGGTTCAAAGGCGATTATATTGCTACTGGATGCAAAAGGGTGGAGGGAAGAGAAAGCAGAGACCATAGTTGTGTCTTCACACAATCACACTTGCAAGGCTAAAGGAAGGAAGGAAGAGCAAATGTGGCACTAAGGAAATTAGAGAAGAAATGGAAAGAAGATGAATCAAATCAAAAGAATTAAAAGAGTAAAATGAATACCTCAAATCATACCCTTACACTTTATAGTAAGGCTGACGATTAAGAACATACACAAACTGGCAAGACAAATGCAGCGGAGCAACCAAATCATCATAATGTTACTGTCATTTTTTACATACACTCTATTTTGAAATAAATTTTTCAAATGAATTCTTGATCTCGGAGGACACAGTCTATGTTGATGAGTTACAAATGAAATGCCTGAAAACTGATGAATGCTATCTTATTTAATTCAAGTTGCCTAATTACCAAACATATTGCCGGCAATAATCACTCATTATAAAAGTCCAAGAGGAGTATTGTAGGCTAATCAACTTCATACACTCGACCAGTAACAAGATGCGCTGAAGAAAACTTCAAAGAATATGATTTTGGGCAGCCAGGCGGCAAGGACTAAAGCGGCATCAAAAGTTAATATCCGAAAAAATACCAAATTAGAAGAGTTTAATATGGGTGTCAGGGTATAATGGAGCGGAAGGTAACAAAGAGGTCGATTCGCTAAATAGAGTAGAATTGGAAACTCAATTTCATAACCCAGAGCGGCTCTGAGAATAATATAAGATTGACAAATGGGTCAAAAAACTGGATTAAATGAGCAGAATTTAACTAAAGACTGCAGTGGGATTACTGACACGCCACCTACCTGTAATAAATAGAACTTGAGAGGTTCAGAATGTAGGATTGTGTGATAAAGACACAGGAACATAACCTGTGACATTGTATGGTACCAAGCTGTACCATACCAAACGATTTCTCGACCCAGCCAAGACTGTAAGTCATATCCTTGACGACACAAGGATACTTAAATTTTTAAATTCAAAGCGGAAAATAATTAAAGACAAATGTAAATGTATTTGACATTATATACAATTTAGTTACAAAAAAAAATATTACCTATTGGCCTTTTCATATTGAAAAGAATTCGATTGTATATCTTTATGTTGCTCCTTTGATTTTTCTTGATCATTAGATTCATCAAATAACTTACTAACATCCATTAAACGGTCCTGTTTCAAAGACATATGGTAATTAGGTTGAAACGATTTTTTTTTTCGTCTGAAACATTTCCAACAGTCCACTTTTGCCTTGATTAGATTCCAGTGCCCATGATGCATTACGAACTTCGTATCTAAACCTATCCAGTTCATCGAAACTTACATTTTACTAACATTTAGTCCACGTTCAAGTGGGTTTACTATGTAAAGAGGACTGTGTTCGGGTTTTGTTATTGAAATCGCTTCATTTAAGTTGATTGCGTTCGATGAAAAGTCAAATGACGAATAAAAATTAAAAAACTGTTTTAATAAACTCTCTAGGTCATCAGTGTTTCGTCCTTCAAATTTAAGCACTTTAGCGCTTTTTGAGAACGAAAATTGTAGAGTTTCTTCCAATACGTTTTCACATTTTAATCCTAAAGTAACAGTGTTACTTGAAATTTGATGAAAGAGGTGGTGGATACTTGCCAATTTGCTGTAAGACGTGGTGTACTGATGGTAGAATTGGTGGAGACTTGTCCGGTCGTTGAAGAAATGCCAAAACTAATAATGTTAGTGAGAAGTTGGAGATCCATCTTCCAGGAGAATTGTTTGTTATTCCAACCTCCTGCGCCCATTTTCGTATTGTAAATACTAAAGGACGTACGCGAGCATCAATTGAACCATATAAATATAAAAGATCTGACATACAGACTCCGGACCTTTTAAAATATCAATGTAGAAAGAATTTCAGTCCCAAGTGGGTACTTACATATTACTCATTGATAAGTCACACTCAACATCGGTAAATTGTTGATAATATTTTATAATTGGAACACGCGCTTGTAAAATCTTTCGGATTTGTGTACAACCAGGCAAAAATAATTGCAGCATATCACCGATTACCTCCATATGCCTGTGAGTAATTGATCTTTCATACATATTATTTGCTTTACAATGGAAAACCAGGCGACTGTCGTTTTTAATCTAAAAATGGGTTATTTGTAAAGTGTACAAACTGAGGGGTAAACAACTGTCTATAATCTGTAGACATTAATTATTATGTGATGATCAGTGTGTAATTAAGTATTAATAAAATATTTCAGGAATAATTTATTCAAAATGATGATCAAATTTTCAAAGTAATTAAACATTTATTGCTGTTGCACAAATTGTCCCATTCAAAAAAATAGTTACAACATGAAAAGTACAAAAACACAATGCTACACCTATAAAAGGAAAGAAGAAAAGACTTTTAAGATTTTTGGCCACTTTCCACATAGAAGGAACACAAAAAAGATTTTATAAAATTAAACATTTATTAAACACAGTAATCAATTTTGAACAACCACATACCAAACGAAATATAGAGCAACACACGGGCATAAAAAAATTACTGCCTCACAAGTCAAAAATCAATAAAATTTGCACAAAAAATAAGGGGAATAACCTGACAAGTTACAAAGGGTGCTTAGGAAGAAAACAATTATAACAAAAGTTATACCCAAAGCTGAATGTGAAAATAAATCAGCTATGGTCAAGCAACTAAAAACAAAAAACTTAACAAAACAAACGATAAATAAGAAGAGGAAAAAAGGACACAATACTAAATATCCTCACGGTCCTAGCAGCCAAACTCAATTAATGAATTGTGGAACTGAAACAGGAATCTGAAATGCCAACGGCCTGGAACAAAGGAGCTTTTTTAACATTATACAACATTGATATGCTAATTTCTGAAACTCAATTCACTTAAGTATTCTAGTATTTATTATTTACAGTGCCCAGTACATAGAGGAACAGTGGTACTTATCCAAACAACCATAACATAACTACAACAAAATTTGAAAAAGGTTACCTAGAAGCCCATAGTCGGAGACTGGCATGGTCCACGCACAATACCAATAGTAGTAAACGGAAGGAGGTTAAGAAATACTAGGTAATTTCTGGTTCCAAAACCATTGAATTCCTTTTTTACAAAGACTTACAACTTTCTTGCCCAAACGATATTCAATAAATTACTTATTGATATAAAAATGAAGGAACCCTTGCCTTGGAGGCTCTATATTTTCTCAAAAGTAATCATCCTTATATCTTTATATCCTTATATACATATACATATAATTATCTACTGTAAAAAAATGTACAATTGAAAAAATAAATTATCTGTGATCTATAGGTTGTCTAAGTATTCAACTAGACATGAAAAATATTTTGAGTTCTTCTAATCACTTAACACCTGACCTCACAGACTACTGTGTCACCACAATTTATGTAGAAATTGAATTTTGTGTGTAGGTCTTTCATCAGATCATTCATTATTAATTAGTACCTTCAGTACATAACTTCTGCAAAAACACAAAACCATGGACATTTTGTTCAACAAAAAGGTAAATTGGAAGCAGAAAAATAGATCATAATACAACAGTAACAATCACAGACGAACTAGAGGACGCAATTGATGACAAACCAAATTATGTGAATTATGAACAGGTTGCCACTTGCCAGCGATGTGAAAGTCATAGAATATAACAAAACCGTAGCGTGATTACTAAAAAACCTTAAAAAAAAACCAGAAGGATCTTAAGGACCAACAATTACTTGTCCTGACGGATCAGAGTTCCTGTGACAAGCAAAAGACTTGTGGTGTTGAAGAGATCAGGGTAGGGAACAGGAACAAACCGAGCAGCCACCCACAAGAGTTAAAACAACTAATGCAACACTGTATGGTCAAACATTGGTCTATGGACACAAATTGGCAATTAATTGGCATATGTCTGCAGAGATAACCTCTTGCTAATAAGAGAATATGTTAGTTTTGATATCAAATCAGTAATTTTTCCTCCAGAAATGTATATCCACCTGAGGACAACCGATTGGATCCAATATAAGGAGTTGCTGTACGAAATCCTCTGGAGAAAGAAACTGGTGCACAGCGGCCATAATACAAGCCTGTCGAAGAAAAAGGGAACCTTATGAAGCTTGCCGTGATGACAGAAGGAGCTCACACAAATGCAGGTGGAAACGAAAAGGTGGGGACACATCGGGCCTCTCTCACAGAGTATAACATACCCATTACAACAAAAAGGGAATCAGAAGAGAACAATGGAGCTCCTGCTTCTCAGACTTGAGGAAATTCATACCTGTCCATTACCATATGTAAAGTGGGCGGAGAGAATTGGAAACTATAATAGCATATATGATTTTCTCTTTAGGAGTGTTAAGACCAGCGTATATTCAACTCACCCCTTCCTTTCTAAGGTAGCAGTATCCCCTTTCCTTGTCTATATAAGCAATAATAATAAAACTCGCATTTTCATTTATAATGTATATATATGCATTTCACCCGAGTGTTTATTAAAGTAATGATGCGTTACGATTGTGTATCGGCGTCATAAACAAGGAGTTTAGGGACAGCGTTGCATTGTGATACGAATAAAGCCATCAGAGCTTGTGGTCTTAGTGTGTTGGAAAAGAACAGTAAACACACAGCCAGGTAAAAGTAAATATTTAGCATACTTGGGCACACCAGGAGCAATGACAACAACGCCCATAGCTGCTCTGGAGACCCTAATAAATAACCCTTAAAAATACACTCAGTGCAATGCGTTTCTCTAGGGTCCCTTCTGAAACTGTGTAATAATACTACACACACAGCTTTGCTACACAAACGGGAATAGGAATCTGGATATATTGGGGGCATAAGGAAGCTGGGGTTATAATCACACAGTATTCCAGTTAGAATTTTTCACAATCAACCCCCATGTGCAAATTATATTGGAAAGGATCAATCAGATTCTCAATAGCAACCGAATAATCAAGAAGTATTAAAGGCTCTAGCGTAGTGGTGGAGAGCACCTTAGCCAGCTGGCAAAACACAATAAAGGCTAATGATAATAATAGAAAACCCTTTTTGCACCCTAACTGTCACACGAAATGGTGGGGAGAGAATTAAAAATCGTTCTAAGGAAATGGCAGGGACAATACTGGAAGTTTGCCTCTAGTAAAAGGCAAATCAAGGCCTACTAGGCATGCTGTCAAATCGAAGTACAGAAAATCTGCTGAAAATCATGTTAGGAAGATATAAATAGGGTAGGTCTAATAAAAGAGCACTGTTGAACATCGTAAGATACAAGTTCTTCGAGGAAAGACACTACACAACTTTTTTTGGCCACAAACATTGCGAGAAAGTAAAATTAAAACTGAAGGGCACTATAGGCTTCATGGACCTACAAGGAACCACCTGTGGGAATTCAATAGTTAACCGATCAAAACATTTTTAAATGTTATTCACAATAATTGAACCAGAATTCAATGTAATTAATGTATTTGTTTCATAACATAATCACATTAAGATAAAAACAACTTCCGGGGTTGGAATGTGTCAAAGTTGAAAAAGTCAACCATCATCCTGTCTAAAAACAGTCCGTCATCAATTTCCTGGCCAACTTCATTAATTTTGACGTGATCCAACCTAGGAAATCGTTTTTATCTTACAGACTCTGGCTGTGGAACATAATCACATTCTCTATAGGTATCTATAATAATAGTAGAAGATATAAGAGGCTACACTGCTACTTCGAGTTTCGACTGTCAGTCAGGATTAATGGGTAAAATTAATGCCTAAATATTACAACTATTGAAATAATGAAATGAGTAATGACATACATGGAGGTTGTTTAAATATGGCCTCAAGGAAAGTTACAAACACAAAAATAGCTAATAAGAATACACCCTTAAACACGTTTGAGACATTAAAGATTAAAATTTATTAGTCGTCATACATTTTAAAAGAGTTTATTGCTTTGCAGATTGAACATTTCCTTGTCCCTTTAGGTAAATCGAGACAAGGGGTTTGTGAATCATTCTACTGCAAAATAAACTTTTATTACAATATTACCGTTACTCAATTTTATCACATTGAGTTTTCACTAAGCCAGAAGAAGCTTGACTTTCGCTTTTTTTGTGGTGAAGTGCGGGGACTTTCAAAGTGCAGGGCCTGAGGCAACCACTCTGCCCTTGCGATGGCTCTGATCCAATGAATAGGTCACCCATCCAAGTGCTGACCAGAGCAAGAGTTATTTCACTTTCTATTCCTGTATGGATTGTGAATATACACTGTGCCACACTGTCGTCCATATTTGTTTAGTAACTAATTAAACATTGATATACAAGCACCCAAAATTTTCCCCCAAGTAAGACAGTTATTTACTCCCCTGCAGTAGAAATCAAAATAAAAACCATACCTCTGCCTCTGTAAGTTTAAACACTATATCTAGATCACATCCCATTTTACCAAAGCCATTAACTGACGATCCAAAAGGATATGCAACCGCATGTGGAAACATACCTGCCACTGACAGCTCAACTTGTCGCGTGGTTAAAAATCGTAATCGTGTCGCAACCTCATTCAACTTGGTAACATCGTGAAGCACTTCAATTTGTTGACTTACCTATAAACATTGTACATAGAAATTCAGAAAAATATCAAGCGACGCTTACATTATCCAGTCCTAAAAGTAAATCGTATACTTCCTTCATTGAAGGTATTACGTTTCCGTTTTCCATTGCTAATTTAAAATTTTTTGCCGTTTTTAATTTAGAATTTTTACGATTGGACGCTTTAAACCATAAGAAATTAGAATGAATTGGAAAACTTTCGTTAGTATTAATGTGTGAACTGTTTTGAATAATGTCGGATACATGTTGTTCATCACTAAATTCCACGATGACAAAGTTCTGAAATATTAATCAATAAAATAAAAGCTATAAAACGCGGTGAGATGCTTTACCAATTGATCACTTGTTGTTGTATAGTGTAGCATTTGCTGAATCTTTCCCATTGTGCTACAATACGAAGAAAGTTCCTTACACGATTCCGTCGATTGCACCTGTACCAAAATGCTACGTTTTGCCTGTTCCCGTCTGTATTTTATGCTATCCTGAAACGTTACTGGCTCTGTAGGGCTTGGTTGGTCTTTAAAGATTAGCTTGATAAATTGCGGTTCTTCAAACGTATAATTCTCACCTTTATGTGATACCTGTCGTATGGATGTTGTATTTGTTAAGGACGTACATTTTCTTAAAAGGATGTGTAATTGTTTATGAAGAATAAATTGTTTATAAGTTCTTAAAGACGAAATATAACCTAAATTTAACATTGTGTATTTAAAAAATAAATTGATCGTGCATATTCGTTTATTATCGTACTGAACTGAACAGCCCACTGTTGCCGCTATGCCGCTATGTATGAAAAATACGTGACACAAAACAGCTTCTACCAAATTAACAATATTTCCGGAAAATATGTGAACTAATATAGTAATATTTTAAACTGACTAATAAAAACCCTTTAAAAGGACGCGATACACTCAATTCTATAATTTTTTGATAGTTTAGTAGTAAAAAAGCAACTATATCCCAAATCATGAGTTCAGATCGAAAAATGGTTCATTCAAAGATGA
The DNA here is from genome assembly GCA_036250285.1 of Pyrocoelia pectoralis. Lineage (NCBI taxonomy): Eukaryota > Metazoa > Arthropoda > Insecta > Coleoptera > Lampyridae > Pyrocoelia > Pyrocoelia pectoralis. The sequence continues at coordinate 5,205,759 of CM070075.1, read as the reverse complement.
CAAGACGTCTGTTGCATGTTGTAGAAATGGAAATTTAGTGACACGGTTTTCTACAGGGTGTAGAATTAGACGATGCACCATAGGGATTTCAATGTAAAAAGCTTGATATTGGCTATTTAACTTTTTTCTGCCAATTCTACACCCTGTATATAGTCTAGTCAACGAATGCTCAAAAGGGGTAGGGGTGGCGGAAGAGGGGTTAAAGGTTTGTTTTTTGGTTTTCCGCCTATATCTCAGTAGGGGTTGGTTCTACAAAAATATATTTGTATACAAAATTCTCCACATTTTTATTCTTATAGTATTTCTTCTATCTGTAACCGTTAATGAGATATACGCTCTCGAAAATCATTGAATTTGAGACAGAAGTTTGCCGAAAAATGTGTTGTGAAAGGTTTTTTCGAAAATTACCGATTTTCGAGAGCGAAATGCCCAAAAACGATGGAAAATCCACTTCACGCGATAGGAAAAGTTGCTGCAAATCGGCAATTGTTGAGATATTCCAGATGTTGATGTAGAAATTCAATGCTCATGTTTAGGTACATTAGTGTGCAAAACCTTGTACACCGTCTCCTAATAATACATTTCTGTCACTGGTTGATATGCCCAAAAACGATGGAAAATCCACTTCTTGCGATAGAAAATGTTGCTTGCAAATTCCCAATTGTGGAGATATTCGAGATGTTGATGCTGATTTTCATTCCTTATGTTTGCATACATAAGTGTGCAAAACCTCGTACACCTTCTCCTAATAATACATTTCTGTCACTGGTTGATATGCCCAAAAACGATGGAAAATCCACTTCATGCGATAGGAAAAGTTGCTTCAAATCCGCAATTGTTGAGATATTCCAGATCTTGATGCAGAATTTGAATGCTCATGTTTAGATACATGGGTGTGCAAAAAGTCGTACACCTTCCCCCAATAATATATTTCTGACACTGGTAGATATACCCAAAAACGATGAAAAATCCATTTCACACGATAGAAAAAGTTGCTGCAAATCCGCACTTGTGGAGATATTCGAGATGTTGATGCTGATTTTCATTCCTTATGTTTGCATACATTAGTTTGCAAAACCTTGTACACCTTCTCCTAATGATACATTTCTGTCACTGGTTGATATGCCCAAGAACGATGGAAAATCCACTTCATGCGATAGGAAAAGTTGCTGCAAATCCGCAATTGTGGAGATATTCGAGATGTTGATGCTGATTTTCATTCCTTATGTTTGCATACATTAGTTTGCAAAACCTTGTACACGTTCTCCTAATGATACATTTCTGTCACTGGTTGATATGCCCAAAAACGATGGAAAATCTACTTCATGCGATAGTTAAAGTTGCTGCAAATCCGCAATTGTTGAGATATTCCAGATGTTGACGCAGAATTTCAATGCTCATGTTTAGATATATTAGTGTGCAAAAAGTTGTACTCCTTCTCCCAATAACATATTTCTGAGTTCTGACACTGGTAAATATACCCAAAAACGATGGAAAATCCACTTCATGCGATAGAAGAAGTTGCTGCAAATCCGCAATTGTGGAGATATTCGAGATGTTGATGCTGATTTTCATTCCTTATGTTTGCATACATTAGTGTGCAAAACCTTGTACACCTTCTCCTAATGATACATTTCTGTCACTGGTTGATATGCCCAAGAACGATGGAAAATCCACTTCATGCGATAGGAAAAGTTGCTGCAAATCCGCAATTGTGGAGATATTCGAGATGTTGATGCTGATTTTCATTCCTTATGTTTGCATACATTAGTGTGCAAAACCTGGTATACCTCCTCCTAATAATACAATTCTGTCACTGGTTGATATGCCCAATAACGATGGAAAATCCACTTCACGCGATAAAAAAAGTTACCGCAAATCCGCAATTGTGGAGATATTGGAGATGTGGATGCTGATTTTCATTCCTTATGTTTGCATACATTAGTGTGCAAAACCTTGTACACCTTCGCCTAATACAGTGCACTAGCCAAATTGTGACACGTTTTCTTAAATTTCCAATATTTTTCTTCTACAATTAAAATAGAAACACATAACATTTTTTCCAATTACATGATGAACACTACATGTATTTTCAACCATTCTATGTGCATAATAAAGCAACATTAATGTTGGTCACTTTTTTAGAAAAATTTTTTTTTAATGTTTCAGGTGTCACATTTACCCTACACATCTGACAATTGTGACACTGAGATGGTATAATTGTGACTCAAGCCTAAAATCCTATATACACACCAATAGGACGAAAGTTTTAAGTGCGACATACTTTGAAAGGTTAAATGTGACTTGAAAAAATAATTGCAAATATTTTATTAAAATAAGTAGTTATAAAATTAAAACATACTCTACACAAAAAATGAAAACGGATATATGTAATAAGTTATAATACGGTTTTATCAAAAGTTATGGAAAATTCAAAATGACCACGTTTGTCCTGTTTTGGTTCTTGCAAGACCCTGAACACATCGTTTTCATTAACTTCATCAATGTCCTCTGTTGCTGGCCATACAAAATAATGGGTTTTTCGTCGTAGAAATTTAACTGTTACAGTTTCACCTGATTTTTCCAAGACTTGTCCAACATAACGTTTTAAAGACTTTTTGGTTGAATACGTAACTAGCACCCACGATCCAATTGTGACAATGGTGTTAAAATCATCACTTAGTTCTTCTTCTTCTATGAAGGGCCCAGTTGAGGAATCACTATCATGGACAGAAAAATCACTCTCATCTGTGGTGCTTTCTTGGCGTTCTTCACACTTGTTTGTTTGGCTTTTAGATTTGTTTTTCGGAGTCGTATTTTTCTGGTTCAACTCCCGTAGGTATTCTTCTCTAGTAATTATTTCAGCTGTATTACTATGTATCTTAGAACGTTTCTTGATATTGGTAGGTCTTCTTTCAATCTTTTGCAACAAAAGGTTTTCAAAAGATACTTTTGGTCTTTGCAAAGAATGTCCTAAGTCTAATCCTGAAACGTCTGTAACTGCTGTGTTTACAGGTGTTGCTTCTGAAGCACTACTAGTTGGAATGTTATCCGATACATTCTCTTTATTTGCAATTGAATCTTTATATTCTTGCAAATCTGCAGCTTTAAATATATCTTCTTTAATTATCCTTCTGTTGGTAGGATATATACCAGTTAGTTCAAATCCTTTTTTAATTATTATACTCGACAAGTCTCTCCACACATTACCCAATAATATTGAAAAATCTGCTTTTCCTAATGACTGACCATAGTGTTCTCTTTGCCAAATTGTCAACAACTCATCCCATCGTTTTTTCAGTACATTGAACACAGCAGAGTCCAGCGGCTGAATAATGTGGGTAGTGTGTGGAGGTAACTTTAGGAGAGTGATGTTTTCAGCAGTGGCTAACTGAATTAAAGGAATAGAGATGTGGGATATATGACCGTCGAGAATTATTAGCAAAGGTCGTTCTTTAGGACAACTTTTTAAGAACATATACTTGAACCAGTGAAAAAAGGCATCTTCAGTCATCCATCCATGTGGTGTCGCTCGATATCCAGTGCCAGGATATGCCTCCGAAGGCATCCAGGTGTCCCATAAGTGTTTTGCTTTGTATAAAATGTACGGAGGTAATTTTTCACCATCTGCTGAGACGCAAAATAGCACTGATGTATTTGTTCGTCCTGTACCAAAAGTGCTTCTGAAAACTGCTTTATTCTTTGTTGAAACCACTTTTGTTGAATTAGGATCATGACATATTGATGTCTCATCTAAGTTAAAAATCTGATTGGGTTTATAACCTATTCCTAACTCTTCTAATGTTTTTTCTAGCAAGTCAAAGAAACCATATATTATGTTAGGTTGAGTTTGTTCTGTTCTTATAATCTGCCGCTTTATGGGGCGCTTGCAGGAAAAATTCCATCGTTTACTAAACCCAATGAACCAGTCTTTCCCTGGCCTGCTTTCTTTAAAACGATTAGGCACATTATTTTTAGTTAAATAAACATGTACTAAATCTAATATTTCTCTACGAGTCAGTCCAAAACCCCACTTATTCATGGTTTCAATATTTTCAGCCAACTTGCGCTCAGTTTCTAAACTTAATTCAATCGGTCTTCCAACAGAATTTTTCAAACATTTGGGCCTATTCTTCCAACCTTTTATATTAAGAATAAGTGTAGAACGTGGAATGTTACATTCTAATGCTGCTCTCTTCACTGTCCATCCATTATCAACTAATTGAATAGCCTTTGTTATGTCATTTTTAGAATATAATTTTTGTTTTGTTGATGCCATTTTGCTTTTAGGTAGACTTGTAAGTATCCTGGAATAGACAAAAACTAGTAAGGTAGGTATATAGTACATGTAGTGTAAAGAAATACCAGTGTCACAATTATAATACAAAAAAGTCACAATTAAACCATCCTTAATAAAAGTGTAGTGTATTTGTGACACTACTGCCACAGTATAAAGATACATACAGTAAAACAACTCGGCAATATTTCCTTTGTTCTAAGAAAGACAAGGTCAACCTGTGGCAGCCATATTTTTAGTTTAAAATTGCAGGTCCGTAATAAAAGGAAGAAATGTAAACAGAGACGTATTTTAAAAATTTTAAAAACTGTATAATGTAACTTAGATCGAAGCGTCATCTACTTTATTCTTATTTGCTTCTTAGTATAATCACATGACTGCCTTTAAGGTTATAATGCACGCAGGAAAAAAAATACTGCAAAGTTATATCTTACCTTCCTTCGTCCTTAGGAAAATTGAAAAACCGCATTTCACTATTATAAGTTTTATTTACACAATTTTTTGCTGCACAAACAACACCGCCCGGTTTACGCATCATAGTTACCTATGGTCTTTTTATATTGTAACGAAACTTTATTTAAGAAACCAAGTCGAATATTTATTTATTTACACGCTAATTATTAATCACTTATTTCCAATTACGAATAGGTACTTAGTTGTTAACTTAAGAATTAATCAATTTATTTACACTAGAGGTTCACTAATTATTTTAATCACACTTAATATTTAATCACTAAAAAGTCTAACCTAATCAACGTTTAAGGTAATCACATTTAAACTTCGCGAACGCGTTAAACTGTAAAACTGTGAACTATGAACTAACTCGTAAAAATTGAGCGGCATTATTTATACAAGTCCGCATTTGTTCTCGAAAATTCTAGAAGTAACGGTAAGTCATCGCGCGCGGCTTTCTCGAAACTTCCGGCGGATGAGTCATACCCGCCTTAAACAATATGCAATCTTTGTAACAATATTAACCTATTAAGAACTTTAATAACTAAATACCGAATACTAACTAACTTATATATAAACTAAACAGATTACACACTTAAATATAAATAACGTTAAAATTACATGTAATAGTTTTCCACTCTACCACTGCCTAAATCGATGCTTACACAGAAATAAATCTTTACTACGCCACAGTATAAAAGCATTAAACTGTGACTACGCTAATGACTTAAACTTAAAACATGGCGGACTTGAGGTGCGCAATGATGTGCGCAGTCTTACCCCCACTCTTAGAGTTGTTTTACTGTATGTATACTGTGCTACTGCTATTTTATGTACTCAACATTTTTAGGTTAACTGTAACATTAATCAAGATTATTATGATGCTATATGTATTTATAGTACAACAGATTTGAAAATATGTTTTATATAACGGAAGCATCAAATTTCTAAGCAAGCTGTGTTAATTTAACAATTTTGAATGAAACAAAATCGAATATTTGCTTACCTTGATGTCACTACAAACACATTCGCGCGCGTTCCACATGCTACTGCGTTCAAACAGCTACCTGTAATACCAAGTCGACGTGCATTAATGGCGCAGATTTTAAATTAATATTAAGTGTCACAATTAACTGTATGTCACAATTTAGCTAGTGCACTGTAATACATTTCTGTGACTGGTTGATATGCCCAAAAACGATGGAAAATCCACTTCACGCGATAGAAAAAGTTGCTTCAAATCCGCAATTGTGGAGATATTCGAGATCTTGATGCCGATTTTCATTCCTTATGTTCGCATACATTAGTGTGCAAAACCTTGTACAGCTTCGCCTATAATACATTTCTGTGACTGGTTGATATGCCCAAAAACGATGGAAAATCCACTTCAAACGATAGGAAAAGTTGCTGCAAATCAGCAATTGTTGAGATATTCCAGATGTTGACGCAGAATTTCAATGCTCATGTTTAGATACATTAGTGTGCAAAAAGTCGTACACCTCCCAATAATATATTTCTGACACTGGTAAATATACCCAAAAACGTTGGAAAATCCACTTCATGCGATAGATAAATTTGCTGCAAACTCGCAGTTGTGAAATTTCACGTAGAATCCAAAAATGTAATAGTTCCCATTTAAAATAACGAAGTTCCGGAATTTCCGGAAGCGCTGCCATTTTAAAAATATTTTACATCGATTCGGTTTTCAGAGTAGCCCCTAAGTTCAAATTTTCAAAAACCTATCTATAAAACTTTCCCAGAAATATCTAACTAAAGCTCCCAAAAAAACACCCTGTATACTATTGCTAAATATTTTATATTATAAAATTATTTTGTCGAAATCATTATAATTGTTCATTGGACGATTCTTTGTTTATCCCTAAGTACTTTTATGATAGGTTGTATTAGTGGTATCATAAGACTTTGAGAAAGAGAAAGTTTTCTGCCAAGGCATTAGCACAGGATTGAACGAGGCAGAAATGTTTTTTCGTATAGAATTGTGTTCAAACTTTAATTTGGTTATAGTTTGAAGCTGTTACTCGATAGGTACCTACAGCAACGTTAAAAAAATTTTTAAAAAGTTTTCTGCCAAGGTATTAGCACAAGATATAACAAGGCAGAACATTTTTTTCTTTTTTAACTATATAAAAGCTATATTTTAAGAGTAATTTGAAGCTGTTACTCGATGGGTACAGTTCGTATCCAAAAAATATTCAGGAGAGAGGACATGGCGAATTTCTGCACAAGTTCCGCCCAGACAGCAAAAGATTTTATGGATGGTCTGTATAAGTACCAGCTTTAAAAGATCATTTCATGCTGTTACTCGATAGGCTAGCTTTTTTGCAGCCAGCTCTTGGACTATGATGTTGGCCGTATTTTGGGACAAATATGGTGTCGTTGAAGTTTACCAATATAATGAATAGCACTAGCTTTTGTAGCATTCTGAAAGATGTCTTGAAACCAGCAATGAGAACCAAACGCTTTGGAACCTTGCCAACAAGTGTTTTTCTTGACAATAACGCTCGTCTCCACGGTGTAAACAAACGTTTGAAAATCATGGTGGTACAGTGAATCTCCAGATCTGGGCTTAGGCCATTACCACCATTTTGAAGCATTAAAAAGGGATTAGTAGGATGGCGAAAACGTAAACATCACCTTTCGGATGTAATTAAAGCAGTGGTCGACTAGTGGAAAGGTAGTTACTCTGAAAAATAATATGTATAAGTATAATGATAAAATAGAGTAAACATTATTTTACAAAACCAATCCCGACATATTAGTGAGACTTAATAAAGAATTAACCGGAAAAGTACGCTATTAATAAATAATTATAATCGCATCATCTTCAACAGTTAACAATAAAAGGCAAAACAAATAATTAGTGCGTTAACCGTTTTATGTTAATTGATTTTAAAGTGTACGGGCATTTCTGGATTACTTTTCAAATTGGGGGTTTGATATAAATATTGCCCGCTGCCGAAGTTCTAGAGCACATTGTCTCCATCAACAGAAGAACAATGAAGTTGATTCTCTTAATTTCCGTTTTCCTAGTAGTCGTCACCTCAAAAAAGGTAAGTCGATTTTATTTTATTACCTAAAATAATCGGATTGTACTTTAGATACCTGACAATTTAATAAATGATTTTGAAAAAATAATTGCGGACGTCAAAACGAAGTGTATTGAAGAAACCAAAGTGGAACCACCTCGTCTAGAAAAAATGTTGAAGGAATTAGATTTTAGCGATAATCAACCTTTAAAATGTTATTGGAGGTGTCTGCACACAAAAGGGAATTTTTACAAAACCGATAGTAGTTTCGACGTTGACGGAATCGTGAAAAAGTTCCCATTTATTAAGAAGGAGATTGCAGAGAAATGTGCTGAAATGGTTAAAGCCGAAATAAATAAATGTGATGAATCTTTTAAATTAGTTCTGTGCGTTATAGATGATTTAGTTGTTTAATGTTATAAATTCGTTTATTTTGTTTTAAATAAATAATTGCAAACGATGCGTATTTTATAAATTGTTCTTTGTGTTTAGGTGATCAATACCTCGATTTTGCTTTGAAAAATTTTATTTTGATTTTATCTTTGCAAATTTTCCTTTATTTAGAGTTACATAATACGTATATTAATTTGAGTATCCGTATATGAGCTTTACGAATATCCCATGTAAAATTTGGCCAAAATAGCAAAAAAAGCAATCAGTTTCATTAATTTATCTAATTCCGTTCATAAAAGTGATAGTTTACGTTGTTGTTTAAAATTAGGTAACGTGATCTTTTTCAAAACTGTCTCATCACAGTTATGTAAAGTAGTTATGTAATAATATTACACAACTGACAATTTAAAACTATAAGTAATTGGTTAATTATTGTCAAAATTCGATGTTTGTTTCCATAGTAACCATGAACTTAAAACTACTTCATTTCAGATTAATGTTCTCATTAAAAAATCAAAAGGTAGATAAAATTACGGAATTAGATAAAGTTTTGTACTTAACACGTTATGAAAAAGTCTAATTTTATTTGACTCATGTAATTTGCAAAACTCGCTCGCTTCGCTCGCTCGATTTGGCAAATATTACATTTCATCAAATAAAGTTAGTCTTTTCATAACTGGTTACGTAAATAACTATTAATCTAAATAATTCAAATTTAAAATGTCAGATCATTGCAATAACTGCAATTTAGCTTATATATAATATGTATAGCAGAGCACCCAGTTAATGTGTAGCTATTAAGTGTTTTCTAAGTAACTGGCGCACAAGATGTTCTAGCTACCATCATACTACTAAAATATATAGGTATTTACCGACGAGTAATATACTTATTATATGTTTGGTAAGTACTTCGTCAGTGCTAATTGGTGCTTTAGTATTTAGTATTTTCTAAATAACTTCAATAATATAACGAAACAAGGGAAATTCATTTGGGTTAAAATTCGAATGTTTGCTCCCAAAATAACATCCGTAGTTTCGGCCCCCTTGGGGAGATTTTGATGAGGAGCTTGTTTCACCGAAGAAGATTTTTTTGGGGCTTAGTTTTAAATTTGATCAAAATCGGTGTAGTAGTTTAGGTTCCACAGCCATAACGTACGCACCCACACACCCACAACTTTTCACAAAGGGAAATTTGATTGGGTTAAAATTTGAATGTTTGCTCCCAAAATAGCGCTCATAGTTCGGGTCCCTTTGGGCCGATTTTGGTGAGAAACTTGGTTTAACAAATGAAGTTTTTTTATAGGCCTTTTTTTCTAATAAAATTATTTAGTAACTAATGTGCCAGATTCTGTAAGCTCTAGTAATTTTCTAGATTTTAATTAATTGTTGGTTGTGTTTCGTTGTTTCGAAGATACTTGAAATAATTTCGTTAACAACGAAGGAATGTTGCACACAAGATGTTCCAATCAACTTCCAACTAGCAAGAAACATTTTCCGATAGGATGTAAACATACTTACATCTTGGGTTGTTGTTGGCTTTTAGTGTTTCTAAACAACTTAAATCATTCAAAATAAAATAATTACCTTGGAGAGAGAAATGAAGGAATACTTTTTTACAATGAGAGGTACGTGTGTAGCGATCTTATATGTAAGAGGACAAAAAGGTGATTTTAAGGTGGAAAAACAAACAGGAAGAAAGTTTTTCAACACACTGGAAGACATTCTAGTCATCACCGGTATGGTATGGTATGGGATGGTATGGTAGTCTACAGGAATAACAGATGAAATAAGAACCGTATCATTATGGAGTGAGAAGCCACTTTGAATTATTAACATAATTAACATAATTTCCATGGCCATCTATTGATACAGGGTGTTGTTTTGTAACTGTTAGTTTAGAAAGTTTTCGAACTTTAAGTTGTCATAACTTTGTTATTAAATAAAATTTTGGTGACAGCTATTTGGAAGCATTCTGAATCCAGTGGCGTAGATATTTTTTTTATAAACAAATCGCTAATAACAATTCTCCATTCCGAGTACGAAAAAGTTATCGTAGTATGCCCTGAAAATTGGAATAAACATTTAAAATTTTGTCCCAAAGTAGATGTTTCATTATTTGACATTAAAAAAAAATTGGTCAAAATCGGTAAATAACTTCAGATTTTACATGTGTGTTTCCAATCTAAATGAGTCACACTGTATATTAATTAGAATGTATTTACTGTAATTTTATATTAATCTTGCACACAAATAAGCTTCTGATCCATTTACGCTAGTTATTTGGACAAAATGATGCTGTTACAATTTGGCTAATGAGATACATTTCCAATTTGGGAGAATTAAAGACCCAAACTCCTTTGAAGATTTATGAGTACAAAAGAGACGCTCACATTGCATTCCTACGTCTTCAAGATAACATCGGAGGCACATGCGCTTGGTGTTGGCTAGGCCTAGGAACCTCTCTTATTATACCTACATATATTACATATTATTATGAGGATAATAGTGTCGAGCAAGATTGCTTCTCGCATTTCCTTCGTTTGTTTACATTTCATCTAATAAACGCCTACCTACCTATTGAAATTATAAAATTCTTTTTTTATGGGCACTCCATTAACTTCTAATGGACCATTTTATGGAAATATGTACAGCTGTATCCAGACACCATCGTCCGATAGAATGTGATATTAGAGAAAATACATTCAGGCGTGTCTGAAGTTTTCGACACTTTAAGCTGTTTCTCTAGAGATTTCCTTGCGGTTTAAGTTGATCTTTATTTCTCAGGATAAAATATTTGGTACTTTATATACTACACGTCATTCACGACAGGGGTTAATATTGTATAACATCACTTTCTGACGCACGAACTACCTCTTTTCATTTAGCCATAGAGGTTGGAAGCTATTGCTGCAGAAATACCATGCCAAATGACATAGGTAAGTACAAAGTAACTTTGAATTCTTGATTCGTACGATGGAAGGCGTCAATCAAGAATAGATCGTTACTGGTATCATCTACTTCGTTAACGCGCCAACACTCTTCTTTAACACCTCTTGTACATACCTTTGGGAAAAACTTGAATTGACTGTAGACTTCCACAATTAACTAGCTCTTCTTGTGAAAGTTTAAATAAACAACTACACTCGCTCACCTCCGTTTTTTTTGCATTCGTCTGAAACATCTAAATGAATAAAAGGGAAGCTCACTGAGGTTAGCAAATTGAAATTCCAGCAGTAGGTGCCTTTCATAACGTGCATATGCAAAAACCGTCACACACAGGCCAAACCTATATTCTCTTTAGAGAATGAGAAAGATCAAATGAAGGTACCAATACGAATCAGTCAAAGCGAATTGGCAATCACACACTTTGTGTAACCCCAACCTTTCCGTCTTGTATTTTTTTGTAGTTCTCACATACTTTCGACACTAACCCCAGTACCAATACGACCCTTACTTAATACTTATGGTATGTAAGTAAGAACAAGAAAGAAGAATTCCTGTAGCTATTATGGGAAAATTTCCTTCATTTACTTATGGCGGGAGGTGTATAGGTATAGAATAGCGGAATTTTTTAGTGCAATTACCATTTTATTATTAGAACATAAAGTCATATTTGTTGTCTCACTTGTTTTCATAGCTAGGTAGATAACATAGAAATTCCCCTTATAAACAGGTAATAAGTGAAAACAATAATAAAAATATCATTACTTGCAGATATAAGTTCATTACTCTTTACAGCGTATACGAAAGGATGAGTATTTATGGATTTTTAAATCAAACAGGACAATTTTTTTCGTTATTAATACATTGCAATGCCATCAAAACGGCAATGAATTTAAAAAAAGGTTAGAATCATGAAATGCTTGGGATAATTTAAGGTGTTATCATAACAGAATACGTATACGTGTTTAGATTCGTATTTGAAAATGTTATCGCCTCATAATTGGCAAACAACACAAGCCTGGTTTCAAAAAGATTAAGTTATTTGAATTGAATTGAATTGAATTGAATTGAATTGAATTGAATTGAATTGAATTTATTTCGTCTTCTTCCTACATTCAAAATGCAGACGAGACACGTCAAATTTCAGTTATACATAAGATATAACAGTGCCTAAACATATACATTCACATTCACATTTACATACTATACAAGTCACAAGCCAACCCACCAATAAACACAGCATCATTATCATCAACTAGGTATTCATTGCCATATTTAAAAACTCTTCCACATCATATACACAGTTATCAATAAGTAGTTGTTTTATATTCTTTTTAAATATTAGGATTGATGTTATAGATTGATAGGACGAGGCTAGTTTGTTGTATAAATTACATCCAGAATATAAAGGAGATTTTTTATAAAATTCATGTTTTGGTTTTTTTAAATGAAAATTGTTCTTGGCTCTAGTGGTATAAGAATGAATATTGGAGTTCCTAACAAGTTTCTGTTTATTTATGTGTACATAAGAGAGGATTTTTAGCAAGTAAATAGAAGCAAGTGGTAGTATTTTATAAGATTTGAAGACTTCTCGACAGGACTGATGTTGAGATAAGTTACAAATAAGTCTCATGATACGCTTTTGGAGTATAAATACTCTGCTTCGTTCTACCGACATACCCCATGCTAAGATATTGTACTGTAAGTGAGGAAAAGCTAATGCGTAATATATTTTATTTACAACCACATATGTAATGCTGACATTACTGACTTTTAAAAATTTTGAAAGTGTCAAATTATTTACATTTCTTTCCCTCTTCCACTTCCCTCACCCATTTCCCTCACTCGTTTCTTTTTTTCTTTTCTCTGGAAGTAAACAGGCTTCTGCTCTTTCTGCAGCTTCTTTAAGTTCTGGTGGAGTACCAATATTACAATAGTCTTCATTATCAGAACTTTCCGAGAACATTCTGGCTTTCTAAGTTATATAAATTCGAAAGAACGAACGAGAAATTCAAAACTGTCACTAGTTGTTTATTTTGAAAATTTTGAAGGTTTGCGCCATAGCAACCAGTCGCGTAAACTAATACCGGTGACTAGATATGGAAATGTCAAAACAGAAAAGGACAAATTTTCTCATATTTATTTTATTTTTTTATTTTCAAAATAAAATATTGTCCCTACTTTTTAATTAATGATGTGGTTGTAAATAAAATCGTATACAAACCTCGGAGGAAAGTTTTCATTATTGTCTCGAGATTTAGTTAATCTCGACGCTACGCGTCTCGATTAACAATATCAATCTCTCGACAGTAATGAAACACTTCCCTACTCGGTATGTAATATACTATTAATTAGGTCAGCTGATTGCAGGCTATTTCTCAGCGTCATGATAGCAAAGTATGTTTTATGGAGTTGTTTGCAAACATAGTCTACGTGATTTGTGAACGTCAAACTTTCATCCAGTATGGTGCCTAGAAACTTGGTATTTTGAACGATGTTTAGTGGCTTTCCAGTGAAATCTAACTTAAAATTATTGCATTTGCGATAAATGCTGTGATGTTCAATGCATATTGTCTTTTCGTAATTAATTATTAGTCTATTTGCAGAGCACCACTTATCAAAAGATTTTAAGACATTGATCATCTTTACTTTTGTGTCTTCTGGGTTGCGACCGCTGACGACTATTGAAGTATCGTCCGCATACATAAATATTGTACCGTCTTCGATATATTCCGGCAAGTCATTGACATACATAGTAAAGATTAGAGGTCCCAAGGTACTTCCCTGCGGGGTTCCTATATCACAATCAAAGATTTTCGATTTTATATGATTTAATTTTACTTGGAATTTTCGTTCATTTAGATAGGAGACTAACCAGTTCTTTATGTTTCCACGCAGTCCAAAGGCTTCTATTTTATCAGATAAGAAATTGATATCTATGGTGTCAAATGCTCTTGATAAATCAAAGAAAACAGTAAGTACACATTCGTTTGCATCTAATTTCTCATAGATTAATTGAACATATTCTGTTGTTGCAGTTTCGGTACTTCGGTTTTTACGAAATCCATGCTGAGATGGAGAAAAAAGTTTATATGAGTTGAGAAAGTCAGTTATTTTTGTTGTGACAATTTTTTCGATAATTTTTGAGAAAACGCTTAATACGGATATAGGACGGTAGTATTTGGGTTTATAGGGCAAGTTTGCCAAGTGATACAATTTATTTTCATTTCCTGCACTGGCACATTTTCCAAAAGACGAATAATTCAAAAAACCCAGTTTATTTTAAAATTAGTATGCTACAGTATTCAAAATGTGATATTTCAAACAACAAGTCCAATTATGACACATTTCGCCATTTGATATGATTTTCCACATTCTTCAATACCTACAGTCTCAGATGCACATTTTGTAGTCAAAACAAGCGGAACCGTGTGAAATTTCTCTGTATACTTCTTCCCACTAAATTCGAGTCAACTATGCCCAACTCGGTAATGAGAAAATTTACGGCTGACCATGCGATTTAAAAAATTTAGTGCAGAATGTTAACTTATTTCGGGGGGAGTCCCTCCCCATACGCCACCCGTTTAAATGTCTAATGTACGGAAAAAGTACCAACCTAAGGTGGTGCGTTGAAGGAAGACATTAAGTGTATCATAGTTAAGGTGAAGAGGTTGTGGATGTTTTATACGGGGTAACATTTTGAAAACGAATTTCCGTTAAAAAATTAACAGGAACTTGGTAGTTAGTTGATGAATATATAAGCATGACTTACATTTCTTTCGAAATATTATCGTTACTGCCCGCCGAAAACGCTTATCCGTTGATCCACAAATAAATATAATAAAATTTCAACTTGCTCATATTCAGGACAATTGAGGCTTTAAGCAACGGCTTAAAGTGGTTACTGGTGTTTGATAAGTAATAATATAATCGATGTTTAGACAAGGAATAGCTCAGCAATCACACTAATTTTGCAGCACACGTTACTTTTATGTTGATTTAAATTGTTGCCAAGCAATGCAATGCAACAATAGTAGTTTACGTAACAAGTCCCGAAAGTGATCTTTTACTGGACAAGTAGGCAAATTACACAGGCGAGTCCTGCAAGCCTGCGAGTCTAGTAAAAGCACTTTTGGGACGTATTACGTACAATATTTTTTTAAAAATCGGCCAGAAACGGGAAGAACAATTGACCATTCTAGGCCGGAAAGTAAAAATGAGTCCGGTAAAACTTTTACCGGACTATCACAATAACTTTCCGGCTCGGTCCGACAAAATGACATTTTCTGGCCTAAAAATAATCCGGAAAGTACTACTTTCTGGCCGATTTTAAAAAAAGTCCTTTTTATCTCCTATAACACAAGTGGAGTCTTAATATTTTCCGTAACAACGATTTGACTCAATTCTGAAATTTGTATTGTTATTGCTGAGTTCACTAATGCAAACATTAATACTTATGATATAAAGTTCAAAACCCAGACAATTTTTTCTTACAAATTCTGATTTCCTTAAAAATTTTTCGTGCAGCAGGCAAACAATCGTCTTACCACCAACCTGATTAATTCCAGATTTAAGAAATACGCAATAAATAAAGGAAGGTTAGTAAACAGTTTGAAGTGTTATCAATCTGGAATAAACCAGCTTGTTGTTACGCCATCGCACACAGAAGAATCATAAAAGGGAAATGGATGTAGCGATGAAAAAAAGTTTATAACCTTAACGAAGGTCAAATGTGATTAAAGGCCGTTATAAGGATGCATTAGAAAATACTTAATTGCTGCTAAACGTTTGTAAAGAAAATGAAACTTACATGACGGTGCTAAAGTTGCATCACCAATGTTCACATTGCATTGAGTTGGTTTTCAACCACTAAAAAACCTACCTATTTGTTAGATAACAAAAAATTCTTCATCGATTTCAGTTCCCAATACGACATTTTCCTTATTTATTTTTACACGAAGTAATTTTCGCTTATTAGGGTATCCGATAATTACGAGTGTTTCCTCCCCTACAAATAAATAACATTCAATACCGCGCCGTCATGATCATTAAGGTTTTTAAAAAATTCTCGTAATCTCCAGTTTTTGTAATATACAATGTTGATAAACTTTATTTTAAAATATATCCCTTATTATAGGTGTTAAAGGATTCCTTTGACCACTTTATTTTAATTTTATATACCAATGTATATGCTCAAAGAAAAGGAAATTGAGTAGGTAATCATCAACCAAATATCACACAATAGTAATTTTATGAAGAAAACGAAAGCAAACAATTCATCAAACACTAATTTATTTGCACATTGAAGTTTAAACGATACAGCAAAAAACTAAAACGTGATATTTTAAACGACAAGTCCCTTTATAATACATATCGCCAATTGATATGCTTTTTCACATCCTTCAAGATGTACCGTTTCAGACGTACATCTTGTAGTTAAACTAAGTGGAACCGTTGAAATTTTGTTTGTATACCTCTCCCCAGTGAATTGTCCATTATCATCACAAATCTTAGCATTTTTATATATACAATAATAATAACATTTCAGGGCCTCGTTTTTCGAAAAATCAAGTTTCTTTTCCATGTTATAAATAAGGTCAGGATCCACCTTAGTTTCTTCGATACATTTCTCTTTGAAGCCAGATATATTTCGTTCCCAATCTTGAACTGCTTCTATGGGTACCTAAAACGAAACACAAGTGACGTATTTCCTATTTAGTTAAAACGCGGTCTTACCTCTGCCGAAGTGACAATTGTCACTCCAATAGCGATTAATAATAGTAATTTCATAGTTGTTCTTTCACGCGTTAGTGTAAACTAAACGAAATGCTACACAACAGCATTTATATAAGTAGTATTTGACGCACATTACCAGTTTCTACTTTATTCAGTGCCAATGACTTATAATGCTAGTTCAAAATGTTATCGATGGTTCCCTTGTTTATAAACTTTATATTTGGAAGCAATACCGCTTTAAATTTAATTATCTTTAGAGAGTGTAATTGAAATGTTAATCTATATACAGGGTGGGCCAACGAAAAGGTAACAGACGGGTTTCTAGGTAGAAAAATTTTTCTTTTGAGAAATGCAAAAGCACGTCAATTTGTATATCAAGGGGGACAATTTTTGTCATGTCAACCTGAAATTATTTTATCCCTTAGCGCTGTGAGAACCCCTAAAATTTAAATAGGGACACAAGCACCCCGGATTCTGCACAAATGAGTCATTGTTTTTCTTTGCACCCTTAAGGGAGATGGGAGCGGAGAGGGTGACGGATTTGTAGATCACGAAAAAACGTTGGAGGAAAAACAAAGTAAAAAAAGATCGTTTTTCTCCTCCTTTCCACTACAAAAAAGGGGTTGCAGTTGGGGGTGAAATTTGCAATTTGAGAATAGTTTTTTGTGGACAATACAAAAGTGCAATAAAAAATAGGTGTTCCCATTTAAGTTTTCAAAACTCATCCCACAGAGGGGCGAGGGTCATGTTTCAAAAAATAAAGGAATCGTGTTTTTTCCTTTTTGTAATTGGATGTGTCGTTCTCGAGATATTAAAGGGTGTATATTTTGACTTTAATGGCGTCCCGACGGTGAACGGGTGATCCGATCAAACAATTTACCAGAGATTGGGAATCAGTAAAGAATTTCCTATGAGATGACATCACTTACAACTTTCTAAACCCTGTAACATCGACCAACGGACAGACACACAGACATCCGGACGAATTTAGCGCGGACAGGTTTGTTTTTTAGAGAAGCTAGGTACGTTTACTGCCATTCGACAACATTGTTTCACCCCTTAGGTACAGGGTAAACAACCCCTAAATTTTTAAATAAAAACATGGTTTAAATTTTTCTTGTGCTGATTAAAAACCCTTTTATGCAAATTCAACCTTAGTTTAATAAATGTTCCACAATGTACAAGTTTAGAGAAAATTAATTCACAATTACATAATTAACAACGACCTTATTTTATTAATACATCTGTTGAAGTGAATTCATTGAATTACGGAATTGGTTATCTCAAAGGTCAACTAATGTAAGCACAACCTTGCTTGCAGCAAAGGAATTATCTCGACAATATGGGCAATGGTCACTAATTATGTACCGGTTGTACAACTAAGAAAGGAGGCCGGCCATAACTCAGAAACTATTTGAGATTGAGCAGTGAAATAAAAAATCATATAATAAATGTGGGCAAGCGAAAATGCTGGAAATCATTTTTAATTTCCTATCATTGCCGCCAGAGGGCGTTTCACTGATTTCAATTTGAAATTCCCATTTTTGGGGAATTTTCCTCAGTAATGTATTTAAAAAAATATATTCATTGTAAACTAATGATCAATATGTAAAACTTTGTTTAATGAATTTTTACGATTGCTGTCAAAATGAAGGGGGGAGGAACCAAATAACGTGTTACTGGAAAAATGGTGTAACTTCGAAACCAAAAGCTGTCTGCAGGTAAGTAATTGCTTTGTTTCCTTATTCATGAGCGCTAACACTACAACTAGAACTCCTTTTTCATTGTAACTTTAGTTTTTCTTCCTATTCAATAGAAAACGGCTGCTACATGTCGTTCACCTTTGTTAAAGTTGAGCTCCCAGGCCCGCGTCATCCAGTTTTGTTTGGGAATGATATAAAAGGGTTGTTTTTTTAAAGTTAGTTTCATTTAATTAAGGGCATGTGATACCCTGTTGAAATGCCTAACATCTGAAGTATTTAAAGTAGGCAACACATCATGCTGAATGCATCCATATAATTTTAGTACACAACAAAAATACGTAGTTGCAAAATAAGACTAAAATTTATTTAATGACTGAAAGAACTACGTACTTAGGTATGCACATTTATAGAATACGAATTTCTTATTATATTTATTTTACAGGTCAGTTACATGTTTCATGTGATGAGCTATTATATCAAATTTATTGTAATTTGTAGATAAACTGCAATTTTTCTTTCTATCTGCTAAAATTCGTACGTTCTAATAGTCGTAGCGGTACATCGAGAAAATCGCAAATGTCTGTCAAATTGTGCGGGAAGTGTGAAATTAGGTACACTTATTAATTAGATCAAAATAAACGATTTGACCCGCAGCACCCCTATTTTCAACCCTTACTTTTCAAAAGTGCCCCGTATTTAGTTTTTTCCATCCCCTAACGATAACTCCTTTGTTTACAACTTTTCGAAAAAAATATATTACTTAATAAAAGTTTTAGGAATTCTTATACGGAACATTTTATTATAAGGATAAAATTTTCACAAATATCAACCCTTATCGAGATATGTGGAAGAAACTGATTTGTGCAGTTTCATTACAAAATCGGTCATAGTTTTCTTGTTTATCGTTTCTCAGAAAAATTATTCAAGTAAAAGATGTAGGTATTAATATGATCAATATTTTAGATATAAGTATATATAATATTTTCACAGAAAGCAACCCTTAACAAGTTATTTCGATATTTTTGAAAGTAAGCAACCCTTAAGTATTAAATCGCTCATATCTTTTTTATTTGTAACTTATGAGGAAAAACATGTAAATAAATATTATAGAAAATTATCTTTTGGGCATTTTATGTCGGTATGAAAATTTTTCAAAAGTCAACCCTTAACGAGATATATCGAAAAAACCAGAAACTGTCAACTTTCACATAAAATCGAGCATAACTTTTCTATATTTCAGTGACATTATTGTTATATAATTCGGTAGCTATATGGATGTAGAAAATATAAGTAAGGGGTAATTTTTTTACAAAAACTCACCCTTAGCGAGATATTTTGAAAAAAACAAACTTTCAGCCCTTTTTAGAAAAGTTTTCGTAACTTTTCCAATTACGATTGTTAATATTATTTCTTCATGGTTAATAATAGGCAATTACAGTGAATTTTATGAAATCATAGTGATTTTGCACCATATCACACTGGTGCGGGAATTTTCAACGTAGAAAGTAAGGTTTATTCGCGGTAATCTAATTAAAAAGAAACAATCAAATTTATTGTACCCAAAATGCAAACATAGGTCGATTTTATATCAAGGAAGACATATTTTGATGTTATTTTCTTTGGGGGTGGTTCTCACTTCCAGCGCTTCACAGGGGGTGACATTTAGATGTAGGTACCGCTACGACTATAACAATTTTGACGCAATAAAAAATATAAACTTCTATATCTATGGAAAAGCGGTACAAAACTAAAATGAAAAACGATCAAGAATAATGTAATACAATTCTAAAGATCAATCAATACCTAGATGTTTCAGGAAACGCAATTATGTACTGTATATTACTGTATTATGTATGTATTGCATAATTAAACAGGGTGTCTCACGGTGACCGTCGGTTAGAAGTAGATCAAGAACAGTAAAAGCTAGAAATTTGAAATTTTGCACATGCCACATGGAGTGTTTAATCTATTAAATAAAAATATTTTCCAAAGTGAGCATCAACTTCTTTATTTTAAATACAAACCAGGCAATTTTTTTCACATTCTGATGTGTCATAAAATGTTTAGTAAGTATGCTTAAAATAATCGGCGTACCAATTTTGATCGTTGAGAAAAAAAAATTTTTTCACTGAAAAATGTCAAAATCTTGTTTAGGAAATAAAATTGAAAGTCGAAAGTGGTAAAAGTTAGGGAAATGGGATTTTAGGTTCTCAATGTCAAAAGATTGAGACACAATTGTCTGTCATAGATAATAAAAAATTGCACGCGGTTAAGTATCTATTTGACGTTATTTCCAGACTTAAGAAAAACTTTAAAAAGTCTCTTTTTTTAAATGGAATGCCTATTTAATTATCAGCCTATTCGATCCAGAAATAAATTTCCTTTAAATTGATATACCATGTTCCTATACCTAAAATCAATGATTACAGAGTTATTTACATTTTTCTAATTAAAATTTTAATTACATACTTTACAAAACTGGTTGGCTTTGAAAATGTTCAAAAAATTTTTATTCAAATGTTTCTTATGCAACTTCTTGACTATCCATGGTCTCTCCGCCGAACGAACAGAACTTTCAGGGAAAACATTAAAATATCCCAATACATTGGTTTCTGCAGCGTCATTGGGGACAATTGGCTTTGCCAAATTTCGTGGCGCATTTACTTCGCCCAAATTTAGAAAATTCTTTTCAATCATCCTGATTTTTCGTTCTGTCATTGTAGGTAAATGCGGATATCTTTCGCTAAAGTGTTGAGTGATTCTTTATTCAATAGTTCTGCAGGTCGGAAAAGTAATACGAGCAGACTCGCCATGAATGTAAAACAAATTTAGAATATCAGCGTTTGTGTATTCCATATTTCCCAATTAAAAACAAATATCAAGCGCAAAAATCAAAATTCAAGCAGATAACACTGATAACAAACGTAAACGTAGCGTAAACTTTCAAACTGATTGCTAACTGGCAACTGTCATCATTAGAAACAATTGAATAAAAATTTTTTGAAAATTTTCAAAGCCAACCATGTTTTGTAAAGTATGTATGTAATTATAAATTCAATTAGAAAAATGTAAATAACTCTGTAATCATTGATTTTAGGTATAGGAACATGGTATATCAATTTAAAGGAAATTTATTTCTGCATCGAATAGGCTGATAATTAAATAGGCATTCCATTTAAAAAAAGAGACTTTTTAAAGTTTTTCTTAAGTCTGGAAATAACGTCAAATAGATACTTAACCGCGTGCAATTTTTTATTATCCATGACAGACAATTGTGTCTCAATCTTTTTGAGAACCTAAAATCCCATTTCCCTAACTTTGACCACTTTCGACTTTCAATTTTATTTCCTAAACAAGATTTTGACATTTTTCAGTAAAAAAAATTTTTTTTTCCAACAATCCAAATTGGTACGCCGGTTATTTTAAGCATACTTCTAAACATTTTATGACACATCAGAATGTGAAAAAAAATTTCTTGGTTTGTATTTAAAATAAACAAGTTGATGCTCACTTCCGGTATTTCCGGAAGTACTGCCATTTGGAAAATATTTTTATTTAATAGATTAAACACTCCATGTCGCATGTGCAAAATTTCAAATTTCTAGCTTTTACAGTTCTTCATATACTTCTAACCGACGGTCACCGTGAGACACCCTGTAGAAGGAAAATTATTTGCAGTGGGGCACTTTTTTTAAGCACACTTTTATCTCTCTTATGAAAATATATTCAATATCAGCAATAAATCAGAAGATTTTTTAAATAAACACCGTAATTCATTTAAATATCAAAAGAAAATGCTGATATAGTATTTAAGATATAAAAGACATCACAAGGAGCATATCGTCGGTGACGGTGACCTGGCAATACCTCCTATCTGCCATTTTTGGCAAATTATTTGATATTGTGAAATTTTTTGTATCTCTAAAAATAAAGTCGGTACAGGCTACAGACGAAAAACACATCAAGTGAGTATTCCGCAAACGAAATTCACTTTTTGAGTGACGTCATGCGAACGGTCTGATGAAATCTGATCGTCAGAGAATCCGGCCTTGCCCCTTACCTACCTTTGCCTTTGCCTACAGCGTTCAGTCTCAACGCCTACAGTTTCTTTAGTTTCCGTCTTCTTTTTCCTTTGTTGTTTCTTTCTAAATTTGTAAGATTGATTTACACATTAATATTTCAGACATTTTTAAGGACAATTTTGATCGCTGCAACTTTTTCAATGTATTTACGTATTCCTATTTCCACATAGCAGGGTATGACAAAATTTGAATTATATTGATACACAGGGAAAAAAGTTATAGTGATATTTCTCTATTAATTAGTGATTTTAAAAATTGAATTCATTAAAAAACATACTTAAATACCAGCAATCATTTTGAAAATTTGTCATACCCTAGCATACATACGTGTGCACATATATTCAGAAATTCAGCGTTCTACACCCATAATTGTGCTTAAAAATATACGAAAACGTAACTCCGCAACGAATAATCAGATCACTTTTTTTTAGCATTCGTAACAAAGTAATAGAGTTAATCTATTCAATTAGTAGTCGGGAAACTCTCCAAATAGTATAGACAACCAAAAAAATGCGTTTTTAAGGTAATATAAAACTGGGTATACCCCGCCCTTAAACGATTCTTCATTGTCCTTGTCCCGACTCCAATAATGATGTTTTCGTAACGGGGATGTGAGCGGTACCGATATTTTTGCAAAATGCGGACAGAAATGGCCCTCGCAATTGGGTAATCCTAGAGATCGCCGAAGTTGTTTTTTGGTTGATGATAGTCTTTGTTGTATGCGTCGAGGATCCGGGCGAAAACCCTGAGAGTTCACCACGTAACACAGGAACTGGATTTCATCACAGATAAATTAGCACTTTGCTAATTTAATCATTAATCCTATCTCTTGTAGTCTCTTGAACACGATCTCCAAGCGTTGAAGGTGTTCCTCCATATTTGTTAAAAATATTAGAATATCGTCAACGTATAGAATTAAGAATTCATATTTTTGTCCGAAAGTGGGGTCGATGCATTGGGTAAAGACCTGAGTTGTTTTTATACCACACGTTAACACACAGTATTGATAAGTGGTTCTTCCTACCATAAAACCTGCGTATATTTAGATGCATGAATTGTAAATTATGTTTGGTGTCTATTTTGGCGATTATAATTTCCTAATTGTTAATTTTTGCCAGTAAACAACGTTTTTTAAGTGATATTGTATCTAACACTGAGGTCTATATTGAAATAAATATTATTTATAGATACTATTAAATAGATCTTTTAATTGAAAGTTAAAAATAATTTTTATACTATATAAATATCTACCTCATCAATATGCACTAAACGATGCACTCTAAATCATTAATTAACAGAAATTCTTGATTGAATATTTATCTACTAACTTGAAATAGAATTTAATAAATAAAAAAAAAACTTGTTAAAAATAAACTAACTTCTATGCTATGCAATATGTAGCCTCAAAGGAACAAGTTGCTGATTTACGAAACAAAGTTAAGTTGAGATTTAAGATAGGTATATTGAATTTGGAAAATTAAGCTTCAATTAAATTGCAACGGTAATTTTATAGAAAAAAAGGAAAGTAACTAAGTCTTAAATTACCAATTTATTTACCCATTGAAAACGTTACAGTAAATGATTAAATCACAAAATAATGTATTATTTTAAACGGCCAGCCCATTTATAACACATATCGCCATTTTATATGCCTTTTCACAGCCTTCATCATTTGATACTTCAGACGCACACTTTGTGGTCAAAGTAAGTGGGACTGTTGTAAATGCGTTTGAATACTTCTTCCCACTGAACTGTCCACTATTATTAATAACCTTAGCATTTTTATATATACAGTTATAATAGCATTTTAAGCGTTCGTTGCCCGCAAACTTTAAATTTATTTCCATATCAACGACATGGGAGCGGTTCACTTTGGTTTCCTGTTCACACTTTGATTTAAAGCCAGATATACCCTTGTTCCAATCCTCCAATGTTGGATCTGGTATCTGAAACGAAAAATTAGCGATATATGCAATAAGGTATCATTATACCTTTTTTGAAGAGACCGTTGTCACGCCAATAACGATTAATAACAGCAATTTCATGGTACTTTCTTCGTTCACGTTTTGGTGCAAACTATAGTGAAATATTGTACAAGCCGGTTTTTATACCTGGCGAACACCATTAGAAATTTTACTACCTACTGCTGATTAAAATTGTAGTCCACAATGTTATCGATTATTCTCTTATCTATTATAACCGTGATATTGTGTAATTATTGTAACAATAAATTATTATTAATTCGATTTAAAAAGCGATGTAAAGATTAAGTTTTTAGAGGACAGCAATTTAGTAGTAGATACATTGCTATTTTTCTTAGGGGTCGAAAAAGTAACTCTTCGATTGACGTTATTTTTTTGAAATCGCTGAAACGTTAACACCAACAGCAAAGACATGGAGTAACTGGATTTCACTTTAATTGAGATAAATATCAATACGGTAGCAATTGATTTAAGGTTCAGCACCTTTGAAACAATCTTCTGTTTAAACTGAAAATCTTATCTTATAACTGTTATCCTTTCTCATTCAGACATGCCATTAATTTTGAAAATGGGCACATTTTATTACTGTTATTAAAAACAAAAAAGGAGTAATGTTTTATTTTATAATACACGTCATATTTTCGTCTATTGATTGGCATTACATTCTGGAACTTCTACGTCCAACACTCAACTTGTAAGACCACATAGAATGATTTTGGGTTTACTACCCACTAGCCACTTCACGCCGATACTGGAATTGAATTCTTTGAAATGCTCTAAGAACTCCTGATCGTAATTTTGGCTAAGTTTTAAGTCTTATTGCATGTGCCCAACCACAGATTTAGGCGTACAAAGTCCAGACATAAAATGCGATTAAGATTGTGAAAACAAAACTCTCGATAAGTTTTCGTAGATTTTTATACCTATAAAGATGAGATAACACAAAATATTTTTCAGCAACCAATAACGGCTGGGCCACGAATATTCTAATTTGAGTATCATTGTTTTGTAGGTAATATGTGAAATAAACAACGCAATATCTGTAATTATTGATATAGATAGAAATACCCTATTGATAGAAATAGACCGTAATCTACATTAATTTTTGTGCACTTGAAATCACAAAATATAGATTTTCCGGGTGTTGATCCGCGTTCTATTTGCAGTCTCCTCGAGGCTCTCCTTCCTTCTACGACGTTTTGGCAACATCACATTTGGCATCATCAGGTTAATAATTGCTTGTTTCTGCTTCTAGTTATTCGTATTGAATTTATGTTCTTCTCTTCTGTTGGTATTTGCTGCTCTATATGTACTGGTCGATTTCTCGAAGAGGAATTCGTTAGCCCTAAAAGACGACGATAAACAGGGGGTGTGTGTATCATCATTCAACGGAGTGCAGAAAGATTTCTGCCGGTCGCTCGGTTTTCTCGTCGATCCGTAGGTTTATGCAGAGAGGGATTGCCGAGATTACCATAGGTGCCTTTCGTTTTAAGAAACTTGTATACTGGGTGGTCATACATTTTCCCAAGTTACTTGACTTAAATATAAACAATGCATAAACTGTATCGCTAGAGCTATTTGTTTTTAATTGCAGCTAACGATATTTTTAGTGCAGGTCTATGAGTGCACACAGACTTTCTCTTGCACATTGTAAAATTCATTACATACGAAATGAATGGAAGCAAACAAGGATTGTTTAATTAGCAAATATTTAAAGCGTTTACACTATTAGCACAAAGTAAAAGCTTACACGGCGACTTTCTCTAATAGACACTTTGCCATTTGGTATGATTTCTCGCACTCTTGTAGATTTAGGGTCCTAGGAAGACACTGTAATGTTATTTCAGCTGTTACCGTCGGATAAATTCTAGCGAATGTTTCGGCGTCAAACTGTCCATTACTAAAAAAAACGCCCATATCGTGGTAAATACAGCCGAAATAGCACTTCAATGGCTCATTATCGTCAACAAACTCGTTTTTTGTCATCATATTGTCAACAAGAATTGGATCAACGTTAGTTTGTTTGATACACTGATCTTTAATATCTGCAATCATTCGTTCAAATTGATGTTCAATTACTTTCGGTACCTAAAGCAAAAAAACGTAAATTGCATATTCATAGATGAATGGGAACAATGTATACCTCTTTGGAAGTTACAATTGCAGCACAAAGGCACACTAAGTATAATAGCTTCATGGTTAAACCACTATGTGTAGTCAATGTAAATTTCTGCGTTTTTATTGTTATTGCAACAATGCACGCAAATTAATGCACGCGGTTTCTTTACCATTTCCTGTATTTTTACTATTTATGTAAAAAGAACGATAATTACTACTACTAATTGGTTCCGTCATTTTTCCATTGTCTAACTTGGTCTGTGCATTTCTACCGATAAGTTACGCGAATTCGAAACAAAAGCTGATATGGGAACAATGTGATTCCAAATCAGGAATAAGCAAGAAAACTTCACACTAACACCAATATGAAATACAAATAGGTACTATATAAATTGCAGTGTTGCAATCAGATGAACTAACAATTATCGAACGTTCACTACCATAATGCTTTGCGAAACGTTCTGTCGCGTTCAAAATTTTTAAATGCAATCGTTATTGCACTCCTGTAACATTTTGTTGTAGCATCAAAGCTACTGTATACAGGGTGTAGAATTGGTCGATGCACCATTGGGATTTCAATGTAAAAATCTTAATATTCGATTATTTGCTTATTTAGCCAAAAAGGCTATTTAACTATTTTGTACATTAAAAAAATTTACATTCGTACATGTTGTTTGTTTTTATTATTTAAAATTTATTATTAAAAGCGATACTTTGGCAAAAAATAGTGGCCCCATGGAATGGTTGACGTAAAAACAATAGTTGAGCGTCGTTGCACCAAGATTCAATTATTTGTTTCTACAAACGAATAAGTCCAAATGATGAAATGGGTTTATCTTAGTTACCATTAGTTTATTTCTAACATTCTCAAAGGTTTATTTAGTATTATTAATGTAGGATTTGCGGTTAGTAATAAAGTAGGCTAGTTAATGATATAAGAAATCAAGTGCGTGATTAAGAAAAAGGGAATTAAGTGTCAAGTAAAGAAAAAACGTGTAAGAATTAAAGTAAAACCCAATCATATTAAAAAAGGGAAAACTGTTATTAGTTAGTTGAATTAATAAGATTGTTTATAAACCCCTAGAGAACAATAAAAAACCACATTAATTAAACGATAGTTGCATTGTGTAATGGTTTATTTTTTTATTAAGTTTATTAATTTTAAGGCATCACCGATTTTTGAGAAAGTGGACATTTTTATTGGCCTATTTGCTCTCTGAAAAATTCAAAGTAAAAATAAGTAACATCAGTCGCTTCAGAATTTGTGTCTCTACAAAAAAGTTACTGTTTGTATAAAATAATTAGGGAAGCAAATAATCGAATAATAATTATAATAATAAGGTGCATCGTCCCATTCTACACCAAAATTTCATAATCACACTCCCATATAAACGCCATGTTAAAATTGGACTTTGGCATGCATTTCTGGACAACTCGCTCTGACCATAGTTTTGCTCCGATCATGGAGTTTTATGTCTCAAAATGACCCTAAGAACATGCTACGGCTCATATAACTAGTTTTAGCAAAAAGTATAATGTTTCAAGCTGTCTAGGATGTGTCAAAGTGACAGATACTGTTTTCTTGCGATATTTTGCGATTCTATCAAAATTACAATAAAAATAGCATACCCCAATGCGATATCGATAGGCATAACTGCCGTGAGGGTTCATTGGGGTCATTTTCAGATATAAAAGTCAAAAATCCGACCAATACAGTGGTCACAGCGAGTTGTCCAAAAAATGAAGTCCGAGTCTTTTTCAATGGCGAGTGAACTTTTGGCGTAGGTACTAGCAGGAAAAATTGTCGTTCCATCACAACTCTTTACTTCTAGTCCAGTCAAAATAGACAAAAAAAAGTTAAAACTTAGCCAAAATTCGCATAGAGCTGAAAATTGGTATACACGTTAAATATACCATTACAAATGAAATGTCAAAAATCCCCTTCGATCCTACATCTGCAAAAAATTTTATCGAAGGTCAAAGGTCAAAAATTCAGGTTTTTTCCATTTTTCTCTTAAACAGTAAGTGTTTTCATAAAAATAGGTCAGACAAAAGTTTTAGATCATGCAATTGTCTACAAAAATTGTTCAGATATTTTTTTTTGTACGAATCATCATTCGTGAGATATCGCGATTTCAAAAGTTGAGAAATTCATATTCGACATAATATGCACAAAATTCCGCACCACTGATGAGGTAATGTACCTACTTGGCGCATTTTTTTTAACGTGGTTTCCCCAGTAGGCATACTCCACGCGATTTATTGTGATAAAGAAAGTTTGATCAGATAGTATCCTATTGATTGAAAGAATGGTACTATTGCTAATGAGTAATGATCAATGTGGAACGGGTAGATTTCTTCTAAATTTTATTATGATAGATAATTTTATAATTCTACTTCAACAGTTATTTCTTCATCTTCACTCTCTTCTTCTTCTTCTCCTTGCAGGATTTCTGTTCGTTGTTCTAAGAAAAGTGATGCATCAGTTGTCTCTTCATTGATATCATAAATATTGTCATCTGTTGTATTTGATTCAATATTGGAGCAAGTCTGACCCTAACAATTGATACATACTGGCGAACAAAATAATCCCACTTTTTGACAGCCACAATTCTTACTACAATCCGTCTTGCAGTTACAAAAAACAGTATTAAGCAACTTTTCTGGAGCAGACGGGAGTAGGGTTTGAATTGGCTCCAAACAATTATCTATTAATTTCCAACCCCATTCTTCTGGGTCTAGCTCATTGTCTAGCCACACTTGAACTTGATAATACACACGATTTAGGTGTTGAAAGGCAGAAGCAGATGTTGGAGGCAGACAAGACAACTGTACTGTTTTATTATTCCATACCGATTTTACAAATCTTAAATATGTATACTTGTCTATAGAATCAATTTATTTAGGAGCATCATACATGGCAAGAAGAAAACGAATTCCATTTGTGACGATGTCGTGTAGGGAAGAGTCAATCTTGGTAAATACTTCTGCGCAATCAATTAAATCATCACGTTTTTCGAACAATTAAAATACTGATTTGCTGGATGGACTGTCACAGATTGCTTGTCTTTCAAGTATTCAAAAAAATTATCATTTCTTTCAACACTTGCATCAATCAAAGTATTCATTCCACGATCAACAACAACAACTTCACTTTCATACAAACCTTTATTACAAATGAAACAAACTTCTGACATATTGCGTTAACATTATTTTATGTCATACTAGCTTATTATTTCACCATAAAAACTACTAAAACAAGAGACATTAATGACTAAATAACGCCCCCTTACATGACAACCGGATTTTACATAGCAACGGGCGTTATTTTTTGTAAAGCTATAGCTTATAACGCCCGAAAATGTCAAATATTATACCTCATTTTAAATTTTAAATGTCAGTCTATACTGATTTTATTGCTATCATCTGTTTTAACGATCTTAATCAACTTCTTTCAAGTATGACATAAAGTTATGAAGGCACTTATGAACATAACGTCCTAGTTACCTTAATTACTATAACGGCACAAATTGAAATTGAAAATATCGCGAACGAAATATTATGTATTATTATACGGACGAATTGAATTAGGGACTGACAGTATAGTCTGATACTTTAGAATATTCATTCAATTTGTACAGGCTTTAGTGTGTGAGTAACACAAACCAATAGTTTCTTATTTTTATTTATTAATATTGAACGTCCGATGAAGTATACAGGCTGTCTGTGTGCATATTATGTCGAATATGAATTTTTTTAACTTTTGAAATCGCGATATCTCACGAATGCTGATTCGTACAAAAAAAAGTATCTGAACAATTTTTGTAGATAATTGCATGATCTACAACTTTTCTCTGACCTATTTTTATGATAACACTTACTGTTTAAGAGAAAAATGAAAAAACCTGAATTTTTGACCTTTGACCTTCGATAAAATTTTTTGCAGATGTAGGATCGAAGGGGATTTTTGACATTTCATTTGTAATGGTATATTTAACGTGTATACCAATTTTCAGCTCTATGCGAATTTTGGCTAAATTAAATGTCTATTTTGACTGGACTATTCGGGCTAAATTTCCTCGTAAATTGCTGCTGTCATTTCATAAATCACGTCAATTCGTTTTAGAAAATGTTAAAGGCTGACAATAAAATCAGTACGCACCGCTTTTGGAATATAATGTTCTATCCCATCGGTGACTCTCCACTCCATATCCTATTGATTTTCAAGTATTCTAATATCTACTTGTAAGCCCCCCCCCCCCCCCCCCCCCCCCCCCAACAAATTTTGTTCCAGCGCCCCCGAGGTTGTCGTCAATCAACAACGAAACGGAAAAAATATTTATGCGAGCTTTCGAACGCTTCCTTAAAAAATGTAGGTTCTGTTTTTAAAAAGTCCGACACCTGTTTCCACGTATAATCTACACCTCTTTGGGACGGGACTCGTATTGAAAATTATTTCAGCATTTGTCCTTATCTTCGGGAGTTAGCATAACTTTGCCTGCCAAACGTTTCCGACCCTCGGTTAATTTAGAAAAAAAGCTTGTTTTGGTCCGCTCTATCACCCAATTTGTCTTTTGACGTACTTACATGTTACACTCTGTATAAAGGTTTGGGACAGGGTTTAGGACGACTGCATTTTCGCACTGTGTCATTAAATATAGAGTTGATAAGCTGCAAAAATGTCAGACAATGATAATATATCAATGGAATTAAACATTTCTTTAGGCATTAAAATTTATTTAAAGATGGCAATGGCGGCGGATTGGTAAGTGTTAAGTAATCAAATCATGTTAGACGGCAAGGGCCGTTATGGCACATTTCACCATTTCAAACGACCTTTCACATCCTTCTTTGTCTATTGTTTTAGGTAAACATTTTAAAGAGATTTCGGATGTAACCATTGGAAACTTATTTGTAAATTTTTGAGCATTAATCTCTCCATTTGTATTAAATACATCCAAATGTTTATGTATGCAATGATAGTAGCATTTCAAAGCCTCATCTTCCACAAAAACTAATTTCGATTCAAAATTCTCGACAAGTGAGGGGTTTGCTTTAGTTTCTTCCAGACATTTGTTCTTGAAACTAGAAATGATGCGTTCCCCTTCATCACGAATGGCTTGAGGCACCTAAAACAAGATAACATAATAAACTACATAATATAAGATAAATTTTTACGTTACCTCATTTGATGTAACTGCGAAAACGTAAAGACCAACTAACAGAACTATCCTCATAATGAATGGGCGCTCGTCAACGTGTAAATATAAGTTAGAATGATATATTCTTGCTAGATGCGGTTTATATTAATTAGTTCTCCCACAATGCATACAATTAACACTTCACTGCATCCCTAGTTAATCGTCGACATTATTGTGCTATTAATTCTATTGCAATAATTATTACCGATTTAGTAATTGATAAGTATAAATAATAAAAATTACCTACTACTGATTAACTCCTTACCTACTTCTGCGTAATTACCTTAAGTAGTAACAATAAGATTAACAAATATAAAAACATATATTATTTTAGGTCTTCTTACACCTACTCACATTCTTCATGTACCTTCATGACAAATGGCGTAGCAAATTTTAGATAACGACGGGTTATTGGGTGTTAGACCATACAACGTGTAATTAACGGTAGTCGGAAAAAAACCCTGGAAAAAAAACCCGGAAAAAAAACCCCAGGAAAAAAAAACCCCGGAAGAAAAACCGCCGAAAAATAATTATAGGTGGCTGTGAATAAATATATAAATATACAAAGTTTGGAAATAAAAGTAATGCCAAACTTAAACGTAGATTGCCACTAAAGCGCCTAGGTTATGTGCAAGGTGTAGTATATTTTTTTAAATTGATACAAAATGGCAACATGACACTAAACAAAGTTTGGAAGTGAAAAAAAATGCTAAACTTAAACATAGATTGCCACTAAAGCGCCTAGGTTATTTGCAGGTTTAGTTATATTTTCTTTTAATTGATACTTTTTCATTCTTTGATACCTTGTATATTATGTATGATTTTGTAATATTGATGTAAAATATAATGCAGTATAAATCTTATGTTATTATATCATGTATTCAACGTTTATGTTTCATTCGGCGCAGATGACAATCTTCATCAACAACAAAATTTATTCACAGCCATCTATAATTATTTTTCGGGGGTTTTTCTTCCGGTTTTTTTTCTGGGTTTTTTCCCGGGGTTTTTTTCCGGGTTTTTTTCCGGGTTTTTTTCCAGGGGTTTTTTCCTAGATTCGTAACTAACAAGTTTGTTTTATTATTCGACATTTCGCTAATTAAATTATTAGCTTCATCAGGAATATAAATTAATGAAAAACTTGATGGTGGAACGCTTAGTTATGAGATTAAAATTAATAAGATGAAATTTAATTACGAGTATGCGTAACGTTCGACTGGTTAAGAACAATGGACAGTGCTCTTCAACCAGTCGAACGTTACGCATACTTTGTAATTAAATTTCATGTTATTAATTAATCTCATAACTAATTGTTCCACCATCAAGTTCCCATGGCACACTTTAATTAACCTACAAAATCAGTGGTTAGAGATTTTGGAATTTCGCAAGCATTTGAATTTAGGATTTAGGAACTACCGTTAAGAAAAAAAAACCAAGCGCTCAGACTTTTGGGACACTATTTAATTTATTGAATGAGAGGATATACACGCTTTATGAAAGATAAGATTTACAGCAGGAAGGCAGAGACGGATTTAAGGTTTTGCCGCCAGTAGGCGAACTTCGTATGACGCCTAGAACACATTGTACCGGGTGGGCCAAATTGGACACTTTTAGGGTATATATATGTAGATAGACAAAAATGGACTTAGGTGTCTTGAGCTCAATTTTAATGAGAAAATCATTGGTGTAAACAGAAGTCAGTTATCTCTAATCGTTTGGCCACTAGCCTAGGGGGCGTTTCTCGAATTTAGTCGATTTCTTTAATCCTCCATAACTTTCTTATTATTAAAGATAATTGATTTTGGCCAAATATTTCTTAGAGCACTTTTTTACGTAGAATCCATTGCGATAGACAATTTTTATACAAGGTGCTTGGTTTTTTGTGTACGACCCCAAACTACCTTTTTTCATACGGATCACCCTATATATTTTGGGGTTTTCGAAAAGAGACTAAAATTTCCCAAATTTTGATGCATCATTTGCTATATGTTAAATATTATTTTAGTAAACGACAATGTCTTAGTTATCTGGAAATTTTAATTGGCTTCAAAACATTTTTATTTGAAATAAAAATGTTAAATGCAATACTGCAAATAATGTTTAACATAAATATAACAAGTAATACATCAAAATTTAAGAAATTTTACTCTCTTTTCAAAAACCCAAAATATATAGGGTGGTCCGAATGAAAAAATGTAGTTTACGGCCGTACACAAAAAACCAAACACCTTGTATAAAAACGCCCCCTAGTGGCAAAACGATTAGAGATGGCTGAATTCTGTTTACACCGGTGCTGTTCTCATTAAAATTGAGCTCAAGACACCTAGGTCCATTTTTTCTATCTCTTGAGATAAAGGATGTTTCTATAAAAAAGTGTCCAATTTGGCCCACACTGTACTTAAATCAACACACACGTAAAAATTTATAATAATAAACTCATTAGAGTTAAAAAAATTCTCACCGTCTAAAATTTGCCGCCGTAGGCCTCGGCCTATTCGGCCTATTCGGAAATCCACCACTGCAGGAAGGTTTTTACTTTTAATATAATAATATTTCAATATCATAGAAAGAATGAGATATACCCAACCGGAACATTTGCCCAAATTGTATGTTTAACTTCTTTACTTCTCGCACCCTGTATAATTTGAATGAATCACCCGATGTGATACTTTTTATTTTATCTGTCGAAAGTGCCCAACCATTGTTCCAATGCTTCAATAATACCAAACAATGCCACAAAATTGTCCGCCCATCGTGAGTGTTAATGACAATTGAAAGTAACTGATCATGTATCTTAGTACTGAGAATATAAAAGCAGTAAATACCTAATCATATGAGTATATAGGTATGTCAGCAGAGCCTAAACAATAGTAAAACTTAGTTGTTAAGGTCAACTTTAAAGCGTCTTTAGCTCATTTAAAGTTTCCATTTTTAACCGTCACACTCCTGCACGTTGTTACACAAAAGGCACTGGATAACCATAAGCACAAAAAAGTTACAACGCCATCAAGATTGAAATGTAAATTCAGCTCTAAATTTACTGCAAAGGACTGGCTGTCCATTGTAGCAAGGCTTTTGCCATTTAGCTTATACGTTTATGTATAAAAAAAGCGAATTTGGATGTACGTTAATGAATTCATATGGAACCGGCGAAATTGTGAACTTTCAATTTTTTTTTTGACAAAGAATCTCAACCCATTATGTCACATTCTAAACAAAGGGAATATTACTTATTTTTTTCATCAACAATGAACTGAACTATTACTCACATAATTATATTGAATTTATTCAAATCAAATCAAATAGGTTTATTGTATTTTTTTTACATATAAATCAAATAAATACATGATTCTATTCCCCATCGTAAAACTACTCCCGCCTGTCCTTCCCCCTACTTTCCACCTTTTCCCTCCTTTTTAGCACTTCCTTCATCCATCCCCCTTCCCCCTTCGCTCCTAGTATCTCCTTTCTTACCCTTCTCTCTTCTCTCATCTCCTCGCATTTCCTTAACATATGTGCCATGCTCTCCCTCCCCTCCCTACACATTCTGCAAACTCTCTCCTCCTCCTCCCGCCAATACCTATTCTCTCTCTCCTCGTTTCCACACCTAAACCTCGCTACAATTCTTTTTTCCTTCAGACCCATCTCCCCTGTCAGGTACTTGGCCTTGCCCTCTGCCATGATCTCTCCATATCCCTCATTATACCTCCCTTCGGCTATCTTCTCTCTCTTTTCCTGCCCTTGCACATCCTTATCCCTCATGGCCACCTCCTCTACCATCTCTCTTCCTTCCTCCCTCCTTCTTTCTACCTCCTCCCTCGCATACCCCACCCTCTCGTAATATAGTCTCCTGTCCTCTTGCCCATACTTTATCCGCTTCCACCTCATCTCCTTCATACATTCATTCACCATTATTATTTCTGCCTTCTTCCTGACCTCCTCCTCGTACTTCACTGCCCTCCTTCCCGCCTCCACTCTCAATTTTTCCACTTTCGCCTCTTCCCCCACAATGTACCCCGGTGTCTCCCTGTCCAAACCCAGCGTCCATCTCCAATACTTCTCTTGCACCTTTTCCAAACTCTCCCACTCCTTCCACCCCCATATCTCCGCCCCGTATCCCATCACGCTCCTTACCAACTTATCAAATAACTATCTCCTCTTTTCCATGTCCTTCCCGAACACTCTTTCCCCTATCCCCCACACACTCCCCACTACCCTATTTCCTTTCTTGGCCAGTTCCCTTATGTGTCCCTCGTCCTTATTATCATATCTGACTACATATCCCAAATACTTCCACTCCTTTACACTTTCTAGCTCCTCCTTCCCCCACCACCACTTTGACTTCCCTCGCCTCCCCCTTCTATTCTATTATCTTCATCTTGGTCCCGTTTACCCCTAAGTCTTTTTTCCCCAAGTACCACTTCATCACACCCATTGCCCATTGAATTTATTAAGATACTCTAGTTAATTGTAGATAATCATAAAAACAAGTATGTATGTATTTTCACTAATTATTTAAATTTTAAATCCCACAGTGCAAAAAAACGTTTCTGAAATGTTTTAGATACATATCTCTGAAACATGAAACATCTCCGAAACAGCGACAGAAACGTATCATACACATAACATAGATGTTTAATGTCCGCCTTCAGAAACCTAGATTTGAAACAACACAGAAACGTTACATCGAAACATTTTATA
The DNA here is from genome assembly GCA_036250285.1 of Pyrocoelia pectoralis. Lineage (NCBI taxonomy): Eukaryota > Metazoa > Arthropoda > Insecta > Coleoptera > Lampyridae > Pyrocoelia > Pyrocoelia pectoralis. Next base: position 5,169,103 of record CM070075.1, on the reverse strand, counting down.
TATGTTTCAAGAAACATATCGGAGAGTAATTTATTGATATGTAGGAGAAACGTGTCCTTATAAATGTTTCATACGTGAATATTTGAAATGTCTCATATATGTTTCATTTGAGTATAAAAAAATTGAGATGTGGTAGAAACTATGGTACCGAGAGCCCCAACTGCTCTGAGGGGCTCTTTTCCCAGTGCGCAGGCCCTGCAGAGCCCCATGTACTCCGGTGGCTTGCTCTCCAGGGCCCCCAAAATTCTCTTAGTGTAGACTCGAAGGAGATCGGTGATGCTGAAAAATCGTTTTGCTTCAAGTGGGATTCGAACATCGGTCGCTTGTTTAGGAATTCAGAAAACAGCTACGCAAACTACCTGAGCTACCGACTCGCTGGCAAATAAGCCATTTAGATGTGCAATATTACCCATCTACTTATGATGAATAAATCTATTTTTGGAAACGGAAATTTTTCGTTCCAATTAAACACTAAATTGTAATTTTGGATAAATATGTAAAACACTCACGTTGAAACGTGTATTTTTAGTTTCTTACGATATGTTTCAAGTGATTAGGTTTCTGGTACAACGCTACTAAATACAAGTAACATTAACTTTGAAAGATGACTTCAAACCAAACATCACATTTTTAATGAAGTTTCTAAAATGTTATACGTTATCACTAAAGCTGGGATAGTTAGACAAAATGAAAGTTTAAAAAAGGCAGACAAAAGGCATAAAAAATAATTTAAAAAAAGCATCTAAAGAGACAAAAAAGGAGAAAAATGGCACGGAAAAGCGAAAACTGTCGAGATAAAATCAACACATACCTACATATTAAACTTAAGTATAGACAAACAAATATCTATTTGAAAAAGTAATTACAGTTGATAGATGTTATCTGCTGGTATTCTTTTTCAATAAAGTTTTCTGGCTAATTAAAATAAGCTTAACTCGGCATAATGACTAAGGGATGCAATTTCAACAAAGACTGTATGTAGGTGCAGCTTGCAGGTAGAAATAATACAATGGGAAATATTTCAAAGTAAGGAAAATGACTCATCCGAGTTATTATTGTAAGAGGCTTAAATATTATAGACAAAGTTTGTATTCAGTTTGTATACCAAATTCCTTTCTCTTTCAAACAATTTGCTTTCTTAGAAATTACCCAGAAAAATATACCTATATAAAATCTAAAAATTAAAAAATACTTACTTACATTTCAAAAAACTAAAAAAAATTTACAGAAAAGGTACTAAATACTTACGCGAAAATATCAAAAAAAAAGGTAAAAAACGCAATAAAACTAACAGAAACCAAAAAAGGCAGAATAAAGTTTGCATTTTTGGAAAGTGCGTACTCTAAAACGGATTTTAAATAGGGTCTGCCTTATGTTTGTCCATTAATAAAAAAAGGCATCCTAGCTTTAGTTATCACATTCCAAAAAATATATATTTTTGGATACATATCTAAAACGTTCACACCGAAACGTGTATGATGTGTTTCTTACGATATGTTTCAACTGATAAGGTTTCTGGTACAACACTACTAAACACAACTCCGTAACGTTAACTTTGAGATATGACTATTTTGTTTCAAACGAAACATCACATTTGTAACGTTTCTAAAATGTTATACGTTATCACATTCCAAAAAATACATCACAGAGATGTAATTTTGGATACATATCTAAAACGTTCACACCGAAACGTGTATGATGTGTGTCTTACGATATGTTTCAACTGATAAGGTTTCTGGTACAACACTACTAAACACAACTCCGTAACGTTAACTTTGAGATATGACTATTTTGTTTCAAACGAAACATCACAATTGTAACGTTTCTAAAATGTTATACGTTATCACATTCCAAAAATACATCACAAAGATGTATTATTGGATACATATCTAAAACGTTCTTGTTCTAATGTGTATGTTTTGTATTTTATGTAACATATCAATTGAAACGTTTATTAGACATTACCATTTATTCGCTTTCGACAGGAATGTACCAGTAATGTGTCTTAGATGTTTCTTAGGAATGTTTCATTTGTAACCCTTATGCAACATTTAGAAACGTTTCATGGATGTACTGTGTTCAGTGGGATGTAACCTAACACGTTTCGATAGTATCTGCCATTATCAGCACAGTAGTTGAGAATGGGACATGCTCATTTAATAACATTTACAAAAATATGTGCGTTTTGGCTATACCTACTAAATTAGTACAAATTAGTTTAAAAAAATAGACCATTGAATACACAACTAAGAGAGTGGCAGAACCAGTACAAACACAACAATTTCAAAATTAAAAATAGTGGAGCTGGCTGTTTTTAATGGGCATCGTGATAATTATTAGTAGCGTGTATGTCCTCCTTGGGTTTAAATTATTCTGAGACGTAACAGATACCAGGTTTCGAGCGCTTACCTACAAAAAAACGAACCCAACTCCATCTGTACCTACGTTGTGTAACTAAAAGAGGGCGCCTACCAAGATGGAGGGTCCCTAGATGGCGCTTACCAAGACCTTTGAATACAGTGACTTTATTACAAACAGTGACGACAAGCGGCGATTATCCGCCATTAAGAGGCAAAATTGTGGGCGGGTTTATATGAACTCAACGGTGGTATCCTAGCAACTTGCTAAATCCAAATAAAAATCACACGCTGATCAAAGGTAAACACAGTCAGGCCGCCATTAAGATGCAAAATATACCACGGCCAATCAAAATCGATACCACGCTTGCCGTCACTGTTTGTAATACAGTCACTGTACCTTTGAAATTGTATATTAAGTGATAAAAACAAAAGCCCTAAAATTTTAATAAATCATATTTAACGTCAAAAAGATAGAAAGCCGTGTTCACCTGGAACTGGCCGAAGGAAGAACATGGTAAAGAAACCTTCGGTTATGATCCCAAGAACCTAAATACACAAATTAAACAAACCACACAAAGAAATATGTTGGAGTGAGGGAGGCCCCAGTAACATAAAAATACCTTCAATGAAAACCAACATAAACAGTAATCGAATTCAATTATGTAAGTAATGCAAAACAAAAAAAAACTGTGTACACTCGGTACTCAAGGCCACGAACTAAAATACCCACTACTTATACTCCCTCTCCTTGTTGACCAACTACGACAATCACTAGACATACAAAAGCACATATAAATAGATACTTATTCGGACCCCAGCGAAAGGCACAGACTGACTCGGATACGGACTTAATCTGCTAAAGTTGTAATTTCGAGAAGATGCTGCAGCGTTTGTTATTACAGCCCAACATTCAACTCTGCACGGGAGAAAAAAACATCATTAGTTACATCCACCAAAAACATTCGAAATAGTGAAAGTGTTTATTAACTGTCACATTTATAGACAAATGACAAAAAACAACAATTTTTGCAATGAAAAATCATAGTATTTGCAGTGTTTCCTTTACTTTCTTAACTTATTTCTGTACTTGTCTTTTTTTCTTGGTTAATTTGCAAATCTTGCAGATGTGTAGTAGCTACATACCATTTAAATACATTGGACTGTACTATTTGTACATAACCAAATGTGAAGGCCATAATTTTTGATTGTTAGACGAACAGTTAATTATAAACGCACTTTTGACCGAAATGTTACTGCAACGAATATTTTCTTTCGAAACAATATTAAAACATCTGAAGTCATTGCTTACTTATAAATTGTGGGGAATACTTCGGTAAGCTGCAAAAATATCACGGTAATACATTAATATAAATAAGGAATCAAACATTAGAAGTAAGGTAAGATTTTATTCCTAAAATTATACATCGGTGACGAATCGCTAACCGTTGAGTAATCAAAATGTTAGACGGCAAAACCCTTTATGGCACATATCACAATTGCATACGCCTTTTCACATCCGTCATTGTATGTGGTTTTAGGTATACATTTTGATGTCACTTCAGATGATTCGGGGGGCAAAATGGATGCAATTTTTTCAGGATAATACTCGTCACTTGCATTAAATACACCCAAATTTTTATATATGCACCGATAATAGCATTTCAAAGCCCTATCTTCTACAATATCTAATTTCAATTCCAAATTCTCGACAAGTAAGGGGTTTACTCCGGTTTCTTTTAAACATTCGCTTTTGAAACTAGAAATGTGGGTATTCCATGAGTCCAATATTACTTCAGGTATCTAAAACAAGATATTCAAGAATTACGTAACTTGGAAGTAGGTAAAAGATCTGACATTACCTTTTTTGATGTAACTGCGAGAACGCAAAGGCTTACCAAGAGAAGTATCTTCATAATGGGCGATGCACGTCTACGTGGGTTGGAGTGGAATCTGTCTTATATTAGTTTTGCAACGATACGATTAATTAAAACGAATCTTGTATTTATGATTAACAATCGATATTATTTCGTTATTAACTTCATTACAGCAATCTTGACCGGTTTACCTATTGATAATTACCAACTATGAAACGTTTTGAAAGCGGTATTGATTTGTATTCTAATGCGTGCTTCAAATTCTTCGAATGCTATTCTGTAAAAGCAAATTATTCAATCGTCAATTTACAATTTTACGAAACGATAACTTTTTAGAAGAGTAATCAATATTAAGTAATGTTTACACCCTATTTTGAGTCATATCAATTACCAACAATATATTAACACCCAATGTGATATCAGGGCGGATATTGAAGAACGCCATATTCCGAACCATAACTATTACCTCTTCAAGCACGATCACTGTATTTTTTTCTGTTAGCCGGAGGTTTCTGTTCATTATGGTATTTGTTACGAAAGCGACTATAACTCGTTGTATATCTTTTGCGAAAAAAAAACTTATCGATAGATGAATCAATACTTTATTACCAAATTGCTCTCTGATTTGCAACCCCAAATTGACATAACGACTCTAACAATTTTTTCAATAAGGAAATCTCATTACAGCACCCCGACAGGCAACATACTCCCATCTTCTTCATCTCGGTGAAGAACTTCAATCATGTCGAGATCTATAAATTCTCTTTTCACAACAGACTCCAATGCTCAGCAGAAGAAATTTCCATCGTATATGGACTGATCTGAAGAAAACATCATCTTGGGTCCTCACACGTGCTGTCCTTACGTAACTATCTCCTCCCGGTATTACTTCCATTATAATTCCAAGTGATCAGCTTTGACGTTTTTTCTCATCCAACCCCACAAAAACTACGACAACATTACACTTCCCTCTTTTGACGAGAAGTGATAAATATTCCGTCCCCAAGCTTTCTCGTAGAGACTTCTTCACACGTGTAAAAGTTAACGGAACTCTCTGGTCAATCCTTCTTTTGTCCCGAAAACTACATCGGGCATTCGTACATGAAAAATATCTTAATAGAACATAGCTGGGATCATCTCGAAGCAATATTACTGTTTATATTACTGACCTACAATGCCAAGACCTTATGTCCCAACAAAGCAAATCTTTTTTAACGCGCATGAACGCTTTCATTCTCCTGAAAATGGAATGAAGTTGATTGGAAGCTCGTTATAGTTAAAAATTCCATGCTGTATAACACGTAAGACGCTCTTCCATATCAGCAGATTTTTAGATAATAAGTTGATGACAGTTCTTAATGTTAAGCAAAGTAAATCTTTATCCTACACCGTTCAATTCAAGGCACAATATTTTTTTCAAGGAGATTAATTTGTAGTTCTTCATATTCTTGGTACCTATTCTCGAGGTTAGTCGATATTACGTAATATTATTCAATGCAAAGTAATGCAATTAATTACACATAATCGTGGGCGATCATAACGAATAATAATTATTGAAGTTTTGTTATAATTATATAAGAATTATATTTAATTAATTTTTAGTACAATATTATTGGTATTTTTGTACGTGCTTACTTAATTTGTTATAATGGTCTTGTACTTACTATAGAGTAAATGCGATTTATAATATTATTGTAATTTAGATGGTCGCTCAATAAACAATGAAACGATAAATAAGGATGTTGGTCACATTAGTGTATATGTCCCAACCGTTTAAAATAGCTAGTGTTAGGTAAAGGACTAGCCATTTAGGCAAATGGAGGCAAATAGACAAACATTTTATTATTTTGCTAATTAACCGAGTGAATTTTGTCATTCATCTCAAAGACACTTTCGTTGGACGAAGAGCAAAAATATGCGGTATGTTTCTATTGACTGCAAGTTTGAATGTTAGCGAAGAAATGGTTCATGGTATAGGGAAAAGCCGCCCTCTTCACCTTCGACATTTCTCCTGAGGAATTGATTTCTTGCTTGTTGTAACTAAAAGAGATTCATTTATTATATTCGCACGCAGATTAAAATTTATAATTAATGATTTCTATTGACCCATACAACAACGCCATTTGCTTTAGACTGAGCTTTCTCGACTACCTCACCGATAGTACCAACAGAAAAAAGATAGTGTCATCAGCAAACATAACAATATCCATCGCCCTCTTTAGTTGGAATTACATCAGGTAGATCATTTATAGTATAAGAATAGCAAGGGGCCCAGAACAGAACCCTGTGTAGTTTAGACTTAGGTAAAGTCTGTCTGGAAGAACAGGGTGCTGAATTACAGCTACACTGACGGCCAACCTTTTGTTATTATCAGCTATTATCTTTTCTAAGTCTTCTCTTCAGATCCCGATAGTAACATTACGTCAGATTTATTCCAATGACGGTACTGTAAGACTTTGAAAATGAGTAAATTACCTTATTACGTTTCAGTAGTTAAACATTTATACCAAGTTTTCTTAAAAGTTTTTCATCCCTTATTGTGTTGGAATTTCCATACAACTGAGTACATTTATGATAATTATCTAAATAATAGGAATGTAATAAACATTTGAACTACCATTTCTAATAATATGTTCCTTAAAATTATTTTCCCTTGTTCCTCCGTGTTTTCGAATAGCGGCAATGCCGTTAGGGGCGATGCAACTTATCAATCCATACTCTAAAATGTATTTACCTATTCTATAGTTTAGTGATTTAAATGCGATTATCTCAAAATTAGATAATGCATTTAGAAGCATCTTAGGAGTTGCGAGTATAGTTGCAAAGATTAGGAACTTTTCCACTTACTTAGATTGAAAATATATTCCCGTGATTAACGATAAGAATGGTAGTATCGATTTAAACGTATAGTGTACAGGAAACAAGAAAAACTTAGTGAGAAAAACAGATACATTACTAACAACTGTTTTTACCATGTTTTATGTATAACGTTATCTTATCTATGTTGTTAGAGGTAAGAGGTATCTCATATTTTAACTTGGCTGGAAGTTTTATGTACAACATCCGTCGGGAACTAAACTTTTCAAGTGCTTAATCTGCATAATTAATTATTAACTGCATATAAAACAAGGAAAAATCTTGATTAAGTGTTTAACTTGTAAACTTCTTTATTTTTATATCATTATTTAGTAGACGTGTTAAGGCGAGGCTTATCAAAGTTGTTGTAGATGAAACTGTTTTGTGTAGTAAACCGAGTGGAATTTGTAAAATTAAAAAAAAGATTGAAATGTAAATAGACTAATTGGCTGAAAAAGTCTTTCAAGCTTAATTACATTACGCAGCTCCGCAAGAAATTGTGGGGTTGAATCATTGTGCTTTTTTTGTTTGAAAGTATTTTTAAAAATCTTTTTATAGCGTACACTAGAACGTTCTCCAGAAGCATTTCTTACAAAGCATACTTTTTTGTATATGGGAAAGGCTTAATGAAATTGTAAAACCACTACCTCCCCCTTGACGTATTTATTGTTAAAAATTGAATGGTTGAAAAATTGGTAATATTCAGACTAAGGCGACATGTTTGGGATTTAAGCTAAACCCATTTTCAAGTTTCTATAAATTAATTCATCACAGTTGAGACAAATTGCTTAAATATGCTAAAGGGCGCAATGTTTAAAAAAAGTTAAGGTTAAATTAGAAATCACATTAAACTATATTGTTTAATTAAGTCAAATTTTAAATGTTGCTCTTCGCACACCTTAGTTAAAGGTTAAATAACTAGGTGATTGCCCCCTACTGATTAATTCAGGTTTCTCCTACGTTAATCAAAAAACGAGTTTTGAATCCTGATTAGTCCTTTAACTCACCATCGGCCAGTATTGCCATTAATGGAGCTGGTCCTTCAGTACTTGGGTACTTATCTACAAAAAACATAAACCATCATTCTTCGCTTCATTATAAACTTTGATTTTATTAAATATTCATTGTCTAAGGGGAGGTTTTAAGTTGTTTTATTAATTCACTCCTATTCTATTATTCTCCTTTTTTCTAAATTCATTAATATTTTTCCAAATCAGAATGGGAATCATTCTAGGCGCGTTCACAATTGGCTTATAACTGCCTATTTCTATTAACTCAATTTCACATTTTTGGGAAAATTTGCCCTCAAATTCAAAGCCTTTTGAAATAGTTTAGCATCAAGTACACGGGGTGAGTTTACAAGCTACAAGCCGGCTTTTTCACAAGCAGCTCGTAAACTAGCCCAGTGTACTCGATGCACTCGCTCCGTTAGCTGCTTGTAAAAACGCTCTGGAAAAAGTTGAACTGCCGGCGACTTTACACGCCGCTCGCCGGTTTTTGAGCGAGCTAGCTTGTAAACTAGCTACGTGTACTCATAGTAGCTTGTGCACAAACGAGTTAATTAGACGACAACACGTGGTTTCCACACGCCAGCTAGTTGGCTATTGAGCAAGTGGGAAATTTTGTGTGTACTCGACTACTAGCGCACGCGCCGACTTGCCGGCTTTTTACAAGCCAGCTTGTTAGCTTGTAAACTCGCCTCGTGTACTTGACGCTTTTGAATAAAATGATTCTTATCTGTATACATATATTAGAATAGTTATTTCACCTACAGGATTAATTATAGTTCCGCCAAATAAGAACTCGTCAAAACTAACACTTTTTTAAGTAATTTTTTTCCTTTTGGCTTTTTTCGAATTATGGATATTTTTTGTTTTTTTGCAAATCTATATCTCCATTATTTCTAGTCGGATTTCAAAAAATAAAAGTTTTTGGAATCACCAGTTTAATATCCACAACGTTTGTTCAAACCTTTTTTACAAAAAATTTAGAACAGGGGAATGGTGGTCATTTTAAGTTATAGAGTAGAGTCGATTTTGTGTTATTCAATTTCCAAAATTTAAAATGACCGCCATTTTGCTGTTGTAAATTTTTTGTAAAAAAGTTTTCTTCATGTGGGAGTAGTTCATAGTTCAGTCCATTAATCACCTGATGGCTGTGACAAATTGGACTTATTAACTGATTACTTCGAGGATTTTTCTACATATAATTATGAATGTCATTTATTATTTATTGCATTGTAAATTACAAAATTATATTAATCGAATTTACCTTCATTTCATAGTAAAAGGAACATTATTATACGACGCCGATCTACTTAAGTATAGTAGAAAATATCAATTATAATCTTATTTAAGATAATTATTATAAATAATAACATCTCATTGTAGTTATTACCTATTAATTAAAATGATACTTGATATTCGCGTATCTTTTGCAATTTAAGGATGAATTGTTGTCCTGATTTTATTCTTAGTAAAAAATAACACGTAATTAAATTGCATTAACTAGAAAATAGAATAATAAGTAGTTTCAACTTTAGATCATCTATGTATATCTGTTGTGCAGGGGGCATTCAGAAGTTCGATTCCTAAGTATTCGTTATATGTATAATAAATCTGCAGGCAGTAGTTCAAAAAGTATGAGCCGAGCTAATAGCGAAATTTTCGAAAAATACATCATTATTTCCTATCTCCCTGTGTTCTTAAGAAGATTTATTATCAATTTTTGAGTAATCATGAACCTTTGAGTCGTTTCTTCAAGTATGGGAAGAGAGGGGTATACGAGAAAGTAATTACAACGTTAGTTTATTGATTTTGGTCAGTGCGAGTTGAAGCATTGTATTGACCTTTTTTGCCAAATAATAATAATAATAATAATATTTATTTCATATGTTACACCTCTCCATGCACAACATAGAAAGCAATAAAATAATTGTCACAAAGTACATAAAATGCATAATGGTTATATGTTACTTTACAAGGCTATTTGCTTATATGACTTAACAAAATTAAAATATTCTTCAAAAGAGTAAAAGGAGTTGTCAGTTAGTAATTGTCTTAGATTCATTTTGAAGCGTTTTTTGGAGTCTATTTCTTTTATATTTGTAGGTAGAGAGTTAAAAATTTTTCTACTAGTGTGAGACATGTTTTTTTCAAATAACGATGACTTATGAGGGATGGTGGGTAATAGTTTTTGATGTCTGGTATTATATGTGTGGTGAGGGGTATGATACTTGTTCAAGTGAGCATAGGCGTATGTACATATTTCTAGAATGTAGGTATTTATTACAGTTAGAATTTTGAGGTTCTTAAAATGCTCTCTGTAGGATTGTCTTTTAGTTAAGCTCAAAATTATGCGTATCGCACGTTTTTGCAACTTAAGTATTCTTTGTGCGCTGTTAGAGAATCCCCAAGTGATTATGTTATATCTAACATGTGAATGAAAATAACTGTGGTTTATCAGCAGTAGCACCTCCGTACTACATACACTTTTTAGAATTGTGAGCGTATAACAGCACCTACTGAGTTTTGAGCAAACATTGTCAATGTGCGATGTCCAACAGAGATGAGAGTCGAGAGAAATCCCTAGAAGTTTTGTGGATGGAAGGCACGGTAAACCCAAAATGGAACTTATACCTTTAGTGTTCCGTCTATGCCTAAAATGAACTATATTAGTTTTCCCGTGATTTATAGTTAACTTGTTGTCCTCACACCAATTACACAATTTGTCGAAAACGAGTTTTGTTTCCCTTACCGCGCTAGGTATGGTAGCAGATTTAATTAAGATGTTAGTGTCGTCAGCATAAGATATAACAGATATAGTATTCTGGTTGACCTGCTCTATAAGGGACTCGGGAAGGTCATTAACAAAAACAACAAACAAAGTTGGACCCAATACGGAACCCTGGGGAACGCCCGATGTGACAGGAACACACGCACTTCTTTCTCCCGAAGGCATTTCCACGATTTGAGTCCTGTTTGATAAATATGACTGAAATAGGTCCAAAGCGCTCCCACGAACCCCATAGTCATGCAATTTCATTAAAAGTAAATTGTGGTCTACCGTATCAAAGGCCGATGATAGGTCGACGAACAGTCCAACAGTGCATAGACCACGATCCATAGCAGAGATAACTTCGGATACGAATTCGCATAAAGCGGTATCGGTAGATTTATTTTTTACAAAGCCGTGTTGATGGGAATTTATAATATTAAAGTGTTGTAGGTATTGCATTAGCTGATGGTTAATGGCACATTCAAAGATTTTAGAGAAGCAGGAAAGCAGGCTGATGGGCCTATAAATAATTATTAATACAATGCGGGTCATTTTTCTTAAACAAAGGTTTAATCACAGCACATTTAAGTTGAGTTGGAAAAATACCGGTTGTAAAAATCAAGTTCATAATATGACATAACGGACTGGCAACTGCATGTTTGCATGTCTTTAAAAGATTTGACGACACTTCGTCGTTGCCACACGATGAAGTTGACTTAAGGGAATTAATAATTGAGACTATGTCGGATGGAATGAGGGGCTTGAAAAATAGAGAGCAAGAGAACAAAGGAGCGCACTGCACTGTTGGAGAAGGGTTAAGACATGATTATCCTGTTTGAATGATTTAGAAAAGTGAGTACTGAACAAGTTCGCAGCTTCCTGTTTGCTTACCAGAGTGTCGTCGTGATATATCTGTATTTTAGCCGAGCTGTTATTATTACCGTTTGTTAGTGATTTAACAATATCCCATGTAGTTTTAGTTTTGTTGGAAGAGTTTATAACTTTTTTGTTAAAGTATTCCTTTTTTCTATACACTAACTGACTTTGATAATACTTGTGAAGTTTCCTATGAGATTCAATACACTCTGAGTAGCGTTTAGATAAATCACCGTACAACAGAACTTTACTTTTCAGTAATTTCAGTTCTTCGGTCACCCATGGGCACGCACCTCTGCCATGAAGTGGGCGAGATTGCAATGCAATGCGGACACCTTTTCGTTATTGTATAATTGAAAAACATTCAAATATTTGTATTAGAATTCTTTCTTTCCTACCTTCCTAATTCGTTGTTTCATTAATAAATTTGTCTTCATCAAGCAATTACTCAACTGAAGTTTTGCAATATTTATAGTTGTTATTAGATTTCCCCTATTTCCTAATAAATTACTGTTTTTCCCTTTTACTAATAATTAAGATTCCGATTTGGTTTACTTTGAGTTACTTTGTCACTTAAATTCGTATACCCTGCATGGCTGCAAACGTGATTAAATGTGCCATTTTGTGTAGAGTAAATAAATAGGTGTAATTATTTATACAGGGTGATTCGAGAGGAAATGGAAATATTTTAAAGACATGTCCAGGGAGCTTAAATAAACAAAATAAGCTCATATGTTCAAATTCGATTTTCATTTGTTTCAGAGATAATTAAGTTTTTCTTGTTAAAAAGTTAATCAAGTTTTTCAGAAGTACTTGGGAACATTCCAGTTTCGCTGGCACGTGTAAAAACATTTTGAAACACTTACCTATTAGGAATTCTTCGATTTGGAAAACGACGTCGATACTATTCTACTGAACGAACATTCCAGTTTCGCTGGCACGTTTCCATTACAAACACCATATCTGCATATTATTCTCTATGACTGAAAATATGAAGCATTTTTATAATCTCGTAAAACAACTACAAACAACTTTCACTTTTTATGACATTTTCCTAATTAATATTTTGTTTCAAATTGGTATTTAGGATAACTATGTCAAATTTAACTTGATTAACTTTTTAAAAAGAAAAACCTAATTATCTCTGAAGCAAATGAAAATCGGATTTAAACATATGAGCTTATTTTGCTTATTTTAGCTTCCAGGCCAGGAGCCAGGACATGTCTTTAAAATATTTCCATTTCCTCCCGAATCACCCTGTAGAACTTCATATTAGTATCGTAGTATCGCGTTTAAATCTCGTCGAGCATCTCGAGTACCACGAGATTTTGAAACTACTCTAACTAGAAGAAATGTAACATTTAGCCAAAATTGCTTAAACCTAAGCTACTTATTAGACGTTTTTCATCTCCCACCTCGATATAATACACCAAATTACAACATGATGTATATGGATTACAACGTCATCATTGCGAATTAAGTGTATTAAGATCTACCCTGCTGAAATTCAAATTTCTCCCTTTCTAATTCAAAACATGATTTCGTTTAGTAAAAACAAAAGCATTAGTCGAAATTACACAACATTCTATGTAAAATGTTAAAAGTCATATTCGTAGACTAGAGAGAATTTATATCTTGATACGATTTGTTAAAATCGGTCAGCTGTAAAAGCGAACTTGACGAAGCTACTTAAGGATAATGCTTGAAATTGAAATAATTTAATGGCTTGTCTCGCTTCGTGCATTTTCTTCATTTGGAAACTACAATTGCAATTATGAAGTTGTACTGAAAATTATTACAAAAGTTTATTAATTTTACTTGAGTTGTTAACGTATTTTATCCTTTCAGCGCAGAGTAATCTCTAAATCCTTGTAAAAGTGTAAAAGGTTAACTGAAAATATAAGTTGCCGATTTCCATCTCCGTTCCATAAAAATATGAACAAGTCTTTAACGCCTGGTAGAAAAGGAAATATTCTTCTTAGGAACCACTTTGCAATAGTAAGGTACCTACTTTCCTAATTGCCTCAAAATAACGCGAGTGACTTCTTGTATATAAAGGGTGACAAAAATGCTCCTTCTAATTACCGACCAATCTCTAATCTCAGTATTTTCGTTAAAATATTTGAGAAGATTGTATAATCGAATTTCTCCATTTCTAAGGAGCCACAAAATATTATGTCAACCAATATCGTTTCCCCAAAGAATTATCAACAGCAGCTAATATTTTAAAACTGGCGGAACAAATATTAGATTGTTTTGAACGAAAAGAATGTTCTTTGACTGTTTTCCTAAACATAAGCAAAGCGTTTGATCTAGTATCGCACGACATTCTTCGTAAAAAGCTGGAAATGTATAATTTTAGTAGAGACAGTTGTTAACTACTTACTAACTATTTGAAAAACAGAAGTCAATTTGTTAGCTACAACAATAAGTTAATTAACGAAATTACTCATGGAGTTCCTCAAGGATCAATTCTCGCTCCGCTGTTATTCCTAATTTATATCAACGACTTAGCTTCAAATGTAAATTCTAATTTGATATTATATGCTGATGATACAACTTTATTCAATTCCTCAAGAACACTAGATAAAACGGTACATTTTTCAGAAATTGCAAAGAAAATGGTCAAAAACGCGAACAAATTATTATTTGAAGAAAAAACAAATTTACTATTGTTCCCACTTTAAATATCCGCTGCATCTGAAGCAAATTCTTTAGATTACCTCGGCAGTGAATTATCCTGGTCAGCTCATGCTGACAAACTAGTTAGTAAACTCGTTGCCGCTTTTAAACTTATATGTCTTTCCAACAAGCTATCTACAAAGGTGCAAAAGCTAGTGTATTGTCGTTATGTTCAGACCCACATTACCTACAGTATTATCGCATGGCATCATTCCGCAGTATTAAGCAGGGTATTCCCAATGCAAAGAAGGTGCATCAGAAGTATGCTGGCTGTCAGATATAGGGATGATTGTAGAGGGTATTACACGACTTTAAAAATCCTTACTGTCCCCTGTCAGTACATATTTGAATGTCTTTTTCATGTACTACATAAAAACGTGAAAACTATCAGAGTTTTAACGATATTCACGAATATAATACAAGAAACCGTAGCAAACTTATGCAAAACTATTTATAAGTACAAAATTTTGTAATTCTCTTTTACCATCTGTAACTTTCTTGGAGCATCACAAGCTACATAGTGTTATTAAAACATATTTTCAGCCTTTTTACAGTTTCAGCGACTTTTTAAAAAGTGGCTTCAAAAAAATACAAGTTTAATAGAATATACAATTTTTGTGAACAAACCTGATTTTTGTGTTAGGTACTTATGCATATTTTTTACATTTCGATATATTTGTTCATGAAATTGAAATTGTTATAATATTTTAATGTGTTATTTATGTTTTTTGTTGTACTTTTATATCTATCTATATAATATATACAATGTAATTGTTGACGAGTGTAAAAAATACTATATGTATTTATTAAATACGATAAATTAAATGTAATGTAATGTAATTAAACGAATGTTGAATTAAAATAGAAAAAAAGCATCAAAGGTCTTAAATAAAACAAGCTAAAGTTAACTATTTTGACTTTAAGTGCCGGTGCATCGAGTTTAGTCAACATCGCAAGGACATGTTTAATAATAATAATAATAATAATAATAAATTTATTAATCCCGTAAACAATGTTACATTGTATCGGATAAGTCAAAACTGTTCACATACATATAACACATACCTTTAAAGATACACACATTACAATACGAATAAGTACACAAAAGACTAATGGTTTGAAATAAAAGTAACAAATTCTTTAACATTGTAAAAACAGTTACTTAGTAGTAAGGTTTTTAGCTTACCTTTAAATATGCATTTATTTGCAGCCGTTTTTAAATCGCACGGAAGCTTATTAAATAAATTTATGCCGGCAACGTTGGGTGATTTAGTGTGGTAATTGTTATTAACTTTACTGTTAACGAGATTGTTTTTGTGCCTGGTGTTATGGCTATGAATATCACAGTGCCTCAAAAGGTTGTGCTTATTTAGGTAAATATAAGTTAATAGTTTGAGGAGGTATATTGATGCTACGGTTAGTATTTTTTTGCGCTTAAAGATCTCTCGACATGAGGTTCTATCACTAATACCAAAGATTAATCTAAGAATTCTTTTTTGTAGGATAAGAACCCTTTGTATATCTCGTCCCTGCCCCCATACTATAATGCCATACGCTATAGCTGAATATCCATACGCATAGTATGCATTCAACACAATTGTTGTGGCCGAAGTAAGCCGAAGTAAAACGGTGTTCCAGAGCGACGAATACCTTCTTTGGACTATATCGATCAGCATTTTACCACCTTTCCAGCAATCGGAGATTAAAACTGAATTAACGACCAATTTTGCCACATGGAGATATACACTGTGCCAAAAGTATGGAATCTGTGTGACTTTAGTATGTATTTTCAGAAAATAAAAATTTTTCTCATTGAAAACCAATATGGATGAATATGAGTCAACAAAACGGTGACTTTTTGTTTTGACATTACACATAAAACGATTTAAATTGACAAAAATTTAAATGTTTGCGTTTTGTGATTGATTTATATGCATTAATTGGCCAAATCTAACGGTTTAATTAAAATGATCTCAAACACATTCATACGTAGCATTACATTCTGCCATTTCGGAATTTATTGGAAAATTAAACGAATGACGTTAATATATCATTAATCAGTTCTGTTGTATTGCGGAAAGTCGGAACTGATAATCTATCACGTGTTCTGAACGCGTATGGCACAGATGGTCAAACCTGTTAACAGACACCTCAATTTTAATTATTTTACGATTGTAGAATATTAACTGTTCAGTTTAACAATTAATTTCGTGCTAAACGATTCCTAACGGTTACTTTTTACGATTTTTTTGTCGTGTGAGGTTTCGTGTGAGTGCCTATTAAGTGATTGGTGATAAATATGATGAATGGTGTGGAACAATTTGGTATTTGGTGAGTTTCTTGCATTACTTTGGAAGATTAACTAAACAGAGGTTATTATTGTACCTGGTGTTCCTCAAGCATTATTCTTTTTGAATGAAGAAATTCCTTTACTAAATTTCAGATTTTTTTATGAGCAATATGGTAGCTATTCCGTGTTGTTTTGGCGAACTTTTTCTAGGCACAGTAAATAATGAACGATTGTTGTTGAATTTCAATTGTATTTCAGACCATCGAGATTTTCTGGTTAAATGACGTTTTTAATAAATCGAATTTGCACACCTTGTACTTCATCCACGTTAGGTTGTACCTTTTTTGTTTATGAACGAGTTTTCAGCCCACACATACACCTTGCATAAGGTAACATTCTTTCTCAAGAATGTATGTGCACAAATACATATAAAGATGCAAACATTAAATTTCAGCCACTTTTTTACGTTTAAAGTTTTGCTATCACATCGGCTGTCTATTGCTCTGTACATGAACATATTCTCCTCCAATATTTTCCTGTCTGAGCAAAAACTAGGTAAAAAGAAAGGGTGTTGGTGCGCAGCTCCTGTGGTTGGAGGTGACGAGACCAGGTCCGGTTTTGGTTTTGTTGGTGCTTTTAGGAATGCAGCATACAAGAGTTTACTAAAACTTTGCTGGTCTGTAGTTGATTGGCATACAAAAAAAAAACCATGTCTGCTGTGTCTAGGAGTTTATTTGCTGAAAGCAATTTGGATTCCACCTTGCACTTAGGAGTTGTATGAGTCTACTTTTGTTCTTTTTGTTTGTTAGAAAATGTTCCTGTTGAACAGACAGTTCGTGCCTTCATTAAAATTACTGTCAACTGGAAGTTTTGTAAGGCCGCTTCTCTTGTGCTTTGCTCGTTTTGTACTTATCATTAGTGAACAGGAGTCAACAAACCCCCAACTTTCGCTTTTGACATTATACTTAAAAGGATTGGAAATTTTTACGTTTCGTGATTGATTGATCGGTAAAATTTTAACAGTGTAACTAATCAGTATTTATCCCATCAATAATGTCAATAATTAATTAATCAGTTCTGTTAGATTTCAAAACTGTGAATAACAAAAGGAAGGTACTGATAATAATTTATCTATCTGAACGCGTATGTCACAGATGGCTAAACCTGCTTACGAAAATCTCAATTTTAATTATTTAACGATTGTAGAATACTAACTCTTTTCAGTTTTACAATAAATTTTGTTCTAAACGGTTTGCAATGCATAATATTTACGGGTCTCCTTTCTTATAGGGTTTCGCGAGTGACAATTGAGTGATCTTCGAGAACTATGATGAATTTTGTGGGACAACAAAAAAATAGAAGCTTAGTATGAATAGTATGCTGCATTTCCATTTTATGGTGTATGGTGAGTTTCTTAGAAATGTGATTTACTTTGGAAAACTAAAAGGTCGCCATTGTACCTATCTTATATTTTTGACGTGTTATACATTTTGAAATAAGGACATCAAGTTTCAAAGTGATTTATCACAAAAATCATAGCCTATACGTACACTACTTATGTGTGAACTTTTTATAGGAAACGTAACAACTAATAATGATCGTTGAATCTCAACTGTATTTAAAACATCGGGATTTGTAGGTAGTTGATGTGTATATTAATCAAATTGCACATCTTTAACTTCGTCCAGATGTTTTTCGAAAAATAATACCTTGAATTTGGGATTTGGGTTTATAACTACGGGTTTTTGAATATTTAGGCGAGATGTCAAACAACAACCTTAAATTTTGGTTACTTTACATAAAACCTCTGTTTTTTTAATAGGCATAAGTTTACTAGAAGAGAAAAAAAAGAAATACATAATATTCTTTAGTGTCTGTAACAATATATAGAGATTTTTCACAGATCTGAAAGGTGTCTGAAAACATTTACATTTGTTGCCACAAATTCCATTAGGTATAATATGCATTGAAACGAACAAAGCCTGATAACACAAAAAGACTTTAATTGGAATTTTGTATTGCATGTTGTTATATTGCGAAATTTAAAAATGAATGTCCTATCAATATCGTTTATATTGTATAAGTTTTTACGAACTTTTTGACAAACACACAAAGAAAATACATAATTCTATTCCTTTTCTTATATTGACACAAACGTTACAACAGATAATATAAATAACTAGCTTAAAGCTATGCTCAGATGTAGATACAGTTTGACATAACATTCGCTCCGAATTCTACAATGTGTATAAATACATTACAAAAATATAAATGTAAATCTCAGTTAGTGAATGTCACTCATATTGAGTGAACCTCAAAACTCTACAAACTAATTTAAATTTAAAGCTGTTGTTCTATAGGAATACTTACATTTTATTTCAGTTTTGCTGTCTAACCACATATTTAACAAAATGTGTTTAAACAGTCTTCTTTTGTGTGTTAATCTGTTAGACATTTCATTGGATTTTGTACTTGAATGTTCCTCGTAATTCTTCGCTTGTACTTTAAATTCTAATAGGGCGGGGAGGGGGAGCTCCCAGCTGCAAGTTGGAGAGGAAAAAGGCCACGTACCTGCATACCTGATCAGATATTCCGAAGTTAAATTTTCCGGCTTTATCTACCTTTATTATTATTATTATTTTTCTGAGTTTTTTCATAATATACATATATTATTGATGTCTTTAATTATACATAATCAACATCTTGAGTAGTTCGAATCACAAAAAGGGGTTGTAATAATAATAATACAAACTCACAACCTCCCCTTCTAAAACATATTTAATTTGACAACTTTCTGATGAAAGTGAAGATGAATCGTTAGAAATTTATACAGTCATTATGCGACATGTTTCGGGATAAACTAATCCCATTATCAAGCGTATTCGAAAGATTAAATTGACGTCAATACTGTGTTCATGATTAATTAATCATCTTCACTTTTATCAGCAAGTTGTCAAATTAAATAAGGTTTAGAAGGGGAGGTTGTGAGTTTGTATTATGTATTATTATACATAATCTTAATCGTTGTATTTCATATGCTTACGATAAAGATTGTTATTGATCAAACTCCAATAGTCATTATTTGTCACAAGCTCATCACTGGTTTACGAATAATAATCTAAAATTCAGCTGACAATGACTTTTTCTACGAATTATTTTTCTTGGAGTGGTTTCTGCATTGCGAACGTTTGATTTACTGTCACCCTTCCACTGTTATTGTCTACCTTTCGAGAATGTCTGTATCTTTATTAAAGTTCAAGATTTTAGTAGGTCGAATCTTCGTTACTTCATCTGGTGTGATCCTTTCATTTCCAAAAAGGTGTTCCCTTGCCTTTGTGCATACTTCACAAAGACAAATGACGTGGTATGGCGTTTTATCTACTGCTGCAATCGCTGCTTTGCTGACTGTAACTACAAACATTTTTCTTTTGTAATAGCTGAACAGCGGCTGCCAGGATGGCATATACCTTGGAACACGGTCATTTTACTTACTATTGGAATAATTCATCCAATCGCGCTGAGTGGAGATTTTGGTCTTAGGCAGTTTAGTAGGTGAAACATGATGAGGTTTTTATCTCTAGATATTTAGTCGAAGATGGGCGAATGCTCCACCATTGACTGTCCCTTCTTGCCGTTGACCTTCAGCCTGTATGGCCCTATGCCATAATTACTAGGTTTTGTGGTGGTAGGCTCAAGAGAACCTCCATAGCTGCTGTACGGATCGTTATTATTGCCCCTGTAATTACAATGCAGGCCCTGAGATGCATCTTACTAAGTGTTTGTATGTTCTTATGGGCAAAGGTTTTATATCACTGCACCAGTGACGCATACGCAATAACCGCTGTAATTATTCTAATGCATATTCAGTGGGTCATCTTTTTAGGTGGACTCCCTTGCTGAGGAACGCTCACCTACAAGCCCATTTACGGCTTTGTTTGATACCTTCTCCAAGTTTTGCTTGAAGGTCAGTCTCTCTGCATCACAACTGATACGGCCTCTTCAAATCTGCCACGTACCACAATTACCATTATATTCTCTCTGCGCGAAATGCACTAGTCATAGTCTTTTGGGTGTAGCAGTAGATTCGAAATTAGCTTAGACCCAGTATTATGAAGTCTAGTTGAGTTTCAATCGGCGGTTGGTGTAAAATTGAGTGGCACAAACTAGGGTTAACGTCCGGCCTAGGGTTGAACTGACGGTTTTACCAACTCATATGGGTTGGTAAATCGGTGGCAAAACCATCAGTTCAACCCTAGACCGGAAGTCAACCCTACCGCCGGTTGAAACTCAACTAGACTTTATAATACTGGTCCTTAGACTGCTCACATAAATTTCATTTGAGGAAACACTTATATGTTGATCGGTATTTTAATTTTTTAAATATTCTAAAATGTGTCTATATCCATCGTGACCTTCGGGCGGCAATGTCCACAATTATTCTCCTATGCACAGACATGACGCATGCAATAACATCGATTGTCTAAAAGTAAAATATTGCGCTTCTAATTTAACTGTAAGGGCGGAAAAACTTTAACAGTGTAATGACGGTTTTATATGTATAAGACAAAAATGTCCGATGTGGCACAATTCACATACATGGAAGTAGCAAGTTTCTCTAGTTGTATGAACACCACGTATCAAGCATTTGAATCCAAATTAACAATAATTTATTGATTTAGGTGACCTGTATCAAAGTTTAAAGTATCTATGCATCATTAATCCACGGTGAAAGGTCTAGGTCACGTCTGTGGTAATATTACTGCAGAAATAATATACGAAATTTAGACCATAGATAAAAATGACTAAATTCGGTTTTTATTTCCGACTTAAATAAGAACGTATGTGGACATTTGTTAATGTATCATGAAATGACGTTATTTATTTTCAATGCATTTCCTGAAATGCGCTCTTTATTGATCTAGACATGAGCTGAGCACGTACAACGAACGTATTTCAAATTTATATGAACTTGTTATTCGCATTAGCGCAATTGTACATGACGGCGCAACTGACCGACAACTATTTTATTATAGTTTACTTGAACTATTATAGTAAGGAATTAAGTGATGAATGTGCAAACCTTTGAAAATTCTTATCACATGGATAAATACGTCCGTACCTCTGTGTAATTCAAAATTCTAGCTTTCTCTACTTTATTTTAGCTACCGGGCATTAGTGGTTCTCTCATTGCGGTAAACTTAAAGTTGAAAGCAGCTTTTATAAATTTTTCTCTACGTTGGCGATTAAGTGATTAGGATTACTAACATAGGAGGAGGTTGCAACATTTTTCTTTTTATTCCAGGATCAGAGTAGTTATTTCTATTTCCTTAGTAGTTGTTGATATAAGGTTATATAAAAAATACGATTAGTGTGGGAGAAGCTGCTTGGATTGTTAATTTCATAATTGCGTGTGTTTTTGTTCTTTAAATCAATCGACATATTCATATAAATAGTGAAAAAAAGTGAAAATGACGGCACGAGGCCTATTTCAATAAATCAAATAAAATGGTTGTGCCTAGAGAAAAGTGCGTGCGACTTGGGGCAGTGAAATTCTTTGATTACAATAGTTCAATGCGGAACTTGAATTAATGTCATGAGAATATAAAATTATGGATAATCACACCAGTCATCCTTAGGTTATTTGGATTCATTCCTTGTTTTCTGAGGACAAGGCAGTAAATTCAACAACATTTGGTGGAACCAAGGAGGAAATTTTTGAATTTCTTGGTAGATACAGGACAGATAGATCAAGAATATCAAAGTAAAAACTGATTTTAAATTTATCTTTAGGGTTCATAATAGGTTCGTCGCAGTTTCCACAACTGAACTCCAGCATTTCACTAACAACATTTATTCGACCTTATATGTTGTGCCAAATTACTAAGGAACGTGTAAATGAGATCTTTCAAGCAAACATTTTGAGGAAATTACATTGCCTTCGATGTCTTTAAGGACCGTGTATACTTCGTACAATTGATTCCTCAGAGGTTTTAAGGCATCAATCCTTCTCTATCATCGACTGTCCGATACAGGTTTCAAAGGAGTTTTTGTTTTTCTAATACGGTTTTTGAAAATAGGCAATCTTATTCGTGATGCCATGATCTATAAACTATTCATTCCCGTTGAGCCCAGAACGCTTTTACGGCACAACTATATCGGGATATTTCTTCCCAGATTTCCTTTCGTGCCGATATTTTCCAGCTCCAGGGATCAATTTCTTGGTATTCGCGCATCCGGGTAGCCAATTGTCGTTCACTAATTGCCTATACACAACACAAAGTTTTTTAATGTCACCCTTCTCATTCGCCAATGCGCAATGAGGCAGAAAATATCCGTCATAAGTACAAAAAGAGCTGGGAGGGGCAAATCCTGGGAAGAAGCAAAAAATCTATCAAAAAATAGAAAAGCTTGGAGAAAACTTATGGAAGAAAAATAAAATAAATGTAAAATATAAAAAACAATGTAACGACAAATAATTAGAATGTAAACCCGACACCTCAGGGTAAAAGAGTAAAGGATAATAATAATAATAATTTAAATGGAAATTTTTTTTTGAAATTGTGTGGCAATTTTTTCAATAGTTTACGATTATAAGTTTCAAAAATTGTAACATACGTTATTATTTATTGCTTTTCAGAATTTTTAGTGTCTTGGCAAAAGGAATAAACATTCCAGAGAGCTTGACAATTATCAAAAAACTTATAAGCAATCATTATAGGTCTAAGTGGACAGTTGTTGCCTTTGCCAATTTTTGGAGTTCGTGAACTCTTCTCCTCGGAATCAGTTCTTGTTTGATTTTGTCAGGTACATTTTTGGAATTTACTAGACATTCTCTTCTTTTCTCCAAATACCTAAGTGGTTAGATTAGAATTGCTATTTTTGTATCCATTGGAATTGAGTAAATCCATTATTTTCTCGTTATAATCTTTATTATTGACGATTACGGTTGAATCGGTAGGAAGTTCTTAAATTCTTTTAAATGGCTCTTTTGAGCCTTTGTGATATTTCGCTTAGGATCGTGTATGGAGGAGAGGTTGACTTGTTTTCTTTAAAACTGGAACAGAATAATAAATATCAAAGAGTGGTTTTATTTTAAAAGCTTTAGGTATGACACCATTGTAACGGCATTTTTTTTGAAATGTTAGATTACAGTGTTGGTCTTCTTGATTGTGCAATGCTTTCAAATTTGTTGTAATGTGTCCTCACCATAATGGATTATTATATTGTTGATTATTTCTTATTGTTCAACGTTTCGCAAACCGCTTCGTTTCCTTTTATTTGAAATTTAACAGCTAACGAAGAAGAAATATTGAACTGTTTCATTGCTAAATTATGTATGTTCCTGTGCTGTCATGTTTTATTTTCGAATCGTGTATGCTGCATAGGAATGACAGCATTCAGAACAAGGAATCTCATATACCCCTTAATTTTTACCAGGTATACTGTCCTTGTTGAAGAGTTATAAATGGTTTAAACATTTTTTGAACTCATCTTTAGAAATTTTTTTGCACTAGAATTTGTTACTTACACCTTTTATGTAGTAGGTAGAATTAGTAGTTCCTTTTTTAGTTTAATTGTTGCAATATTTTATAATTTTGTTAATTTGTTTGGAAGAATATCTATTTTGTTGTAATGTTGTTTTTAAGTTAAGCGAGTTTTCCATCTAGAGATTTATCATGAGTTAAAAGTAATGATCTGCTTCCTTTAGATTTAATGGCAGCGCTGAGTTGACTTGATGAGGTGACATCCTACTCAAATTTTAGGTCTTCATCTAAATAGGAGACTACCTTTAACGTATCTCGCTAATCTAGTATTCTGAGCAGAAATAGTAGTCCTCTAAGCCCTTTGCCCCCCTGTTACAGAATGCATATGGTTCATATGTAGATGACCATGGGAAAAAAGATTGAACAGGTTCAAAATTAAGCACACAAATCAATCAACCAACGAGAGACAAAATGAAATCGGAGTATTTTGTTTTCTTCCAAATTTTACCTTAATAAACAATCTGAAATTTAAATCTTTTGACGGGTTGCCGAAAAATTAATGTTGTATTTCATGATTTGGCTTGCAAGATGAATAGGGTAGTTGGTATAACAAAAGGAAGATTAAATGCCGATTTTGTTGATCTTTTTAGCAGCTTAAATGTAAAGGTTTATTTGATGTCCATAACTGTTCTTTTTGCACAAAAATCTGAATAAACTGCTTTCATCAATTTTTTACCTTTTGTGAATTGTTCTAATTGGAAATTGGAATGCATTTCCGCTGTTTCTAAAAAACACAATTATTCTTTAATATAATCTAATGACTTCCAGTAGTTGTTTTGTAGACGATAATGAATTTCTGTATAAGATAAACTGCTTTGAAGTAATTATCAATAAAATGAAAAATTGCAATTACATTACACATCCCCCTGTTCAATTTGTTACGAATGAATATTTGAAGCAATATTACTTTTTTGTACTGATGATTTTTATATAATTAAAATTGAATCGAATTGTTTTTCTAGTCTCTATTTCTATAGTAACCTAACTTCATGGGTCTCTTTACTTGTTAGGATTTCATCAAATACTTTACTACTATAATACGGGAAACTCTGAAAAATTTTGGGTGACGGCACATCAACGCCCTCTAATAGCGGTAGGAGTTGATAACTAAACCGTTCTTGCTAGTGTTTACATTAGTGTCTGACGGTTTTTGGTCTTTAAATCGATGTTATACTTTGAAATGAGTCAAAACGCGAGAATCGCATGTACCCCCGTTTATCTATAATAACGTAACGTGTTTGAATTTGCCATAATGTGCTTGTTAGTTATCACCTCAAGCCAATAGATGGCGCTCCAATCGCTGTCGCCCTGAAATACTATGCTAAACACAGAAGTTTCCCGTATTATAGTAGTAAAGTATTTGATTTCATATAGGGAAGGGATATGCAAACAAGTTTTAATCAGCCCCTACTTCCCGCCCATTTATAATATTCTCAAATGAAGCGTTTATTGGAAGGTGGAGATAAATTACCATTTCAGTAAAAAGTGTAATGCTACTGAAAGTTCCCAATGACAAGGGTCAGTAAAACATAGTAG
Organism: Pyrocoelia pectoralis; assembly: GCA_036250285.1. Classification (NCBI taxonomy): domain Eukaryota; kingdom Metazoa; phylum Arthropoda; class Insecta; order Coleoptera; family Lampyridae; genus Pyrocoelia; species Pyrocoelia pectoralis. Next base: position 5,143,308 of record CM070075.1, on the reverse strand, counting down.
AGGAGAAATTTCAACTCTATTCCCTCACACGCTTTCTTGTTCAATTTTTTGCTTATTTTTGTTTACGGAAGCAGTTCATATTTTATGCACTAATCTTACATCTAGCCTAGTTTTCCAGTAAATAATTAACTTACAATTTCGATTAACGATTACTAACGTATACTAAATACTAGGCAAGGAAAATTCAATAAAATGCACAGACAGAGATTTCATTCTTACGGCTTAAAGAAATGAAATTATTAGAATTCGTATAAAATAAGATATTTTTCAAGCTTGTTTCCGAAACGTAAATAAAATTATATAAAAATATTTAAAGTACTTCCCTTTTGAAATATTTATAATCTACAAGGTTTCCCTATATTATACGGATTTAAAAAGGTTTTACATTTTTTAGCCATTCATTGCACGTTTACGTGAAATTTTAATGAAGTACCGTGCTTAAGATGAATTTTCAATAGGTAGTCTGCATACGTTTTTTATTACAAATTGAATGAACTTTTTTTCTGAAATTCTATTCATGACGTTAAATACAATTTATCAACCATAGTTAGTGCATTCGTTGAAAACAGAAATTACGCATGCAGATATTCGTAGCGTTGCCCATGCCGAAACCCATTACGAATTACAGGAATTATAATTGCTTTAACTTGTCCGCGAGTTAACGTACTTTTGAACATGAACTGTAATTGTTCACCAAGATTAAATTGGTTTCAAAGCTACGTGGCAGTTTTGCATAGTAATGTATATTTTAGTTACAAGTTAGCCATTTCATTTTCTTATATTTGCACTTGACATTAAATACTCCACGAACGAGTTAAATATTCGTTGTTATTTTGTTGACTATCGTATTGTGAACACGTAATGTGAATTGGAACGAATTTTAAACACTTTCACAACTCGTTTTGTCGACTATGACACAGTAAATTGATATCTAAATTATTCCAACCTATAATTCATACATAGGTAATCCTGTCCCGAGAGGATTTACTTGTCGCTTGTCTCTTAACAAATTTCTTCCTATATTCAGCCATTTCTACAGTCCAGTTCCATTCAGTTCCCCTCCTCTTGAATTGCTTCCAGTTCGTTGTTCACAAGTACTCTTTGGTCTGCCTTTTCTATTCACATCAGCCTTGTTTCTTACACTTTTTTTACCTGTCGTTCAGCTTTCGCTCCTTGTACAAATGTACATATCAAAGTATAATAATTTTTTCTATTTCAATTCCTTGACCGACTAAACTTTTATCTCTTTTGCATTATCGTCATTTCGTCTTCTGTCAATACTTTTCACTTCTATTCTTCTATGAAATTTGATTTCGGTAGCCTATTTGATGTTTTTTAGTTAGGACCCAATTCTCTTCTCCATACAGGGTGATTCTGGAGGAAATGGAAATATTTTAAAGACATGCCCAGGAAGTTAAAATGAAAAAAATTCATATGTTTAAATCCGGTTTTCATTTGTTTCAGAGATAATTTGGTTTTTCCTTTTAAAAAGTTAATCAATTTTTCAGAAGCAATACGTCCACTTGGGAACATTCCAGTTTCGCTAGCACGTGTAAAAACATTTTGAAACACTTGCCTACTAGGAATTCTTCGATTCGGAAAACGACGTTGATACTCTACTACTGAATGAACAGAATTACCATTACAAAATCCATAAACAAACACCATGTCTGCATATTCCGTATGACTGAAAATAAGAGGCATTTTTATAATCTCGTAAAACAAGTACAACTGTCACTTTTTATGACATTTACCTAATTAATGTTTTGTTTCAAATTGGTATTTAGGATAACTTTGTCAAATTTAACTTGATTAACTTTTTAAATATAAAAACCTAATTATCTCTGAAACAAATGAAAATAGGGTTTGAACACATGAGCTTATTTTGCTTATTTTAGCTTCCCGGACATATCTTTAAAATATTTCCATTTCCTCCCGAATCACCATGTATAATAATACTGGTACATACATTCTTTTATATACAAATATTTTGGACATTGTATCGGGCGTTTCAAATTGCGCGTTTTTTTTTAAGAATAAATAAAATATAGTTATAGATGGTGCAGTGAATTCGTCTGAGTATTTTGACATTTAAGAAGTGTGATATATGACATTTATAAAATGCCTTCGTACACGATACAACAACGCGTTCAAATTGTTGAATTATTTTATGAAAATCAGCGTTCTGTGAAAAGTGTTTTTAGAAAATGACGTGCATTTTATGGTTTACATAATCGTCCAACTGAAAGCACTATTGGTCGAATTATTAAAAAATTTCAAGAGACCGGTTCGGTGCAAGATCAAAAAAAAGAAAAAGACATTGTGGTAGGTTCTGACTCTCAAAGGGGGGTAGAAGGAATAGTAGTATAGTATATAGTCGTAGCGGTCGTTCACAAGAAAATATTGATTTGGTTCGTGAAAGTGTTGCTGAAGATCCTGAAATGTCCATTAGACGACGTTCACAACAAGTTGGATTTAGTGCATCAACAACATGGCGTATTTTACACAAGGATTTAGGTCTGAAGGCTCATACGGTTCAAATAACACAGGAACTGAAGTATTAGATCATTTAAAACGTCGTTCATTTGTCAATTTCATCAATGAACAACCAGCTGATTTTTCTCAAAAAATCATGTTTTCCGATGAGGTACATTTTGAACTTGATGGCTATGTTAATAAACAAAATTGCCGTATCTAGGGTGAGGAAAATCCACGAATTATTCATGAGAAACCTATGCATCCTAAACTCAATGAAATTATTCGTGTCATTGGTGAGATAGAGCCTCAATTATGTCAAAATGCCATTGAAAATTTTAACAAAAGAGTGGACGTCTGTGGAGCTGCAAGAGGAGACCATTTGGCAGATATTATTTTTCGCATATAAATGTCATAACTGATACTTCAATTACCAATAAAAAGTTTTTGAAAATGAATGCAAATTATGTGTTTTATTTATTCTTAAAAAAAACCGCGCAATTTGAAACACCCGATAGTTATATCCTTATGATTTATTCATTTTTTCATGTAACCAAAGACCTGTTGGAAGAACATTAAAATCTACCAAAGTTAAATGGATCAAGAAAAATATTTTTTTATAATCAAAATAAAAATATTTTTATTGAAACAGCAAATACTAAAGCTAAAGTAATACTTGTCGTTTAAGGAATAGGTATAAAATAGTAAAAATGAAAAATTCAAACTAGTAATGTCTCTAAAATAAAAACCACCCTTTTGGCATCGTTACCAATTTATATGGGCGAGTAATAAGGGCGAATATAGGGTTCCTTATTGTCTTTTGTTAGTCCAACATATTCCCAATTTATCGGCAGTGGTTCTTAAGTATGTGCCTTTTCACTATTTGGGAGCGATTAGTTCAATGCTTTTTTTATTGGAAGTTTTTATTGTTACCTTTCAGAGGAATGGTTGTCATGTAAAGCCTCTCCTTCTTCAATTAAACCCACAAATGGAATATACTCTCCAGAAATTATACAACGATGCGCTTGTCAATTTCCTTTGGTTGTGCTAATTAAGTTTGCCAATGGATTTATTCTCTGAATCCTACTCATTTTCTATTAATGTAGCAGTTTTCTGATGTTTTCGTTTTCACCACGATGATTTAGAAGGGTTGGTGCGATGACAGGCTCAAAAGTAACATTTCTGTTAAATAGAAAGCGACTGGTTGATCTAAAATGAAATGTTATCAATGGCCATACACTTTCTACAGATTTGCAATAATTCGCCATTTCACTTTTCTCCAGGTTATTATCTTTTTCTTTTCATTTTTAGAACTTCTCCTTCTTTTTTATAAGGAGAGGATGTAATGATCCCGTGTGTCACTTATTTCTTGACAATTCGTTGATCCAAGATATCAGATGAAAAGAAATTAAATAATTACGTAGAATATTGAAATATACGAGAGACAAGCTGTTATTATTGAGAGTAAAAGAACCAGTGAAACTTTTTCAAAATCTTATTTTAGATATGTTGAATGTAGTTGCACTCTGCTACAATGCACTTAGCCATTCTTTTCTTCTACTGCTTAAATACTCCAAGCCAGGCAGCTTTAGGAATACTATTAAAATAACACCGAAGAGCAGCACTGATCTCTTCCTCTGAAAAAAACCTTCTTTCTCGTAACATCTTTACCAAAAACAGTCAAAAGTCTCACATTGCTAGAAACTGTGTGCAGTGTGGGAAGAAGCATTATCGTGATGTAACATAATTGGTTCCAGTAAACAGTGTTCGACGTACCATTTAGTTTCATCGCCTGTTACACTTTTCGACAAAATTTGGTGTCCACAATTCTTAAGCAATGTTAGAGTTTCGTACTCGTTCTGGTTTTTGAAAATCTGTAAGATGATGGGATGCAAAACGACGTACGACTTTTTCCAGATGAAGGTGGTTGTGTATTATTATTTTCACAGATGGGATCCAATCCCTAGATGAGCCTATGTTATCTGCTTCCATAATCTTCATAGCAGCAACGTTTTGCTCTGTCACAGCGGTAATGGGGGAGCCTGCGCCTTTCTGTAGTTCTTCTACGTACGAATTCCTTGTACCATCTGCAAATTGTTGCCAAAGAAGGGGCCTGATCGCCAAATGTTGATTTCAAACCTTCTTCCCATCATGCCTTTTTTAAAGTCATAATAAATGATTATGCGAAAATGTTTTCAGGTATAATTCCACTTTTCACTACACTTGCGAAACTTAAAACTATCTTTTTCTCAATAACAATGGCTTGTCCTTCGTATTGCATTTGAGTTGGAAGGTGGATTTCTTTTGGAAAGTTCTCGTTGACTGGCTTGACTCTGACTTTTCGATTTAATCATTTTATTCAACAAGGTGGCAATGTTGGCAACATGTATGCTGTAGGTAGGTATGAACTAAGAAATAAGAATGAATTTAGAGAGGCCACTAATGGAGGGTAACTCTAAGAACAACAATTCAGCCAATTATCACTATATACAAGTTTAAACATATTAATTAAGTTAATATTTATTTGTTTCGCACAAAGTGTGCGTAAAGATCTAATTTATATGTAAATTAAAAACAAACTCCACTAACTTTGTCAATACATAAGTTTACAAAGGCAGAGCGATAACGTATAATTATATTGAAATTAAGAATAACCCTTGTTTTATATAAGTAGGTACGATAACGTTAATTAACCTCGTAACTTTACCTTTTCGTTATCAACTTTTTCTTTCTTTTATTTGCGTTATTTTGTATATTCTCAAATATTAAATATTGCGGAAGAACGCATGCGTTTAATGTACCCGGGCTCCTGGCCAAAGTTCAGTTCAACCAGTGTCGTCGATTATTTGGGACGCGTCGCGACGTCGGTGTCTTTTCAACTGTTTAACTTAAATTGAATGAACGATTCAAATTGGCAAAGCAATAATTAGATTAGGCATTCAATTCTTTTCGATCGATTAGGTAAGTCATGGACCTTTCATTTCTAATTTAGAGTTTCAATACAACTTTCAGCAACATGCAGCTTCTTTAAGGTTTCAGAGAATTGTCTCAAATTTGAATTTACAATTTTACACTCTTGTTTACTTGTCTGTATTATTTACGTAAATGACATTTTAATCGTAGGTATGTTAAATTCTTAGTAATAACATCCGTAGTGAATAAACGAATTTGAAAAATTTGAGTTGGGGTATATATCGATCTTGCTAATGAGAATTTAATAATAGTCGGAATTCATAAACCATAAATCAAAAATTTGAAAGGTTCCTTCGAAAATTTCGTAAGTTATTTGGAACAAATTCAGCGTGAAGAAGTACCTACCCCATGTGTGCCATCCCTACATTACTTCAATATTTATAACGTGAAAAAATAATGTCCTCTGATGCAAAATTGAGTTTGGAATCGAATGTTTACGTTACGTGCTCTTGTTTTTGAAAGTTGTACGTGCGCATACTACATTGTATTCTCAAATTGTTAACTATATAGGTCGATTATTATGCTATTGTTGTATTTGGATAATGTCAATAACTTTTGTTTATTAATACATAATTTTGATTAAGTAAATGTTTGATACTTTTTGACATAAGCTTATGTTATATTACAACATGTGTTAGTAGTTTCTGAGTAATACAATATTGAAGTTTTATTTTTACTACAAATTAAACAGTCGTTTAATTTCTGTAAAAATAATGAATGAAAACAAAATTAACAAGAATAATATTAATTCTACACCACACGCTCCGTCGGACAAAATGCACTGTTTACTCATTTTTAATAAAGGAACTCGTATTTCTCGAAAATACTTCCTTAATTTAAGCATCTTCTACTCTCCGTTGAAGTTGTTGTAAATTATAAATTTGAGTAGAGTGCACTGTAGTGGCCCCACGGATCTACTCGTACAAAGCAAAAGTTTAAGCAACGATTTTATCTTTCTGCTTACCCTATTTAATCATTAATTGTACCTTTCATGATCGGCCTTGGAGTATTTTTCATCCTTTATTGTAAACCCAAAAAATTCTCGTTTTCTCCTTTTCGGATTTTGCACCAACTCGTCTCCCTTATTCATATTTGCACGATCACTCCAATATATTTGCGCTTACTCTTAATGTTCGTGTTTCGGATCTATAAAATTTATGTCACTGCAACTCGATACTTTTTCTTATTATTATTATTATTCCTTTATTGTTCATTTACCGTTACATGTGGACTTCTTCTCAGCGGTCATCTGTTACTCGATCTCCTCCTTGTACGTTTGCTTGTAGGTCTTTCTTCACAGATTTGCTTTGAGAGTCCTTCCATTCTGTGATAATGACCTATCCATTCGAATCTTCTTTTTTCAATCTTCAATTCTGCTGGTACCACTTTAAGCTTTCTTCTAAATTCTTCAATTGTAATTGGATCTCTTCTGGTTTTACTCACATTAATGTTGTATTTCCGGTAGAGGTCATCTAGTATTTTCTATGGTTTCGTTGCAACTTTCACTTTCAACCTCTAACAGCAAAAACTTTGTTTTGTGAAGGTTTATTTTCGTATTTTTCTTTTTTTTCGTGGAAGGTGTTAAAAGTTGTATTTTTGTGTTTTCACACATTTATACGTTGATTATCTTCATGAGTTGCTCATTCTGTCCTTTTATTCTTAAACCGTAACAAACTACTTTTGCTTTTTATCTTGTCAATAAAACAAAAATTTAAGTCTTTGTTCATATTTGTGCTTTTTCTATATCTTATTGTAAGATAAATACAAAATCTTATGTTTTTCCTTTTTTCAAACTCTATTTAGTTTCTTTTTAAGTCCTTTCTATTGCGTCGTTTATTCTTTTCTCAATTTTTGTAGCTGATAATTGTCCCAAAACGCTCGTTGGTATGATACCTCACTTTCTACGACCGGGAGAGTAATTCCGGTATTCCATTTTTATGGTACTTTTTTGTTTTCGTCATTTCTAATTCCTAGGATTCCTCCGTTTATTCCTGTTTTCACTCTTCTAATAACTTTACCTGTTTTTTCTAGGGTAATTTCTGGTATTCTTTTTTTCTTCTATTCTCCTCAATTATCCGTTTCTTGATTCGTTCTGTTAAGTCGTATTTTCTTCTTTATCCTTTCTGTTCTTTAATACATACTATTAGTATGTAGTGTAGTGTTCGTTCTCCCTAAAATTATCTTACGCGTTTTGTCAAAATCTTATTCATCATACTTTCTTCGCTTTTTCTACTGTCTCTTGTAGTTATTTCTTTTCTATTCAATTGTATAGTAAGTCATTGTGCTCCTTCAACTTTCTCACTAGGAAATGGTGGTATTAAGTAAAAGTAAAACGGCTGTGTAATGATCAACCTCAACAATTTACATCGTGCGTACAATGACAGATTGCAATTAAATTAGTTGCCAAAAATAAAAAAAAAAGCAAAAATTTCAAAGACATTTGCATCCCCGCTCAATTTGATACCTATTCCTTTCAAGTTTCCAAACAAATCTTAATACATGACATTTAATTGATTCTAACGATATTCATATTTTAGAATATGACAAAAGTTAAAATGTTTACAATATATCAAACTAAAAGTTATACAATGATGACATAATCTCATAAGATAGCAGTGCACTTATAGCAGATTTCAATAAAAAATATTACACAATTTGTTACTTATTTGTTTTCTACCGGTAGCAAAATTTTTATATTAAGATTGCCTTTGAGGGTAAGTACCTTCAAGATTAGCGATATGATTAAAATTTTGCTGCAATTGCGTTTTTAAGGTTAGTAGATGATTTCCAAAATGATTTCAACATTTAATAATTCCTGAAAAAAATGCAATTAATAAATATACTTAATAATAATGTCAAGATAACTATAATAGTTCTCGACTTATACCGCGTCGTTATATTTGTTCCACAGCCTGCGTTGGAAAGCTGGACTTGCCTTTTTCTTTGTTAGTCAAAACACGGATTTTTGGGATGATTATCTATCCTCTTAGTTCCCGATGGCGGTGAGCTATTGAGTCTAGGTTTGCCGGGCCTGGCTGCTGAATGTGAAACGAAAGGTTCTGACGTTTCGCAAGACGTTGCGGTTTACATCTATCATCTATCACTCTGAAGATGCAATGTCTTGCGAAACGTCAGAACTTTTGGCCGAGGAACCGCGAAAACCTCAAATTACTTAATAATAATAATGTTCATTATGTACTAAAAAGGAATGTACACAAGAGGCTGAATTTTGGTAACATTGCCGTTTTTCCATTTCGCAGTTTACGTGTTAAATTTTATATCACATTCGTTGCTCCCAGTACATAAAATCTATTATATCATAAAATGGTAGAAAAAAAGGAAAACAAAAATAGTCCAACCTCAAAAAAAAACTATACTACCTATATACTAGAAAATTAATTACGTACTCAGAGTTAATGTAAATATTTTTGACATTTGCGATCAGTAGATTTCAATTAGTTAGCACCACATTACTCCAGAAATTAATCACAATAAGACCAGTAGAGGATTTTAATTTGTTTTTACCACAACCGGAATCATTGATTTTTCTTCACCGCTACTTTAACTGGACTAAAGAAACAGTATTCGATTGCCGCTAATTCAGTGGAATCAAGAGGACATGGCCCAAACTCGAACTAGGTTGTTCCATCTGTGAATGTGCAATATGTGGCTGCGCAAGAAAAAACCATTCGGAAATTTGAGCCTTTTGATTCCGCCACGGACCTTTAGTGATTCTGCATATGTAACTCTGTAACCCCTCTAGTCATGCGATCTTCCAAAATTTTCCTCCCTTCCCAACGATAAGTGTGCTGCGACATCTCCCAGTTTTGGACCACTCGCACTTTATCGTTACCCCTTGCTTACTTTCTTGATTTAGGGTTGATATTAATGTATCTATGACTAGAAATTCACCTTCTTGATATCATATATCACAGCAGATATTCACAACCAACATCAGCACATCAGTGCTTTAATTCTGTAGTTATTTTGGGGTATCCGGTCATTTCCCCGCCGAAAAAATCCCGCCGGTCAATTGCCCGCCGGTAAATTGTTCGCCTGGTAAAAACCCCGCGCGGTGAAATGTTCGCCGGTAAAATGCCCGCCATGACAAAATCCCGTCGGTCATTTGCCCGCCGCTGTAGGCAAAATGATTCCCCTGATATTCCCCTATTTTTGTGATAAAGATCCACTTACATATGTACCTACGTTATGTGCAGCCAGTGGCGGATTATGCGCTCAGGAGGCGTAAGATGAATTTGAGACCGCTGTTTACGGTAAATTAAAATATGCTAAATTCAAAAAAGAAGACTGTATTAATAAACCAGACATTGCCATGTTTAACAAAAGAACCGTTATATATAAATTTATAAAATATTTTCGACGCCCTTTTAAGCACTTCCCGATGGCATTTTGACATCCTTTACAGACCTACGGCACTATACATGAATACTCGCCTGCTACTTTCTCTTGTTTGCTCGTTTTTAACACGTAAATGTTGTACCATTTTCTACGCTTATTCCCCCACTAAAGTGCCTAGGTTATTTGCAGGTTTAGTATATTTTTTTCAATTGATACTAAAATAGTGGCATGACACACAGGTTTACAAAACTGAAGTTATTTAAAAAAGAACTTTCTTAATTGCTTATTTTTTCAAAAATTACGGCGGGAAATTGACCGACGCGATTTTGTCATGGCGGGCATTTTACCGGCGTACATTTCACCGCGCGGGGTTTTTACCAGGCGAACAATTTACCGGCGGGCAATTGACCGGCGCGATTTTTTCGGCGGGGAAATGACCGTGAACCTTATTTTGGCACCCACCCTGGGGAGACGGCATGTGCCAAGAGGATGCGAAGATTTTCCTTCATCAACGCGTCTATTGCTGTAATGTGTAGTCAATTTATGCCTCACGTCAAAATGCTGTTTTGTACCTTTTTTCAGTTAACATACCCTCTCACATAATGCACCTATTGTTTTTTTTAAAACGTGGTACAAATCCATGTTTTTTTATTGTATTGTGATAATAGATTTATAGTAATTATTTCAATATTATTAACATCGGTATTTACAAAAATAGTTGCATTCAGTTTATACTTCCCAACTTTTATGGAGGAGATTGCAGTAGGTATAATGTTACATAAATTTGGCAAAATTTTAGGTTTTAGGAAGCTCAAAATCCCGACAAGTGTTTTAAGTGTCTTTAAATTCTTGATCTTTATGCTTTAGGTCCGCACAGATATTATAGTGTCACATGCTACGCTTAAAATCGGATTAAGTCTTGAACGGAATTGATATTTTATCCACTAATAACGAGTTTCATAAGATAATGCTTTTCTAGCGTCACCGAACAGGATTGTAAATGTAATTATGTTCGTAAATGATGATGTGTTAGCTTCCCCAGGGCACATTATCGCTTGAGAATTCTTGCTATAGTCATTATATACAACGTGTATAACTTTAGAAGCGATGGGATTTATTCTCGTTAGGTAATGAATGGCGAGCAAGAGTATAGCTATACTCTCATAAAGTGTATGATGAAAATAATCAAACGTAGTAAGACAGTTTCAAAAGTTCGCGAATGTACATCAGTTTGATTTTTTCGGTTTAAAGCCTATGCTTTATTTTATCTTAACGATAAAATCCATTTCACTTGAAAGTTTCTTTTATTTTGATAAATGCTGAAAGCTTTTTTGAGTACAATATAAAAAATATAACTCTAGAGACTTTTTCGTTTGTTGTGCACCTAACTTACAACGACATTTATTTAAAGTAATTGTTAATAGTTATTTGTGTATCAAATGCGCGAAACGCTAGTTTGGTGTGAGAGGGTGAAGGGACAAACACCCGATCACACCGAACGAGTTTCGCGCAAATGATGCACACAACATTTTTTCTACAACCGAGTTACATACATAATTAATGTTAATATTTTACTACCTGACTTATTAAATTAATAATACCTAAAGTTAGTAGGCTTTTGTATTTATGAAAACATCCCTCTTGTTTGAATTTCAATTTATTGTGCTATCGTGTTTGAAATTTAATATCTCGAAGGCTCGAAGCTTTTTAGTATACATACTATTGTAATATTTAATAATAGTCATGAATTATTAATTTAAGATTCAAATAAGTTATACAATGAGAAATGTCAGAAATTGCTGTCACAAAAATATGCATCTCCATAAAATAAATAGTTCGCGCACGAGTGCGCGAAATTGAATTTCGTGCATTGCAAGTAATGCGTAAATATCAAGCTTTTTGACGGTTATAAAAATAATATACAGGGTGTTTCGTGACACATGCGCATAGCTTAAAAGCGTATTCCTTAGACAATTTTTAGTTGAAAATGTGTACAGGGATAGCCATTATAAATTACCCAATGGATATTTTCGTAATTATTGCAGATAGATGCCTATATTAAATGTAAAAGTTGTAGGATAATAAGCGAAGTGTCCTAATTTATCATGAAATACACAGTGGCTTACCGCATTTCGTAATTTAAGAAGACGATATGAATTATGTATTGCAAATAATGGTGGATACTTAGAACACTTGTGATTTATTTTTATTATTTATTTTAGTTAAGTTCATTGAATTAGTTTTTGTTAAATTGTTTATTAAAATAGTTGGCTTATTAAACATACTCATTCTCATAGCCTACTTGGAAAATATTTATTTCCATAACAATATAGTAAATAGCTTAACTGCTACATGCGACATTCAACCTCTAATAACTCTAAAACGGTTCAAGCCATGAGTATCATATGGTATATTTTTGAAATCAGAAAATATGGGCTTCATGAAAATAAAATAAAATACAGGGTGTTCCATTTTATATCTCTTAGCTGCGGTAAGCCACTGTGTATTTCATGATAAATTAGGACATTTCGCTTATTATCCTACAACTTTTACATTTAATATAGGCGTCTATCAATAATTACGAAAATAAACATTGGGTAATTTGTAATAGCTATCCCTGTACACTTTCGTCCAAAACTTAATAATTAAGAAGTTATTGCTCTATTCCTCTATTGTACCTTACTTTTCAAACTGATAATTCAGCATCGAGCCTTACGCAGCGCGTCGTTACTTTATGTAGCTTGACTGGGCCGGTCAGGAATCAGGTGTGACCTGAACTAAACTGCGCCGTTCGGATCTAACTTTACTAAGCGTTATTTATGAACAATAATCTTGTTAATAAACAATAAGTTTTATTTTTAATAAGTACAATTTATACAAAAATCAAAGGTTTTTTAAATCTTTATTTATTAATATTGTTACAATAATTACAAATAACATTTGCGAGGTATCCGTGTGCTCTTTGGAGCGAGCCGATCCTGTCACTAATATGCCACTGATGGCAACGCTGCTCGGGTTTCCCCCCCATTTAAAATGAATTGCCTATGCTAGCCATACTGAATTCTCGGTGTGAAAAGAAGGCTAATTTGTTTATGATATTATTTGACATTGTCAATTACAATGCCATCATAAATAATTTAAGGGTTTAAATGTGGGTTCCACTGAACTGAGTCTAAACCGCAGAGAGCTAAACAAAGCTATTTGTAGGGAACATTTTTATATGCCAACGCTAGAGGAAATTACACCACAATTACAAGGTGCAACATATTTTTCACTATTAGATGTTAGTAATGGCTTTTGGCAAATAGCTTTGGATGAAAAAAGCTCAAAATTATGCACATTCAACACTCCGTATGGAAGGTTTGGTTTTTTAAGCAGCTGATCTTAAAACCCTGCCACGGTAATTAGAGTTTAAATTGGTAATTATTGTAGGTATATTGTTTTCAGGACCCATCACATCAACAGTATTTAAATGCATAAATGTAGGGGATGTAAAATTTAATCACATTCGACGCTTCAAAATAAGACGGTGGCAGAATACCCTCGCCTTGTATAACCACAATTCAACCAAAAGGTTGCCCATAGAATCGCAACATGATTTGGTGCTCGCCGGTAAAGAGGGGAGGGGGAGGAGTAGGAAAAAACCCATTCAATCATAAGTTTGGCTGCCAGGCCCAACGAAGGCTTAGCTCGGACTGGGTTCCATAGCTAGGTAAACCTTGCTACATTATTATCAATATTCTTACACTTTAACCCCGCGTACAGGTCAAATCCTGGACAGATCGGTTTAGTACAGTTACATTCTACGGACCCCCAATCCAGGTTATTTTTACCTTACTGGTATAACCCGGCTAGACAACACTTTCGAACAGAGGGGTTGTGTTCCAGAAATTCACATTCAAGAGACAACTGAACACGCTTACCGCCGGATGAGGGAGCCAAAAGAGACTCACGAGCCCAACCCGTCATTGTGATCGTTTCAGTAACAATTATGCAAGGAGCGCATGGTGGTTTAGGTACTCCTTTATGGTAACTCGAAAACCAAATATGCTACACTTTCAAAATCAATGTCATAATCAATTAATAATCAATCATTAGGCTTTGGTTGTACAAGTAAATAACAAAACAATAAATGTATTATGCCCCCAACAAAACCAAAGTCCATGACTCAAATCACGGCAAGCTGTGCAACAAAGTTGTCAAAATGTATCGTTACTCTAAGTAATAACAAGGTTAATACTAACAATGTATGAAATTACGTTCTCAACGATAATGCTACGCTTGCAGGAAAATTCCTGCCTAATTAGACACATACGTAAAATTATCATGCACGCCCTAAAATTCAACTAATTCTACTAAACACCCTAAATCAACCCTAAAAATATTTAGCAAGTAAAAGAAAGTTATCCTTAAATGAAAATCAATTTCATATTACATTACTTAGGTTAAGCAATCCAATATTGCGCAACATGATCGAATCCTGTAAATTCAAAAGTTGTAACATAAAAGATCTACAGAAAAAAAGTAATGCTAGTTCAAAATTCAACCTACTTAATTAACAGTTAGTTATTACAAATAAATAAAATATACTTAAATTTTCTGATGATGGCGTTGCACTCACTTACACCCGTCACCCCAATCCATCTTACCGCTTCCACTTTCTTTTTCACTCTCCCCCGGGAATTAACTACTCTTCTCCCTTACTACCCTTGCTACCGTAATTCTTCAGCATCTACACATTCCGGTATCATCAGAAAAAAAAAGAAATATATGTTAATACCTATAATATAATATAAAATATATATGGACAGTGGCGTAATCATCACTTCGAAACAATTTAAAAAACGGATAAATTACGACGGGAAACGTTTAAAATCGAGCTGCCAAAGGCGGTACATCACAATATCGTTCCATTTTATTAAAAAAAAACAGGGTCACTTCCGCTTAAACCGGACGTAAATTGCTTTATAAAGTAACAAATTGTATAAAATAAGAAAAGGCTCTGAATATGTAATTGGGCAGAGCATGTTTGTGACAATTATTTTTTCATATACAGCTACTTATGTTTTCTGTAAATTAGGTAGTAAAACGCTATTTAGCAAAATTTGGTATCCAGCGTAGCACTTGTGATAATAGCAGTTTCGATTCGAAATATCTACATATAAATTGTAATATTTTAATATTTGTTGTTTGATCTTGCCTTAGAATAATAAAGTCGAGAGGAACATTTTGAAACATGACAATCGACATTTGTATACAACGAGTTCACCCAATTATCGAAGGATGTAAAGTGAAATAGACAATAAGAGTTAATAACTAAAAGGAAAATCAGCTTACGCTAACTACTGTAATACGTAACTAATCTCATTGCGCAATTATTTGTCATCATTTAGTATTTCGCGAGGTTTTACAATAGTAACTCTAAACCGGCTCGTAAAAAGGTAAAATCCCACTTCGTTAAACGTATAACACTGTCGCCATTATAAACAGATTAACCTGCCATTATTTTTCTTTGATCTTGTCGAAAGCTTTTTAGATTAAAACTTCCAAGTTCGATATATCAGATTGTGTAAAATTGACTTTTTGTCAAACCCTTTATAAAAAATGTAAGTCTTTTCTTTTGCAATTAATCCTACTTTAGCTGTTAAGCCATAAATCGTTTTTACTAACATAATTTTAACAGTTTTTGTTCTAGTTTTTCTATCGATTGTATTTTAAAGCGTAGCTTTAATAATTTGTTTGGTCAGTTGTTTCATTTTGAAAACGAAATAGATTGTTTTGATGAAAGGTTTCCTGGCACATACCCAAATTGTTTTTATATTTCTGTATCGATTAAGCTCATACGAAAATTTGTATTTCCAGAGTAAAAAGGACGATTTCTTTTGTTGAGCGTGTAATTGCCGTCCTTGTAAGGCGACGAGACTTTTAGTTTAGTTCTCTCTTTCTTTCTTTTACTCCAGCCAGTGACTTGTTGTTAGTATCTTTCACATATTAGACTGTGGTTGAAGGACGCTTAAATTATAGCTTGTATATTTTGACATCTGGCGGAGAGAATTGTGGGGGGGTTCACCTACACCTAGACGAAACATGCACAACCTTTCTGAATTCTAATTACCTGGTGAATGCAACAAACTTGTGCTACCGTTCATTGAAAGTGTAAACACGGGATGTCTCAGAAGACGCTGACTGAGAAATTGAAAATGACAGATTTAATTTCGCGAATTAATTTTATATTACATGTATGTTGAAAAAGAAATAGAAAAGACCTAATATTCGTCATAAGACAGGCACATCTGCTTTACAGCCTCCAGAAAGCTTCTGTCAGAATTCGGAAGGAAGACATACGGAAAGTATTGGCAAAGAGAGACACAAGAACAATAGAAATTAATAAAGCAATGTATAATACAAATACAAATATCGTGAGAACAAACAAGTAGGGATTTGTTATAAAAACAAGAATGTATTCGTTAATTATCAATATTTTATACCTCTAATCACATTTTTATGTTCATACTTAATTGCATTGTTCATCACAGATTATTATTTTTTCTGAACAGTTACTTTTATAATTATACAATATTGTAACTATACAAACCGAGTAGCAACATTTCCTTTGTTTTGGTCGCATTTTATGTACTTATGTATTTGTAACGTGACAGACTGCTCATTATCTCTACACGATGGACGTAACTTCGAAATACTCGTTACACATTATTACAAATGTGACAATAGAGTATTTTTTAGTTAAAAAATGTAATTGCAATTAAGAATTCTGAAGTTCATTTCTATAAAACACTAGAAATGCTACGCCTGAAAAGCTTTTATGTAACTAGCTTGAAATTTTAAGGGAGAATAACAAACATTTCACATACAATCCTTACATTGTTGTAGAACTGAAAACCCTGGAGCTATATTTTTATACTTTAACCCTACTATTTACACTTTAGTTAGACTTTTGTAAAGTTTGTATTTGTTGCGAACGTACTAAAAGCAGCAGTGAAATGGATTCTTACTTTTGGTGTTAGGTAATTCTCGTACATCTCTAACATATAATTCAGACAATCTGAAATTTGACTGAAGACTGTTGTCCCCTAACAAATTCCGGTAATTTGTTAATTATCGTGTAAGCAGCTCTTTATGTCGTTATGGATTCTTATGTCATCATTAGTTCCTCACGTAATTCCGTGGGGGTAAGTTGTTCCTGAGCCTTAGTTTGACACATTGAATTCAATTTCTTTGGTAGTTTTTAAGTGTCTGTATGCAGATATGCATATTCACAAATTAAGCCCTAGTTATTCGACAAGATCGGATTGTAAAAAAATAGTAACAAGCTGATAGCAGCGGGTACATTTAGATAATAATTCGGAAAAGTCCCATTTGATTTCAATTGGGAAAGGCCGAAATAAATGATCGCCGTCTGGAAGTTTTAGTTTTTTTTTAAATTCGCATCATTTTTTCTACAAAACGTATTTTCCAACATTTTTTTCTCGAAAGTAAATCCTGAATGGGATATAAGTTAATACTTTTCCCTTCTGCACGTAACTCTGTAAATTAACAGTCATATAACTAAACCTTTGATTAATTTATGTAGAAATTCACCTTTACATTAGGGTCATCCGTACTCAATAAGTTCTTCGATATTGTCATCTTCTTCCTTCTCTATGAAACAAATCTTTAATATGTCGACGAGAGCGATATATTTATACATAGCTTCAAAAGGTAATTTGAATCCTGACTGAAGTAAGTAATTCTTTTCTGTTTTATTATTCAAAAAAATTTCCATATTTCTACAAAGATCACTGTCTTTTTGTAGTAGCAATAAACATATTTTCTTCCATTTACTGAATAATAAAAACGAGGTAGTGTCACAACCTGACATCGCATCTAAGACCAGTGTACTTTGTTATGTGTCCCAATTTGTCCTATATGTCAAATATCTTTGATACTTTGCTGCTTTTCCCGTACGAAACATGGAAACGTTATTATTTTTTGACGGATTTTCTTTTTTTTAGATACATCCTCTTGAATATAACCGTCGAAAAGAACGACCCAGTCTTTATTATTGTTGTGAATTACATAATTTACATATTGCAAATTTACTATATAAACCGTAACCGTGTCTGTGTGGGGAGTATTTTCCGGATTATTGAGCTCCTAAAGAAGTTGAGATTTTGTTCTTATTTTGATGTTCCCATCTTTAATAAATGACAAGGAGTATGGAGATTAAAGCAATATTTTATGTCTTCTTTGTGTGCTATTTAAACAAATAAATAGTTGCATAGGGTTGACATCTACATACGTCTTTTTTAGCTTGATACTATTGTTCATCGAAACAAATAATATTTCTAATTAAAAATTATTTATTTTGGGTTAACTGTGTTAAATCTTTCTTTTAGTGTATATCGTAAGCCGACACATACAGATAGATATCTGAACAAACTCTCTAATCATCATCCTTGTCAGAAGATTGGTGTTATAAAGACATTATTTGACAGAGCAAAAAAAGTTTCAGATCCTACACATTTAGATGAAGAATTACAACACCTTCGTAGGTCTCTTCAAGCCAATGGTTATTCTCTTTTGGAAATTAACAAAGTTTTTTCTTCTAAACCTAAACAACTTCGAGAAAAATTACCACATTTAGGTATGGTTTTTCTTCCATATATTGGAGGAGTTACTGATAAAATTGGTAGAATATTAGAGAGAAATAACATAAAGACAATTTTTATTCCAACAAAGAAAATTTCTGAGTTTTTGAGATCTCCTAAGGACCCTTTAGATCCATTGACAGCTTCAGGTGTTTATAAAATTTTATGTTCTTGTGGTTTGGTATATATTGGAACTACTAAACGTAGCTTTTTAACTAGAAGGATTGCAGATTAAATCAACCTGAAAAATCTGCAATAGCAGAACATGCGTTAAATAATCTTAGTCATGATATTCTATTTGATAATATGAAGATTTTATCAAGAACTTCTAATTTTTATGTTCGCCTTCAACGTGAAGCTATTGAAATTTATAAACATCCTAATAATACATATTAATAGACAGTTTGATAATATTTGCCTTAATAAGGCTTGGCACTTGGTTTTGAAGCATGTTCGTGTCATAGATAACAATATTTAATTATTTAGTTGGCATATTTATTAGTTGACAATTTAATTTTAATTGTACCATTTGTCAGTTTTCTTTTCGTTTAATTTTTAACCACTGAAGAAGGCACCTGTAAGTGGTGTTCGAAACGTTTGGAAATAATTAATAAAAAACATTACCTACACAGTTAACCCAAAATAAATAATTTTTAATTAAAATGAACAACTGTGGAAGCTTTCATTTTTAAATAATATTTCTCTTTCTTTTGCATTGAATGTCAATAAATTTTTTTCTAATATGATTATTAAAAAGATCTCCTCCAATTTCCTTAGTCCTATCACAATTAACATCATAAGAACCAATTATTCCTGTTGAAATGAACATAAATTCCGAAAATTGAAATGGGCTGTAATCTTGTAGCCGTTCAGGAATTAGAATAAACATACACTGTTAATATTTCTTATTATACTTCTATAAAAAACTTGCAAAGCTGAACTTGATTGTGATGAATTTTCTTCAGGAGAAACAAGGTTCTGAGATTGAGCAATTAACCTTGCTATTAAACACTTTGTAGATAATGCGTCGAGTCATCATTACCGTGGTGTAGAAAAGTTGTTTGAAAAAATTTTATATTTATTTTATATTTATATACTGTGTCGCATAGAATTTTTTCAAACAACTTTTCTATACCACGGTAATGATGACTCGACGCAAAGTTTTTTATAGAAGTATAATAAGAAAGATTAACACTGTAACAATCTAATATCTAATAATGTTTTTAAGATCTTACCTGTAAAATACTGCCAAATATTTGACGCCAAAATCCTTGGCCTAAGAATGTTTTCATATGAAAGGTATCGGAATCATTATTTCACCGATTGAAAAGTTCCATGCCCATCGATTGTTCTGTTGTTGAAGTCTACATTATCATATTCGAACTGAACAAAGCTTTCTTCGAATATAGTCTTTGTAATTAATAATCGCCATATTTTCAAATACCATACATTCCGAATAAGAAACAGATACACCAAGAGCTGCAAGTACATTAATTAAATATCTTGGAGTATATTTTCGTTACAGTTGAATTCCTAGGCCAACGAAAATTAGGGAACAATCTATTTTCTCCTGATTTCACCACCACCTACCTCATTCAAATTACAAACCGTTCCTTAATGTCTTGTTTTAGTATTGTATGTATATGTTTCTAGTTTTATTAACTAGCTGTGTAGGGGAATGTAGGGTAAATCCAAGCCTAGGTTAAATAATTTATTGGTACCTTTTCTCTAAATATTTCGCTAAAACAATAGTTGAATCATAGTACATTCTAGGTATAGGAAATTAAAGAAAAAAACTTCAAACGAAGACGTTGAATCCCATACATTTCGTTTATTTTTTATTTTGGCGAAAATGTGCTGAAAAATAAAATGTTTATAATTTTATTGTCTACAAAAAATTGTTCTTTAATTTTTTGGTCAATGCGAACGGAGATTGTTGTAGCCTTCCTTCTTTACTTAACTATACTTGAAGGAGTAGGACCACCGATGAATCCTATTTTAGGTTGTAGAATAGTGATTTATTCCAAATTGTTATTAACTATGTCAGAATTTAACGTTTTATACGAATTTTCGCTGTCAACACTGATACCATCTTTTTTATTATTCAATTCTGACGTTGATTGTTTGTTGACGGAAGTCACATGATATATTTGAACATAAAACATACTCCCCCCCCCCCCTCACGGGAACATTGAATTTCAACAATATCTTAAATCTATACATTTAATACTAAATATTTAAATAGTCGGTTTGACCAAAGTAACTCTTATTCTTCTCTAAGCATTGAACCATACTATCGTCACTATTTAAAATAAAAGAATCCAACATGGCGGTTATCTTTTTGGGGGGCGAGTGGTTGTAAGGAAATTATTATCTCAATATTCCCGCTGATATTAGCTTGTTACTAATTTCTTCCACCCCTACCTATAATATTCAGCTAAGTTGATTAGGTGAAATAATCAGTATGGCTAAAGATATGTCCAGCTTTTTGACTATGTTTTTGAAACTCTCCTCATTCACTTATAGTAGATACACCATGTTGAACAGTCAAGTAGCTTGCAAAGGGTTAATAAATCACTTAGGAGTAGTAAAACACGCAACCTCCCCTTCAAAAAACTTATAATTTGGTTAAATAGATCGTGAGTTATATCAGCGACATGTTTCGAGAACCGACTGTTCCCATTCTCAAGCGAAGAATTCGCACGAGATGAACTTAAGTATCGATACAGTAAAATTACATTCAATTAATATCTGAGGGTGAACTATTCTATCCACAGTAACATTGTTCAGTACTGCGCCCCTCTATTTTTGTTTCATCTCGAATAGAGGTGGAAGCTTTTGTAACCCGTTCTTAGTCTTAGTTGATGTTCAATACTAAACGTTTGACTGGCTTCAGCGAGAACCAAAAATGTAAAGTAATAGCAAAATCATTGTCCTAAAGTGCTAAAATAATCAATTTCAATACAGTCCACTGGCAGCAATAAAACGACAACTTAATACGAAAGGCAAGACCGGCAAATTCAGGATATTCAAACTGCAATTATTAAATGATATAACCAGAAGATGTCCAACAAACATTATTGATAAAAACTTCTTCGAAATCACGTTTTTAAAATCGATAACATTAAAGGGTTCTCACACGAGACACCCGCGTAAAGCTTGAAGAACCATGATTGAGAGGGGAAACAATGAATGAAAAATAGTAGATACTTACATACTTATGTTTAAATTAGCTAATGCCATTAATTTCTGAGGATAAGTACATGACTAGGGCCTACGCTTGCAATAAAACGCCAGGCTACACATCCGTAGTCGTTTAGTCACGGGAAAGGCGCTTTTCCTTGCTAAGACATATTTGTTGTATTGGAGAATTAACTAGTGCATAACTGTAATAATAATAAGTAATTTCACTCATCTTTCTTTATTTTAATTGTAATTAAAGTTGATTATCTTAGCTGTAATATAATAATTATTTTTACTTTTGGTTTAAAGTGAACAGTTTTAGTAATATGAAGTAGGTAAAAACTCCAGCATCATTCATTAAATTCGAAATTAAATAATATTGCTTGCGGTTCAGATAGTAAAACGAGATTCTGTAAGGCCCTTGGTATGCGCTAGAGTTGTTTTTGAGTGTACTTGGGACATCTTCGTACTTCTTGTACTCAACAGTGGTCCTTATTTTTTTACTGAAGGCTTGATACATTCGATTTTTAGTAAATTTATACAAGATACCTACAAACAATTTTACCAATGTCATGTTTATAATGCATTTCATCATCAAACAAATTGAGAAATATGCCAAACTTTACTCAAAACGCAATGTATGGCATTACATACTTCGTTTCGGTTATTGTATACTTTTGGAACGTTATAATCCCATATTTACAAAACCCAAGGAACACTTGAATTATTATTTTATCATGCTTTTATTTTTGTAGTTGAGATGTATCGAGGAATATATAATGATAATAAAGTGATGGAACTAGTGTAGTGAAATAATATTCACGTCTTTTAAAGCAACAACTGTTATTTATTTTGTAAACTGCGTAGGTTTTTCCACATTCTCATAGTTGAACTCTTTCTACGTTTTCACGGCGGATGCTTCACAAAAAAAAAACGAGTTACCCAATCTTTTGGGTTCTTGAGTTGCCATTTCTCGCTTCACTAAACGAAACGTAAGAGTTTGAATACGCTCTCACTTTATTATTGTTAAGGCTAAGTGGTATTTCAATTACATTAAGCAAAACAATAACCGGGCAACTTTGCTACGCTTTATTTTTCTGCATTCCTAAAAATTTTCTTACGAAGTTTTAAGTTTCGAGGGGTCGATATTTCCAAATGACTTTTTAGATTTAACAGAGTGTAGTGCGGATATCGTTAATTGTTGGAATGGATTAAACAATCAGATTGAAAAGCATACAAATTAAATTTTCCTATCAATTATGTGTTCAATGCTAAATCTTTTACTTATTTCTTAGACTTTTGCGAAAATTTTTATCAAAAATAAAAGGTATGTAAATGTGTTCACAGTACTTTCTCGTTCGCTATAAACGAAGATAAAGAAAACTTACGGAAAACTAATATTAAACTTACTAACTGCTTGGGGATTTATTTACCATACATTCAGTAAGATAAATTTCGAGATAAAATAAATGCGACTTTATGCTATCTATGCTATTCTATGTACATGAAAAGTTTGTTAATGAATACGGGATTTATAATAATCCAAGAACTATAATAACTCGTTCTCACCAAGTTTTCTACTTTCAGATATTCAGTGTAAGAATACATGTTTAAATTTGTTTCAGTGATCGGTGTTTTCGTATGGATTGATTGGGAGGGGGTTCATAATATTTCCAATCAGAATCACCTAAAATGGGAAAAAAGAATGAGTACAAAAACAGTAACAAATTAGAACGTAACTGGCACGAGTTATTTCAAAATTAACTCTTAATTCTCCTGTTGACACATAAAACAGTGGCTTCGAGTGCATTGCAGTCCAATTCTACATAGTAACTAAAGTTTCTTGTAAGTATAACAAATATACAAGGAGAAACTCTTTTTCTTTTGCTGTATAGCTGATTATTTTCTTTAATTGGGAAAACTTTCAAACTTTGTGAAAATGCACCCTTTAAATATGACCGTTGATTGAATAATTCTTCAATCAACGATATGACCCAAATAGGCATTTTTTCTTATATAGCGACAGCACAACATAATTGAGCTCTATAAGTAATAATCCGAAACACTTAATTAAATCAGAAATCAGTGCTTTGAGATAAGTAAATGGGCTTAATATTAAAGGTTTTTAACAAATCCTGAATTTTCAGCCGGAGAACTCTTTACATACTATTACAGCACGCCCAGTTGATGATGTCGTACCTTAAATGTGAGTGGACGTATGAGTGATATATCATCAACAAAATACCTTTACTACAAACGTTCCTTTTTTTTAATAGAACTTGTACCTGCTGAACAACATATTGCTAACAAATGGTACTTAACAAAATGAAGTAATATGAGTTGCAAATAACAGTCGCTTGAATTAAAAGTAGGATTCGCTTGCACTTTAGTTTGATGTACGTTCACTAGGTTTTGGGTTTAGTGTTAATTGGCACTTAGTCATCACTGTCACTTTCGATGATGTCTTGGGGTAACTTTTAAGGCGTGTTATGGATATGTCTTTCACTTGTCTTAGATTATAAGAAATGGCATCACTGCAGTTGATAAGATTATTGTGGAAGGTTTTGGTCAGCTTAGTGATATAATCTTGAATTGTGGGTAGCCCTAGTTCTAGGTGGAGCTGTTGGTTTGAGTTACACCAGGGAGCGTTGACTGTCATGCGGAGAATTTTATTTTGTAAAATCTGAATTCGATTTAAGTTGGTTTTGGAAGTGTTGGCCCATATTACGCACCCGTAGAGAACTATAGGACGTATTAAAAATTTGTACAGCAGGTTCATACAGTCGATTCTCATAGAAGAATTCCAGTTGATGTCGTGGATATAGTTGAATAAGTCGTGCATGGCCCTCGTTCAATTTTCTCAGAATATGGTATTTCTATGTGAGTCGCGTGTCGAGGTAGCACTACCGTGTCGTCGGAAAACATTGCTAGGTCAGCGTTGGGAACTGGAATATCGTACATATAGATGTTAATGAGAATGGGACTCAATATACACCCTTGCGGGACCCCTTCGTGTATTGTTCTGGTAGTCCATACGGTGTACGGCGAATGTGCGATTTTCTAGGAACGAAAATAAAATGGACTTAATGTGCTGGTGTAGTTTGACATGTGTGATTTTGTACTTGAAGCCTTCTGTTCACACGCGATCGAAAGCTTGGGCAATGTCTAAAAACAGGGTGGGGACGTGTTGTTTGCTCTCGAAGCCTCGTTCGATGGTGTCAGTCATTCGTTGTAACTGGGCGCAAGTGGAGTGGCCTTTTTTAAATACAAATTCAAAGCTTGGGAGGCTCCTCAGGTTTGCAATTTCTTCGTGAAGTCGGCGATAGATGACCTTCTCGTAGAGCTTCGAGGTGGCTGTTAGTAAGCTAATAGGACGGTAGCTGGTGATTTCTTTCTTATTTTTACCTGGTTTAGGAAACATTAGGATAATTGCATGTTTCAATACTTCTGGAAAGTAGCCTGTTCGTAGGCAGGCATTGAGAGTACTTGCTAGGTATGCCAGCGCTTTTTTGGGCAGCTTTTTCAGCATGAGGTTTGGTATTTTATCACATCCAGGTGATTTGTCAGTCTGGAGAGCTTTAATTATGGAGGCTAGTTCCTTAGGCGATGTTGGTTTGAAGGTGGGTTCAGCGATTGTTAGGTGTGTTTCTACGTAGTTTAATACTATATTTCTAAATAGTGGGTCTGCATGATTTGCAGAAGTGAATGTTTGTTCCAAATAGTCTGCGAAGGCTTCACATTTTTCTTCGTACAAGTGGTGTGTCTCAGATCCTGAAGAGTGATCGTGATTGATGGTTGGATTATTATCGCTACATCAGGGGCCAAAATTATCAAATATAATTTCGGTTCTCTTAACAGCGTGATTTAATTAAAAGGTTAGAATGATCGGCGTAACAGGTCACTAATATATCACTGTTGTGTGATTCATCTGGGAATTAACACAATAAATAAAGTGGGACCAAGTATTGACTATGGATTTGACAGATGTACACATATTGCGCTTTCCTGATGGAATTTCCACATTATCGGTTCTATTGAAAAGATACGAATGAAACAGATTTAGGACGTTTCCACTTTCCACGGACACTATATTGCTACAAATTTTTTAAAAGTAGGTTGTCCTCCACAGTATCAAATCTGACGAAAGATACACGATAACAAATTAATGGGACTATAATTACTGATGCATTGCGGATTAATGTTCTTAAAGAGAGCCACATTTGACTCGAGCTGGTTAGAAAAACTAAGTTCATTATATAGCACAACGGATTTGCGATCACGTGTTTGCACACCTTTAAAACGTTTGACGATACTTTAAGAAAATTTAACAAAATTAATGATGGAAATAAAACGTCCAATGGAATGAGTGACTTAAAAAATAAGGATGGAGAAAATGGGGGCCATCGTGGGATTCAGATAGCGATAGGCTGGTATTGCATTGGAACGATATAGAGAAGTGAGCGATGAAGTAATTCGCAGCTTCTTGAAAGTATTCCACCTTGAAGGATCTGTATCTGACCAGAGTTACTATTTATATTAGCTAAAGATCTCACGATGTGCCAGGTAGTTTTTGTTTTATTCGAGAAGTTTAAAATTTTGTAGTTATAATATTCTCTTTTTTTAAGAAGTAGCATAAAACTTATGGAGATTTCGACAAGGCTCTTTAAATGCTGCATGTGTTTTTGATAGATCACTGCAGTACAATAGGACTTTCCACTTTAATTTTATAAGATCGCCCGTCACTCACGAGCACGAGATTTTTTTATGCAAATGATGCGATTTTAGTGGAAAACACGCATTGAAGTTACTTTTAAGCTTCTTAAAAATAAATTAAACGCCTTGTCAGGTTCAGAGAGGTCATAAACTTCCTTCCAACTTTCCGATGAAAGGGAAAAACATAAGCGGGAACAGTTAGTCAGAAAAATTCCGTTTCTTTACAACTTTGTGTGGTTCATTCCACGTTGTGGTAGCTATCTTGAGCAGTTGTGCATTATGATCTGACAAGTAATCGTTAATAATAATAAAATGTGGAGGATGCTTGGAAATTATTTATGCACGTCATGTTCCTTTAAAGTAAGCTTTAAACCAAATATAGGGGTAATATCTAAAAATGTATTAGAATAAACATTATTACAATCTAAAAGATTAATATTAAAATCTCTTCCAAGAATAATTAATGACTTATTTGAGGAGGTGATCTCGCTGAGGAGGTTGCTAAAGAGCTTAAAAAGTATTTAGGTGGTCGTTTGGTGGTCTATAAATTGCCACAATCACTGCGTTCGTACCCATTAAGTTACCAACACAGGATTCAATGATGCCTTCACAAGTTCGGTTGTCATGTTCTTTTGAAAATAGCAACTCCTCCATTTTTTTAAATAGAACGACTAAACGAAGATACCTATTGATAATTGAGATAATTTATCATGGCATTGCCAGCTTTCAGTTAGCAAGAGAAAGTCAAAACGATAATTGTCAGTGTCTACAATTTTATTTGATAAATATTGAATATTTTGATGCAAGAATGTCAACAAATTATGAAAATTTTTGCTTAATCCATGTAAAAAAACCTTGGAGCCTAAAAAAGTATTATTTAAAGAATTACAATTGATCAATGTTGGGTATGAACATGTTAAATTACTTAACTAAAACGAAATAACAGATGAACAACATTCTTATTATTAAATTCATTATTCACATGGTCGGGTTTGTTATTACGTGGAGTGATGTGGATTAAGTTTGAGTTCTGAGTTAGGTATATTGTCTTCACTCTCGCAAAAAGCCGTGTCGTTACATAATTCATCACGGACACTGTTCTTTGTGAAATTAGTTAATAAATTAATTTCGGTTTCGTCATGAACAGAAATATTTTTCCTGGTCTTTTTGTGCAACTAACGAATCAACTAAATTTATGCTTAGGTATATTGTTTCTTGTCGGACAGTTAAAGCTTTGATTGGAGATGTTATGGGCAATGAAATGTATACTGTTACGTGTCAGATTTTTCCTTCCATGCACATAAAAATGTAGCCCGTGACGAGTGTACATTGCGCTTTTATGTTTCAAATTGACGTCCCGTATGTTAAAGCTATAGGACTCGTAGTACAACTCTGAACTAAATAATGCATCTTTAGATTTCACTTTGTTTAACGAAGCCGCATCATACCGACACGTTATTGTACAAAAGAGTAAATTTACATTCTGACAGTGACTGATATAATTAATATTAAGAATACAATTTGCAGATGCCTAAAGACAAGTGTTATCCACGTTGTTGCTTATATGGCTAATCCTATGACATCATGTAATTTTTAGGTTTTTTGCTATTTATTTATTTTTAAATGTTAATAAAACTTGACCTTTTTGGCTAGGAGTGCCTCAGCGTTCAAAGAACTTCACCTCCCCCTTGATAATGATTGATAAATATAATATATCCTAAATACAAGTTATGATTTCCGATTAGCAGGGTTTGAATTACTATTGATTCTCTTTCATGGCCACTAATTACCCTTTCAGAAAATGTCCAAATACTTATTGGAAGCATGTCTTCCTCCATATAGTCTTACGATTTGCACGATCTATGTAATGATCCTGCATGTGTTGTACAGGCGGAATGGCACAGGTACTAAGACTAAATAAGCTGTCGTTTTACCCAAAACTGCCAATTTGAACGTAAGGGTGAGAAAACCATCGGCCATGTATACAGTCATAATATGAACACAGTAATGATTTATCGCTAAATCGAGTTTAAAAACTGCGAAAAGAAATTGTAATGGACTACTTTATGGTTGTCAGCGAGGAAGAATTTTATGACAAACAAGATGTAATCACTACCGAGTTCGTTGCGTGGCGTCGAAGATATTTAAAGTGAAATGAGATAATGTTATTAACAAGCATTTCGAAAATGATGCTGTAACTCAAGCACAAAGCATTGTGTAATACACAAAATCGGGTTAAAATTTAACAAGGAATCCAGTTACGCTTAGTTATACAGATTATGTTATCTGTGTCAAAAGGTGAACTATTATGAAGCGGTGAAGACATTTGTAATAAGGTGAACCTACTACATATTATTATAATATTGTCAGCTATCAAGATGAGTCCTCTAGGAAAGGAAGCGCGTAAAAGCTTCCCGACCGAATGTAAGGTGAAAACCTACCTAAATTTCACAAAATAAATTTTAATTAAATGAGTTTCTATGACGCAAGAGCTCTTTGGATGCAAAAAAAAATTAGTTAATTAGACTTCCATTTAGAACTTGTACTACATTACTTTGAAAATGTCCTTATTTGCCTTTCTTCGCAATTTTCCCATAATTAAGATTTAGAAGTTCATTTTGGTAGTTCATTACAAGTCTTTAATTAAAAGTTCGTTAGAAATCTGATCACACTTATCAGTGAAGACCTTTGCGTAGTGCGTAAAACTTTATATTAACCATCGCAACCAAACTTTGTTAGTAATTACATTTTATATGTATACATACTTTAAATTAATATAGGATACAAGAACGTTTATAACGTAAAATTGAATTAAGTTTTCCAATAACCTTTCACGTGCGCTTAAAAATTTGAAAATATTCGCTTAAAATTAAAATTTACTTTATTTCATTTTAAAAAATTTAGGAAAACATGTATTGTAATCTGAGTAAAATGTTGTTTTCATGTAGACAAAAGTGACCGAAAAGATACTTGCTATTTTTGTTACACGATGTCACTCCCCTATTAATGTAACGTTGTCCCTAATTGTACTACAATACATAATTGCTGAAAGGAAATTTTATATTTGATCACATTGTTTCAATCATTCTGTGATATCATTAAATAATATTTTGTAATTAAATTGCGCAGATGATACGGTTCTTATTACATAATTACATAATAATATGTATTATAGTGACTTATATCGATAATATCTTCCCTTCTTCTCCTTTGTTTTGGCGCGATTTTTCAGAATTTTCATTTGTCTATATTCTGTGCTGATTGTTGATTTTGTTACATTTCCGACAACAATAATTGAAGTAGGTGTCCATATTCGAACCATAGCGCCTCAAACGTGGTCACTACTCAAAAATCATTTGAAACATGTTTTAAAACAAGCCATTTTAATGAACTTAATAAACTGAAATGAACAACGAGCTAATTTGATCCAGGAACATCTTGGGTTGGTTCAGCTTACAAAAGGGGTTAAGTGACAAACAGCAACAGAAACAAGCAGCCTCCCATTAATATTCAATTTATTAAATGTTGACGAAGAATTAATTCAAATGATGAACAATTTTCACTTGTCAATTCATCGATATTTTAACTTGATCCTGTGAGATTATTGTTTAAGTGTAATTTATACTTCGCTTGGCTTCTCTGTCGTTTTTGAGCACACCCTTTGGAGGCGTGTTTTAAAATTTAAAAATGTAAATCAATTTACATATATCTATATTAGGTACTTTCAAATTTTATAATGTAATCCCTTCATACAGGCCGTTCTATTTTGGATGATCACCGGGTATATCTTCAAAACCAAAGGTGTCAACTAATGGGATAAAAAATTTTATAACTATATCAGGCATGAGAAATTCAATGAAAATATTTTTAGACTATTAAAACTACCGCAAGAGGGCGTAACTGCTACGACAAACACTAAAAATTGATATCTTCAGCGGGCTACAATTTAAAATAAGTTTTTTTAAAGCTTAGTTCATTTCAAACAACTTTTGTTTAAAATTTTTTTTGATATTTCCAATAATAAAGCCAGAGAGCGCAACCGAACCTTAGGAAACAAAGACCACTGTCACTTCAACAATTTTTATCCGATTTGAATGAATTTTTCCTTATTTGAAAGGGAATTCAACGCATATTCTGGGCTTATACTCATAATTGACTATAATCGTTTAATACATTTCGTCCAACTGAACTTGTTTTTCAACATTTCCTCCAAAATTTTAGATGTTGGTTTATAGAACATAAATAGTATAAGATTCTGAAGAAAATCCCGTATTGATATCTCTTGTCGTTTTCGAGATATGACCAAAAATGTCTTTCTCTGGTAATTTTTCGCTACCCCATTTTTATTAACGTTAAATTTTTGAGTAATTGCAATACGTTGTCTTCTCTTGGCTTGTGGATGAGCATCTTTTTTTAAGGGTCAATTTTTATTCGAAATCGAAGATTCTGGCACTTTTTTCAGCTGTGGTTCAGTCATTTTGAAGCTGTGAATATTTTGATATTTTGATAATTTATTGCTTTGTGTGGAGGATTTGGTGTTTCCAAAATGTTGTAAAATGATTTTGATGGTCTTACTACTTTCAGACAGACTGAAATATAAAGAAGAAACCCTAACCTTTATCATCTCTTGTACTGGCAATTTACCTTAATGCGTCTTATTTAGGTAGGTTGTGTTGACCTTTGTTATATTTTTGTTGCAAGCGCATCAGGAAATGACCTGAGTTCGTTCTGATTTTCTGAAATGAGCATAATTATGTTATCGCGAATATAACGGTAGCACAAAGTAAATAAATTCTAGTGGGCATCATCGCAATGATATTCATTTGCTAGTGCATCCAGTAAGGCCATTCTCCAACTTAATTGTAATTACGTAATACAAATATTTGAGGGTTACATTGTTCCCCTGAGCATTTATATCAACGCTAACATGTGATAGCATCTACTTGCTTCGTTCCCCGTTTCTTCAGAATCCGTGTTCCAAATGATTGGCTCAAACAAGTCTGGTAGCTTAGGGAAAATGAAATAAAAAGACGAAGAATCAGTGAAAAATCAAGTGACTGGCAGGTTTTTATAGTGCTGTGTTGCTAATTAATAATACAGGAACTTATTTTTCCACCTCACCTGTGAAAATCCATTTTAACAATTTGTTAACAAACTTGGGAGACTTTCGCCGTTAAACCAGGATTTTACATTTCAGTTTCACTTGTATTGGCTTATTGGTTTCGTCCCCTATTACTTTCCAGGCCATTTTCCTACAGGAACCAGATTGAGGTGATTTTACGCTTCAAGAACTACCAATGTTTACTATTGCATCTTCATTTTGAGCTAAAGTGTTACTATGGTGATGATATTTGTACTTAAAGAACGCTCAAACGGTCAATTTAGGTGAAATGCTAATTTCCTAATTGCCGAATTACCCCCTGGTTTTAATACTGTAATCGATTAAACTCTGTTCCCCCAACAGATATAGTAAAGCGCCTCCCAATAAATTTTGACCAATGTAAGCAGCGACCAGTTTTACACCAGCAAAATTATAAATACGTTATAGATGTCAAATTCATTTACGCCAACTACAACAATTTGAAATCAAGTGATTGCTTATGTTACGGGTTTCGAAAATTCGACCAATAAAAAAGTTGCATTTAAATGTGGCGGTAATTTTTGGGGAGGAGCTTTACTATATCTGTTGGGGGAACAGAGTGTAGTATCTCCAAATTTAGTCGAGAGTATCTATATCAGGATAAAAATTGACGAATTAATGATTAACTGTAATCGGGTATTAATTAATTAAATCAAAAATTGAATGAAATCGTTCGATTAGGTATGGCGTTTCCTTTTCCTGGTAACTAGATTGTTTTATTGAAATCATTGCATCG
The DNA here is from genome assembly GCA_036250285.1 of Pyrocoelia pectoralis. Lineage (NCBI taxonomy): Eukaryota > Metazoa > Arthropoda > Insecta > Coleoptera > Lampyridae > Pyrocoelia > Pyrocoelia pectoralis. Next base: position 5,111,081 of record CM070075.1, on the reverse strand, counting down.
CCACAGGGTTAGGTAAAGTTACAATCATCACGTGATTAAAGTGCCTTGCGTCATGTAGACATGTCTGCCTCAGGTTAATATAAAACTTAAATGAAGCTTTTAAAACGGATAGGGTTATTGAGAACTGACTCAAATTATTTTTATAAAACGAATGGTGTGTTATTGACAGAGCTGACTTAGGTCTACCACAACATGCAAAAAGAAAACACCTATTGTGGAAGTATTTCCTTGAGCGTCTAGGTTAATGTGTCATTATCAATTGTGACATGTGCATGAGTGAGAAAATTGACCTTATTGATTAGCCATTAGTTCACATTCTTGATCGTAACAAAAATTCGTAGTTTTAGGATTCTTTGGTGCGGTATGCCTCGATTTTTAGCTGAACACATGCAATATCTTGCACAGCACTGCAACTGCACTGATATACTTACGTACAATTTATTCTTATTAATTTTGCTAGTTGAACCTTTTTTCATGTTATTCCTTCGCGTAAAGAGCGTTGATTGGATGTTGTTCTTTTTTGATATTTAAGTATACCAAATACTTCCTTTACATTATATCTTGGCAACCCTTTACCAGTATTAATCACAATCTGTTACCCTTTTGATAATGACACATAGTGTCGAAACGCGTTGGGTTACATTTGAAATAAAGAATTAGTGGAATTATTTGTTATTATTATAATTATTCACTGACGAATTGTTTCAAACTTTGTTTTTGAAATTTGAACTGGTGTCGCTTTGCCTGGACGTATGTTAGGCCGACAATAAATTGTTGGTGCTACATTCATTCTATTCACTATGCGAGTGATGCCAGGTAACTTTTATGTACTAACACAACCAATTTCAGTTAACTGAAAGGATTAATAGACCACGATACGCCATACTAACCTCGGAGATTAAGTTTTACGTGGTATTATACAGCTCTTGTTTCGCAGTATTCTGTTCGACAGTAATTTTGGAAACCTTTTGGCACTGTATACCTACCTACTTCTAAAAGTTGTACCAAATTTATCTTGTGCTTAATTACATCAGGGTTAAGAGCGCATTTTCCTGGATTATGAGTGTAGGAAAGAAAATGAAATCAAGTTAAACGTTCAAAATTGGTGTTTGTAAATACAGATATTTTTAATAATTAATAATTGACTTACTTCGTGATATTTTAGAATAACGACTAAAATACAATCGGATGAAAATGGAGCACTAAATTAGGAAAGAATTTAAATTCTCTACTTTCATAGTAAAGATTGCATATTACATAGGTATATGCTGTTAATATTACACATTCGGCTTTCATATAAGCAAAGAAAATTGGTTCGAAGTATATAAAATATCAAATAATGTTAACGAAGCTTTTAAACTATTTGCAGATACAATAAATTATTACATCGATCAAGCGTTTCCCTTATGAAAAAGTAAAATAAATAATGGTTGCCCAAAGCCATGGATAACAAAAGGAATAAAAATTTCATCGAAAAACCTTAAAAAATTATATCAAACAAAAATGAAAAGTAACTCTGTTCATGATAATAACACATATGTCAATTATAAAAAAATATACAAAAAGGTAATACAACATGCAAAAAAATTGCATTATGACAGAACATACAGAAATTCCTCAAACAAATCGAAAACAGTCTGGAATATTATAAATGAAAACGTACAAAATAGTAAATCGCAAACAGATATAAAAGAAATTGTAACACCATGTGATAAAACGACGGACAAGCAAAAAATAGCTACATACTTTAATAAGTTCTTTGTTTCTGCTCCCAAAAAATTAAATGTCCATTTAAGTCAGGAACCATATAACTTTCAAGTAAACAAATATTACCCTACAATGTATCTAAAACCAGTTACAGAATCTGAAGTATTTAACACAATTCACGATTTAAAACGCTCTAACTCATGCGGACTTGACGGAATTAGCGCCAATATATTAAAATACTGTATAGCATCTATAACACCGCCATTGGCATATATTATCAATTTGTCTTTAACAAGTGGTATATTCCCAGAGAATCTAAAAGTGTCAAAAACTATTCCTCTATATAAAAAAGGAGATCCCACTAAATTAGAAAACTATAGACCGATTTCTCTGCTTTCTACAATTTCTAAAATTCTAGAAAAAGTTTTATTTAAGAGAATAACAGAATTTTTTATCAAAACTCGTGTGTTGAATGATGCAGAACATGGGTTTCTAAAAGGTAAATCTACCACAACTGCCATCTATAGCTTTCTGGAATCATTGTATAAAAATTTAGATAATAAACATAAATGTGTAGGTCTATTCATGGATTTGAGTAAAGCTTTTGACATGGTTGATCACTCTATTCTTTTAACAAAATGCTACCAGTATGGTTTACGTGGCAAAATATACGACTGGCTCTCGTCGTACTTACTTGATCGTAGCCAATTCGTGCAAGTTGGCAATGAAAGGTCCTCTAAATTACATTTAAGCTCTGGAGTTCCACAAGGGTCGGTTTTAGGACCATTATTGTTTTTAATTTTTGTTAATGATTTACCCCATGTTGTCGACAATAAGAACATTACAATGTTTGCAGATGACAATAGTTATCTCTCATGTAGGCAAGATCTTTCATCTACTTTGAGAAATCTTCAAGTATCACTTAACAAATTTCTTTTATGGTTCCAGTCAAATAAATTACACCTAAACATTTCTAAATCAAATATAATTAGTTTCGCGCCCCGTTCAAATAATCTAAATCAATCATATTTAATTCGAGCAAATAGTCAATCGTTACATCATGAAACTACAGTGAAATTTTTAGGCATTTATCTAGAAGCTAACTTAAGTTGGGATACGCATATAAATCATTTATCGAAAAAACTCTCTTCATTATCATTTGCAATATATAAGTTAAATAACCTAACCACACGACCAGTGTTGTTATCATTTTACTTTGCGCACTTTTATAGTAGAATTAAATATGGAATACTTTTTTGGGGGTCTTCAACCTCGGCGGTCAGAATATTTCGCATCCAAAAAAGAGTCATTAGAACCATAGCTGGAGTAACTAAATTAACGTCATGCAAAAATTATTTTATGAAATTTAATCTACTAACGGTACCAGCAATCTATATCCTTGAAGTCCTATTATTTGTTAGGGAACATCCTCAAAACTATCCCCCAAACAATTTCAATCACAACTACAATACCAGGTTTGGGTCTCAATTGTGCATTCCAAAACATAAGCTTACTGTGTATGAAAAAAATGTTAATTATATGGGTATACATATCTATAACAAACTTCCGAAACACCTAAAGCTAGAAGGTAATCTAAAAAATTTAAAGCTGAAGTGAGGAAGTTTCTGATAAAAAATTGCTTTTATTCTGTAGAAGAATACCTGTCGCATTAAATTACCGACTGTGAAAATAATATTTGCCTAAATGCTAGTTTAGTATTTTATTTTTATGTTTGATACACATCTTGTATTATTTTAACTAATGTCTTACTGACTTGATCTATACCATATTATGTCTTGGTCCTGGATTTAATAAACTATTATTATTATTATTATTATTATTACAAAGTTAATGTACTTCAACAACACTTTGTCCCTTTTGTATGTATACAATGTAAAATAAATAAGAACAAAACTAGGGCGGCAACATACTTTTAGTTAACTCCAACTGTGTACGATATTACATTTTACAAACATTTCGTGCAAGGAAGGTTATTACGTAGCACAAAACCGCACAATTATGCAAATATACTTAGGTAAATATAGTAAAATGGCGAATAAGAAAAGCATTTTAACATTTTTAGTATGTTTATTGGTTAATGAAAGAAAAGTAGGAACAAAAATATAATAATCTCGTGAGCAGATTGCAAGTGGTTTTCATTTTTTCAATATTCACCACGAATGGCATTTTAATGTTACACCCGTTCAACTTCGCCACTTTAATACACATTGTAGAATTCCATTTCGAATACAGAATTTGGCAATAAAATGTTAATGTTGAAAAGGGCAACACAAATTTAATTTTTATTAGTTTTCCGGCGGTGCAATTTCTGTTACGGGTGCAAACTCTAATAAACGAAGTTGTGTAAGAGATAATCATAACAATTTATAATCATTGGGGAGGAAAAAGTGAATTCTATAAAATTGCTAGATCCATATACTGGGTTCATAAATCATATAAATGCTTGACAAACGACATTTGGTTGAGTAATTTTGACATTCAGGCAATATGCGACGCACAATTTAGTTACAAAATTTAATTTAGAATAATATAAAGCATTTCTTTTATGGAAAAATTGATAAATAAGATACTACAATATGTTAGCGCATGAAAGAAAATTGTGATGGATATAATTTTGCTTTTAAAGACGATACTTTATACTGTCTCTAGTCCTAAATTCTTAATTAATGATGTTTTGGCGGTTCGTTGAAAAAGGTTAGTAATGAAAGATGAGTAATTCTGTTACGGTCGAAAAATGATTCTTTTTTCTATAGCAGCTGCTATCCATTGTAAACTTTTTATGTATATGTTTCTTTTTTGACTTTTTCAATAGCCTCTGACCCTCTGTATAGTGTCATCAAATTGTGAAATCCTTGAATTAATCTTACTTTTAAGATAAAAACGGAAATGAAATGGGAAAATGGGAAAACTTTTTCGGTACTTTGCATTGTAACTGCAACTAAAGCATACCTAAAGATTACAGAATTAAATGTTTTTTTCAGTTGCGTGTACCATGAATGGTGGTCATTCGAAATTTAGTTACATTTCAGTTGGATTATAATGAATGTGAATTACAACCCTTATTTAATTACGTAACGATCAGACTAAACGGTCGCGACACACTTTTATCGCTCAGTTTTTTCCCATATTTCTGTTCTAGTAACTGCCCCCTTGCCCCTCCTTATGGGCGTCCATGAAAATAAGTTTAATAATAAAAGAAGTCAGGCGGGTAGTTTTTCATTTATTTAACAATATTCTTTTCATTCAAAATAATTGTTATAAAATAAATTTTCAAATAATACTTTGACTAAATTCGTCATACGTAGTTGCATCGTTAGCTCATTTAAATATTTTATGACACATCAGAATGTGAAAAAAAATTGCCTGGTTTGTATTTAAAATAAAGACGTTGATGCTCACTTCCGGTATTTCCGGAAGTGCTGCCATTTGGAAAATATTTTTATTTAATAGATTAAACACGACATGCCGCATGTGCAAAATTTCAAATTTCTAGCTTTTACAGTTCTTGATATACTTCTAACCGACGGTCACCGTGAGACACCCTGTATATACTATTACTAAATATTTTATGTTATAAAATTATTTTGTCGAAATCATTATAATTGTTCATTGGACGATTCTTTGTTTATCCCTAAGTACTTCTATGATAGTTGTATTAGTGGTATCATAACACTTTGAGAAAGAGAATGTTTGCTGCCAAGGCATTAGCACAGGATTTAACGAGGCAGAAATGATTTTTCTTATAGAGTTATGTTCAAACTGTAATTTGGTTATAGTTTGAAGCTGTTACTCGATCGGTGCCAAAAAAAAATTAAAGAAAGTTGGCTGCCTAGGTATCGCACAAGATTTAAGAAGGCAGACAATTTTTTTCTTTTTTAACTGTATAAAAGCTATGATTTAAGAGTAATTTCATAATGTTACTCGATAGGTACAGTAACGTGCCAAAAAATATTCAGGAGAAAGGGCATGGCGAATTTCTGCACAAGTTGCGCCCAGACAGCCAAAGATTTTATGGATGGTCTGTATAAGTGCTAGCTTTTAAAAATCATTTCATGCTTTTACTCGATAAGTACAGGAACGTGCCAAAAAAAATAAAAGAAAGTTGGCTGCCTAGGTATCGCACAAGATTTAACAAGGCAGACAATTTTTTTCTTTTTTAACTGTATAAAAGCTATGTTTTAAAAGTAATTTCATGCTGTTACTCGATAGGTACAGGAACGTGCCAAAAAAAATAAAAGAAAGTTGTCTGCCTAGGTATCGCACAAGATTTAACAAGGCAGACAATTTTTTTCTTTTTTAACTGTATAAAAGCTATGTTTTAAGAGTAATTTCATGCTGTTACTCGATAGGTACAGTAACGTGCCAAAAAATATTCAGGAGAAAGGGCATGGCGAATTTCTGCACAAGTTGCGCCCAGGCAGCCAAAGATTTTATGGATAGTCTGTATAAGTACTAGCTTTTAAAAATCATTTCATGCTGTTACTCGATAGGCCAGCTTTTTTGCAGCCAGCTCTTGGACTATTTTGCCACTGCCTAGATTAATTGCGAAGAGTTGCCATTTGAATCCTTGTCTTAATGTTTTCTACAATTATGCAATTCATGTTTTTTCTGCACCAATACTGGCACATAAAGTTACTTTCAATCTGATTACGTAAATGTTTATTTTTCCTTATTAAAGAATTTATTTCGAAGTTTACATAATATAATAAATTTTTTATTCAATTGTTTATTGTATCTTTCTTAAACATACAAGAATTCTTATTCGTTGAATAACCTGACCTAACAAACAAAACCAACTACCCTTTTAACACATTACAAATAAATACTTCTACTCAAAAAAATTTCTTTATTCCTACCAGATTCTCTTCACCCGTTCTCTACTCTGTAACACCTCCTTCACCCACCCAACTCCTACCCCCTTCTCTCCCAGAATCTCTTTTCTCCCCGTCCCCTCTGCCCTAGGCTCCTCACATTCCCTCATCATATGCCACATATACTCCCCCCCCCCCCCCCCCCCCCCCCCCCCCGCCTTCCCTGCACATTCTACAAACCCTTTTTCTCTTCCTCCCACCAATATCTATTTTCATTCTCCTCATTCCCGCGCCTAAGTCTCGACACTATTCTTTTTTCCTTCAATCCCATATCCCCCAACAGGTACTCGGCCTTGCCTTCTACCATAATCTCCCGATATCTCCCCTTCAGCTGTCTTTGCTCTCTTTTCCTCTCCTTGCACATCCTTATCTCTTCTTACCATCTCTTCCACCATATCCCTTCCTGCCTCCCTCGCATAACCCACTCATAAAACATTTTCCTCTCCTCCTGTCCATACCTTATCCGTTTTTTCCTCATCTCTCTCATACACTCATTCACCATTACAATTTCATTCCTCTTCCTGACCTCTTCCTCATACGTCACCGCTCTCTTTCCTACCTGAACTATTATTTTCTCAGCTTTTATCTCTTCCTCCACTATACATATACTCTGGCGTCTCTCTCAACCCCAACGTGCATATCCAGTATTTTTCCTGAACTCTGTCCAATTTTGCCCAATCCTTCCACCTCTATATCTCTGCTCCGTACCCTATCACACACCTTACTAGCTTGTCAGAAATCCACCTTCTCTCCTTATTTGCCAGTTCTCTTATATGTTATATGCGCATCGTCCTTAATTATCATATAATATAATTTTTTATTTAAAATACAATTAAATGTTGCCTCCTTCAGTTCCCTTTGCAATTTATCTTCATTTTACAGCTTAGGTTTATTTCGACTACTTATCTATTAATAAACAAACAGCAATTGGGCATGATATCGTCAAGGAAATGTTTAGGTATGTGAATTCTAACCTCAGAAAGTGATTTAAGTACCATTTTACACTTCAATTAATACACATATTATTTATTATTATAGATCGTCTTTACGCTTCAACAAACTTACACAAGAACTATTTTTCATATTTAATGTTTATCTTTGATGATTTGTACTCCTTTCGGCGTCTTTGTAGCATTTATTGACTTTTATCGTCAATGTAGGTCATTACAAACTGAATATAATGTTGGTTTTTTTGAAAAATTAAATTCTCATCGAAATGTCCATGTTGACATGGCCATGAATCATTCTACAGTAGGGCAACGTTACTGTAGAAAGATTAATGTTGCACAATTTTCTACAACCGTATTAAGTAAGATGAATATCTAATGTTGCCTTTTTTGTTACAGAGTGACACTGTGTAGACTTCATAACTTTCATTAACTGGAACGAGATTTCCCAAGAACGTTAGAGAAACTGGAAACGTAGTATAAACACCAATAACGTTTAACTTACACACAAAGAACATGTTTGCTCACAGCCTCACACTAAAGTAGAGCTCTACAATATTCAATAATAGAGTAACTCAGAAAACAACTGTATAAGATGCCAATGATATTGAAAATGCAACTGTGCAATGGGACGGCAAAGAAATACAGAAGATAGAAATGCATCGGATCGACAACACCTTTAACAACTAATTTGCGAAGTACACCACCGAAATGGATAACGATAACTTCGATGATGAGGTAGGTTTTCTTTCTAGTAACGAAGCAATTAATTTAAAGTGCTTTCCTTGTACATTTAAGGAACTTAGCAAACTCTACAAGATTTCAATTAAGTAGCTTTTTACCACCCCACTCTTTGGAATCTCGTCGTTCTTTACATTCGAATTTGACTTACAGATTAACTTGCTTTATCAAAAACCCACATTTAAATAAAAGGCATTGATTTTATAATGTAGCGTGTTAGCGGATTATAAAAATTAAACATGATTTGTTTGACAATAAAATTCTTTAATGCTTTTAGTCTACGTAAAAAATGTCTAGATTTATCCAATTTCGTGAGGGTTTTTTATAATGTCTCTAGCATTATGTAAATAGAGCTTATTGACTAGTTCGTTTAATTTGAGCAGTTTCCAACGAAAAGCACGAGGCAATTTTAAGACGTTCGATGTCTACACCCTTATGAGGTCTTATTACCAATTCTATTACACTTGTCCCCATTTCAAACGACGACGTGCGCTTGTACAAATAAATATATTAATGTCCCTTCTCGGTCGATTTTGACTACTCACATTGCCTCTTATTAATAATGAATGCGCTTCAGTTCAGTTTTCTAATGTTACGATTTCGGTCGAAAATTTTTAGTAATAGCTTTCGGGAAAGGAATGCGTATTTAGTTTAATCGAACAATTTTGCGTTCCTTTCTATACCTTCTTTGCCATTATTTATCGGAAAGAGTAACTAAAATATCGACTGTCATTGAGGGGATAGAATACTTTGGGATAAAAAAAATACCCATGTTTATGTTTCTTTGTTCGCACACGTTACAATTGAAAAATGGCTTTGTAAGACAGATTCTTATTACTTAAAACTGTGCCGTTCAGAGAATTTTACTTTCAGACTAACAACTCGAGTTGCGATCTTTTGTACCTACATATTTTTATGCGGTATTCAGTTGTAATATCGTAACTTTATAATCACTGGTAAATAATACGAGGATAATTTCAAAGCTTTGTGAATCGAAAAAAGGCATCTTTAGCAAATACCAATTTGTAAACGAAAAGCGCAAATAACATGTTTGATCTATCTAGTTTCTATTGCTTACAATAAATGTTTTATTACCTCAGCTTTATGACTGAGTATGTACGTGGTTCTTAAGTGTTTGAATAGTGGCTGTTTAGTAATATAGAAGTACAATTTAGCAATATACTACGGGGTCGAACGGGATTAAATTTCAGGGGTGTCTCCTTTGTGAGGGAGTCTTCTCCAGGTGCTTCGTTATACCAAAGTTTCCGCTAGTTCAAGTCTAGCCTTTTTCTATATCCATGTCTGTTTGTGCCAACAAAAGTTTGTCTTCTAATTATTTTTAATTTCTTTTACCATCAAAAGTTATGGTGTTCATTAATAGCAGACTGTATCCAGAAAGATACTCCCCAGCGGTTTTCTTACGCAAATTCTTCGGACACCTGGAAAAAGGCTAGACTTGAACTAGCCGAAACGTCGGCATAACGAAACACCTGATGTTTCTTTAAACCGGTACATCTAGCTCCTAGAGAAGGCTCCCTCACAAAGGATACAACCCTGCAACAAATAATAATTTATGTAAAATTGGTATAAACACGGTAATATTTTAATGTTCAACAACTTTGAAGGTATTTGAGGCCATGGCTATTACCAGAAATAATTCGAACATTAATAAACACAATTTATTCTTAGAGTCTACAAAATTTAAGGACATAATAATCAACTTTTACATTTATGACAAATTTTAACTGTGTCACTGTGTGATGGACACACAATGTTATTGTTACACATGGTAACATTTGCTTTGTTACTTTGCATCTTATTTCCTTGGGCAAACTTTCTTCTTGTATTTTATTCTAGTGGTTTAGTCTCACTTTTATATCTAGCAAAATCGTTTTGATATTTTACTTTGTCGTGTTGGTAAGACGAAATTGGTTTGTTGGGTCGCTTATCCAAACGTTGTTTGTCCAACCAAAAGAAGCCATGGGGACTTCCACTTGTGGTGGAGATTAACCCACATAAAAATATAATCATCCAATGTTCGGATTACATTAGCACTTGTAGTACTTTTAATCAGATACAAATTAACAACTCGAGTAAAAGGATCAATAACAATGAATATGTAGGACCCAACATTGTCTACTTACCTGTATCTTCTGAAAAGCTCCATTTATAGAGTTATTCGGTTGTTTTGCTGATGTAACCTTGTTGACCACACATTTAATCTGCATCTTTCTTAATATAAACTTATACCTATGTTCTGCCATTTAGTAGCCAAATAGTACCAAACTCATAATTTTTAAGAAAAATTGGTAGGCAACTGATTCCTTGAATCTGAACAAAAGACCTCTTGTGTCATTTAGTAGTAAAATGAAACTTCGTTAATGCCAGTTTGCCACCTTTAATACCATAAATGTTTGTAGGGTATATCTGCATATGATTGAGAGTCATCCTCCCCACTTGTGGTGTTTGGAATATTGACTGTGTTTCTTTGGAAACTTCTATCGTCATAGCGTAGTTATGTTGTAGTACGTCTACGAACAGTATCACGATTGGCAGTATTCACATGAATTCTGATCAGCAATTTGATTAGTCAAACCATATTTTATGAGAGCGATTTACTGCATTCGTATTTTCAGCTTTAGCATTACCGAAATTAATTTCATGATAATCTACTCGATTTGCATTTCTAATTAGGTGGACTGTAATTATATGAATGCCAAATTCTTGTGAAGCTTTCTGTTTCTTCATCCGCTCCCATTTTTCTGAAAACCCTTCAAAATATTTTTTTCAAATTCAACTTCTTGGGCTGAACCCCGCAAATAGGCTCTTGCTATTTCTAGTGTATAACTATCGACCCAGTTTCTACCCCCCTTTTTTTATTTACTTATTTTCAGCATTATATTCTAATTGAATTTTGCTACCTCTTACTGAGATTTACAAATCCGTTTTCTGGGGTGGATTAATCCCCTTCTTACATTATACATTTCGCCCCCTTTTTTATTTCTCCTTCCATTCATAGTCCCGTGTATCTCTTGGCTGCTTCCATGATATTCCTCCATTCTTTCCTGTCCTTGATTTCTCCTTCCACCCATTCACCTTCATGGTCCTAAGGTTCCACCATCGTAATCTCGGTCTGCTTCTCGCTTTGTTCATGCCTGGTTTCCACAACGTTACCGCCGATGTGTTGCTTTCCTCATTACCTCAGACTCACTCTCTGGGCCTTAATCAGCATAACTATGTCCTCTCAATTCATAATTTCTTCGATTTCGCAGTTAATTCGCCGCCTTGGTTCATCATTTGCCTCTCTCACGGAGCCTAGTATCGTTCTCAAGACCTTACGCTCAAATATTCTTAGCCGCTCTTCCTCCGCTTCCGAGAAGCACAGTGTTTCGACTAAATATGCTGCCACCGGCCTAATCATTGTTTTGTAGATTTTCAATAACAAGTAATTCCATTAATTTGTTAACTTTAAATTTTTAAATGGTTTAGATTTAAACAAAAATTAGTGGAATTACTTATTTTTATTACCTATTACAAATAATAAAATAGTATTATTGAATTATTGAATATACAATTCTAAATCTTTTGTAAAAATTTCACTTTGGAAATATTATTGGGTTTTATGATACTTGTAAGCACCTATTATTATCAATAAAAATTAAATTAATCGTAGATGTAGAAACATACATCTATACTAAGGGTATTGCAAAGAAAAATAATGATATCTCATTTACTACTTATACTGGACGCCATAATTTCCGTTCTTTTGGAAAGTTTCTGGTACTAACGTGATTTTGCACTTAACTTGCATCCAAACTTCGTTTTACATCAGGAGTTATAACATTCCTTGAGCTACTTCGTCTATACTACTCGTACTACCACTTAAAACTGTCAAACTTCAAAAGTCGATATCTATCCTATTCCTGTGTTTTACTGGAATTATTTAATGAATGAAAATATTCGCAAAATCTCTGATTTGATGGCGTTCTCTCCACAGACCTGCCAATTTATCTCAATGTAAATTAAGTAGGTTGCAATTTATGTTATACGGGAAATGAATTATAATAATATAAATTTGGTAATTAAATAATCCGGAAAATTAATAAGGAAATTACTCCCTGTCAAGCGGGGGACCCCAGAATTTTTTGTACCGTGACGAAGTGTGACTTTGAATTATGCAGCCATTTTACTTCATTGGGAATGCCGTGCACTGACGTCTTGGCCAGGAGATCGACATCTTTGTGGATGAGTTCCCTTGGAGTCTTCAATACAAGACAACCTTATTATTAGCGGTTATAAATCTACTTTCTACCTTTTTAAATTTGGAACATTTAAGTTATAGCCTACTACTATAGTCTAATTGGTTACTTCTCATCCACTCATTTATTACTTTTAATGTAAGATCATGCCTTCTTTAGCCTCGTCTACTGTCCTGTGCGTTTCGCTCACACTTATGTCATCGGCGAATGCGGGAATCGGGGTTCCTCTAGGTAGGTACTTGCAATTTAATCACTGCGCCATGTTCCACAAGGACGGTGCGAGGATACTAATCTGTCAAACTGGAGTTATCTGTAGCTTCTATTTTACACACGTGCCCACAAGAAGTTTTACTTCTGCCCCTCTACGGTGTAAGAGGGCTATAAATCAGTTTATTTAGATATTCAGGGGCAATAGTGTCAATAATAACTGTGCTTTTGCGTATGTTGAATGAATTTTAGACGTCGTTCTCCAAGCACCCGTACTGGGGTTTTCGGATATCCGAACAATTTCGCCGTTTTTGTGCCTTCAAATATCATGAACCCATACATTCACTTTGACACGTTTACGAACTCCTGCAGCCGAGTATCGATGATTCCCTCCAACTAACCGAGTTCAATTACCAGGACTACGTGAGCATTTTTCCGATATTGTTCCCCTCAGTACCTTATTTAATGGCTTATGGCATGCTAAGCTGTTCACACTTACCGGTGGCAGTCATTCTGGTTTTCCGTTTGAACAATTTCTTTGCTGCGGAAGCTAATGGCGTCCCCGTTACTTTTCTTTGTAATCGAAATAATTCGTTTCTTACCCAGATTGGCTCCAAGCGTCCCTATATATTTCTTGACAGAAGCGAGTCCAGCTCTCTTTCTTCTTTTCTATCGGATTTTTGAACGTTTCAAGCTGTTCCATTAGATCTCGCATCAACCCCTTGTTTACCATTTATTCTTCCACGCTTGCTTAATTTTCTACCGTCTCCAAATTCATTTTGCGAAATAATACAGATTAGCTTATTAACAGTGTATATAGGTATAGTGTATATATAATTAGTAACCAAGGAAAAACTCTGAGAAAATCACAGACTTAATTTACAGATGGTCGCTCTTCCAATTTCATAGGTTATCCTCTTCCTCTTTCACCCTTATGGACTGCGACCTTATACCTAGGGCACCTCATCGACTCTGGGTGAACATTCTCCACACACATTGCACCTTTCCCTGTTGCTATATTTGTTCTTGAAATCCTTGCCCGCATTTCCCGGTATGGTGTAATTCCCACCCATACTCTCGAAAGCTTCCACTTCTTAGGCATTACGGTTTTCTCTACTAGAATGCTCGCCGAACTTTTCCTGTTTACTTCATTTTGACTTTCCCATTATTAGTTTTTCTAGAGCTTCTATACAGCCATCTTGATCTCGCCTTAGTTTGTCAGCTCATTCAGGTCCCTTATCTAATATGCAACGGTATCACTCTATATGTATATCGCTGTTCTCTCAGCATTTCCTTCACATTTTCCTGGGCTTTTGCCGCATCACCTTTCTTTTTGTCTGTCACTCTTTTTAAACGCTTTTTAAAGTAAAGTTTTCCCATCCTCCGTTATAACTTTGAAACAGATTATGGAAAGCTCTTCTTTTCTTTAGCCTTGTTATGTCCACGTTATACGTCGTAGCTTTGGAATAGAGTACCGAGCCTTCCACTCCTACGAAGATTTTAATTCTAGTTTGCGTTCTGTCCTTGATCCTCTTGACAGCTTTAAAGAGGGTTTCCTAGATTTCTTTACTACTGCCTTCCTAACCACTTACTTAGAGTGCTACCAGAACACGTGTCTTTCATTTACACACCTCACCGTTTTAGTTCTTTTGAAAATGGTCATTCCACATTTGAACTTTTCAACAGATGGTATGACTTCTTAAACTGGATATGCCTTCCTGTGAGGTTTTCTCTCACATTATTCCCTCCTGTATGGTGAACGAAAGTTATATCATTCTCGATTCACACTACAGTATAAGTGACCCCCCTCCCCCGCGATCCTGACAGTTCCTCCGTAGTAATCTCCTCTTCAACTTTTTTCTTCTGCTCTTTTCTTAGCCTCCCGTTATTTTGGGGCTGCGTTCCCAATGAAGAGTAGATCTCATCCACCGATAGCTGGAGTAAAATGTGCAGGACTACTTCGTTAATCTTTTTCTGCTTATTGGTGTCAACGCTATTGTTTTTAGTACTTACCCCTATATTCCATACATTAACTGCGCCAATAGGTAGGTTCGGTCAAGATTGTCAGATTCTTTCTTATTTACATGAAAGGGTTTAAAAATTGTAAACTCGCTCTGTGAAAAGTTCGTAAATAGCTCTTTTTGTTTTCAAATGTTCAAAAATTGATTGTTGGGTAACATTTAACCTTTCTACAAGTTATCGGACTTGATACCCCTCTTCATCGATTGAAAAATTAGGATACAAATGAATTTGAAAGGATGAAGAAAGCTGAGGATAAAGCCTCAAACATGAGCACGCTCATTTATCAAAACCAAGTAAATTTTCATAAGTTAGTTTTATGATATCACATGTAATTTATTGATCTAAGCGCCTTTTCGCAAATATAAATATCAGTATTTGATGTTATTTTTTGCAAAATTGTATCCCTGACATTTTCATTTCCTTCACTAAACATGAGATCTTAAAGTTGTATGTGTGGACATGATATGCATATATTTTCTTAGCTTGGCTACATATTCTTATAGCACAAAAATAATTCGCCCAGTAACCTATTTCTGTAATATTCTGTAAAAATTTATTTGAACTAATAACACTATCAACAAAATTAATAAGCGTGTTTCCAATTTCAATACATAGTTATATTTTTAAACAAACATCGCATGCAGGAATGAATATCAATAAACGTAACAACGTTCCACGAGTGACATGGGAAATTAAATGGTAGGTATCGATTGACGCATTTAGGAATGTAACCTTTACTTTTACTCGTGTTGTTTATTATTGATCTAATGTTTTAGGAACTATGTTACGAGAACAATGTTTATGTAAAATTCATTTTGTAAAGATAGGATAAAGCATCTTTTCCGAAAATGCAATTTGAAAATATTTACATAAATTTCCTCGAAAGCATCTTTTCGATTTCTCGAATGCACGCGGAAACTGATAGTTTGCATAATAAGCGAATGCATAGCTGATGCAGTTTTGAAAGTATTGCATAAATTGTTACTTTTGATCAATAAATAATCTCTCTTTTAATAAAAGTAATCGTTATGGCGGTAATGCAATTATTCAAAACTCCATCACAAGCTAATAGCAAAACGTTGAGAAGTTTAAATTGCTAAATTCGAAGTAGACAACTTGATTATAAGAATAATCGTTAAGTTTGTTAAATTAAGATTACAAAATTACGTCAAATCGCTACGTAAACGGTTCGTTGAAGGGATGTTTGCTCCTAGATTATCCTATTTACGAAATCCGAGATGATCACATTTACATTTTTCTTTATTGTTAACAACTTTGAATGGTTGCTGTTAAGGTTTACGTTCTATTCCTTTTTGTAATACGGTGTTTTCTTTCGATTTGAATGGATTTAATTCGACTTATAACCTTTAATTTAACGTAAAATGAATACAAACGTGAAACACCCTTCTACCTATTAACATATTGACAAAATTATCTCAATTTATTTTAATAGTTTTTCATTCACCATCACTAATTTGTCAAATAAATAATTTAACTACTGTGATTTTTTTTTAAAATTCGATGATCACAACGGCCAACTTGATTACAAAGGCCACTCGTCTTTATGATTATAACGGTCACCTCATTAAATTAGTGATGGAGTGAGTTTAAGGTGCGCGCAGCTATATGGCTCGTTACACCATCTTGTTGAAAACATTGTGTGTGCATCTGTAGATTTCATGTATGGGAAAAGTTCTGAAAATCTCACAGAAAAGGTACAATAATTTTCTCTCTGTAACACTCTTGGTTAACAGTAAGTGGATTCTGATGACTATCTTCAATGAAATATGGACCAATTCCCCTACGGCCAGATACCGCACACCAAATGGTAACTATGACACTGTGCACCTAGTGGTTTTTCTACAATAAAATTTCTCAAGAACAGCTAATATCACATTTTTCCTGGGGTCTACTTTATTAAACTGTTGTCGATATCTTACTGGCACCTGTCATAAGCTTGGACCTTCATTGGGACCATTTCCGTGTGAACGAAAATAATATTCTATTGAGAATACTTTTTCTGTCATCTTTAGAACCATTTTCAATTCAAAGTTAACTGCAGTATAGCATTGACATGTCAACTAATGAGAATTAAGTCAATAATGACAAATGCATATAACGTAAGCAACTCGCTATAGCACGCAATTACATTAATACTAATGTTGTCGGGATACATTGTAATAGGGTAGTATATGACGTTGGGAAGATCATTCATAAAAATTACAAATAGTAGTGGGTCAAGTATAGAGCCGTGGGGTACTCCATGACTTAATTGTAATTTCCTTAGATCGACAGCGCCCAATTTCATTATTGTTTAAGTAATCAATTTCAACAATTTGTTTACGATCTGCCAAATAAAACCTGAAAAGCGCCAAAGTGTTAGAGTGATATGACTTTGCCCTCGCGCTTTAATCTTTCGCCATCTTATCACTACTTACTGTACCAAATTTTGTTATTGCATTGCGTACTATTTACGACAACTCGAGGTAAACACTTCACATTGGCAGAATGTCTTGTCTGAAAATTAAATATTAGATCTGCATGTACGCACTTAAGGCGTTGAAGAAACATTGACGCAACGACTGTGTAACCATTCTGATAAAATGAAACCGCATTAACACTTTTCGGTGTATAATTCCATTTTTTTCATTTTATTAGGTTCTACACTTACTTGCAGATTGAGAATTCTAGAAAACTCAAAAAGTTACAAGAGATAACTAAGTATAAGTAAAGTTGTATAGGTGGGGTGGTGCATGAATTCATATAGAGCGCGTTAAAGAGACTTCCAGTAGACCGATTAGTATCTCACTAACCACCCCTTGATAAGCACCAAGTACAAGACAAGAGCAATTTTTTTTCGCTTATACAAGGTATGGCCTCTTATACTACTATCTGTAATAGTATTGAATCTATCAACAATAGTTTTACAAAACGCGAAAAATGGAAGTCTAATGTAAATGGATTGATATGGTTTATATGTAAATATCAGTTGCATAATTCGTCTAGTGACAAAATTTTAAGCAAATTGTACTTTAGATGTAAAGGAATGTAGGATCCCAGACAACTAGAAAATCACCCTTCTTTCTAAACAATTAATAATTTATTTTATTTCATACTACCTTATTATTTCACCACAATAACTCTGAAACAAGAAACATTAATGACTAAATAACGCCTCTTTACATGACAACCGGTTTTTAGATAGCAACGGGCATTATTTTTTATAACGCCCGCTTATAACACCCGCCAATGCAAAATTAATCTGTTTTAATCATCTTAATCAACTTCTTGCAAGTATGATATAAAGTAAAGAAGGCACCACAGGGGTTATGAACATCGATCGACGTATATCCCTCGGGCCAGAGGCCCTAGCGCTAGATACCTTAATTACTATAAAATTTGGATCTTGAATTAATTACTGATCAGCACCAACTAGACTTTCCTACATGGCAAGTTATCTCACTTAAAAATATCCAACTAGACCTTAGAATCCTCTTTCAGTCGTGTAATAAAAAAGAACGGCGGAATTGTAGTATTTAGGAGGGATTCGTCTAATTTTTCCATTACACCAACTACTTCTTTTATCTAATTTTAGTAAAGCTCTAAAACACTTCTGTTAAAATGAGAACTTTTTCGGTGGTCAACTATAACCGTTTTTACGACCGGCTTCTTTGTCAAAATTGGAATCAACTTTATATTCTCTCCAACCCCAACACAACTTTTACTTTATTTTGAAACAAATTTAAATCCACGTTTGACATAAAATTACGTTCTATAGGAAAGCAATTATGTCCGTAGGTTACGAAGGAACTTAGAAAGCTTATGCGAAGTAAAAGGGAATATTTAATAGACTAATTATTAGTTTCAATAACAAGACAAGAAGTATATGGAAAGTTGTCAACTCACTAACTACTAAAAATACGCAGAATTCCAAACAAATAAAAGTTGTTGGCTTGGATAAAAACCTAGAAGCCGCGCTTCACTGTTTAGTTTGCAGTTCTCCAAGTCCTATAAACATAGCAGTATGGATAACTGTGCATCTTCATCGCAATGTCTACCCTTGATGAGTCCTTCGCTGTTTTTTAAATCTGTAATATACTGATGAGATACTAAATACTGATGTAATTCCTATTACAAATAAGTTAAAGCCATTTACGTCACTTGGATACGATGAAGTTGTTCTAAACAGATGTAAACCTTCTAAGTTTTATCATAAACCGTCGCTTTCAAACAGGTCAATTTCCTTTTTAGCTTAATTGTGTCCTAATTAAACCTATTCACAAAAAACCCAAACAATTTTAGCAATTATGGGCCAATAAGTTTACTTTCAAGCTTTTCTAAAATATCCAAATCCATTAATTCTCAGCTCCTAGAACATTTATACCGCTTCAAAGTGATTATAATTATTTTCAACATAATTTTGTTAACAACAAACCTACAAATACGAGACATTGTCTCCTCTGTTGATCAAGGTTCCATTGGTCTATTTATTGACCTATCATCAGCGTTTGATACGGTGATCAGTCACACTTTATTCCTAGAGAAGTTGCAAAATATTGTGGACGCGGTTATTTCGCTCTACCTATCAAACAGGACAAAAATTGTGGAGATGCCAAGAGAACTGAAGAGAACGAAGCGAATGTGTGCATGTTTAACAGGTGTACCGCAGGATTCAATACTTGGTCTCACTTTATTTTTGATGTTCGTGAATAAACCAACATCTTAATCAAATCCAACATATACTGTTTCAAAAAGAATCAAAACCAATTTCTACTTGCAAACTGCACCTAGGACCTAAAAGAATATTATCAAAACGTTAAATAAGTTCTTATGTAAATTATGCAAACTTTTATGTAATGCTGACAAATATTTCGGTATAGTATATGCCTTCATTTGTTGCTGTAGGCATTTATGTTGTATTACGTGTCTGCTTTGCTTCATCAATTCTTACTAACTTTTAGGATTTGGTGCATGTCGATACTTATTCCTGATGTTATAGAAAAATCGTACCCACACAACCAAAGTTAACCCTAAGTGTCCTCATAGTAACCATATTCAATCCATAAAAGTCATTCTTTTACAAATATCTATTAGATATCTTGTACATAACCGCGTCAGTTAATTTTTAAACGTATTCATCTAGGTTTACCTATGTGTATGATTTAGCATATCTCCTGAAGCCTTCCAAAAGTTAACTGCTTGGGTTTAACATTTGAACAGCATTTAAAGCTGACAATCTACCGAATATACAATAGCTAACCATAAAGGATACATAATAGTGTATGTGTCCTTTTATTGCCCATCATGAACACCCAAAGGTTACCTTAAAATGATACACGTTTGTTTGCATTGAAAGTTGCCTTTTGATTATTTTTGTTTGTTTCATAGTATGTAACCATATTCAAACCATAAAAGTCATTCTTTTACAAATATGTATTAGATATCTTGTACATAACCGCGTCACTTAATTTTTAAACGTATTCATCTAGGTTTACCTATGTGTATGATTTAGCATATCTCCTGAAGCCTTCCAAAAGTTAACTGCTTGTGTTTAACATTTGAACAGCATTTAAAGCTGACAATCTACCGAATATACAAAAGCTAACCATAAAGGATACATAATAGTGTATGTGTCCTTTTATTGCCCATCATGAACACCCAAAGGTTACCCTAAAATGATACACGTTTGTTTGCATTTAAAGTTGCCTTTTGATTATTTTTGTTTGTTTGTTAAATGACGTATCATTTCGTATGTTATTTTAAACCAGAATAAATGTCATTTATTCTTATATCTTGACTGTCGCATAGAAAACCGTTATCCATAGGTCCTTTACAAATTGTGTGAATTTTTTTTAATAAATTACATTATATAACAAAGAACGTAATATATAGATATAGGTATTACGTTATTTGATTATACATAATATTAACTTCAGAGAATGAAGTGTTAAAAACTATTTTGTACCAAATAAATTCCAAACTGATTTTAATAAATTGTCTCGCATGATCAGTTTTCTCTCTCTATATTTAAAGAATTTTCAATTGTCATCAAATTTAAATTTTATATACGGCAGGTATTTTAACTAAAGAAACGGACAAAAGGTAGAGAAGTTAAGTTGTTGTGCACTACTTCTTTTATATGGTCAACATAATTGATTGTCAATGTAGGTATTTATTAAGATAAGAAGTTGATTCATATCCTTCTTTGTTAACAGACTAATTGCAAGTTTGAATAGGTATAGGTAATATTTTTGTTATTAATAACGTAAGCTAGTCATATTATATGTGATCAGAAGATGTAAATGAAATTAATATTTAAATCGGCAAAACGTTCGCTCATAACGGCATAAACACGATAGTTCCGTATTTTCTATACAAAAATAAATTTCAATTTCTATTATTTAAAACTTGTTTTTAAACCCTCAGGTAAAACTAGTTATTTAAGGTTCCTTGATTTTTCTTACGAATTTTAAAAACAGGCATTTCTAGCAACATTCTAAAATTCAAAAGCAGAGAATGTATTGTTCTTCAATATTATAATACATCTCTGTATGTTTTACTTAGTCGTTTAGTTGCAAAAAAAATGATTTTACTGCTCATGAGAACAAAAAGGAGAAGATATCTTTGCGTGTGTCGAAGACAAACAACTAGTAAAATTTGAATAATTCCTTAATTAATCGAAAGTTTTTAACAATTCGCGAATAATAAAATTCCACTTTTTTCGTAAATATTCCAAGATTGTTATCTTCAGAGTAAATACTAAAGTAGGTAAGCATTTAACCCAACGTCAACGTACAGCCATTGTCTATATACACAATGGGATACTACCTCAGCTTTACCTATTTTCCGAGAATACCAGTAATATAAGCACATCTGAAATTGAGAATGACTAATGAACTTTACAAATTATTTAAATTTGCCTTATTATTATTAAAGATTATTTTCTATTATTTAAACAAAACTAGGTACATTATATTTAATACTTTTACATAATAGGTACACTAATTAATTTATTTATTGGATATTAATTCTTATTTATCCATCCAAATCATTAAAATATCCCTTCCTTACTTTGTTCCATAAGTACGTCTTTTGTATTTTTTTAAAGAGGACAGTTATTTGCATCAGCGTCATTATTTAAAACCTGTCCTTTTTTGTCCTTTTTTTCGATAGGTACTTAGCTTGAAAAAATCTCTACACAATTACCGTCCCGCGGGATGACTTTGGCCATTCGCGAAGGATTTTGTTTTAAATTAATGTTGTACCGTTATTATGCGCGTTGCTGTTATATGATGTACGTTTTCTACTACTCTACTAGACTTTTTCTTCTTTCAAGGCCCAATTTCAACGAGGATAAGAAAAAATAAGAAAAGAAAGATTAATTTGGCATTCAATGCAGAAAAGGTAAATTAATAAATGATTCGTTAACGTGCTCTAAAATGTACGATTATTTGTTGAAAAACGATAACTTACTACAAATTCAATCGAGCAATAAAGTATAGTCGGTTTACTCTTAAATTACTATGGATAGGGAACTCCTTAAAATTGCTGTAGCCAATGATAAAATGGGTTTCACTTGCAAATAAAAGAATAAATGTCATATACAAAACGTTTCAAGCGAAAGTAGTACATATGACTACAGCATTATGATGGAATTTCCTTTAGAGTCCCTGATTACCTGCAATTCTATTGTATTCTTTAGAACTTCTGCTTCATTCTGTCAGGGTTTAGGAATACAATAGAATTGCAGGTAATCAGGGACTGTAAAGGAAATTCCATCATAATGCTGTAGTCATATGTACTACTTTCGCTTGAAACGTTTTGTATATGATATTTATTCTTTTATTTGCAAGTGAAACCCATTTTATCATTGGCTACAGCAATTTTAAGGAGTTCCCTATCCATAGTAATTTAAGAATAAACGGACTATATGTTCATTGATCTGATCGTATTGGTATTGTATTAATTTAGTTATGTATGATTTCAGTAAACGTTTGTCAATTTAGACTTTTTGCGAAAAATGTCCTTTTTTCTGGCAGAAAGTATGTGGGAGCCCTATGACGTTATTTAATGTAGCTACTGTTAATGCTTGTAGGGAATTAGAATATTTTAATAACATTTTTAATTGAAAACACATACATACTGAATACTGAATTAGGTGCGCAATGTATGTGTAGATAGTGTATATCTAAGAATTAGTTGTTCTTTTCCATTATTTCTTATTTTAATTAATTATTTCCAATACATCTGTTTTTACGAAAAACAATTACAGTTAAAATTTTAGTAGGTGAATGCACACAGTAATTATTAATTAATGACCAACGATGACGGTAATCCATGAATTCCTAAAATATATATCGAAAACAGGTTTCTAGAAAAAATCCGTAGGTACTTTGTTCTCAAAATTTCAGGTAATTTTTGCAGGTAAGTTTATTTGTATTGTAGGTAGACGTAGACATTGAATGGTACCTGTATACAAACACAAAGTCATTTATACTTCGTCTATTGCAGTGTGTGTGTGTATCAGTTTCAAGAGGGTAAGTATTTTTTTTAATATATTTATAGTAGCAACTTATTTCCCATTTCATATATTATAGATGGTTGTAGGGCAAATCGCCCCATGACACATCGCCTCCGGACTTTTCGCCCCGTCACTTCGCCCCACGGACCGTTCGCCCCCGGACATTTCGCCCCCCGGACAGTTCGCCCCCGGACATTTCTCCCCCCGGACAGTTCGCCCCCGGACATTTCGCCACCTGATACTTCGCCTCCAAGATATATCGCCCCCATACACTTCGCCTCCCAGGACATATCGCCCCCGTTTCTGTATTTCACAATTTTACTTAGCACTTGCATACCTTTAAGGTTATATTTCTCATGTGCTATAGATAAATACATGTTTTTGTTAATATCTCTCCCATAAATAAATATTTTTCAGGCATGTTATACATTTTTGAAAATCTCTTTTCAAAGGCAATTAACTAATAAAAATTCTATAACATCTGCCGTATGAAAACTATTGCTGGCACACATTACTTAAAAAATTAAAAATAGAACGGTGGTTTTCTGATTACATCAATAAGTTTGTCTTGAAAATGTTTTCGAAAATCTAAAGACATTGAAGAGAATTAGAAATGAGATTTATCGCGAGAATTGAATTCTAAAAAACATTTCCTATTTAACCGCTGCTCTACCTCTTCTAATAACCGAGATACCGATGGTGAGCGTCGAAATTTGGACCACTGTATAAGCTAATAGACAATGGATAATGGAATATTGGGGCGATGTTTCGGGGGCGAAATATATAAAAGCGAAATCTCTTGGGGGCGATATGTTTCGGGGGCGAAATGTTCGGAGGCGAAATGTCTTGGGGGTGATATGTTTCGGGGGCGAAATGTTTTTAGGCGAAATATCTTGGGGGCGATATATCAGGGGGCGAAATGTCTTGGGGGCGATATGTCCGAGGGCGAAATGTCCGGGGCGAAGTGTCCGAGGGCGAAGTGCCGGGGCGAATTGACCGCACACCATTATGGATGTATACGAAATATTCGAAAGGGCAAGACATAACAGAAATTAAAGAATTGCCATATAGCGAACGAACGTTTGACAGTCCACATGAAGAAGAATTACACTTACCTCAGCTTCCAGCCACAACAATTGAAGAATTTTTATTGGTAGACGGTAGAGGAATACACAAAGATTCCTCAGCGGGCCAATTCTTTGGTGAGAAAACTTTACGATATTCTTATTCATTTCGATTTTACGATACATGTTTTGTTTGATGAGGGACATTGATCATTAATTAAAATTTGTTGTATTGAGTATCCTAAACGAAATTCTATATTTTTATAGGAGATATGATTTAAGCCAATAAAAGACTCAATAAAATACCAATTCAATTTAAAGTAGCTAACTATGCGCTGTTGAAAAAATTTAAAACAGCCGATTGACTATACCTAGTTTGTAAGTTCATGCAGTTTCATACATAGAAGAAACGTACTTCACAATATGAACCCTTTGTAATAAGTGTATTTTCTTTTGTTTGTAGTTGCTGTCCGGAAAACAATCCCTTCGGCTACAGATATGGACATCCTCTCAGCAACCAAAGTGTGGATTAGAAAATCAACTGAGCGAATGAAAAAGCAGCAGAGACCTGTTTTGACTGTTTAGAAACATAATAATTATATTTGTGTACATAATCGCTTCTTATTAGTATTTTTTATGTTAAAGCGTTGAGTGAATTTCACTCAACGGTTAAAGGTTCTTGTTATGTACGTATAATAAAGTGTTATTTAATCCAAAGTATTTCACTTTTATTAACTTCTATGTAGTTATGCATTCCCAAAAGCCAGCATTAAGAAATCTGAAAAGAGCAACCAAAGGATATTTTTCTAGTACGGATTATTTCTAACCATAACATTTACTCTTTGTACACCTTTTGAAGTCGATCATTATATAGCAATTATAGTTAACTCTTGACCAGTTTTATAAAATGAACGAAAGACATTCTTCTAGCATGAGTTTATATCAACCGTAATGGTTAACCTTTGACTACATTTTACAGTAGGTAAAGGAATATCTTCAAAAGTGAGCATTAAGAAATCTGAAAAGAGCAACCAAAGGATATTTTTCTAGTTCGGATTATTTCTAACCATAATGTTTACTCTTTGTACACCTTTTGAAGTCGATCATTATATAACAATTATAGTTAACTTTTAACCAGTTTTATAAAATGTACGAAAGACATTCTTCTAGTATGAGTTTATATCAACTGTAATGGTTAACCTTTGAATATATTTTACAGTAGATCAAGGAATATTGTTTAAAGTCAACTTATGGACACTTCTATAATACCGACTTTTAGATTACTTGTGAAGTGAACAAAAGTCGATCTATAGACACAAAAATTGTGACATAGTCGACCCAGAGAACAGTTTTTGGATATATATTGTTAACCTTTCATGTCTTAGCAGGATAACTTTCGGTTAGCTTTTAGACACTTTTGGTTGTGTGGGGTATTTAATGAAATTTCCTCTAGGATACCTGCGAGATGTGCGAACGTTCACATGTAGGCGTCAAAAAAACACAGTTGTAGTAAAGTCATTAGAGGCACATTTTAAAAGAATTTTGACTTAGAAATGTTTGGGAAAAGGATCAATGTTAAGCCTATATACTTGTAAAGGAAGTACACAATTCCGGGTTGTAATACACAAACTGCCTAGTTGAATTATTACGTTGTAAACGTAGAATAATGCGTTCCCTTTAACATTACACAGGGTTATGGAAAACTAGCGTGTATACGTTTGTTAACCTCTACGTTACAAATTAACCCTTCTATAGTTATAGTTTTATAGCCTCTATGGTGCACAAGCAGACGTTTATTGAACGTTGTACTCTCTTAATTTGCTTATGCGACAAACTCGCATTTTATTAAACTCAAAAACAAAATAACAAGAAAAATAGTGAAGATAAGTAAACGGAATTAATTCAAATGCAAAAGTACCGAATTTAAAGAAATTTAAAATTAGAAAATTAACTTAACAATAATTCGTAAATTTATACACTAGTTTTCCAATACATCAAGCTTTATTTTGTATTATTAAAGTTTAACTATTTGTCTACAGAGGTAGAGCTTTTCTTCGTTAATTTCACTAGCAGCAGTAAAAGCAAAAAGTTCGTCTTGCAATTTTCATGATTTGTTTTAAAAAAATCAGATGGATCATAATAGAGCAAAAAAAATGAGCATTTAGCTTAAAAGGGGCAAGTTTTGACGGTATTAAGCGGTAGAGTAAGAAGGCAGTTTAGGTACGTAAAACCAACCGAGTGTAAGATGGGTGGGAAAGAATTCAATAAAAAATGTAACAGTCGAAAAATTATTCCATACAACTTAGGTACCTTATGTTTTATAAAAAACGCAACATTTTTTTGTAAAACGTCGGCAAAGAAACTAAAATAAACAACCTGTGTAATTTTTCAAATTTAATCATAAAACTCTTTAACCAAGTATAATAAACTTCGAAACAACACCATTTTGATTATCGGAAATACCATGGAGTCAGTAAATGGTTTGTTAAGATTCACTTTAGATTATTTGGAAGAAGGGAACTACGAGTCCCGTTCCAGAAGTGTTGGCCCATTTGGTGAAATTGCAATAAATCCCTTACACTATGAGGTTGCTGAGGAATGTATTACTAATATTAAGTATTTTTATTATTTAATAACTTTTTACCACAACTAATACCTAATTGATTGGCCATCGTCTTATGGCACTCGCAGTAGTACCTATAGTAACCCTTTCAGTACGGATGACGCTTATAGTCGACATTAGTGACTTTGCCCCACGGATGGACGTCGACTATAGTCGACGGCAATGGTTTTGCACTCCTTAAACCCTCCCTGTATATTTAAACATTAAAATTTTGTATGACGTGCTGCACAGACGGACGGCGCGTTAATTCGACACTCTAAACTGTTCCGTATAAACGGATGGCGTCTATAGTCGACACTTTAAACATTCCCCACAGACGGATGGCGCATATAGTCGATACATTAAACATTCCCCACAGACGGATGTCGACTTTACTTGCACGTCGACTTAAGTCGCCATATATTGACTGCTGCAAAGATTCGTCCATATTGGTCTTTTTGTAAATTTTCGTTATTTTGTGCAGTATTGTTTCCTATGGGCAATATTATTATTATTAAAGTTATGTTTCTTGCTAAACCAATTTTTAATAACTTTATTAATTAGATAATCGAAAAAAAAGTGTCGACTATAGTCGACATCCGTCTGTACGGTTTGACTACTTGGCGCCGTCGGTGTAGCAATGTTAGGTAAAATCGAGCCGTACGGAAAGGGCTAATAATACAATTTAGGAAAACGTTCACTTCTTCCTTTCTTACTGTTTATAATGGAGTATCATTGGACGCTTTCCTCTTTCTTGATAGACTACAGTGGAATATTGGCCTACCTACTTCTTTACCAGTCAAAAAGGAAGATGGTATTTCTCAATTTCTTCTTACGATAGTTTGAATGTAGTCTGTAAACATATTTTGTAATTACGAATTGTTATGTTTCTGCACTGCGATGTGTAGGTGAGATGATACAAGTTCACAAGTGTTTTAAGTCACAATCGGACGTGGCATTTAAATAATTCAAATGATTGTATTGTCATTGTAGCATATTATGGTTCTCTGTGGTAAGCCTGTGCAAAACCTCTTAACTTCCACATTGGTATGAATAGAATTGAATTTACTACATTTCTTCTAAAAAACATGCTCCATGGCTCAGCTGAAGTTTGAATTGTTTTGCCAACTTCTATGGTACTTGGACTATGTCTAGCGATGTACTTCCACAATGTCTTCCTCGTTTAGGGATTCCTGTCATGCAAAAGCCTGTTCGCCTAGGTAAAGTTTGATTGTCCAGTTCTAAAATAAGTTTTTCCAGTTCAGTTTGTATATGTACAAAATGTCTATCAAATTTAAATCGAGCAAAATTGACACTAAGGTATAGCACACCTTAACCTTAAGGTAACTTTGGACCTATGCGGAGCACCAGTTGTTAAGTGAACCTACTAAACATAAGCTAATGAGGGGACAAATCTTAAATTATTTTCAAATTCAAGGTTAAAAGAAGAGTATAACTTCGAATGTATATGAAGGACTACACATACTATATTCCAAATGTGAAGACGAAGGCTTAATGATAATGGGATTAAAATATGATGCGCTTTAATCACTATGGTTATATCAAATCGACCTAAATTAAAGTTCAAAACATAAAGTACCATCGTTACTCTAATGTAGTGCTGGAAAACACATCCTGGCGTGTTTTTTTGCATTTCATAAATGTCTGTGAAACTGGTGCCACTAACTTTCACATATTCTAACAATTTTTCATACTAAATTGTGTAGCGTATGCTACAATATGATACAATATGATACGTGAAAATTTTAAAACTAATAGAACTTACACATATGAGAGAGGCAACTTATTTGGCAATAAAGTTTTACAGCTCTATTGTTAGGATTATCACCTGAAAGGTACATAATTCATCGTATATGACATCTGTAAAGGCTAATGGTTATACCGCAGCAACAATCTACTTTTAATGTTTAATTAAACATGTAAGTAGGATCTCGCTAGTCTCATTTACGAATTTAATATACGTTTTCTTGAAAGCAGACTAGAAAGACGAATTTAACTTTCATCTGCAACTGCTCACGAACTGTGGACTCTAATTATTTTTCAAAGGCTTCTTAATATTGACACTAATTAACATGTATTTGTTCTACTTAAAACGCGATGTAATTCGAAACGTTTAGAATAAGCTCACGGGAAATTATTAGTGAAATGTAGTTAACTGTAAAATCGTTTTATTGCTCAGACTCGAGGCCGAAGGGAAAGGGATCCGTTTATTTTTTCAATGCAAGCAAACATAATTTTCAATGTTCACTTTTCCAAAGGTTTATATATAGTATATAAAACCTTTTCTAAAAAGGCATTTTGTCAATTATAACAAAACCCATTACATTTGGGAACGAGAGTATTAAAATATTCCAGTAAATTACCATCGATTAAATGCTTTAGTTAGAGATGGATTTGGAACATTAAATTTTAATATTTATGAATATTGATAAGCTTAATTTACTTGAAAGGGTTTGCAGTGAATTATTTTTGTGCAATTAATTACTGGGAGGTCAATTATTCAATTGGCTTTAAACATGCAAAATTGATGTTTGCTGTGCAATAGTTTTCCACATCTCACCAAGTTTAATTATAACACAAAATCTTGACGGCAAAATGAGTAAAACGTACAAAGTTATCACATTTAAGATCTTATATACCACAACTAAATAATGTAGACGGACAATTTTCATTCTTAAAAGGAAATTACGTTTTTCTGCATTATTAAAATCACTTCTTTTGTAAATATTTCATTATTATTACGGAGCTTTATTGAAAGTTTTTTCCTTTTGTTTTACTCACGGCAGAGAATGCAAAATGTGGATTTTACGTTGATTAACTTTGTAAGTGTATTCTTCAGATGATCAAGAACAATACATACTGAACTTATAAACGTCGAGGAATAAGCCTTTAAGATGCTATTTTTTTAGATAATGAGAATGATACACCATGTAAATTCTACTCGTCTGCCTAGCGATAACAGAATTACTCAATTTTAATTAAGCTGATTTGCAGATTTTCTTCAGAGTGTGTTTTCTTTACTGTTCCACATATTCGATATTGAAACTGTAATGTCACATGTGCCAGAAACAATGCTCATGTAATTTGATTTAAAGCTTTACTTTGTTTCGACATTGAAAGGAACGCTTCTCGCATATGCTTTTTAATATGAAATGATCTTCATTATTTCTAAACGAGTTTCATACTAACATCACGAAATTAAGAAACGTATTTATGTTTAGTTAACAAAACTTAGACTTGTAATTATTGGAATATAAGTGGGCGCAATGTGTGCCTCACACACTGAAATCCCTAAAGCGTACTTCAGAAAATTCTTGGGATGACTACTTTTGCCTTTGGGACCTGAACGTATTTGCGAAAATCGTTCAATTCTTATTAATTTTATGTCATACTACCTTATTATTTCATCATAACAACTCTGAAACAAGAAACATTAATGACTAAATACCGCCTCTTTAAATGACAACCGGATTTTAGATAGCAACGGGCGTTATTTTTTATAACGCCCGCTTATGTAAATTTATCATCTGTTTTAATCAACTTAATCAACTTCTTGCAAGTATGACATAAAGTAAAGAAGGCACCACGGGCGTTATGAACATAGCGTTATTTAGTTTATAACGCCCTAGATACCTTAATTACCTACTATAAGAGAACCATAAAAATAATGTTAGAAGTTATTTAGCTGCCTTTTGGCAAAAATTTTACAAGGAAGTGGAAATCTACTATTCAAATAATTAGCCTTAGGTATTTGTTAAATTACATAATTTAACATTTCCTTGACGTTTAATTTTGGTTATCATTAGGTAAGAAACACAAAGAAAATTAAATGAAGTATTGCGGCTTTTCCTTCTGACGTCATGTTTTCTAGTTAGCATACGTTACTAAATTTGGTCCCTAAAGCGTTATTTCGTTTTTCTTTTTTTTTAAAGGGTAATTAGTCAAATTTTAAGGAAAATAGTATACCGCAGTAACTTTATCTTTGACCAAATGACAATAATAATTCAGCCAAGATGGATATAAAGAAACTAAGATTAAACATATATTCAATCTTAGTTGAATCCTAAGGCGAAGTTCAGATGAACTACAAGTTGTGCTTTCTTGTTCTTGCATTTAACCTTGATTAAAGACTCTTCAATCGGCGTAAAGTTAATACAATATTATTTCGAATAAATTCAGTTAAATGAACATTATTTATCCATAAGGTGAATAATTAAAAGAAAATTGTATATTGTATGAATGAAAATGGAATGAACTAAAACGAAAATGAGGTTGTAAGAAACAAAAAACCGCTCCCATATCTCATTATTATTTAAATTGTTGTGAATAATTTCGGCTTTATGCAGTCATCTTTAGGCATTTGAGTAAATGATAGAAATAACGTACCTGATTTATGAAAAATGTTAAATTGAAACTGAGTAAAACGGGAGAAAAATTATTAGCTCATATTTTATCACATAGTTAATACAAGGCATTGTCTAATTTATTATATCTACCTATGCATAGGATAGACTGGGATAAACTAAATTTTCCATCTAATTAAAAACTTTTTCCTTTTACATTTATTTTAATTTACTTCACCTACCTTTTGAAATATTGATTAGAAAAATTATTGACGGGATATACTAACCGAACAATTTATTATGCTACCTTTTTAAGTGCGGCATAAATGTTCAGTTAACCCGTCCATCAAGTTAACTGTTGATGACTGCAATGGTTAACGGAATCATACCATTTCCTTCGAAAAATTTAGAGCAGCGATGCCTAATGGCGTTCATGGTTACCTAAGATGATCAGATTTGGTTTGCAAAATGTTACAATACTATGAAAGGACAGGTGACTTTGCATCCATCCACCTTTTTTACCAACAGGCGTTCCAAAAATCGTATATCGTCCTTGAGGTTCACACGTGGGAATATGAGAAATTGAGGCATGTACCAGCTCGTGCCACCAATAATTCCCACTACAGTTACCAGTTACCTAACCAAATTTTTGCCTCTTACAGCATTCACTTTTGGTGACCTGTCCATTGTCGTCGCCCCATCTTCATCTAAATTTCTAAATTATATACGTCAGTAGGTTATATTTAGTTTTAATCCCATGAACATTTTTGAAGAAGCTTCCGCATTTGTTTTATTAAAACTGGTTGTCCTACGTAAACTAGTTTGTTCAAGCCATCTTAATGAAGACTTGTACCTTCTCATGAAATTGAACATTCATATTCCTTATCAGCCACTTTAGCATGAGACCAATTTTCTTTTATATCCTAGGAGACCTGGGATACAATGGACAATTTTCATTCAATATTTATTTTTAGACCGTATAAAAAGTTATTTATGACCGCTTAGTTGGTACCATTTGGTAGAGAACTTGCGCTTCAATTTTACTGCTCATATTTGTTTTAATTTAACTACTTACATAATAATTTAGAAAAATGTTCAGCGGTGCAATCTGTCGAATGTACCCTCGAACTCGCAGATACATTGGACAATACCCTAGGATACTTTGGACAGACTAAACAACAAGCTTATTTCAGATCATTTTTATTATTATTACTGTAAACTGTACATTGACAAATCGGTAAGGAAGTAAATCATTTCGGCGAACCTTTTCCTTGTTTCTTTCCCAGGCTGTTCCACATAATTTTAGCAGCGCATAAATGTCCATTACTCTATTTGGGTTGCTGAGCATCCAGGCCATCCACATACTTTCTTATAAATACCGACTGCTGTTTTCGATTTTTCAAAATAAACCAAAAGGCAAAAATATGATTAAACAGAGAATCGTGTTTCAAAAGCTAGACAAAGATATCGTATATTGGAAATGGAATTATAGAATATGTGACATTTTAAACATGCCATTTTTTCACTAAGTAATCAAATATTATCATTTTTATCTAGTATCTGCCCATTTTTCAAGAAATTTTGTCTAGAATGGTCTACCCATAAATTAAAGCCAAAAATACCTCCAAATCACTTCCAATCGTAAAAAATTGCTTGTTTGCTTCCTGAAAAAAGTTGATGCTAGTGGTAGAAATGTGGAAAGAATGTCCTTTTCTAGTAGATAGTCCATAGCCAGAGTGTAAAATAACAATTTAACTATATAATCGAGTTTCTAGAAGGAAAGAAAATGTTCAAACTCAATGAAATCGAACTGAAGATACATATTCCGCCTTTGTCGTTACCATTATGATCTGTTTGTTTCAAAATATGGAACGTTGTATAAATTTTAAATGGAGAGCTGGAAACTACAACAGTAAATATTTTATTCCGGCTACCCAGTAATTATTTGTTCACTAGCATAATATACACTATTTGCCAAATGGGAAAGATCAGGGATATTTCACGTATACAAATTATTTAATATACATTATGACTGACATCAAACGAATTGAAATCTGTTTACATTTAGGCGCTGAAACGAGAACTGGAAAGACAAAGTACTTATTTTGCATTCTCAGGCGTCGCTATGTGATATTATGTATATCACCTACTATATACATACGTAAAAAAATCCCTCACATATTGTCTTAATATTGTAAAACGTGACTCTTGTAGGTTCTCGCCTTTTTTTTATGTATTCCCATACGATGAGTAGGCTTTCAACGCAAACTACTCGTATTACTAGCAAAGTGATCTAGTACATCATGTTTTGATGTCGTTCTTATATGAAATTGTGAGTTCAATTTTGGTTCATAAAATAAGTTTATTTATCGATCGTTTTCGAGAAGTTACTAATATTTACCGGTTAGATTAATTATTATCTTGAGTGAGAAGCTTAGTGTGAAGAATCTATGTGAACGACAAGGAAATTAAAAAAAAAACCACTTATGAATGTAAGACGAAGCTAAACGTGCATTGTCTACTATTCAATCTTTAATCTTCATTGTTTTACTTTATATACGTTGATAATTGTATGCTTTATGTACCACATTACACATTATTATAACTTATTATAATGTGTGCTTTCAGTTATTGATTATTGCAAATTTTACATTTTATTTGAATTTGAGTTATTCGAATAATCGTTTTATAAATGTTTACGGGTAATTGGATGAGAATGAAGCAACAATTGCAAATCTGCAAGCTGCAAGGGTCTGTTAGTGTTAACTAAAACGGGCAGTGTGGGGGCGCGTTGTCTGGAGGAGTGTTACGCTTGTGATGGATTCCTTCCGTTTTTTTGATCGAAACGCTGGTTTAACATCCTTTACCTCATCAAGTTGAAATAAAGGTTGTAATATGTTGACGTTAATCGATTGATATACCAATTATATGATTCTAAGATTAGTTAAGACATGTTTCGACTTATCTAAGTCATCGTCAGGCTAAAATTAGTTTAAGCTAAGCTTTAAAGTCATCATCAGGCTAAAATTAGTTTAAGCTAAGCTTTAAACTAATTTTAGCGTGATGATGACTTAGATAAGTCGAAACATGTCGTAACTAATCTTAGAATCATATAATTGGTATATCAATCGATTAACGTCAACATATTACAACCTTTATTTCAACTTGATGATGATATAACCAATTTTTCAACTATCCTAATAAAGTTCTCATGGGGAAGGTTGTGTGAAAAAAATTTTTCTACGGTTTATTCTCGACCCCATTGTGTGTTCCCGATTGGAGTATGGATACCATCAATTTCATCCTTTACCTCTTTATGAATAATAATCTGTTCGACATTTCCACCACATATCTCAAGAGATTTTCTCGTGTAGAAGTCCATCGATCAACGGGAATTAACTCACGAATGAGTTCCGGATGTTCAAGCACGCCTAATGTGCGTTAAGTTTTCTGCACGTTATCGCCTTTCACGAACTTGCTCACTCCAGGAAAAGATTTGAGTCTTTGAAAGGACGTTTTTTCCAAACTGTACAGAACGTTTCCTCAAGATTTCACTTGGATTCACATCTGCCTTTGCTAGAAATTTGGTTATAATGTATTGCGCAACTTGGGAATGAATTTTTTTCTCCGGCGTGATAAAAAATATTGAGCAAAAGCCATCACAACCGTAATGAGAAATCACAAGGCTTCCAGATAGTCAAAAAAAGAGTACACATATGAGATGAGCACCCGCAATTCCCAATGAGGTAAAGTTGAAGCTAACGAAAGGGCTGAAAATATTGGAGGAATGGGAATGTGCCGAAGTGAATTCTGTATCTTATCTCAGAATTCGTGGCAGGAAACCAAGAATTCTCAAGCACCTAAGTTCGTAAGTATGAAAATAACTAACATCTTCTGGGTAACGATTATTTTAACTTGCTTGGAAAAACTTTAGACAAACCAAATCGCATTTGAAAGATGGATCCGCGCTTAGTACCGTCGAAAACGAAATTTGTTTTTGGGGAAAGACATAAACCACGTATAAGAATAATATCAGGTGCAAGCAAGAAAAATGTTACTAATCCTTTCATGATTAACGCTGCGGTAAATAAAGCACCGTACATTTGGTGATTTCAAGGGCAACTTTGTGTGGTACCACTGGATGGCGAATGATAACGATGATGCTGAAACCAAATTAGTATGTGCTGCAAGTAAATATGTATATTCTATAACACATCTGAAAAATCCTTTTTGCCTGCAATTTGAGAAAAAAGGTCTGTGTTAGTAATTTATGATGGTCATTCATAGCCACATGTACGATATAAAGTTATTAGTTAAGGAAAAAGATATGACTACCTCACGCCTGCTACAAGTTTTGAATTTGGCAATATGTTAAATCTTTAAAAGGTGACTGGGATCAGAAGAGTACCTAGGCCAAAAAATTAATATGTGTAACATAGAAAGCTATTATTTTTGATTTTCAAAAAGCCGGTTTTCATACGTTCAAGTCTGATGTAAATCCCAAGGAAAAATACAATATCGCATTGCCAAAATATTGGTAAAATACGAATTTGGTCAAGGCAGACACAAAGTTTGGGAAAGACCAAAATGAGGCTGGGATTTCCAGATCAAGAAGACCCCAAATAACTTAATTTCTGAGAGAGAAAAATAACCTACGTCCGTTAAACGTGCAAGACGTAAGAGAGTTACCGATAGTGCGGAGGTTATTACTTATAAATATGCATTACACGACTTAAAGATGCCCAAGGACGTACTTGCACAATTACTAAACGTAAATCACCCGAAAATCACAATTGAAAGCTATAGTAGTAGTGATTGCGGTATTTTAGGGGATCTTCCTCCTAATTCATCTGATGAATATATCATTGAGGAGGAAGAGCAAGAAATCTGGATGTTGGGCATCGCAGAACTGGAAGACTATCGTATGCTACCACTGAGAATTTTCACACAATTACAGAGGATATGGTTGCCTTATTATTGCCGGAACCAATATCGTACCGACGAGAAGATCTTTTTTTCAATTGAGATTTAGTTTAGAGACACAGATACGTATTAAGTTTGTATTATACCTAGGTATATGCATTTAAATGTATAATTGGCAGGTCATTCCCACCTTCCCCATTGTAAGAGGGAACATGACCGTGAATGTAGCAAATAATATCATCTTGATGCATGTCTATAAGGTCGTTGTTGGGAATAATTCTCATGTTTAACATTAGATGTTACCTTGTTTCTTAACGTTGTCCACTGACAATTACAGCCCATCTTGCCTTCTTTCCTTTTCTGCAAGACATCGCGTGAATACTCAAGTGGGAGTTATAGGAGCACCCTCCGCGAGCCTGGAACACTAGTTTGAAGCAAGAAATTCAGAAACGGTAACGAAATTAACAATTTTTGAACGGGGACTCCTCTCTCTGCTGCATTTTCGTCCTACAACTCTTCTCCGTTCTTTCATTGGGTAACTCGTTTTTATTTGAATTAAAAATTTTTAAACCTATCGTAATTGTGATCATATAGCAGTTTGTAGATTCTTGGCTAATTTCAATTAAACTGTGCTCTAAATTTAGAAAATATACAGCCGATTTTAATCACAAGTACCTAATTATAATAATAACTAACACAACGCGTTTCACTATATGTTATTATAGAGGGTAACAGATCGTTATAAATTTAAAATTAGATAAGGGTTGCCAATCAACAGCGTTAAAAAAACCTTTAGGGTATTTTTCTCATCAAAAATGCAGCAATGGTCTAATTTTATCCATTAAATAACATTTCTATACAAACACCCTGCATTACAGATTTTAACTGTTCACAATGGAAAAGATTTCATTTTAAAGAGTTATCTGCGTACTTTTTTCCTTGATGGTCTGACTTTGTTTAAAGGAATCGAATTTTATGCGAAACAACACTGTCAACAGATAAATATGACACATTAAGTCGCTTTAAGGCGAACCACACAGGCAAGATATTATTCACAACACATCTGCCATCGCTATAACAAGAGGGGCATTAAAACATACAAGGGGACCTAATCTCTACGTTATTTCCGTTTCCTTGAGTTCCTGATTTGTACGTTTACCTTATTTCATCTGAGTAATATGAACAGCCTTCAACGTTATATTCATTCATACATGACCACCAGTTGCGTAAAAGTTCACGATCAATAAGGTGTTTTTTAGCAATTAACATTTTTGTTACCACATTTACTATTCTGTTATGTGACTGTACACGTCGCTTTGGTGCTTAATACCTAGCACAGTTAATTGCTTCTGG
This sequence comes from Pyrocoelia pectoralis, assembly GCA_036250285.1. NCBI lineage: Eukaryota > Metazoa > Arthropoda > Insecta > Coleoptera > Lampyridae > Pyrocoelia > Pyrocoelia pectoralis. The sequence continues at coordinate 5,073,479 of CM070075.1, read as the reverse complement.
CGTGAACATACAAATAATTTAAATGGACGTTTCTTTAGATACCTATTTAATCTTCTTTAACTCATTTAATCGTTTAATCGTTGAGAAAAGTAGGTACAACGGTTTGAAATGCTTGAAAGTCAATAGAGACTGACATTAGTGATAGTCTTAATTTAACTTCAAATACATCAAACAATGAGGCGTGTGAAGTTAGGAAACACCCTTTAAAATCCAATAATCTTCGATCTATTGAGTTTACCAACGGAACACAAACAATAAGCTTAAAGCAAGCACAAGCAAAGAGTTAGAATGTCGGAAATTATTAGTTTGGTTTATTTTCGAAAGCTCCCATAACATTTTGTACTAATTTCCTTAAAAAACATATCATTCGCGCAAATAAACTTTTATATTTTAAACGCCGAAAAGAAATTGTTTTAGAGTTGCAAAATTTCCGTAACAAACTTTTTATAGGATTTATAAATGTTGAGAAGTAGCACAAAATTTTACTTTTGTAAAAGTAATTTGATCATACTCTCGTCCTTTATAAACTTCTACATTTTCTTACATCCCGTATTAACCGCCCATCAGTTATCACGTTGGTACCTATAATCAGTTTTACATTAAATAATAATCCAATACCTACTAAGTTAGAATCTATTAAACATCAGAGAAGCCTCTATAAATAGATACACGAATAACCTTTGACTTTAACGCAGTTTTCCTTATGCTCAGTCATTCTTTATACATCACTGGTTTGCATCACACTTGGGTCTAGTACATCAGATTATTTCTGCGGCGAATGTCAAACTTTCACTATCCGAAGTTCCTTAAGAGACTTAACTTTTAGAGATGTATGGAATATTATTAATTTCAAACCAGTATTGATTATACGAAATGTTTCAATTTAAAATTTGCATTGGTTTGTTATTTTTGTTTACCGGCAAGTAATTTTTTATGCTTGGTGGAATTTGAAATCCTAACGAAAAGGGGTTACCTACCCGTGTAACATAGCTTTCCCTTGTCACCCCTTTGCAAGACTTCTCGGAATTTAACCATTTTCATGCATACATTTTGACGAGTATGATAAACTCTAAAGGCATTCGGTAAAAATATGTCTAAAGGTTGCAACGGTGCCAATTTACCTGCTGGTGATTGGGTGATCTATAGCAACCGGTATTTTTTTTTGTTAATTAATTAAGGTGAAATAATTTTAAACACCGCACTTTTTAAAAGGAATTAAAGCTATATTATACGAGTAGTTGAATTTTTATAACAGCACGTGAACGCAATAGATATTTTACTTAGTTACTATTATAATAGTATTGATAACGATTGTAATTATATGAAAATGTCAATGACGTGCACATGCTGCGGTCATAAACTTGATACAGATAATTTATGTTCTGCCATTGCTTTAAAATCCCCAAATAGTAGAAGATGTGTCGGAGTAAGTAATTTTAGTTTGATTTGAGTAGTATATCTGTAAGAATTATGAGTGCTGCTGAAGAAAGGTTGCCTTGTGTTGATGGAAGTTCATCCATCCCTAAAATTGATGTTCGGATTCTGATGCCTTTCCCGTCGCCTCACCAATCGACCTCTTTGATTTGTAGTCATTTTTCAAAATATCGTTTATTCATCCATATAAACTAACATGTTAACCCATGGGCTTATTATACCACGTCATCTGTCGTTGCGAGGCAAAGGTAATTGGAAATTAAATGAAAAGGTTATACAAAAGAAACTAACGACCCTATCCTCGTAGGGCAGATAATAGCGTGTGGGCAAGGTTTATAGAGCCCTTGATATTCACTGGCAAACAGTTAAATATTTTCCTATCGTTAAAGATGACAACACCGTTTTATGAAATGTAGCGGGAATTAATTTTTTATGGCGGGTATTCTACAGGTGGTATCGGCGTTAAACATATAATTAAAACATGTCAGGAGATTTCATATGTTAAATTCTTCAATTCTTTAAAGTAGCTTCTACAGAACCGACTATTATTCAAATTACTATCATGCATATTGCACTTTTTTGCAGCCGGAGAACTCTGCACACTATTACAACACGACCAGTTGATGATGTACCTTGCATGTGAGTGGAAGTATGAGTTATTAATCATCACCAAAGATCTTTACCAAAAACGTTCTAAGGCACTGACACTATAACAACAATTTCGCAGTTTTAAACAAACATTGTCCACGTGCGGTGACCATTGAATCTGCGAGTCGAGTGTTATCCCAAAAATTTTCGTTGATTTCGAACACGGCAAGCCTATAACTGTTTTCATGCTTGTAGTATTCGGTACGTGATTGATGATGCAAAAAATTATCAAATATAATTTCGGTTCTCTTAACAGCGTCTAATCTGCTTGTGATTTATCTGAAATAAATGCTGGAAAGTCAGTCATAAATAGAATAAATAAAGTTTGGCCAAATATTGATACTTGTGGGACGTCTGACTTAACAAACGTATCCCATTTTACTCAACTTCATCGTCAACGTCTCTTTTAGGCTTGGAGTGCAATGGCAAAAAATAAAAGAAAAACACAACGGCAGTTTTGGGACCAAGACAGGCTGTTGAAGAGGTACTGGAAGGAAGAATGGGGTATTTCAAGGCTTATAAAGAATATGAAGTTCCTCGCACAACTATTGAAGCGAGAGTGAAGAAAATTAAACCAGGCTGTCCTAAACAGAGAAGATTCAGCAAAAAAGGGCTAAGACGACAACTAGAAAAGGCATAAAAGCAAAGAAACTAAAGAAGGACAGTAGCAGTTCAGAAGAAGAGACCATAAGAGAAAGACAAAGGTGTATTAAGAGTTAAAAAAATAAAAATGGAAAGAGATCAAAAGAAAGCAATGATTCCAGTTCAGAATATGAAAGCGAAGAAACGCCCTGCATAGTTTGCACGGAATTTTATTCCAATTCTAAGGCAAAAGAAGGTTGGATAAGGTACCAAAATTGCGAAGGTTGGTCCCACGAAGCTTGTGCGAGAGTGGGGGAAGACGTAGGCGAAGTTTTTATCTGTGACTTCTGTCAATAAAATATTTTACATGTTTGTGCCTTCTGTGCTGAGTGCTAAACGTTATGGAACTTAATTAAGCATAAGTATTCCGTTTCATCCGACTAGGTGACTAAAACGGAACACTTGCTACTTTTTTATTAAATTTTTTTTCTCATATGATTTCTATTTTTAGAAAAGTCCATTTATAAGTGAAACTGGAGCCAAAAAATGGTCCCTTACATTACTTTATTAAAACAGTTATGAGGCCTAGTACCCAACCTACCCCTACTAGTTTTCCATCTTGAAGGATCTGTATCTCACAAGAGTTACTTAGTTAAAGATCGCCCAATGTCCCATGAAGTTTTTGCTTTATTCGAAAAATTTAAATTTTGTAGTTATAGCTAGTATTCTCTCCTTTTAAGAAGTAGGTAGCTACCCTTGGTATAATTTATGGAGATTTCGGTGAATGTAGTTTTGATAGATTACTGTACAATAGGACTTTCGACTTTCGTTTTATAAGATCGTCCGTCACCAACCGGAACGAGCTTTTTTTATGCAAATGATGTGATTTCAGTGGAAAACATCCATTGAAGTTACGTTTTCAGGAGAACTTACGATTATTGTGCCATTTTATTTAATAGTAATACAAAAGAAAAATTAATTTTTAGTGGAGCAGTTTGCGGGGGTCGGTTGTACATTCTTACTCCTAATTGTTTTATTTTTATCTTTTTAGAAAAATCGTTTACGAAGAACACATATTTCCATAGTTTTCTGCACAAAAAAGGTATATTCTTGTTTAAAGGCTATAGAGTGAACCATTTTTGAATAAGGTCTCCTGAAAATTTGAAGTTGATGGTTTGCTCTGTTGAAAATTTAAGAAAGAAAAACGGGTTTCTCGCTTCCCTCTTTGAGAGGCTATATCTTCCTTATTTCACAATTTGACTCGGCTTGTATATTGCAACCTGCGCTATTTTCCCTTATACAGGAATTATATTAATTTTGGGAGAATGTGCATCCTGTGCTTTATTAACATCCTGTTCTGAAACGCAAAGGGAGGCTTTGTTGTTAGCATGCGTGTAGTATAATCTTTTCTTATTCAGTAAACTAATAGTGGCCACATCTACATCGTAGAATATTTTCCAGTTTACCGCTGTAATATTTAGATTTTGTATTTGTAATACTTTGGTTCATCTCCAGTAATTCTCTAGAGTATTTCAAATTTACAAACAATACTGCTGAATGCAGAATCTGCTCTATGGCAGTAATTAATGTCATGAAAGTTTAACATTGTTTCGCTATCAAATCATATAAATCTGCAGAAACTAGTTTAAACTAATCTGCAGTTATGCACAAATGGCAGAAACACGTGTCTAAGGTACCCTCCATGATTAACTCTCTGAACAATTAGTTGCATTATTAAGATAAGTTGTCGGGACGGATTGTGTAACCGAACGTAAATTACTATTTGTTATAAGCGCCATCTTTGATCGGTTTATCTAAAATTTGAAAAGTGTACATAAAATATTTGGAACCAATAGATTTATTTCATATTATTACATATTTATTTTTCTCTCATGTACGTTACACCTTCACTATATAAATTCTTCTGTAATTTTATATTCCTTTCATGCCAGTCCTAATTCAGTCTGGAACGAACTTTTTGATTTCAATGAAGCGGAGGGTGTAATTTATTTTTTCTATTGCACAATTTTGTTTTATTATTTCTGTATTTTCAAATTCTATAGATGCTTGTGCGCGATTTCAGAAATTACAAAAATAATTAAGAAATACCGTAATATAAAAAATATAAACTCTTCTTAACACGTACAAATTCGATTGATTAAAGTAATAAGTTATTCGATGTTTTCCCCACACCTTGTAATAAAGTTGTTTTTCCACATCTCAAAAGAGTAAGTACTTTAAGCTGCACGTACGCACACCACACAGTATATTTCGGAAAAGAAAATACATTACTTCAGTACGAAACTTGCAGAACCGATACACGCACAATATAAAAACGCGAATAATAGAATTATTCTCTTTTACGGTAGAATTTATTTCTTAATCGCTCATTCTAGCCTCATATTTTGCTAGAAAATGCTGAATTTGTAAGACTTGATGGTTGCACCCCGATTCATTCCCGATTCGGCGGTCCCCGTTTCAGCGGTCCCGTTTCAGCTGCCCCCGTTTCAGCGGCCAACCGTTACAGCGATTCCCATTTTAGCGCTCACCTGCTTCAGCGGTCCCCGTTTCGGCGGTATATCTTTTTCGGAGCCCCTTTGCACTGTTTCGTAGTAACTTATGATTAATGAGAAAGCATAATGTTAAAAAAAATAATTTTAAACGATGAGCTCCCATCCTTTTACCCTTACGAAATTGTTTGTAATTACTTTACTATAAATATTTCTTTTATCTCAAAAGCAAAAAAAGCAAAAATCAAAAAGCAGTAATTTTCTGATTAAAAAATTCTTGTACCTTTTACAATAAATCAAATAACTATTAAAAAATAAATTTTTCGGTTTCCTTCGTTTGTCTTCAAAAGCGCTTGGAATTTTTGATTTTTAAGCAACATTTGAATCTGTATGCACTGCACAAAACGAATCTACGACAAAAAGGCAAACAGGTCTTTAAACGGACGCCGCGAAAAAAGGACGCGGTTTACTCCATCAAAAAGTTGATTTGAAAGTATTAACATGAGTGAACTATTTTAATTAAAAATTATTTATTTTGGGTTAACTGTGTAGGTAATGTTTTTTATGAATTATTTCCAAACGTTTCGAACACCACTTACAGGTGGCTTCTTCAGTGGTTAAAAATTAAACGAAAAGAAAACTGACAAATGGTACAATTAAAACTAAATTGTCAACTAATAAATATGCCAACTAAATAATTAAATATTGTTATCTATGACACGAACATAATTTAGTTTTAATTGTACCATTTGTCAGTTTTCTTTTCGTTTAATTTTTAACCACTGAAGAAGGCACCTGTAAGAGCGGCCGTACACGAGCCGCATTTTGCAGTCGGACCGACCACAAAATTGCGGTCGCGTTCCGGCGAACTGCAGTCTGCCATAAGAAATACTGCACCAACCGTACACGGGCGTTCACTGCAGTCGAAACGCGCGTCTGTATTTTCTTATGGGGCGACCGCAATTGTGTGGTCGGTCCGACTGCAAAATGCGGCTCGTGTACGGCGGGTCTAAGTGGTGTTCGAAACGTTTGGAAATAATTAATAAAAAACATTACCTACACAGTTAACCCAAAATAAATAATTTTTAATTAAAATGAACAACTGTGGAAGCTTTCATTTTTATGAGTGAACTATTAATTAAAATTAACTTATTCATATAGAATATAACCAATAATTACATGTTGTGACAACCATTATTCTTTTTTCTGAACAACCAAAGTACTTGATAAGTTCATTCATTTTTATGCTAAGGCAACTAGGTCGACTTTTTTGCTAAAATGGGGTCCGCTGAAACGGGGCACCGCCAAAATGGGAACCGCTGAAACGGGGCACCGCGGAAACGGGGAGCGCTGAAACGGGGCACCGCTGAAACGGGGCACCGCCGAAACGAGGACCGCTGAAACGGGGACCGCTGAATAGGGGGCGGCTGAATCGGGGTTATGCCGTAGTGGCGTAGTATGTTAGTGGAAGTAAGTGAAGTCCGTAGTTGCCATACCAGACAATGTAATCAGTATTTTAGAATTTGCTTAAGCATCTTATTCAAGGGATTTGGTTTTTAACCTTAAGTTGGATTCCCAATTTCGTAATGCTCTATATTTAAAACAGTATTGATTTAAATACGTCGTTTTCGACAGCGACACATTTGGTGTTGCATCTGTTGCCAGATTTTTGTGATACTCGAGACGAAATACGAAGCTATAATTTATCTTCATATCACACTTGAAGATGGTACACCTTTACTATTCGTCTAGTCTCTAAATCGAAAGTCGGCCTAACTAAAAATATGGCTTTGAATTGTGTGAATCTACTCTTCTTACTAAACTCGCGAACCCATTATTGATATCGTCACCTGGTTTAATTTCACTGTTGCGCTTTACTGTAAAATCGTATTTCTCGCTGCTTACTTCCCCTTATAAATTGTATTATACCCTCTTTGGAGCGATAGTTCATTCTTGTTATCCCTCGAAAGTACCTACTAGGCCTTGAGTTCCCCAGTAATTTACAATCTTTGGTGCAAAATGTTTGATAGATGGGATCTCATCGATATCTAAATTTACATAAACTTAATGTCGCGTTATCACCGTTCGCGTAGCTCAGATTGACATTTTTTCGGATCCTTTGACAGTTTTTCCTATGGAATAGACCTTTACCAAAATCGATCATTCCACGGTAGGAAGGGAATTAGTGACTGATTGGTAAATTCTACATTACCATTTGAAACCAAGCATCGTGCGCTTTTGCCCAAAAAAAAACGTAACAATTCTCGAGGAAAGTTTGATACCGGAATGTATTTAATACAGCAGTTTTTTATTGTGTGCGATTGTCGTCAGTTCGCCATTATCTCTTTACTTGAAGCCGGTGTTTTCGGAATGCATAAAGTTTTTTACGTTCACAATTACCTAACGGTTAATGTAAAAAATATACTATTGTTTCAGAAACTGTACTGTACGATAAGTTTTACTTATCTCCTTTGTGCTTACTTACTAATTGAATCCTAAAAGTTTTGGACCATTACAAATAATGACAGTTAGAAATATATCATGTGCAGCTTAAATATTTCGTAATAAACCAAAGCATTAGAATTACAGTGCCGGCCGTATATGCCAATTAATTATTTACGAAGCTCCGATCTTCAACTGCGTAACTGAAACGTTGTGCAAATTGCTATTTAAGTCTGCCTTTGTGCCATTAGTAAGATGTTCGATTAATCAAATTGCTCTTCAGTTTACGTTGCACATTTTTTTCATAATCTTCGTGAAAATTAAAGCGGGAGATAAGCATACCTTTCAGCTTGAGCGGCGAGAAATGTAGGTAACTTTAAATCAATAAACGACACAATAATCTCATTTTGCTTATAAACGTATTGATTTGATACGTAATTTGATAGCAATTAACCTTTAATATTCATTTTTGACCTATAAACCACACGTAATAACTTTTTCGTGTTGTACACTTTATTAATATTATTAATGCAGTGTAATATGCACAATGAAGCAATTAAAATTAATTTGAAAAACGGGCGAATTAAAATCGGCTCATTTAATAATAACGTGAAAATACATGTTTATACAGCTAAAAACCGTAAAGTGGAAAATTTAGGGAAAGCGTGAACGTTAGAGCATATATACGGAAACCAAAATGAAGTTTAATAAATTTACTAACGCAACGTATTCCGATATTCAGGATTATAGGTAGGAATTCGATATTATTCTATGAAACTCTTGTGTCGTACTACTTCAGTTGTTACGTTAATTTATTCTACTTTCAGTTTCAGTACGAATGTTTATGGTATTTTGATTAATATTGTATTGACCTGAGTGTACAATGGACGAGATAAGTTTTCAGTTGCTTATAAGGTAATTGTCTACGCAGAATCTACAGAACCAGATGAATCAATTTTTTTTAACTATTTTATCTTATCGACATTTTCAAAATGTCATCATGTGTTTACATATTCCTAAAAAAAGACGGAAGGAATCTATTAGAAGCGCGACCTTTCCACGACAACGTGCGCCCACATTGCTTACTTCACTCAGCAGACGCTTACAGATTTGCATTGGAAGTAACTTTTTCATCCCATATATAATCTAGGCCTATAAGGTTCAACTATTTGCGCAACACGGGTAAAATACGCGACCAAAAAGTTTTTATGTAGACGGCATCTTCAAGTTACCAAGAAGAATGGTGATGTAGGGAACGGAATAAAGATTACGAATGATTGACCGCAAATCGAGTGCTTTGAAAATGGTACAATTGATGACTGGTTAAATAATAATAAATCCCCTTTTACAAAGGAATATTCTGAACCTAGTAAATCGTAGAACTGAGTTCAAGATTAGGAAAGCTGTGATGGCGCCAGGAAGTTAAAATAGACGTGTTTAGAGAGAATAGGCCAAAATAGCAGCTCGCATCTCGCCCTGACGGTCGTATTAACCGCTTGAGTAAATGCTCTAACCTTAACAGTACAACACCAGACTTACGCTGCAAGGTGAAGGTGCTAAAAATCATATAAATACATCAAACACAGATGTTCTCAGTAATTTTTTGGAAGAAGTTGATTTGCACTTTATTGTGGTTTAAAGCTTATACTACTGGTTTGATGTGTTGAGGTACGTGAATGCGACATTAGAGAAAACTATGGAGCAGGTGACGATTTCGTATGGCAAGAAACAAAATTATGGCAAAAATCGCACACAAAGATTGAACAGCCAATGAAAACCTTGCTTTATGGTAGTAACCATGGAAATATAAAATATTTCCCCGGAAATATTTTCGTCCTGCATACGAGTGGAAATATTTCCGCAAAGAAAAATAAAATTCTTTGAACGTAATATTTTTCGTGCGATTTTCTTACCGAATATCCCTCTGCATCGATTCATATCCTGGAAATTTTATTTTCGTGCATCGATGGCAATGAATACACTCAAAAAAATTTCCGGATAAAATCGACGCCTCGGGGTATTATAAGTGAAAATCGCACACAAAGATTCAATAGCCAATGATGAAAACCTTGCTTTATGGTGGTAACCATGGCAATATAAAGTCTTTCCGTGGAAATATTTTCCTCGTGGGCACGAGGAGAAATATTTCCGGAAAGAAAAAATAATAAAGAAAAATTCATTTTTCGTGCGATTTTCTTACCGATTATGCCTCTGTATCGATTCATATCTTGGAAATTTTCTTTTCATGCACCGAAGACTTTTACGCAACAATCGAAATACAATCATGAGAAAAGGCGTAAATGCGAAATCATCCATATGGGGCAACACAGGGAAGAAATCCTGTCTGAATGGATATATGCAAATGAGCAGGTAGTCATACCATTTCACAATTTTTAATGTATGTTTAGCTGCCAATGTCCATGGTACACTATCCAGTTTAAGAAATAATGCGCTGTTTACCTCTTAAGGTCACTTAGAAACCTTTGAAAAGCTTGAATTTAACTTTTGCATTTAAATTAAATTTTCTCTGCAACGTAAAATTAAATGGGTATGTTTTCTAAACGTTTAAAGTGTATACGTCGCATGCCATGTAGTATAGAAGGGTAAATTCGGGTTATACACCCAGTTGGGGACAGAGAGCTGATTATTTGACACTCAACGCTTAAATTAGTTTTTATAACGATATCTGTGGATCTAAACACTTGTTGCGTACGTTTATTTGTAAATGGCATAATGTACTTTTATTAACGTGCTCTTATGCATTAGAAATTGCAAAAGGTCGTTCACACTCGCACACCAAACGTTCCGTGTCCACTTACGGTAAAAAATTGTTTCCTTAAGGAGCTATGAAAATTCATATCGCGTGTTTTTTACTGTGATAAAATCTTTCAAAATGAAATTAAACATACAATGCATAATTTGACCAAGTAAACCGACCGTTTGCTTTATTTAACAAAAAAATGTTGTATCATTTAGTACTTGAATATTATTTCAGACATATGAGCCATCCTTCTTCCCCCAAATAACTTGATCATTAAACGTTTCCTTCAATAGAACATACCAACAAAACAGAACACTTTTCTGGTAGTAATGGCTTGTGAAAAAATGAGCCTCATCACTGAATAACAATTTACGAAGAAAAATTTAAGTTGCCTTTCATTTTTAACCTGTTCAAACGATGGGCACGATAAATTTTAGTAAACCTTCAGAAGAGCACAACATAGAGAGCTTACAAAACGAAACCACACAGTATTATTAGGTAGGTTGTTTGAAGAAATAAAACGACAGCTACTTTTATTTAATCGGCGATTATATAATTGCCAATTGTTGGTGTTATTTATTATGACGTTTCGCTTATATATTTAAGCTTATTCATATAATAATTAATCTTGATTTATCTAACGAAGGATCATCTTTACCCCATTTTACATAAACAATGATCCTTCGTTAGATAAATCAAGATTAATTATTATATGAATAAGCTTAAATATATAAGCGAAACGTCATAATAAATAACACCAACAATTGGCAATTATATAATCGCCGATTAAATAAAAGTAGCTGTCGTTTTATTTCTTCAAACAACCTACCAAATATACTCCAAAACAGCTAACAAATTGTAACTGCAAAAAAAAAGTATTATTAGGGTTCAACAAAAAAAAACGTACAAGTCTAATTGGTGGGGCAAATTGAACAAAATGAAACATTGATCTGAAATACCTACAAAAGAGATTCAACTACAGTAAAAGCGAGTACGAAAACTGTCTGAAATTTGAATGGCAAAGTTCTTCAAATTTGTTTATTCTATTTGATAATTATCTATATCTCCTTCTGAAGTAAACGTAAAATTATTAAATAACTCTAGTCCTTCGTCCCCAATTAAATTTTAGAATGTTGCTTTTTTACGTTATCCGTCCGTAAGTACCAGAAAAATGTTAAGCTTTTATAACCACAGGGTTCAATTCAGAGAAATATTTTCGCTAGTTAAGTTTTAAGGGTGGGGGTATTTTATAACTTTCCATCGTCATTAAAACAGTTTTTTTTAATTATTAAATACGTCATTTCTTATTAATTCTGTTTTTCGTCGACTTACTTTTGACACCATGTATCACGTTAGACTAAACTTTGTTAATTATTCATGCAATACTTTTTATTGAATACTCTAAACATTACATATGTACAATGTTTGGCAGTGATATTGATTGAATCCATACGTCATACGAAAAACGTTAGAAATTTGTCACTGAAATCCCTGATACGACTTAAGTCTCCACCCTGTATAAGTAAGTATCTATTTATCAATTTTAGTAGCAGTTTTGTATCATGGTTCATTGTACGAGTATATGCTACACCTATGGTGACGTTTATCGGGATTAAGTTATTTCTCAGAAGACGTAATTTTGAAAAAGGAAATGTTTTTGCATCGTATCAGTTGAACACAATAGCTTTTACTCTAATCCCTTGCCGATCCAACATGGAGTTCCGCAAGGCTCTATCCTGGGGCCTGTCCTTTTTATCTTATTTATTAATGACTTCTGTAGGTTACCTATAGACGCCAATATAGTTTTATTCGCCGACGACACCTCAATCACCTGGAGCAATAACAATCCATTTGAATTACAACGAAAAATAAATGCGGATCTAGTGGTCATAAAACAATGGTTCGAAAATAATAAATTAACTTTAAATCTAAATAAAACTACATTCATAAATCATAAACGCTGTCATAATTTTGATCTTAAGCTAGATCATGTCAATATTGTGGAGTCTCGTCATTGTAAATTCTTAGGACTTACAATTGACTCAAACCTGATGTGGACTGTTCATATTCAAAATTTGTCTAAAGTTCTGTCATCTGCCTGTTTCGCTCTTCGTACCTGTAGTAGCAAAATGGATAATAAGCTACTACGAATGATTTACTTCTCTCTATTTGAATCGCGTCTGAGGTATGGAATTGCCTTTTGGGGGTTTACCTCAAATGAGAACCTAAATCTATTATTCAAAATTCAAAAGCGAGCTATAAGAATAATAAATCATGCACCTGATAGAACGTCGTGTCGTGAGTTATTTATTAAAACTAATGTATTAACTATTTTCTCATTGTTTATTTTAGAAACTTTGTGTATCATGTTTAAGCACCGATATTACCAGCAAACTGGGCAAGATCATCATAGTTATGATACGCGTCAAAAGTCACATCTTTATCTACCTCAACCTAATACTAACTTGTGTAAGAAGTCCATATTCTATATGGGCAAAATGTTTTTTAATAAATTACCTAATGACCTCCGGAATTGTGCAAATATAGGTCAATTTAAAAAAGTAATAAAACATATTCTGGTCAATGAAGCGCTTTATTCTTTAGAAGAGTTTTTTCAAATGAAATTTTAATGTGTTTATGTAAAACGATATTTACTGTTTGTGTTTACTGTATCTATTATTTATTTCATTGTGTGTAATTTTCTTTGGCTATATTCAATAGTAACTGTACCTATTTTGGTGTTAATAAATACTACTACTACTACTACTACATAAACACTATTTGATGTATAAAGTAGTTTCGTACAAATGTGGTTTTCCCGATAACCTGATGCTCACCTGTAATACTTGATACTGAAAACCTGCTTTAATTGTTGTTTAATTTGTAGATCGATACTTTCACATTTAGTTTGTGAATGTTATTCGAGTGAAACGGGTAGTTTTAGTGCGGTTACCTATTCCTGGCAAATTTTTCGAATTGAAGCACTACGGAAGTAAGGTAAGTGCTTTAATTATTATGTTAATGATTGTTCTGCGTTACTATTTACTCGCAGTTATTGGTATATTTAAAGAATTAACTGAAACAAAGTGTGACGATATCTGTTTCATTTAGTTGTTAGCTTAAAGATTGTACGATTAGATGAGGAGACAGTGCTTTGCTGCCTACAGCACATATATTGAGACCGATGTTCAATAAAATTTCGAATATTGATCACCTTTACGCTAATTTACTACTAGGTAATTAATGTCTGTTCTCACGTTTTCAACTTCCGTTATCCTCAACTATATATTTGCGCCTTAATTACCTTAGATCAATCTGTGAAGCGTGAATTTGGTTGTTTCTGTAACCGAACAGAACAAATAGTATTTAATCATCGCGTTTCATAGCACTTTGCAAAATCAATCTATTGAAACTGAAACGGAGTGCCGAAAATCGACAGAAATTCTATTTCAGTTTAATTTTACATCCTGTTTTGTTTAGAACCAACCAAAATTTTACTATTTGTTGAAATTGAAGTCTTCATCGCAGTTGTGTTCTTTTGAAGGCTTTATCTACCTATATGATCGTTAAAGGTTAGCATAATTTCTACCTGAATTTATTAAAATGAAATGTAGATGATTAAAAGTAACATGTCATGATAGGTACCAGCATAGAATTACAGATACTATACAGGGTGTTTTTTTTTGGGAGCTTTATTCAGATTTTTCTGGGAAAGTAGGGGGGAGTTCATTGTTTACCATTACGCTATACAGCATACAGTTAAATGTTGTTTACACATGGGTCAAACAGTCCTGTGTCTATCCACTAGATGACGCTTATATCAAAATATCCATAGAGTCCCTATATAGAGAGAGTACCGCAATTGACGCCATTTTGACTCCAGAAAAGGGTGGGAAATTTGAATTGAAGAAAAGGTATTGGTGTGATAGAAAAATTATTACAACTGACAGCTGTCAACTGACAACAGCTGACAAGACAACCATAATAATATGCATCATCCGCCATTTTAGCTCCAAAGTAACGCCCAAACCAATTGCGGTACTCTATCTATATAGGGACTCTAAATATCCATACGAAATTTCAATCGTGCCAACCTTCAAACGATATGTGTCAAAATTTTATGACAATCCGATCTTTAGTTTAAAAGTTACAGTGGTTTAAGTGATATACTTCTGTTATTTCAAGAAACAATGTATTCAAAGCAATTTCGTGTGTTGTTTTATCATTGTTTTTAATGGGAAAAAACACCATTGAAGCTAAGAATAGCTTTAAGTGTTACCCGGGCTCTGCTCCATCAACAACAACCATTAACCGTTTGTTTGTTGATTTCCAACGTGGTCGTACAGACACTATGATGCTGAACATTCTGGACGGTCCAAATGAGGCTGTCAATCCTGAAAACATCGAAAAAACCGTGGAAATTATTATGGATAATTGCAGAGTGAAGTTGCAAGAGATAAATGACACCCTGAAGTTATAAAAAGGTAGTGTTTTCACTATTATACACGAACATTTAGGTATGAAAAATCTATTCCAAATGGGTGCCACGTTTGCTCACACCAGAATAAAAACAACGAATTCATGATTCAGAGTGCTTTTTGGACTTGTTCAAGCGGAACAAGCGTGAGTTTTTGCGTCTGTACATCACAATGGGTGAAACATGGCCCACCACTTCGCTCCAGAATCAAATCGACAGTCAGTTGAGTAGCGAGCAGCCAAGCCGTTCGAAACGAACATGGAAAAACAATCAACAGCGACTATTATATTGATTTATTGGAGTGTGTGAAGACTGAAATCGCCAAAAAGGGGCCACATTTGGCGAAGAAAAAATCTTGTGACACCTATTTTATTTAGCTACCAACTAAATGAAATGCCATTAGGTAGATATAACATTATAAAAGATTTAGGCATATTTTTTGATACGAAACTTAGTTTCGTTCATTATATTCAACAAGTTTCCTCTTCCTCAATGAAAATGTTAGGCTTCATTATATGGAATACAAAATAATTTATAAGTATAAATGCCATTAAGGTCTTGGGGACCAACACAGCGTTTACATTATGGTAGGGCCCTCCAATTTCCCATGGGGGGGGGGGGCTTTTTAACGCGATAGGAAACTTGAAGTGATCGGTATAACTACACCAGCATCAGGGCCCATGCACGTCCAGAAAAAATCCTAGTTACGCCAATGCTCTCATTTCGCGTAGAATCAAAAAATAGCGGTTTTTATGAGAACTACATGAAGAATCGTTCAAAACAAGCAAATACAACAATAAACACAAAAACTTTGTACCTACGCGCGAAAACAAACTATATTTGTCAAAGTATTGTACTGCCCTTTAATTTTAAAAATGAGATCGTCGAACGAAGATATTCGTGTCTGCACATTAATTTTGTAGTTCTCATAAAAATTGTACTCTACTAGTCACTAGCCACTTCCGGCATTTTGGAAAATGTTTATTTAAAACATAAATAATTGCAATGATCTAATTGCATTTACTTTTAAGAAGGAGTGGGTTATATAAATTCTTAAAATACACCAATTTTAATTTTTCTAATTCACAAATCTAAATTAATATGTGTAAAATCGTTTATAGGTATACATAGTAGGAAAGCAACGTTAGGTAAATTTATCTTATCTCATGCACATCAGAGTACACTGTACATTTCCATATAAAATGCTTTAGACTTTGCAAGATTATAGCGCGTATTGCGTCCCAGGGTAGACCGTAGTAATTTAGTTCAATGTTAAGGACCTTTATGAGATATTAAAAAAAAACACACAATTATTGTGTAGTAACACCAAGGACCTCGATGGTCTGTTCCATTGTAATAACGTCCTTTAATGAGAAATTAAATGTAACTGTCGCCTATATACTACATAAAATTTGAATGTGCCGAATTTACAGAACCGTATGTCTTAGTTTAAATGCTTTATAATTTACTCTGAAGTGGAGTGCGGCTAAAGCACTTCTCGTACTTTATAATCTGTTAGTAAGTGAACAGCAAAAACTGCATCTTGAGTTTCGGTCGTCCACCCAAGGTAGCGTCCCTCATATTATATGCCTTTGACTTGCACTGATGTTTATCAACTCGGATTATTTCGTAACGGCCCTTGTTTTCTTTAGCCAGAAGGTTTTTTTAAATATTCTGATGGCAGACTTCTTTAGCTGTACATAATAACGCTTTAATATGATTGAATGAATCCTATATTTAATACTTTTCACATAAAGGGTGACAATTTGAAACACTTTCACCCCTAATATCGTTGACCCTGTGATTATTAGTCATTAAAATTTGGAAAGACAAATTAAATTTATAATTGAGATAAGACCCTATCTCGTGAAATTAACAGTGAAATGTTTTAAGCTCCTTTAATTCCTTTTTCGACAGAATCATAATTATTACTTTTGTTTCAATAGTTTGGAAGGAAATAGCGTTCCAAAAATTTTAATAGAACCTGTCTGTTCGGAACTTTCCCGCACAGATTCGCAATTACTATCCACTGAAAGTAATTTTAGGCCAACATTTCACTAAATAAATATGCCTAGATTTTTTCAGGAAGTTACAACTTGTATTGGTATTATAATATGTTTTTGAGTGAAACCTGGTCGAATCCAAGCATAAGTAAACGTGAATCATTCGATAAGTATCTTACAGTTTTTCATTATGAGGTATATACCGAAGGATTTATCAACCTCTGGTTTTTGCGGTTTCATTAAATCATTTTCATTCCTTAATCAACTATATTACTCAATCAATCAATTTATTGTACTCATTACATGTACAAGATTCTTATTCCCATAACTTAACATACCACAATAAAATAATAATACCCACTAAATTACAGCCTATCCACTCCCATCCCCTACAGATTACCACCCTCTCCTTTTCCTCCTTTCTATCACCTCCTCCAACCACTTTATCCCTTCTCCTCTCTCGCTTAACACCCATTTCCACCCTCCCTCCTGTTCTCTTAGTTCACAACATTTCTCCACCATATGCACCATCGTCTCCCTTCCCTCTCCATATAGTTTGCATACCCTCCCATCCTCTTCCCACCAGTACTTATTGTCCCTTTCTTTATTCCCCACTCTAAACCGTGCCACTATCCTCTTCCTCCTTATGTTGACCTCACCGGTTAAATACCTCGGCAAACCGTTTGTCACCAACTCCCTGTACTTTCCATTGTACCCCCCTGCGTTAATTTTCGCCCTCCGCTCCTGCCTTTGCACATCTTCTACTCTTCGTACTATATCCCCAACCATCCTCCACCCCTCCTCTCTCCTCCTCTCCACCTCCTCTCTCGCATATCTTCCCCTCTCGTAGAAGCACCTTCTTCCCTCCTGCCCATATGCTATCTTCTTCTTCTTCCCGCCTCTCCATCCTTTCCTCAAAGGCCATCGCTGTCTTTCCCACCAACTATACCAATTTTATCTAACTTCACCTCTTCCTCCACCACATATCTCGGGGTTTCCCTTTCAAGCCCAAATACCCACTTCCAGTATTTCACTTGAATCCTTTCTATCTGTTCCCTTTCTATCTGTTCCCTTTCTATCTGTTCCCTTTCTATCCATGCCCACACTTCTGCTCCTTATACCAGTCTGTCGAAGAGCAACCTCCTTTTCCACATATCTCCTCCCATCCACCTTTCTCCCAGGCCCCATATCTGTCCCACAATTCCATTTCCTTTCCTTTCCAGCTCCCTTATCTGCGCATTTTCCTTGTTATCATAACTTATCCTGTACCCCAAATATCATTTTCATTCCTTAATCAACTATATTACTGTATGATAATAAACTTGTCGTTATGGATGTCTTTAACCTTCCTAATTTCACAAATGATAGCAGTTAATTCAGTATTTATTTATGCATTTCCTAGATAAATCTAATTTACATAATGTTTTAAAATACATACTCTCTACTGGAATTTCAGTTTAGTTTTTTCCTGTTTTTTGTGTTTATCTGTAAGGACAATAAAGGATTATTGTATTCTATTATAATATACTTAAGTAATATATTTTTAATATGGAGGTATAAAATGAAGGACAATAAATTAGCATTAAAAGGAAATGTGTTGTAATCAATAGTTCGTTTTCAAACTCCTCTAATGTTTCGTAATACATACTGAATGGAAGTGTAATTTGAATGGCTATGTATAGTTCTTTATGTAAGATCCCAAGATCCGCCACCCTAAAAGGCAAAAGTTGAAGGGCGTAAAGTTGGGTGAGCGTGCGGACAATCCAATTGTTTCCCACCGTCAAATCCAACCCTGATTAACCTCTGCTACGTAAGAGGCTTTTCATACAAAATAAGTTCCGCAATGGTTCCTTTTAGCATATTAAGCTTCTATTCAAATTTTCTTCAATAAAAAAGTACCATTTATTACATTTCCGGTGAAGAGGCCATTGTTTGAATGTGCGGGAATTCAGGTTGAAACCAGCTTTTGTTCAGGGGTCTACCTAGCTTATACTTGGGAATTAAGGTATTAATACCGCAGTTATCATAAAATAGAGCTCTCTATTATTAGTACGTAACAATCTCCATAGAATTTTCATTGGGAGTTACCAAGCGTGTAAAAGTTTGACCCCCCCTCCAGGATTGTTATCAATGACCCATTGAACAATATTAGAGGGGGGAAAGTTGAACGGCCGCCATCTTGTCCGCCATTTTGAAAATGCCCGCGAACCTATTTTGGCTATATCTTAGCAACCGTATGTCCAAATCGAACGCACGTAGGCTCTAATTGCACAGTGTTGTATTCCTAAGATAAAGTGTTATATAACCGAAATTGATAATCCTAGCGGATTTAATGTTTTTGGGCTTAAAATCTTAAATTATGGAATATGTAAAAAAAAACGCTAAAAAACATATCACTTTTTATTTTATTATCTATTATTAATCTTTTAGATCTCGCTTTTATGAATAAAATGCAAAAACAATCAACGAAATCCGACCACTGATTACGAAAATATACAAGATTTAGGAATAGGTACCTCACCTTTGCTGAGCACAATAATTGGTAGCTACAGGTCAAATTGAAAATTTCATAAGTTTGTTCTCTACAAAATATGCGAATTACTATTAAATACATACATTAATTAAGTGTAATCAATTTTTGAAGGCTTATGCCCCCCATTCGCAATTCCCTCGCCCTCATAAGAGTAATGATCGCCATGACATGAATCAGATCGGAAAAACCGTACCGGTGAATAAATCGAAAATACCCGAATTAATACAAATTTTATAAATTAATAATTTTTTGTGTCGCACCTTCTCGTTTATTTAATTAATTTAATTTAGGCTTTTACTAAGAAGAGGTGAACATCAAATGACAATTATTATTATACGGATTAATTTACACAAGGACATTTGCAAAGAGTAGTGTAGTTTGCACGTCCATTGTTTGCCACACTTACGGGTTGTGACTCCACTTCCTCACTGAGAGGACGCTCTAAAAAACTAAAAGGACGGAATTCAGTGCCTGGAAAAGGAACCCAGACACTGTAATTCAGGTCATCGTCCAAATGATGGAAAATCCATTCGCAGTGATGAAATTTGGAGTCTACAAAGTTCAAAGCTTTGAAGCCTTTCTTTATTCAAGTTTATGGAGGCGGTGCAGAATCCATTAATCAACAACGAAAGTTAATATGCCGAAACAAAAGTTTAGAAATGATGCACCCCACACAAGACGCTCAGACGCTCTCCTATTACACTGCAAGAGAGCAGCTTACCAAGCTACCATTTGGAGCAGAGCACATAAGGCTGAGCTTAAGCCCCACATCCAATTCAATATGGGTGGAAGAAACTCTATCACAGATTCCTTCCCGTGTGGATAACAATTCCGGAAGTCAGCCCCGCTTGCATTCAGAATTCAGATTCTTAAATGTGGATGCAAGCAGAATTGTGGAAACCGATGCAATTGCAGGAAAAAATCATTAAATTGCACTGCTCTTTGCAAATGTCTGCGTAGAGTGGTCCGTATAATAATAATTGTCACCTCTTCTTCCTAAAAGCTTAAATTAAATTAATTAATTAAAAAAACGAGAAGGTGCGAAACGCATTCAACTTTTTAAAAAGATATAATGGGAAAGATATAATGAATGGGAGGCATAAGGCTTCAAAAATTGATTACACTTAATTAATGTATGTATTTAATAGTAATTCGCATATTTTGTAGAGAACAAACTTATGAAATTTTCAATTTGACCTGTAACTACCAATTATTGTGCTCAGCAAAGGTGAGGTACCTATTCCTAAATCTTGTATATTTTCGTAACCAGTGGTCGGATTTCGTTGATTGTTTTTGCATTTTATTCATAAAAGCGAGATCTAAAAGATTAATAATAGATAATAAAATAAAAAGTGATATGTTTTTTAGCGTTTTTTTTACATATGTATTCCATAATTTAAGATTTTAAGCCCAAAAACATTAAATCCGCTAGGATTATCAATTTCGGTTATATAACACTTTATCTTAGGAATACAAAACTGTGCAATTAGAGCCTGCGTACGTTCGATTTGGACATACGGTTGCTAAGATATAGCCAAAAATAGGTTCGCGGGCATTTTCAAGGTGGCGGACAAGATGGCGGCCCTTCAACTCCCCCCCCCTCTCTCTAATATTGTTCAATGGGTCATTGATAACAATCCTGGAGAGGGGGGGGGCAAACTTTTACACGCTTGGTAACTCCCAACATTAGATTGTTACGTACTATATAAATTTAAGGCTTTTTCCAAATTTTAATAATAATCATAGTTAGTGTCAAGAATATTAAGGGCGGGAAGTTTTGAAAATATGACCTTATATATTTTTACCTAATCTGTCTAGCAGCTTGTTTGTGTGTAGGAAGACACACATTACTATTAAAGGTAATGCCCGCGCTTACTAAAAAATGGCCCAATCAAAAATTTCAGAAGGCTCTTTATTCGGTGTCTGAAATTTTCTTTGATTTTGAGGAGTAAGTACCACAATGTTTGGGACACTGCATCATTTAGTTAGGTCACAGGATTGCTGTAAATGTTGTAATGAAAGAAAATTTAGCAATTGATCATCTATTCAACTTTCTAATACGAATATCAGAATGGGAAAGAATAACTAGAAGCTCGAAAAGTTTTTCACGGTTCTTTTGTAGAGAATCCCGCCGAACAGCACTGATGACTTGCCCTGTTTAATTTGTTCAGAAATGAATATTAGATACTATTTTTTTTAAGTACTTTCATAATCGTTTTTCTTGATATTGTTATTATTATGGCAAATAATTTAAAAGCACGCCCAAAAGCAATTTAGATTACTACAAGGCATGCGATTGTAATTTACTTGTTGAGAACTGTAATCGTTAAGTAAACTTTGAATGTAAATGTAATTAGGAAAGGTAGGTCGAATAATGACCGTATGAATAGTAAAAGAGACCATTTTCTTGTAAATTTATATACATATACCCACAAGGAAATGTGAAAACATCCGCAATATTTCAAATTATCATCAATCACTAAACCCTATTTATCAATTAATCAATCCTTAGCACGCACAGAGGAAACATTCTAAATTAAGAAGGAATTGTTCAGAAATTTCAGCTATTCGTTTCAAAACGTTTATCGAGGTTTCGTTTTTTAGTTAATTTATCGCTACTGGCATGGTAGGTATATCCCAAAAAATTCCAAATCGTTGATTTCGCTTATTAAAGTTAGGAAAACGTGCGTATCTATCAGCACCACCCACCTTCGAAACACAATTTTGAAACGGGTCCAATTTTGTATCATGTCATGGGATACGCCAAATAACTTGAAATTTATCGTACAATAAGGTCTACTAGCTGATCTCGTGTTAACATTGATAAGGGGCTATAATTCAATTTGTTTAACACGAAGGACGACATCCTTCATAACTACTACAATGTGCGCATTTACCGCTAATACCGTGAACTGTCTACAGCATAATATGATATATTCTACATTTATACACAGAAGGCCATAAATCAGTTTACTTGAAATTATTAATTCAGTTTGCTTATTCGATATCCAACATTGCGGAGGATTTTACGAAGCCGAGGATTATTACGGCTTACGTCGTGATGGAAAACACACAGTCAAATAACGTGCGTCAACAGAAAGGCTTGCGTTAATCGTGTTCGTAGTTATAAAGTTTATTCCCTACGTAAATAACTTTAGAATATGCTATTTTACGGCGTATGTGAAGGGGTCTTTAAAGTACAGGGTTATCACAAATTAGTTAGTGTAATAAAGACGCCTTCACTTTTATTGACGACTAGATTTACATTTGTGGGGAAACATTTCAAATATCTATCTAACTTCTTCATTTTACACCTAACATCAATTTTATAGTAACGGGTCTTTCAAGTTCGAGTTTCTTTTTCACTAGTGTTTAGTTCTGAGAGCTGTCACAGTTTAATTCGTCTCTTTAGACAGATGTAAAGTAATCTGTTTAAACATTACTAAAATGAGTTCAATTTCGCTTGAGAACCATATAAAAACAATTAAAATCCACTACGAAAATGACGGATCCGTGAAAACAACATTTTGCAAAATTATGGATATCTTCGGTCGTTATAATCGTCCAGCAGGTCCGGAATAAAAAAGTTGATAAAAAAATCTGAGTCGACTGGCTCGGTACAAAACATAGATACACCCGGGCGTTCAACTAAAGATATCGCTGTTGTAAGGAAAAGCATTGAAGGTGACAAAAATTTGTCAATTGAGCGACATTCACAGCAATTGGGCCAATTTTCAACCACCACATGGCGAATTTTGCGTAAGGATTTAACTCTTAATTCTTAGAAAGTTCAATTGGTGCAAGAATTGAAGCCAAACGACCATCGCTATTGTCGACAATTTCATCCAGCAACAACCGAATGGTTTTGCTGAAAAAATCATCTTCTCAGACGAAGCTCATTTCGATTTGAATTGGTATGTAGACCAACCAAATTGTCGTATTTGGCCATTGGGATTGGAGAATCCACGGCAATATGTTTAGAAGCCTTTCACGTTCCTCTCGTATTACTGTTTGGTGTGCATTTTGGTCTGGTGGTGTCATTGGGCTATTTTTGTTCGAAAATGCAGCTGGAAATGCGCTTACCGTCAACGGATTGCGATATCGTGATCTGTTAACGACGTTTTTTTGTCCTATTGGTGATGATATAGATATTGACGATATGTGGATTCAACAAGACGGTGCGACATGCTACACAGTCAACAAAACAATGAATTTATTGCAAACAAAATTCTCGGGAAGAATAATCTCACGAAATTCTGAAGTAATTTGGTTGCCAAGATCGCCCGACTTAACGCCTTTGCACAATTTTCTGTGGTGCCATTTCAAAGATAGAGTTTATGCAAATAAACCAGAAACAATATTGAAGCCTTGCAAGACAACATTCGGCGCGAAATTACCGAGAAAAAGGCCCAATTATGCCGAAATGTCAGCGAAAATTTCACCAAAAGAATCGACATCTGTAAACGGCCGGTGCCCGGAGGACATTTGGAAGATATTATTTATCATTCATAAGTTGTAGACTCTCTACTACATATTCAAAATGTGTGCTTAATGTGAATTTGTAAAAGAAACTCAAGCTTGAAAGACCCTGTAGAAACTGAAAAACATCAATCACCTTTCTAGATCTGAATAGTAAGTAGCATTAAAAAACCCCTTTGCTCAATTATTCTGATGCTATTGAAATGTGTTGTTTTTTATTTGGATACCATATTAAAATTATTATTATTATTATTATTATTATTATTTCTGAGGTAACGAGTGGGCGGAAGTAGTGAGTGTAATAATACTTTCGCCCATTGGTGGGTAAGAAATGTTGTCGTTGACTTTCATTGCTGAAAATAGGAACAAAATTACGATGCAATCTAAGTAACACATTTGTTTATTAATACAAACATTACAAGTACAATGATTGAAAATAGGGTTATTTAACAGGAACAGGAACACAAAATTGACCTTCCTTAAATAGTTTCAATATTACCTTCTGTGACTTTCACTTGTACAAGATTTTTTCCTTAACGTTAATTATTTTCCTCGCTATGTCCAGTCATTGAATCTTCCACATACCTTTCCGCTACAGATGCCAACCTCCATCCCGTTTAAGTGTTGAAATATCTACAGAAGCGTTAACCAAAAATGTTGCCGATGTTTGGCAAAAACAATGTCCTGTGTATTTGTATAAGTGGCGATCTTTCAGTTTTAAATAGTTTGCCACCAGCCTAAGTTTTGATAATGTACTGATTGCACTGTACATTTCCCCGGACGATAACTCAAAAAGGGCCTTCCTTCACCAAGGGCGTAACGCTGCGTATTTTCGATACAATTCTAAAACATTAAAAGTTTTTCCTTCACCACTAATTTACAACAAAGGAAAGAGGGTTGAAATTTTTGGTTTTTAAAATTTTGACGACCAATAGATTTCGATTATCTTCTATGTCAGTTGTTTTGGGATGGACTAGCTCATCGCACCTACAACTCCCATTATAATTACTACCTCCATAAATAAGAAAGTAACATCGGTAGCTTCATTTATAAATTTCACCACATCATTTTCAACAAATAATGTCTTCGCCTTCTTAGCTTGATACTTTTTAGATTTACTTTCCAAAATCGCAAAGAACATATTATTAAATCTACAAATTATTAACAGAATTACATTCGGTAATTTTGAAGATTCAGCTGTGTGAAACTTAATTGCTATAATATCTACTTTCTCAAAAACAAATAAGGTCGATTTCAACATCGAGTATGTAGACCATAAAGAAGAAGGTGCGCACTTTTGTATTAATTAAACCATTAAAATAGGTCCTCATTCACAACAGATACGCTTTTTGACTTCATATAATCTTGCTTTTGATTTTGCAAGCAAAATATTAAACGTGGCGGTATTGGTTTCTTTCAAAATATCTTCCGCCATACTAATAAACTCTTGATCCATATTTTCACACATTAAACACGTGGTGAAGGCATAAATTAAATTGCACTCCTTATCCAATTTTCTTTATGTATTTAAGGGTTATTAATTGCCAAATTTGTGTTACATTTATTATAATAATAAACGGGGGTACACGCGATTCTTGCGTTTTGCGTGCTTTGGGGGAGGGGGTATCTGTGATTGTAGGTTGTAATGGTATCCGGTCATTTCCCCGCCGAAAAAATCCCGCCGGTCAATTGCCCGCCGGTAAATTGTTCGCCTGGTAAAAACCCCGCGCGGTGAAATGTTCGCCGGTAAAATGCCTGCCATGACAAAATCCCGTCGGTCATTTGCCCGCCGCTGTAGGCAAAATGATTCCCCTGATATTCCCCTATTTTTGTGATAAAGATCCACTTACATACAGTGTGTCCCCGGATAGGTGAAACGACTCTTGTGAAAGATAAAAAATTTTCGATATAAAATTTCATTGTTTGGGGTTCAGCCCTGCTTAGTTAAAGACTAATTTCTGGCATAATTTTAGTTTTCTAAAATCATGTATGCCTTGGATATTTTCAAAAATCTGATTTTTGGTTCTAGTAAACTACCTTTGTTAGTGAAGATATAACAAAATTTGATTAACAAAAGTTGTTTAGAATCATGAAAGATTCCTACTTCTAGAATTTCAAGCACCTAGGCCAACGTTGATGTTTTGGCAATTTACAATAATTTTTATCTGATAGTTTAATATTGCTTATCCCCGGATAGGTGATATGACTGTTGTTAAAGAAATTCTTTTATTTATTTTGTTTATTTAGAATTTTATCGCTTTTACAAGAGTCATATCACCTCAATTATTGTAAATTGCCAAAACATCAACGCTTGAAATTCTAGAAGTAGGACTCTTTCATGCTTCTAAACAACTTTTGTTAATCAAATTTTGTTATATCTTCACTAACAAAGGTAGTTTACTAGAACAAAAAATCAGATTTTTGAAAATATCCAAGGCATACATGATTTTAGAAAACTAAAATTATGCCAGAAATTAGTCTTTAACTAAGCAGGGCTGAACCCCAAACAATGAAATTTTATATCGACAATTTTTTATTTTTCACAAGAGTCGTTTTTGCCAAAACATTAACGTTGGCCTAGGTGCTTGAAATTCTAGAAGTAGGACTCTTTCATGCTTCTAAACAACTTTTGTTAATCAAATTTTGTTATATCTTCACTAACAAAGGTAGTTTACTAGAACAAAAAATCAGATTTTTGAAAATATCCAAGGCATACATGATTTTAGAAAACTAAAATTATGCCAGAAATTAGTCTTTAACTAAGCAGGGCTGAACCCCAAACAATGAAATTTTATATCGACAATTTTTTATTTTTCACAAGAGTCGTTTTTGCCAAAACATTAACGTTGGCCTAGGTGCTTGAAATTCTAGAAGTAGGACTCTTTCATGCTTCTAAACAACTTTTGTTAATCAAATTTTGTTATATCTTCACTAACAAAGGTAGTTTACTAGAACAAAAAATCAGATTTTTGAAAATATCCAAGGCATACATGATTTTAGAAAACTAAAATTATGCCAGAAATTAGTCTTTAACTAAGCAGGGCTGAACCCCAAACAATGAAATTTTATATCGACAATTTTTTATTTTTCACAAGAGTCGTTTTTGCCAAAACATTAACGTTGGCCTAGGTGCTTGAAATTCTAGAAGTAGGACTCTTTCATGCTTCTAAACAACTTTTGTTAATCAAATTTTGTTATATCTTCACTAACAAAGGTAGTTTATTAGAACAAAAAATCAGATTTTTGAAAATATCCAAGGCATACATGATTTTAGAAAACTAAAATTATGCCAGAAATTAGTCTTTAACTAAGCAGGGCTGAACCCCAAACAATGAAATTTTATATCGACAATTTTTTATTTTTCACAAGAGTCGTTTTTGCCAAAACATTAACGTTGGCCTAGGTGCTTGAAATTCTAGAAGTAGGACTCTTTCATGCTTCTAAACAACTTTTGTTAATCAAATTTTGTTATATCTTCACTAACAAAGGTAGTTTATTAGAACAAAAAATCAGATTTTTGAAAATATCCAAGGCATACATGATTTTAGAAAACTAAAATTATGCCAGAAATTAGTCTTTAACTAAGCAGGGATGAACCCCAAACAATGAAATTTTATATCGAAAATTTTTTATCTTTCACAAGAGTCGTTTCACCTATCCGGGGACACACTGTATGTACCTACGTTATGTGCAGCCAGTGGCGGATTATGCGCTCAGGAGGCGTAAGATGAATTTGAGGCCGCTGTTTACTGTAAATTAAAATTTGCTAAATTCAAAAAAGAAGACTGTATTAATAAACCAGCCAAAAGAACCGCTATATATAAATTTATAAAATATTTTCGACGCCCATTTTGAGCACTTTCCGATGGCATTTTGACATCCTTTACAGACCTACGGCACTATACATGAATACTCGCCTGCTACTATCTCTTGTTTGCTCGTTCTTAACACGTAAATGTTGTACCATTTTCTACGCTTATTCCCCCACTAAAGCGCCTAGGTTATTTGCAGGTTTAGTATATTTTTTTCAATTGATACTAAAATAGTGGCATGGCACACAGGTTTACAAAACTGAAGTTATTTAAAAAAGAACTTTCTTAATTGCTTATTTTTTCAAAAATTACGGCGGGAAATTGACCGACGGGATTTTGTCATGGCGGGCATTTTACCGGCGAACATTTCACCGCGCGGGGTTTTTACCAGGCGAACAATTTACCGGCGGGCAATTGACCGGCGGGATTTTTTCGGCGGGGAAATGACCGTGAACCGGTTGTAATAGCTTTTGCTTTAAAATATCACACCTTGTTGAACTGGCTTAGTTGCTTGAAAAAAGAAAAAAAATTTACATTTTTGTACCTTTTCAGATTTTTGACCCTGTAGGTATCTGTAATTTAGCAAGTTATTGAAGTAACTAAAATAAAGGATTACATTTACTTACATTTGACGTAAAAATCACAAAAATGGGTTGATATTTGGTAAAGATATACGAATTCGTTCCTACCTATAGTAAATTTTTACCAATTATTAAAAAAAATGTAAAATTCAAACTTTTTGGAATAGATTTGAGACGAAAAATACATAATGGCCCTTTCACAATGTTAATTACGTCTTTGCACATAGTCTTTGCCCAAAAATTAACGAAAATATAACAAATTTCGTGTGAACTTCATAAGGATAGTTGAGAATGAATTTTGAATGTAAAAGAACTCAATTTGGACACTGGCAACTTTCTGGGAATACGAATGGCCTTAAGGAGAACGTTTTAACATTCATCTTTAACTATAGTAAAACTAAAAATACCATAAAACATAAAATGTACAAATAGAAGCTGGTCTAACGTTGCATAACATCTGTTTTATAGAAAGACCTTCTCTACCTTAAACAGTTTCAAATTTTTGTTTATTTCACTAACTAAAGGCCTCATTTACACGTATATGTACAGCAGTAAATATGGATTTTACTTCCTCTTAATTACAATATAAGTTGTATATTTAGATGTATAGTCAAAGTATAGGTATTCTCTTTGGTATAGTGTAACGTAACAATACACTTGCCACCTACATTCATCAATAGATATTAAGTTAAATATGTAGACAAAAACATTTTTCTCGGTGAAATCATTCGACTATATGTTACCTACGACATCGTCCATGCTGTTACTACTTTTTACATCATTTTAACCATGAAAATGTTGACGCGAGGCATAATAGAATCATTTTTCATCATTTGAATAACTTTTCAACTTGAAATAATTAAATTTCCATGTTATCGAGAAAAAGTTTCCGATACTTGTCATTTTGAAAATTTTCGCGAAAATACTTTCTGGCATTGTTTTAATGTTCGAAATGGGTTAAGGACCTCGGACAGACAAACTTTGCATGTTTACACAAAATTTTCACCCAAAAATAAGCACAAATAGCGAATTCTATTTTACACGTAGGTAATCTCTATAAGGAAACTTTGAACGTATTTTCTAAGTAAAGAAAATATATTTAGACACAAATACCGCTTGAATAAGATGGCGGACTTTTATACTAAAATGTTTAAAACTTACTTTGAAAAAAATTAGTGCAGATATTTACGTGGTTTGCGGGAGTATCTAAATTGTAGCATTAATTTGTAGGTTATAAATTTATAATTGCTTTGGTTTTAAAATATCACATCCGCATTCGTCAGGATTCGGCGACTGTCGGAAAGGTGCACAGCAACACAAACATATACACATCTTTCGGTTATTATATAGTGATTAGAGGACGACGTTCTTTTATCCTAAAATTGACTTGAAAAGCCTCGATTAGGCGAAACGTCGTCCTCTAATTATAATAAATGTAAGACAAATTTGGCAATTAATAACCCTTATACATAAATACATCCAAAATGCTTCTATCCACATCAGAAAAATCCAATTTTCTATTGTAATAAAAGGCCATAATCCCATCTCATTAAAGCAGGTGCATTTAAAATAGTTGATACAAATTACATACCAAAGGAATAAAATTTTGGAGAAATTTATTAAGTGATAGGTACATCTACCATAATTTTTAATAAAACATCTGCTGAGTGCTGATGCTTTGCAGTAAATTGACAAGCTACTTTTACAAATTTAAAGGCTCTTTTATTATGCAATAAATTTGGTTGCAACATATTTTTCCACTTTATTTACCAGTAAATACAGCCGTAAATTTAACAGGACTAAATCGTTAGCATTTTATAAACAAGGGAATGTTTCGACTTACATCCTTATTTATTCAAAATGGTTCAAGGTTTCCGTTGTTCAAGTTAAATAATATTTATCTAGAAAGCACTTTTTGCATTCCAAACCAAACGAAAAACTTTTAAACTCTATTTCAAATGATGCATTATATTGAAGTTGGCATTTTTATTGTGATCTGTCAGACTCTGTAAATGAATTGCTATACATATTACTTTTTTTTCCTGTGATCTCAGATACTTATAAGACTTATAAGGCTTAGGCTTAATTACCATTCCCAAATAGGTTTTGATGGCCCTATAAGAAATGTGGAGCCTGTTAAATTATAGAGATTTATTTGCCATTGTTGAAGCCGCCTCTCTATAATTGTTACTTTAATCTAACCAATTAAATATGTATGAAATGGATAGCTGTGAATCCTGACGCATTTAAATATTAGATTACAGCAAAAGTAAAGATCGATTTTCAACCGTTAATTGAGGAACGAATTGGTACAAAATTTTCTTTAATAAATAATTAACACGCATCTGCTAAAGAGTTTTTCGGTCGATAGAGCTAAAATCTGTATGTCCGCTACTCTGTTGCAAGCGAAGGTTTTGAGCTGATTAGGAGGAGTCTTTAGCCATCCTAATACTACAGTAGAGTCGGATCAAAAGATAGACCTGTGGAGATTTACGTCTAAGGACTTGGAATTTTGGAACGCCAGTTTCGCCAGCAACGCGGCTGCACACAGTTCCAGCCCTTGAGTGGTCAAAGGTTTCAAAACCTTGGCCTTTGTACAAAGAAGGTGAACGTGAACCTGACCTTGTAAGTCAATTGAACGCAAGTAAATGGAAGCACCATAAGCTTGAAGTGATGCGTCCGAAAATCCATGCATTTCTACACATACAAAATTAGTACAAATATCGTGGCGTGGAATAGAAAGATCGTTTAATAGGAGCAAACTTCGTCTAAGGGAAATCCATTTATTTTGAATTGTGACGGGAATGGGGTCATCCTAGGTGACCTTTTCCATCCAGAGAAGCTGCATGAAAATCTTGGCTAAGATGACACAAGGAGCAAGTAGGCCCAATGAGTCAAAAATTTGGGAAGTATCAGAAAGCATGGAACGTTTTGTAGGACTGCTCTCCAAAGGGTCTGAAATCGAATATTGTATGTTATCTGACTGAAATGCCCAAACAAGACCAAGGGTTTTGGTATATTCATGGACTCCGAAGTCTAAGAAATCAGGATGAATATTGGAGGACTCGACATCTGACAATGCTTCCGCACTGTTGGAAATCCATTTTCTGAGTTTGAATCCACTTTGTGCAAGAAGATTTGGAAGTTCCCGGCAAATGGTCTGCGCGTCCAAAAGTACATCAGAAGATCATCTACGTAGAAATCTTCCTGGATGATTTTTGAAGATTGAGGATGGGTGTCTTTACTTCAAATGCCTATTTCAGTTAAGCAACGAATCGTAAGAAAAGAAGCCGCAGCCGTCCCGTATGTGACTGTATTCAAGATAGAAATGGGACCGAGCGGAGAAGATCTCCATAATCCTATGGAGATCGGGTAGGCCGAAGATAATAAACATATTTTGACTATAGATTGGAAAATCGTAGGTAGCCTTCTCAAAAAACATTTATTTCGTCTTTACAATGAGCTCGAAATTTATACTCATTTAATAATATGAAGTTACTCCCCTCGCCCCCCTCCAAGAAGGTCCTGGGTTGATTCTATACTTTTTCCGGTTTTTTTAGCACTCGCCGACCGCCGTTGTTCTCCGGTTTCCTACTTCTGCACTTTTCTAGTGCCTGCAACCATGTTATCCGCGGTCTTTTTCTTTTCTTTCTTCCGAATTTTCCCTCAATAATGCCTGTTTTGTCGGTCTTTCAATTTACATTCTCCAGACATGTCTCAACCACCTCAGCCTATGATGATTCTTTGTACAGTCTTTGACTTGGATGAATGAGGGCCTGACGTTACTTGCTCTTTCAATTAAATGCGAAACAACTTTCCATCATCTTGAGACATTGAACTTGCACGGAACACAGGAGCGTTTTTCGAACTGCCCGTAGGTTAAGATCCGGTTTGTCGAAGGACCATATGTAGGTAGTTGTTTGGAATAACTTTCTTCGTGATTAAGACCCAATAGCACTTGCACATGAACTTTATTTAACTAAATTATACAGAAAAACTTATACATAATACGATGACGGTGCGCAAGCACCATTATTTAAGAACGTACGCTTAAGACATCTCACAAGGGTTGTGTTTTATTGGCAAATCCTTTGACGACTGCATGGGAATGTTGTTAGTGGGAGCGAACCCCGTTACATCTTCTCACCCCGAGAGTTGACCCAAACTATCGTCTTTAATAAAATTGTATGACTAATTGTTCGAACAGATCTGTGAATTTGGCGCAAGATCTAGGTTTATCAAAAAAATATTCTTTTATAAATATTTGATAAAGTGGCGTGCCAGCTTCTGACTAGACGCTTGATTGGAAGCTACAAACCGTAAAGAGGACTGTCCAGTGTCCTATCCACAGCCCCTCCACAAAGTGTCTATTTTTATACTCGGTACTTCTCATTCCTTTGACTTATGCCAAAAACGTCTTGTTGTGAACTAAGAAACCTAGTAATTTTTCTACTTACTTCAGAAACGTGCAGTGCACACGAATTGTAATTTAAAAGGAACCATGCAGAAAATATATTAAACAGTTAAACATCTTGAGCGTCATCAACAGATACATTTTCAAAATATCCGTATAATTGTCAGACAACCCAGCGTTGGAAAACTTTTAGTGACAACTTTGAACTTTTTAAAAAGTAATTAACAGGAAACAAATGCTTCTTACGAGTTCAGGTGCAAGTTGTAAGACACATTATCGCTGGTTTTTTAGGATGGTATGGCAGATTGTTTAAAGTTCTTGGACTGAAGGTTTAGAAACTTCTTGAAATGGGTTTGGTTGTTTAATTCTAAAGTGACCCTGCGATTGTTCAACAGAAATTCTGTCGATTTTAATGGCCTCCCTTTTCGAAACAGCTACAGAGCTTAATAGCTTTTAAATGACAAACTGTAACGCAACCAAACTACATTAGTGTCAAGAAATAATAGATTTGCTTGTCACCGATATCTATTTTAAGGACAATAAGTGATAATCCATCCTCGTAGATATTATATTAAGGATTTAGTATAAATATGAATTAAAACTTAATGTGTCTGAATGACATTAATTTATCGTCCTAAATTTGTTCAGCATTCTAATTAATACTTGTCTATTATTACTCATTACCTTAATGGTTGCTAAGCTCTTAAAACAATACATTTGATTTATAAAACATGGTTATTATTATTACATTTACCTTTTAATTACGTGTCGTCATCCACGTAAAATACGTCGTTTCAGTTTACAAGCACCACTTTCCACTTAGATTGCACCTTGCACACATTCAAAGATGATATTTGACCCAAATACCTTTGAACTTTAACCCACTATCTATGACCAATCCTAAGTTTGCGAGGGGGTAGTTAAATCTTGTGAACTACCACCGTTTAGTGAGGGATTTACTCAACGCCTTTAGATACTAAAACGCTCGTTCTATTTAGCTTCATTAAGTTTTAATTAAGGAATTAATCTAAATTATGAAAGAAATGGATATTTGTAGTCGTTAGTGGTGTAGGGAAAACATAGATGTTACATTTTCACTACACAGTAGGAAAAAAATTAATTAAAATCTGCTGTTGGGTGTAGGTAATGCAGCGGAGCACATGCTCATTATACGCATACGTTTCGTCAATTAACAATAAATTAATTTTCCTCTTTGTTACGATCATTAATCTTTGCATTAAATATCCTTATGTCCCAATTAAACTCTTAATTAAGAAACTAGAAAATTTTCGATAGTTTATTATCTTTGTTTTTGCAAATGATTGTAGGCCGGGGTCCGAGGGCTATAAAGAATTGACTAAATTCACGTCAACCTTTAATTTGAGGGGGACACATTTTGATGCCGATGTCATAAACGTCAGATTCATACTCTCCCTACCCCTTACATTTTTTAATGGCTTTAGGTATCAAGCCATACCTTATTTAAAAGGTTTTTTTTTGCTTATGATACCAGCCTTTCATTGTTATTTAATCGTTGTTTAGAAGAGAATCTCTGAAACTTTTCATGGCTGGAGAGGTGCTATAGAGCGGCCACCTCGATCTCCAGTATTAACGCCACTCAAAAATTATCAATATTTTGTTCAAAACGTTTTATAAACGTTAAATGACTAAAACTACCACAGAAATACTTAAAAACAATTTAATTTTTGAAAACAAAAGAAAGAAACTTTTTTCTTGTATGAGTCAAAGTAAAAAACTGTCAAGTCTGCGGTACTTTTGGCGTTCACTCACTATCTGTTGTAGGTAAGCTTTGGGAACAAGAGTTGCATGCAACTGTTGTATTCTTCCCAAACGCAGTTTTGGCAGTGTCGCACTGTATTCAGGTTATCTACCGGTTTTTCATTTTTTCGCACAAGAAATAACTTGATCTAACTTTCTGAGGAGGTTCTTGTGGTACATCAGCTGCATTATCAGCTCTTCTGCTATAGTTTCTTTACGAAATGCTTTTACGTGAACGGGTAAATTTGAAAATTTCAGGCGTTCTTTCAAAAGGAGCTTCATTAGCGTCAGCGAAAATTTTTCCAAAAATACCCTTCTCTTAAGCTTTTCTTGCTTGACCCCTTGGTACAATATTTGACTGTATGAAGTTGAAGGGAAAAACACAGGGGCAATCTTTTTGTTCGTCGTGACGGAATAATTGCAACAGTTGGTCGACCTTTTTTTTGCATTACAATCAAGTATCATTTGAGGATTGTGTGTTTTTTGGTCGATAGCCGAGTCTCCGTACATGGTGAACAAAAGGACTACTGCGAAACCTATTTTTCACACATAAGACGCTTTCATAACCTCTTTTTGGAATTTCTTTGCCTACTTGGCACAAATTCATTTCGTATTTCCCGGTTGTTATTTCTTAGAGTATCAAAACACGTATTTTATCTTTCAATTGTCCTTTAAATGGGAATGGCATCTCATTGTGGTCATAGATTCACTTTACTTTTTTGCCTTGTATTTATGTCATCGAATCCAAAAATATACAAGAACATTTATAACTCGTGCAAGCTTTGAAGATATCTATATTCTATTCTCGAACCATGAGCAGCTCAAAATTTTAAAAATGATGGGCGATTAACCCGTTTCATGCCACACAAAAACAACGGTCCAGTAAATGCTAACAATTCATTTTTTGCGAGGTACATGGCGTCTCGTTCCCTTTGGAAACGTTCCTTTATAGAATCAATGTAAACATTTGTACACAAGACAATTTCGCCTAGCATTTCAGACATGAAGATCTTATGAAAAGCGGGAAGCTCATTTTCAATATTTTTAGTAACATAACATCAAAACATAAAGGGATTCGAGTGACAGAGAGCGTAAATCGGAAATATGGCATTTGTTAACAAACTAATGTACAAAATACATCAACGCGCGCCTAATTAAGGGTTAATCCAATAGGTTTTATAATAACCACGCCCTTCTTAAGCTCGTTTACTTACTTACTGGAAAAAGTTTTTTTTAGTTTATTATTGTAGAAAAACACATAACGAAGGACCGATACTCCATTCTTTATATTTATTGTTAAGATAATACCCATTTTCGTTTCTATAGTCTATTAAAGAAACGGATGGGCCATTTCGCTCATTACTTGAAATAAAATTAGATAAAAACTTCCAATTTGTGGCTATCCTGATTGGAATGTAAATTAACTATTTACGTTTGTAAAAATGAAAAAAAAATAAAATCAAAACCTTAACTTAGGACACAACGATTCTTCCGTTATTGTGATTAAATTCATTTCAATTTCAATACTCATGATTACAATAAAATATCCACTTCCATTGTGCGGAAGCGTAACGCAAAGTAGAATGGAAACGTTTGCTCCAAGTTTTGAAATACTGGAAGGGAACAATTCCATTCCACCATTTTGTCATTTTGTGTATAAATAATTCTTCGTCCTATACTATTTGTACAAACACACCGACATAATAGATATTTGATTACCAAACACAATCTAGCGAAATGCAAATAATAGAATTAATAATTTGTG
The DNA here is from genome assembly GCA_036250285.1 of Pyrocoelia pectoralis. Lineage (NCBI taxonomy): Eukaryota > Metazoa > Arthropoda > Insecta > Coleoptera > Lampyridae > Pyrocoelia > Pyrocoelia pectoralis. The sequence goes on along the minus strand of CM070075.1, from coordinate 5,037,259 downwards.
TTTCCAATTAATTTCGCTCATGGTTCTATGATGTAATTTAATTTATCGTTTTTGTGAAAGTGGCGAACCTTAATTTTCAATTCGAACTACATAATACATTTTAGCATAAAAGGAAAATAACTTTATTTCCATTGTCTTTATTCTATTGTACAAGCAAATTATAACAATTGAACCCTTCATATATCAATAGTTATTATAAGCATTTTAATGTAAGACAAATACATAGTATATTACATTAATACAGTGTGTCTCTATGGACGGAAGAGTACGTGAATCATTATTTTATTAGAACCTTCATTTTTTTTTGACAAGAGCTTTAGCTCCTTCACGCTTTTTTGTAAGTTTCGTTTTTGATATAACGTACATGACAAGAAGCTACCTTCAACAATATCTGGCACTCTTTCTAAAATTCTAGAATTGATTGAACAACGCAGAGTGATTAGCGTTTTAGAGCTGCTTATAAAGATGTTTCCATCCCAGTATCGATTCCATTGTTTTGAGAATTTCGTAGAGCACTCACATAAATATAACAACAGTAGTGTTGTTCTTACAAACGTTTACATGGATGTAATTTATCTTGTTTTCTTCTTTTGGACCACATTTGTTATTAAAAATAAGTGTAATAGCAGTATATTAAACGTGTAGTGAAAGGTGATGTGAGAAAGAAAATTTGACAACGTTCTGAACGACCCATATATTCAACGTGGTAGCATGTAATATTTATTAAGTGTTGCCCTTGTCACTTACAAATTTTAGCATAAGAGATAGACAGAGGTATTACGTTAAATTAATCTGGTTTGTGTCGTACTTTACTGTTTATGTTCTTCGTTAAAGTAAGTAATGGAATTGCTTCCAAAAGGTTTTAGTATCTAAGCTATTTCATAAATCAAACGTTATACATTACGTGTCAATACATGCCCCCTTACTCAGGTAGTAATTTAACGTGTTCAAAGCAAAGTTCCATTACAAAGAATGGAGAACAAATTTATATTCTTATACGAAAAGCGTGATGTAATACCGAAATTCTATAAGAAATGATCCCAACAGTGATAAATGTCAATGTAGAAAAATGAGACCGTTACGTTAAAGAAAACTTGAACCAAAAATTGAACAGAGTCCTTCGTTAATGTCAAATTGCTACCTTTCTACATCACTTCGTTTGATGATTTATAAATATAATTTTCGAGCTAATGTCAATAAGAGAACAAAATATTTTATTTACATTGTTTTTTTCGAAAATAAAAACGAAATAAGAAGATAAAAACTTAGGTTGAGAATGTGATCTTTGTAGACTTTTCACATTTACCTTTCTTAATACAAGCAATCGAAATTTTATAACTTTTGTTGTGGGGATACAATTTTCTTTACATCCTGACGCATTCGCAAGAAATTGCCTATAAATCCTGACATATACAATACCTACAATGTATGTTTCCTCATACTTATGTTGTTCGATCGCCGGATCTACCAAATCTGAAGCGAAAAAGTTTTTTTAAAAGGCATTTTTTTCCTCTCACGCGTCTAATCTAAATTGTTAACTATTTAAAGTTTGTTTCCATTTTATCAATTGTTTGGTACCAATCAACGAATGTACACGTAAATTGTGTCCATCGCTCTTGTGACACGACGGTTTTCTTCATCGTCTCAAAATCTTAGGTGCAGCTTAGTCTTCGATCGCTTTAAATAATAAATATGCTTTGTGGTTTCCAATACCTCAGTTTATTTGAGTCCACACAGAGCAGTACAACCCTCTGCTCCCAAACATTATGAACAAAAAGGTTTTAATAATAATAGTGATAATAATAACAGTCATGTTTGTGTGCTGAAGATGTAATCTTTTACAAATTATTGAATAATCGCCTGCCTCTCGTAATTTTTTTTTCAGTTGTAATCCATGGACTGGGTAATTGCACACACTGTTATATAACTTAGTACAACTTATCTAGAATTCCAGTACTATAGCATATCTTCTGGAAGTCGTAATACTTTTGCACAAGCGAAGATAGTGCTGCAAAGCCTATTCATTTGAAGGGAAAGTCTTACAATAATTAAAAGTAGGAAAAACAGTTGCAATTAGTAAATGAAGATTTGGGTAGTTGTTGAACTTTCTTACAATCTAATTGTATGCAAATGTATCAATTCTGAATCTTGGACGTCATACTAATAATAATAATAATAATAATAATAATACTTTATTAGATCAAGGACCAAGACATATGGTATAGATCAAGTCAGTAAATTATAAGAATTCAGTCAAAATAATACAAGATGTGTATAAAACATAAAAATAAAATACTAAACTAGCATTTAAGCAAATATGATTTTCACAGTCAGTATTTTAATGCGACAGATATTCTTCTACAGAATAAAAGTAATTTTTTATCAGAAACTTCCTAACTTCAGCTTTAAATTTTTTTAGATTCCCTTCTAGTTTTTATCGGAAGTTTGTTATAGATATGTATGGCCATATAATTAACATTTTATTCATACATAGTAAGATTATGTGTTGGAATGCACAATCGGGACCCAAACCTGGTATTGTAGTTGTGATTGAAATTGTTTGGGGGATAATTTTGAGGATGTTCCTTAACAAATAATAGGACTTCAAGGATATAGATTGCTGGTACGGTTAGTAGATGAAGTTTCATTAAATAATTTTTGCGTGACGTTAATTTAGGGACTCCAGCTATGGTTCTAATGACTCTTTTTTGGATGCGAAATATTCTGACCGCCGAGGTCGAAAACGGGGCGTGAAACTAATTTATATTTGATTTAGAAATGGTTAGGCGTAATTTATTTGACTGGAACCATAAAAAAAATTTGTTAAGTGATATTTGAAGATTTCTCAAAGTAGTTGAAAGATTTTGCCTACATAAGAGATAACCATTGTCATCTGCAAACATTGTAATGTTCTTATTGTCGACAACATGGGGTAAATTATTAACCAAAATTAAAAACAATTATGGTCCCAAAACCGACCCTTGTGGAACTCCAGAGCTTAAAGGTAATTTTGAGGACCTTTCATTGCCAACTTCCACGAATTGGCTACGATCAAGTAGGTACGACGAGAGCCAGTCGTATATTTTGCCATGTAAACCATACATTTTGTTAAAAGAATAGAATGATCAACCATGTCAAAAGCTTATCTCAAATCCATGAATAGACTTCCACATTAATGTTTATTATCTATGTTTTTATACAATGTTTCCAGAAAGCTATAGATGGCAGTTGTGGTAGATTTACCTTTTAGAAACCCATTTAACACACTAGTTTTGACAAAAAATTCTGTTATTCTCTTAAATAAAACTTTTTCTATAATTTTAGAAATTGTAGAAAGCAGAGAAATCGGTCTATAATTTTCTAATTTAGTGGGATCTCTTTTTTTATATAGAGGAATGGTTTTGATACTTTTAGATTCTCTGGGAATATGCCACTTGTTAAAGACAGATCGATAATATATGCCAATGGCGGTGTTATAGATGTTATACAGTATTTTAATATATTGGCGCTAATTCCGTCAAGTCCGTATGAGTTGGAGCGTTTTAAGTCCTGAATTGTGTTAATACTTCAGATTCTGTAACTGGTTTTAGATACATTGTAGGATAATATTTGTTTACTTGAAAGTTATATGGTTCCTGACTTAAATGGACATTTAATTTTTTGGGAGCAGTAACAAAAAACTTATTAAAGTATGAAGCTATTTTTTGCTTGTCCCTTGTTTTATCACATGGTGTTTCAATTTCATTTATATCTGTTTGTGATTTACTATTTTGTACGTTTTTATTTACAATATTCCAGACTGTTTTTGATTTGTTTGAGGAATTTCTGTCATAATGCAATTTTATTGCATGTTGTATTACCTTTTTGTATATTTTTTATAATTGACATATGTGTTATTATCATGAACAGAGTTAGTTTTAATTTTTGTTTGATATAATTTTTTAAGGTTTTTCGAAGACATTTTTATTCCTTTTGTTATCCATGGCTTTAGACAACCATTATTTATTTTACTTTTTCGTAAGGGAAACGCTTGATCGATGTAATGTCTGTAAATATTTTAAAAGCTTCGTTTACATTATTTGATATTTTATATACTTCGAACCAATTTTCTTTGCTTATATGAAAGCAGAATGTGTTATAAATTATTTTGATTAACATTTCTTTTATACGTGTGTGTAACTAATTCCTTTTTTGAGCTTTTTAATACCAAGTTTAGTACAACAATTTGTGCCGTGTGATCGTATAAGCCATTGTGGAGTATCTTCGAATGTACGCGGTTGTCAATTACATTAGAACAAATATAATCAATAGGCGTTAAGGAAGTTTCTGATACTCTTGTTGGTTTAGAAATATTATTCCTTATATTATAACATATAAACAAATCTTTTGGAGTGACAGGTTTGTGTCGGTAGCAAAATCAATATTTAAGTCACCGCATAAGATTATCCGAACGGTATCATTCTAATATTGCTGAGCCCTCAAAGATTATTTATCAATCAGCGCAAATCCACTCACGTTATCAAGAATTTTCATCGATGTTTGCGTAAACATGATTAATTTTAGTCAAAAAACTTAATGCTATTATACTGTGCCAACATTGTATCACAAGGTGCGTCCAGAATGCATGCTTTCCTGATATTTTTGGTTATTTTTCTGTAATTTTTAATTTGAATTCACGACCAATCTGGCGATAAGTTGAACTTTTCCGTGTCACTAGGCAATAAATTTGTCATTTAATCAAATTGCCGAAATACCGTGAAATAATAGTAATTAGCGGCGACCCATTTACGAAACTTTTGTTATAATGTTTCGCGTTCCACTAAATAGCACCCTTAATTATAATCTGATGAATTCTATACCTAGGTACATTATTTTAATATTTTCATGTGCGCAAATTATAATGCAACTGTGTGCTGTAAAATTCATACGAAATATTCTACCCCATTTATCTTTAAGATGAAAGTGTTTCACATGTCAACAAAAAAAACTTGAGCACTAATTATAATTTTATATTACATCCACATGCGACCCTTTTTTCCCTGATATAAAGTTACGTGAGGGATTTCATAGAAATGAAATAACTTTTACTCTCCTTTATAAATTTTAATTCACTAGTAAACCCAAGTAATAAATATGAAATGACTTTTTTCCTTTTACGCGGAGTTAAAGTATGAAAAATTCGTTGCAATTTATAAAATGAGTTAAAGCAAAATATAAGAAAAGTAAATAAAAAGGTTCTTGTTGCAATTTAACTTTCCCATCCTTTTCCTTCCTCTTTGAGATTATGCATACAGCTTTATGAAATTGAAGTCTACACGTCTTTTCCATTCACATATTTTTTATGCTACGAAGTTCTTTCAAAGCAAACAATGTCATCTATTTTAAAGTTTTTCTTTTCTAAGTGAAAAACAACGCAGTAAAATAACAAGATCGTTTGAATGAGGATTTGAAACGTGATATTCGTACTGAAACTTATTTTTTTTTTATAATTCCTTTGCACTTTTATAGTTAAAGTACCTATGCATTATGAGGATTAAACTTTGAGTTACATGCAATTTTAATAATGCCTTTAAATTACGAGCTTAAAGTATAACAAATAAACGAATGGTTGAATTTTAAATTCTTGGCATCACCTCGCTTCCGTTTTATTACAAAATAAATTAAGTGGTGTCATGTAAAAGGAAATTTGTAATAGTAAAGTAGGTCGTATGTACCTACTTGTTAAAATTATGAAAAATAGTTTTTAGCCAGCCGGCTATTAAAGAGAAAACGGTAGTGTGTAATCGACGTGTAAACGATTATGCAAAACATTGTTTAATATGCATTGTGTTCAATTCGATGATTAATTCAACGTTTTTACTTCTCTTGTTATGGTTTAATTTAAGCGAACTAATGTACAATGAGGACTACTGAACTATTGAAAATGGTGCTTCTTCGTTTTAGTGGACGATGTAATTAGGTAAATGTAATTTTTCCTTTATACATATGTTTCTTTACATTAAACACCACGACAATATCGAACTAAGTATACAGAAATTTGAATCTACTTTTTATGACTTTGGGGGGCTTCTTGGTAAAGTGCGATCGAATTTCTGCAAGGTGCACCGCGAAATTATATCGCACTTCTTGTGACATAAACTATATCTTGTATAGTGACCGTCACGATAATTCTAACTGGAGATTTAAAGAGCTATTAGTTCAAATCCTTTACTTTGTAATCAAACCCAGGCCCAGACTTACCAATGGCCAGACTGGGCAACTGCCCAGGGCGGCCATTTTTGGAGGGGCGGCACATTTTTGATGATACATATTATAAAATGTAAAAAAACCACGCTATATACACACAATTGCACAATCGAAAAAATATGAAATAACGTGACAATCGTAATATAATGTTAAGCAAACGGCATGACTGACGACGGCAAGCTATACGACAGTACACATCAGTGGTGTAATGGGGAGAGGGGGTTAATTACCCCCCTGAACTACTGTGGGGGCAGCAAAATGAGCATTGTTTACTCTATAGTAATACTTGAAAACAGCAATAAAACTATTAGGGAACATTAAGATATAACCTGCTTAAAACGCCCGCGTAATTTTAAGCGCCATCTATGAGTCACATTGCAAAAGCTATAAGTGCAACAGCTTACTATCAATATTGTTACTCTGTTTCTACCCTACAGCTGAATCAAGATTCCCGGATAACTAAATTAGTAAATCTTAATTATTTTACTGTGTACAGCAGCATAATTTTAATGACAGTTTTTGTGTTTTACCATTATAAGACATAGGTATTTCCCGTGTTTTAGATATTGCATAATTAGGTAACGTGTGCAAAAATGGCCGTAAAATGCATAAATGGGCACTGAAAAATCGCAAGCCCTTCCTTTTGGTCTGTCACCCCTCCTGAAAAAACGCCTAATTACGCCACTGGTACACACAAGTATCATAAATTGGCTGTGGAGGGTGGTTGGTGCTTTGGAGGGGCGGCGATTTTGTTGATGCCCATGGGCGCAAAACATGTAAGTCGGGGCCTGATTCAAACCCAACAAGAGGTCCGGCTTATAAATGATTGGGATTGAGGAGTACTTATCAATTTTATTAAGAATAAAATTGTTACTATACATCAGACATAAAATACGTAAAATAATTATTGGCATAAAGGTAAAATCTAGAATTTACAAGAACAAAAGCTGCAAAATGCTAAATCACTATCATAATGTGAATCATCCATCCATCATGCGTCCACCATTCTTCCATCATCCATCCTTCTATCATATATCAATGATCTATTCCTTGTCCATCTGTTATCCATCCATCATCCAACAGTAATTCCATGTTGAATATCTTTTTCCTACTTTTCTTTGTTAATTTCTTGTATTTTAAGTTCGACGACACTGTCGCTTTGTGACGGGTTTACATTCCTTCCTCGTAAATTTTCCTTTAACTGGCGCCAAATCAGTTCAATGGGATTGAACTTGTAGTACTTATAGTTCAATGGATGGAACACACAATAACAAAGCGGTAATACTTCGTGTCCACAGGTTTTCGCCACAGTATCCTTTGAGATTTCACCTTTTCTAATAGTTGCTTTCCTGTATAAGAGCCTGAATCCTTATTAACTAGAAACTCGATACTTTGTGCCTTCGTAGTGGAAGATTTAGGAATCCTTTCATGTAATCGACAATGGAAGCTCGCGTTATCCATAACGATTACTGGTTTTGTGGTAAATGTGGTATAAGCTTATGTTGAAGTTACTCTTCAAACAACTGAGGCGTGATGTCTTCGTGGTGATCTAAGCTTGACTTTCTCTCAATTTTTCTGGAGAGTAAACATTCACCCATTCATCTTAAGTGCGATCCGGCTTGAAGAAAACTGGACCGTGCAGGGTGGCCAAATTTAGATGTTTTAATAGGGAATCTCGTACACTATAGTTCGTATGAAATTGTCCGTCACCCTCTCCGCTCCCATTTCCCTTAAGGGTTGAAAGAAAAACAATGGCTCATTTGTGCAGAATCCGTGGTGCTTGCGTTGAGGTGAGGGGGAGGGGGTAGTTATATACATATATATTGTATATGTATTGTACATGCCATTATTAGTTACAGATTTGAAGTTGGTTGAAATTAGAATTCTATAAGAATTTGCGCCTTTTGATACTTGTTTTCAAAGAAAGTCAGTAATAATTATTTAAAAAACTTTCATACATTATGTAACTTTTTAGAAACCAAGTGTAGTTGTTTGGAATAACTGTCTTTGTGATTAACACCATCAAGACCCAATAGCAGTTGCACATGAACTTTATTTTAACTAAATTATAAAGAAAAAAACTTATAATACGATGACGGTGCGCAAGCACCATTATTCAAGAACGCTGAAGAGTTAAGACACCTCAGAAGGGTTGTGTCTTGTAAGCGAATTCTTTGACGACTGAACTGGTAATGTTTTTAGTTGCAGGGAACCCCGACACCAACTCACCCCGGCAGTTGACCCAAACTAAACTTTAAAAAAATTGTAGAGCTAATTGTTCGCAGTCTTAACACCAAGAACAAATAACTATAATATGGAAGATGCTGTTAAAACAAACTACAAGATAATAATTATACATAAAGCCACTTAAACTAAATTTTCAAATTGCTGTCCATTATTTGCAACACATAGTTCACATCGCTTTGAAACATTCCGAATGGCATTGTAAATATGAACATTAGAGACGGAACTGTATAAAATTTTGTCTTAGTTCGTTTATATTATTATAATTTCTTTACATAAATTGTCTTTAATGGGGCCCCAAAAGAAAAAATCTAGGGGCGTTAAATCAGGCGAACGTTGTGGCCACCTCACAGATTCGCTTGTTCCTATCCATTTGTCTTTAAAATGATTCAGAGACGTTTCTACTATTGTGAGGGGGTGTTCCATCTTGTTGAAAATATCAATTTCCGTAAGTCATCTAAAAATCCTCAACTATGTATTGGTTTAAAATTTCAGAATATCGTTGCCCTTTCAGTTTTCTTTCATAAAATGTGATAGGCTAAAATGCGATTTCCACACCAAACACTAGAACCGTAGCGTCCCTGATTTTGAACGTCAACGATACGGTGCGGATTAATGTCCGACCACCAGTGCTTGTTGTGTCGATTGAAAATCCCGGCACTACTAATGTATGCTGCATCGGTCCAAACAATATTGTTGAGAATAATGCATTTTGCTCTGTTTGCTGAAGATACCAATTAAAAAATTCTACGCTTCGTGCATGATCAGTTGGTTGGAAATGTTGTTTGTTTATTTTATGTGGTCTCAATTTGTATCTTTTTAGAAGTGACAATGCTCGACGATTTCTTATACCAGACTCGGCCTCAATTTGATGGCTTTGAATAAAACATGACGTCCTAAAAACTACACAGGCTTACAACTTTGCTCCCGCCGTTTTCCAAAAGATGACAGTAGCAGTCGGTAGTCGTTGAAATAAATTTATCACAGATGTCGAACACTTTGTTTTGACATTTGTAAAGATAACCCTACGTTGATATAATTTAATTTTTGTTTACATCATAAAAAAATATTGAATTAAATATGTCCGAATTTAAACCGAATTCTCGTCATTTGCGGGAAGTATTGTTATTTTATTTTAATTCGAAAAAATCTGCTGCTGAGGCTCACCGGATTATCTCAGACACTTATGGTGAAACGGCTATTAGTGACAGAACGTGTCGGGAATGGTTCCAACGTTTTAAGAGTGGTGATTTTGCTGTTGAAGACCGGCATAGTGGTGGAAGAGAAACAGTTTTTGAAGATGCAGAATTGGAGGCGATTCTTAGTGAAGACTCGTGTCAAACTCAAAAAGAATTATCAGAATCATTGAGTGTGAGTCAGCAAGCAGTTTCAAAACGCCTGAAAGCGCTGGGAATGATTCAGAAAGCCGGATATTGGGTACTGTACGAGTTGAAACCAAGAGATGTCGAGCGACGATTGTTTGCTTGTGAACAGCTGCTGGAAAGACAAAAGCGAAAGGGTTTTCTCCATCGTATTGTTACTGGGGACGAAAAATGGGTACATTACAGTAACCCCAAGCGCAAGAAATCATGGGGATTGCCCGGTCATGCTGCTACGTCAACTCCTCGGCCGAATATTCATGGCTCAAAAGTCATGCTATGCGTTTGGTGGGATCAGCTCGGCGTAATTTATTATGAGCTTCTGAAACCGTCTGAAACCATCACAGGTGAACGTTATCGAACTCAATTGATGCGCCTGAGCCGCGCATTAAAAGAAAAACGGCCGCAGTATAATGAGAGACACGACAAGGTTATTTTACAGCATGACAATGCTAGACCACACGTGGCAAAAGTGGTGAAAAAATATCTCGAAACCTTGCAATGGGAAATTTTACCTCACCCGCCGTACTCTCCAGATGTTGCTCCGTCAGATTATCACCTATTTCGTTCAATGGCACACGGCTTGGCTGACCAACACTTTAATTCGTATGAAGAAGTGAAAATTTGGATCGACTCATGGATCTTATCGAAAGATGAAGAATTTTTTCGCCGCGGGATTCGCTTACTGCCCGAGAGATGGGACAAAGTAGTAGCCAACAATGGACAATACTTTGAAACTTAATGTATGTAATCGTTTTTTTGTAATAAAGCCTTGAATTAAAAAAAAAAACGGCGGGAGCAAAGTTTTAAACCTAATATGTTTTGCTAAAAAGCGCTAAAAATGAATAATTTGACTCCACATGATATACAGGGTGATTCATTAAGAATGTCCAATCTCTGAACTGTAGATTCCAGACCTCGAAATATGATGATTCTGCCCAACATGCCTTATACAAATATTGATAGTTTCCGAGATACCGGGTGTTTAAAGTTTAAATATGAATTTTGATTTTCGCAATAACTTTCTATTTTTTCACAATTTCTTTTTGAAAATTGGCAGTTTTACCTTTTTTTGCATGAGGATTGCCAATTTGGACTCTAATTTAGCATTGCTAATAGAGGGCGCTAGTTATACTTGGTTGTGTTTAGTAAATCTAAGCAAAAATTTTTTTCGGCTGAACTATTAGCAAACTAATAATAAAATATGGAAAAGCGTTAGATTCTACAAAAAAAAGTTACTCTTGTTTGATTCGTGTAACTCGATCAGTTATCGAGTTATTTGCTTCTAAACAGTTCAATAAATTTTAATTTAAAAAAAAAATTTATTCTCTAAATGTGTAACAACAATAAACTATTATTTATGATCCGTTTTCGCAAAGATCTCTTCATATCAAATAACCCTTGTCTATTATTTTTAATCACATTAATTAATTTTATTGTTATTGCGAAAATCAAAATTCATATTTAAACTTTGAACACCCGGTATCTCGGAAACTAGCAATATTTGTATAAGGCATGTTGGGCAGAATCATCATATTTTGAGGTCTGGAATCTACAATTCAGAGATTGGACATTCTTAATGAATCACCCTGTATATTGTTGCAATCATATATAAAAAAATTCCACTTTATGCTATACTCGTAACTCGAATTTCAAGAATATTTTTAAGGAATTGACTACACAACTGTATTCTTATCAAAAAAGTGCCTGAAGACCGAGGAAATTATTTTTTTTTCAATTTGCAAAAAGAAACGAGATATGGCCATAAAATGAAAACTGGAAAATCTGAATTTTTGGTCATAACTCGAAAATAAAAGACGTTAGCCAAATTTGAAATGCACCATTGAGTTTTTCTCAAAAAAAGGGATCGAGGATACGAGGTTCATTTTTTCATATGAACTATAGTTTACGAGATTCCCTATTCAAACATCGAAATTTGGCCACTCTGTACATGATACGTGCTGTCTCCTCTCCGAAATTTATCATGGATGTCGTACCACGTCTCATCTGAAGCAATTTTTTTATTTTTGTTAAAAGTTCTCTGCGTCATGTTTGAAGTCTATTTGATTCCATTAACACTTGACGCTTATCAATTTTCTTGTACTTGAAAGAATAGAGTCGGAAATATTTATAAGGGTGTCATCTTCTTTGAGTTTGTTATTTAAGCTTTGCCAATTTCTTTTTACATAAGTCTCATTAAATCTTCGTCACAACTATCAATTGATTTAAAATGGTCGAAATTGCACCTTATTTTCTTTCATCCGCCCTAATGTAAATATTTGGAATGATTGCCTTGGAGTCTATTGAAATATAACTACTTATATGGACGTTTTTCCTTTTTCTTCTCCCGCTGCTTTCTGCAGTTCGTCGTTTGCAGCAACTGCTCACTTCAAATATTAAACCCATCGCAGGTTCCTTATTATTTCAAAGGTAGCATGGAAAACATATTTTTGAAACCTTCTAGCTCACAAGCAAATAGCATTAAAGTAAATTTGTCGGTACATCCATCTCCATCGGATGGATTAGATCTAAAAAAGTTAATACATTAGGGTTAATGTTAAATAGTGCTAAAAAACCGTGGAACACAATTAAATGTAAGTAAGATCAATGATAGAAGATGGAATAATCCTCCTGATATTAAAATATATTAAAATTAAGGTTAACCAGATATTAAAAATTATAATAAATTATCCTCATTAGGCTAGTCACTTTTTTCTAAATAAAAATGTATGAAGTTTCATCAAACATTTTAAATTATGATTGCGTAAAGATTCTTTTAAATGAAAAAGTTTTCTTTCGTCCAATACGTATCCTTAAATTACATCGCTAACGCAATAACGTTGTCGCAGACATATTTTGTTTTAGAAATTTATAATCCTCGATAGCGATTGGAATAGTTTCGAAAGTTTCGTATTAGGTATTTCGTTTAAAATAATGCAATTTTAGTCCGAACCTTTTAGTTTAAGGATTCATACTTTAACATTTACGACGACAATATCGATGGATTGAATTTGAATATATAACATCGTTCCCACTTTCCAATTCGGCTGTTAACAGTAAATTCACATGTAATCGTCTATTTTCCGGAATCCCTATCGCTGTTACAGTTTCCGTTTCATCATGTACGTTTTCAACTTGCTAAAACTAGGTCAGATTATCGCTACTAAGAATACCGCTGTACTACTACATTAAAAAGCTACCTACTCTTTTCATGTTTCTCTCTTTTTCATATTCAGATAGATGGAAATTTTTATACAAAGGCAATGTTCTTTTCAATATGAAAATCTGCCTATTTTCTTTTATTTGCTACCGTCTGTTTTTCTAGCTCTTTATTCTTCCGTCCTCTATTAAGGATCCTCTTTTTATACACAGGTACGTTTCATTATTATACCGACATTTACTGTCTTAGTGTTTGATAACTTTAGGCCTCGTCCTCTCTTCCTCTTTCAAGGTTTCGAACCCTAAGCTTCTTTCGTTTATGGCTGTCCGTGTAATTTTGCATACAGAAATTAAAAATACGTAGCCACAATTTTACTTTGAATTGCTTTGATGACGTGACAGTATGCAGTCGGATTGTTCGTTGACCTACGGTAGATCACAGTTTACTTTTAAAGAAATTGCAACACTATAGTGTTTGTGGTGGCGCATTAAACCTATTTAATTCATATCTATCAAACAGGACTCACATTGTGGAAATTCCTTACGGAGAAAGAAGTACGTGTGTTTCTGTTACATCGCGTCGCGGGTCCCCCAGGGTTCCATACTTGGCCCAACTTTGTTTATAATTTTTGTTAATGACCTTCCAGACTTTTTAATAGGCCAGACTAACCGGAATACTATGTTCGTTACTTCTTACGCCGATGACACTAATATTTTTAAGAAAGTAAATATAAAAAAAAATGGCTACGAAATGGGCTGCAGCGTGGTATTTGAAGTATGTGGCCTTTTAATATTGTGACTGGTGATGAAAGTTGGGTTGACCATTATTAGCCGAAGGAGAAAAGGTAATGCATTGAGTATCGAAATCCCACTTCGAGGAGGTCTGAAAGATTCAAAACCGTCTGAAATTCGACGTTATTGTTTGCTCTGTATACTTGTCGTATCTCGCTCCCTGCGATTTTTTGGCTGTGCGGGAAATTATGTAGAATAATGAATCGACTATTTTGTAACTAAAGAATAAAGATTTCATTTTTTTTCATTTCTTAAGGATCTATACTTGCTCATGAGTTATGCGCAAGTGTGCATCGGATTTCAGTGGGGCTTGTGCGAATGATGTCCATTATTAGTACAGTACTGAATACACTACTTTTATTCAAAGGTGCGCTGAAGGAACTATTATATCATTTACTCCATTTTCTAAGATATTTCTTTTTCAGACCATCTACAGCTCTTACAACTATAGTCATTTTATTATATATTTTCATTTCAAAAAGCAGAGAAGGCTATAAAATAATTGTCACATAGTATACAATAATTACAAAACGTTAATTACTTATACTACTGGTACCTAAAATTAAAAGTGAAAGTCAAATTTACGAGAAGAATGAAAAGTTCCTGTAAATAATTAAAAGCTTTTTTATAAATTTTTATTGGAATGTTATCATCGCCGTAAGCACTTGTATTATTCAACTCATTTATAACGTTAAACAGTTAATTCGTTTTCACGGGTGATGGATAGAATCAATTATGTGGTGCAGGGGTGGCTTTAGTAGGATTAAATTTTTTTGTATTTTCTTATACCTACCAAAGAGGGCCAAAGTCATTGAAATAGTTAATAAGGATACATTCCTAATACACTGGTTGAAACCCGTAGGATATTTTCAAATAAAGAATTGTGTGGAATTACTTGCTATTATTATAATATAGAAAAGAATGTGGTATATTCTTTAAAAGGCACAAATAAAAGTCCATTGAAATATATGAATGTCTTTTGGTCCTATTCGTAAAAGCCATCAATGAAAGCTTCGAAATGCATACAAGGAAAGGAAAATTACGAAAGAAACACAATCAATTCCTAAATATTCCTTCACACCAATCGATCTCACAATCCCATAAATTTACATTTAAACATCTCTCTCGCTCTCCAAGTTTCGTATACAATCGAAACGAGTTTATTGATGAGCATTCTTACCACAATTTCGTATGTCGGTTTCGGAAAACATTTTTGATTTATTTTGGAACATGCTGCGAAGGCAACTGTTTGTGTAACGGTAATGAAGTAAACGTCACAATATACATAAATCTCGTTCACATATCACATTTGTTTACTAAGGCCGTATAGATTCGCAAGTTTATCTAATTTCTTATATTTCCAATTCTCTCTATCTGTGTTATAGTTTTTGTTTAACGTTTTCCTATTTCAGCAATATTTAATGTGAAAGTGCTGTGAAAGATAAGCCGCATACGTAGCGATTATCAATAAAGGGGGTCTTCTGTTATTGTTTGCGAATTTAATTCATTGCTTTTTCTACTGGAAAGCTTGTGATATATTTGTTCTAATTTAAAATTAAATGAATACTTATTTAATTATTTAAACGTTTGCTGAAACTTAACCCATGTTAACAGTGTAGGAACATGACTTATAATCTAAATCCCAATGTTATGATGCAATTAAGTTTGTACCTTCATCTTCAAATTAAACACACAAAGGACTAAAAGCATTTTTATTATGTATTTAGATAAGTAAGGTTAGAAAGGCAATAATAGACAGTATGTCCAAAGAGTAAAAATAATTATTAAAACGGTACTACTTTTCTTTTCAACTTATTTTAAGGAAAATATACAATTTGTGTTTATGAAGATTTCTTTTTCCATTGGTGACATAAGATTCTCGTAAATTTTTGTAACTTGAAACCTTTCCATCGTCACTTCTCATTTTCTGAATTATTTAGAAGAGATGCTTGCAGCTGTCAATTTACAAATATGGTTTTAAGAAACGTGCCGCTACGCTTAGAGCTTTAAATCAGAAGGCAAGTTAGTATTTTTGCTTCAGGCACACTTTCAATCAAGTAAATGAATAGTTTTTATGATATTGTATAAAGTATGACTGAGCTTGACACTGCTTGTCACTATTTGTTAAATAATATTAAGTATAAATTGTATTTAGCAGGATAACCTCGATCAAGCCACGATATTATGAACGTACAGTACAAAAGTAAAAGAAAAATAAGGAGATTTTCAATTTTATTACTTATCTTTGAAAGATAAAAGTAAGGAAGGCTTATTAACTTTATTTATTGAAAACAATAATCCTCAAGGATTGTCAAAAATTAAAACATTTTAAATCTCACATAATTAGCCATTAATACTAATCAAGTTTTAAATGACATTAAATTGTGTTGTTTGACCAATAAATAGTCTAGTAAAAAACATTCAAAAACACAGAGTATGTAAATTTTTGTGCTTAGTAATTGCGTTACTAAAGTACAGTCTGCGATTAGCAAATTTTGGATGTAAATTCGTGCAGGATTTGTAGTCTACAGTGTGTTCATTTTAAAACTTACCACCCCTGTAACTTAAAAACCGCAATAACTTTCAACATTCGCGGGGGCACGTCGATTTTTATTTTAGGGGGAACGTTTTTGACAGTCAAGTGGTCTTGATATGTTCATCCCTCTAACCCCTAGCAACCCCAATTTTAAAATCTCAAATGCAACTACCCCACTTGTTATACATCATTTGAAATCCCCTTTCAGTACCAATACAACAGTGTATTCCATTTGAAAATTGGGTGAGATTTGATAAAGTTATGGGTCAAAAAGCAATCATTTGACAAAAACTTATTTATTTATTTTCTTTAATGGTTAATAATGAAATTCCCCATCTATTCCGGGAAGGTAATACGCAATACCCCCAGAAAATAAATGTTTGGGCAGCAATTTTAGGAAACGCCATAATAGGTCCCTTATTTATAAATGATTCTCTAACCGGGGAGGTGTACTTAGATATGCTTCGGGACACAGTTGATGGACTAATCACTGAATCTTTAGAAAATGAAGTGGATCATCACGGAAATTCTTTACTGCAAGAAGACCTACTACACTTTCAACAAGATGGTGCACCCGCGCACTACGCTAGACCTGTACGTGATTGGTTGAATATCACATTATATGACCCATAACTTTATCAAATCTCACCCAGTTTTCAAATGGAATACACTGTTGTATTGGTATTGAAAGGGGCTTTCAAATGATGTATAACAAGTGGGGTAGTTGCATTTGAGATTTTAAAATTGGGGTTGCTAGGGGTTAGAGGGATGAACATATCAAGACCACTTGACTGTCAAAAACGTTCCCCCTAAAATAAAAATCGACGTGTCCCAGCGAAAGTTGAAAGTTATTGCGGTTTTTAAGTTACAGGGGTGGTAAGTTTTAAAATAAACACACTGTATACATAACTAGATGTTGAATTAGAGTTCACTACATTTACGAATATGACCCAAGTGTAACTCAAGAGTGTATATATTTATTGTGTTCTTATTTGTTATTGTGTGAACTTTTTTCGTATTCTTAAGGGAAAGTCACACGCAGGTTTACTGTACTTAAGTGATGTACGTTTTCTGAAGTTTTCTTGTTAGTGTAATTTTTGTCTAATGTGTCTGATGTGTGTGACACTTAACATTTTATCAGTTGTGGAGGGAAGACTTCACAAGATCTGATATCAGATGTACAGGGAGCTTCAACAGTGCGGCAGGCTTCTATAGTACCGAGTCTAAAAAAGTTAAAAGTTTCATTCAAACGCAGTTGTTAATTATTATTAAGGGCACATTTCAGGAAAATATTTTGACATGTACTCGTACAGGGTGCTTCAATAACCTGTGACAAACAAACATGTTTTTGAATGGAACCCTCTGTACAATTTTACATGTTCAGAACGTCCTTGCACCCCTTTCTTTCTAAAATATTACGGCTTTTAAAAGAATGGTTCAGCAGCAATAAATTATTTTTAAAAAAATTTAATTTTCATTACTTGCACTTTCATGTTAAATTTGGATTCAATTCTTGTTGTAGAAGGTTGTCAGATGTTCTGATTTCATTTAAATGATGGTTCATCTTATACAGGACGTTCAAAGTTAACTTACAATTTTTAGAAAATTCAAAACAACTTTCTCAACTTTTTTAAATGGAACCACCTTTTATGTCTTCTGCTTGATCGATAAATAATTAAAATATGAACATCTTTGTAATCACGTTCAAATGTCTATTCCTAAAGGTTGCCAAATTAATTTAAAAAAATGTTTCTTTCATACATAGGAGAACCGAAGTTTTACTGAAAATCGATCAGTATAGGCTTTGTAATGAGATGTTCTCAAGGCTTAATTCAGTCATTTTGAGCACTACATTACAGTAAAAGAATATTAGATTGCTTTTAGAGAAGCGAAAAACATTTCAGATGTAGTTGTTTGGTTTGTATTTTAAAATGAATATTTTTCTGTCACTACCGCTTTTCATTCAAATCAGTTTCATTTTGTAAAATTAATTTTGCCATAGTTTTTAGTGGAAAAGTTCCATCTAGAATCACAATATGTTTTTAAACAAGTTTTACGTAAATCTAAGTAAAACGAACGTCAACAAAAATCATTGTAATAGAAATTAAGTAAAATATTAAATATGTTTGTCTTTAAAGTATATTTTATACATATTCTTTAGATACATATACACTATACAGGGTGTCTCACGCTGACTGTCGGTTAGAAGTATATCAAGAACTGTAAAAGCTAGAAATTTGAAATTTTGCACATGCGACACGGAGTGTTTAATCTATTAAATAAAAATATTTTCCAAATGGCAGCACTTCCTGAAATACCGGAAGTGAGCATCAACATCTTTATTTTAAATACAAACCAGGCAATTTTTTTCACATTCTAATGTCTCATAAAATGTTTAGTAAGTATGTTTAAAATAATCGACGTATCAATTTTGATTGTTGAGAAAAAAATTTTTTTTCACTGAAAAATTTCAAAATCTTGTTTAGGAAATAAAATTGAAAGTCGAAAGTGGTAAATGGGATTTTAGGTACTCAATGTCAAAAGATTGAGACACAATGGTCTGAACGGATAATAAAAAATTGCCCGCGGTTAAATATCTATTTGACGTTATTTCCAGAGTTAAGAAAAATTTTAAAAAGTCTCTTTTTTTCAAATGGAATGCCTATTTAATTATCAGCCCATTCGATGCAGAAATAAATTTCCTTTAAATTGATATACCATGTTCCTATACCTAAAATCAATGATTACAGAGTTACCTATTTACATTTTTCTATTTAAATTTATAATTACATACTTTACAAAACATGGTTGGCTTTGAAAATTTTCAAAAAATAAAAGTGAAATAAAGGAAAACCACTTATTATTTCACTTTTACCCTTGGTTTAGTTTTCAGTGATGGATTGATGAGTCGTACGTTAATGACCCTTATGTAAATTTTTTCAACTTCACTTCACCTCACTCATGCCAATTGCTTCATTAATATTAAATCAACCTCTCTAATTAAGAGTAAGTATACTTAACTAGTCTTAGTTTTATGCTAAGTTAAACAATTGTAGTCTGATGTAGCCTGATGATGACACCAATGGTGTCGAAACATGTCGCAATACTGGAAAGTTTGATAAAATTTGGAATGTACGATATAGACTTACAATTATGTAAAAGGAACTTTTTCGATTGAAATTGTGACATATCATTACAAGTGGTAGGTTGTTGAATTTAAAAAACTTTAGAGAAACGGGAAATCTGGAAACAATACAATCAACCAAATCAAAATTAGCACCTGTTCCATTTCTGAGTAGGTAATTATTTTGGAGACTTTTCTTTAACAATGTTAACTTATATTATTCCAGTACCAGTCTAAACAATATACATCATTTGCATGAAGCTCACTGTAATCACCTACGCTTTTGAAAACAATTGTCGCAATTAAAATAATTTCTAGGCTGAAAATGCCAGTCTTACGACAATAAAATAAATTTAATTCCGTACGACTAGTGTTTACTTCAGTAAGTCTAACGAGCATTTCAATATTCTGCACGACTAACTTACACGATAATTTCATTTAACCTGTATGTTTGTAATAAGAAATACAAATACACCAATACGTGAGTTACGTACCTCATTCGTTAATTTCATGAGCGTGAAAGCATTCGAATTCCAATAACGATACAAACAGGATAATGCCATACCTGGAAAACATTTCCTTTCGGAAAGCTATTCGGACTTATTGTGTAGGTGCTGAAATTGCTTTTGCTACATAAACTACACGCAGTAGCTTTCCCTGGCACATCCCAAACTTAACGAGCCATACTTATTCTATTCGTGACATTTACATTACCAGAAAATCACAACACAACAGGTGCTCAACGCGCACGTTTGTATATTATTATTCCCCAAACCGAAAGCATACAAATTACACCCATTAACCTAATACTCTTTGCTTCCACAAACTGCAAAAAAAAAACAAATTACAGTCAAGACAACTCCTTAATGATTAGTTACACAATTACCATAAATTATCCATTAAACTACAATTGCATATTTTATCAAGTACTTGCTGTAAAATATTTACATAAATATGTGATATAATTTAAACTCAGCGACATTATCGTTTGAATCTTATTCAGATTTGTACAAACCACGAATACTTACTCCATTATTTTCATTTAGAGGAGTACGCTTACCTACCTACCCAAAATGTGGGTTATTCGCGTCGTGCCAGCCTTATCTTGCTACAATCAAAATTTTCATTTCAATTATTTTATAACAGTATAACGTGAATTTATCAACAAAACGTATTCGTTTAAAATCGATTAATCCATTCGTTGCGGTAGAACCTAATGTAGCATTAGTTATCCGAGAACAAAAATAAAATGTTTTATTCGTCAGACAATAGGAAATGGGAAAATGTATTGAATTGTTACGTATAAGTGAATCTAAACGGTTCAAGTGATGGGGAAGTGGAGATAAAATTTTAATTGGCATTTTAAAATTCCAACGTTGACATGCATGTTTACGATGCGTATTGAAAGTGAAATCAATTTCGTTTTCAATTTAAAAAAAACGTGTTTTATAGCGATATTATAAAATTGCGAAGTTTCAAAGTTTATATATTGAAATAATAATCTAATTTGAATTCAATTTTCTAAAATTACGTCTAAAGCATCTGGGACTGATTTACAAAACGTTGCATAAATTTGCCATTCAAACTTTTTTGGAAGCTCGTCAAATTATATTGAACTAATCTTCAATATTGTATTAGCTGACTAAGTGATTGTTAGTAAGTAGTTTAGATTTTTTGGTTTAAAAGCATTTATATCGACAAAAACAAAAAGAAATTCTCGTAAGTGATTGATTAATAATTATAATCAATCATACGTATGATATTGTAGTGTCAAGTACAAATTACAATGGAAATATTCAAAAATTAGAGTTGATTGGGTCCATAATTTTGATGTAAGGAATGGGGTAATTAAATGATAATAATCAGTGGTAGGTAATTCACAAAACCTTCCCCATAAATAACATTTATTAATGTAATAAATTTGACGATAAACGAAGTTGAAATTTAAGTTAATTACATTACGACATGTTTCGACAACGTGAAATTGTCATCATCAGGCTAAAATTAAAGAATACATAAAACTTTAGTTAATAATACTTACTCTAAATACAGGGTGTTTTTTTGGGAGCTTTAGTTAGACGTTTCTGGGAACGTTTTATAGGTAGATTTTTGAAAATTTGTACTTAGGGGTTACTCTGAAAACCGAATCGATCTAAAATATTTTCAAAATGGCAGCACTTCCGGAAATGCCGGAAGTAGCTACCAACTTCGTTATTTTAAATAGCAACCCCTATTTTTTATTGCATTTTTGGATTCTACGTGAAATTTCATAAATTTTGATACCAACATGTCAATATCTACAAGTTATGGTTTTTAAGTTATTTTCATTTATTTAAAAAAAATGGCGGGTGCAGACGGTACTTTAAGAATTCATTACTTGAAAACGGTTGTAGCTATGGCAACCGAGTTTTCATCAACGTATAGAGGAAGAAAAAGGCTTTCTTTTGGTGTACTTAAAAAAAAGTTATGTTGCGTACGACGTCACCTATGAGGCTCCAAATTTAAGAAATTTCAATGACTGAAAATTCAGTTTTTTTAAATGAAATGACCATTTTCTTACTATTGCATTTGATAGAGAATCAAAATGGGCATATTTTGGTATTACATGTTCCTATCCCTATCTTTAATAGTTTCTGACTTATTCTCATTTCATTGCAATACCATTTTTTTCGGATTTTTTAGTAGTTGGCCATGACCTTATGGCAAACGAATTTTGAACAAATCAAGTGATACTAAACCTTCACCTGTTATAGGTTAACATAAGTTTTTCATTAATGGAAAAAAATGGCGCGCAATGGTTTTACATATTAAGATTTTTGGAATCTAATTGTTATTTATGGTGAAATGGACAGAATCGCGTCACATGCTTGTCATACGTTCATTGAGAGATATCCAGAAAGACCGCGTCCTAGTGAACGTACCATCCGAACACTGGAATGAAGTTGTTTGAATTTTATTTTGGACGCTTTGTTTGAATATTTTTTGGGGAACATTACTTGGTTAGACGAGGCAAAATTTAGTAAAAATTTAATCGCCATAATTCGTATTGCTGGTGCCATGAAAATTCTTTTTTGAATGGAAATGTACACTTTCAAGAGTGCTGGAGTTTTATTGTACTTTGTGCGTTTAAAAATAACAATATTTTGTGTTTCCACATTTATCCAGAAAATTTGAATACAGAAAATACGTTTGCCAACTATTAAAAAATCCGAAAAAAATGGTATTGCAATGAAATGAGAATAAGTCAGAAACTATTTAAAATAACGAAGTTGGTAGCTACTTCCGGAATTTCCGGAAGTGCTGCCATTTTGAAAATATTTTAGATCGATTCGGCTTTCAGAGTAACCCCTAAGTACAAATTTTCAAAACGTCTAACTAAAGCTCAAAAAAAAACACCCTATATAGTAATTGATTGTGGTGAATGATGTGTGCTCAACTAAAGATTTAAGTTTGAAATGTGTCCCGTGGTGTAATTGTTTGTTATCCCTCAGTAAATTAACACTTTTATGAGAACATTCTGTATTGTCCGGTACAGACTCCCATCTCCCCCCCGCTTCCAGAAAATAGGGTTTCGCTTTCTTGTGTAATACAGAGCGCTTATTAACCCCCATCAACTCTTATTTCGTGAGAAGGTTGCAGTGGTATTCCTAGCTTTCATTTAGGTCCGTGAAGTTAGCGACCTCATCAGAACCACAAACGAAAATTTTGGTATGATTCGTTAGTGCTTCGTTTGTGCCTGTTTGTGTTCCGACAAAATCGATTGCGTTTTCGAGAAAACGGCATTTTCCGGGAGGCCGCTAAATTCAAGCCTCGTTGGAAGCACAAACGAAAAGTTTTGAATGATTCGTTAGTGCTTAGTTTGTGCTTGTTTGTGCTCGGGCAAGATCGATTGCGGCCCCATATGTTTTCGAGAAAACGGCATTTTCCAGGAGGCCGTTAACTTCACGCCTCGTTGGAAGCATATAAACGAAAAGTTTTGAATGATTCGTTAGTGCTTCGTTTGTGCCTGTTGGTACTCCGACAAAATCGATTGCGACCCCATACGTTTTCGAGAAAATGACATTTTTACCTATAAACAAAGTTTAATATTCGCAAAGTGTATTTTTCTGGAACTATTCGCCATGATATAGAAATATCCAATTTTGAGTTTATAGATACCGATTCATGTAGTAGCGCACAATTGATAAATCAATATATCAATTGAATCTAAAAGTTTATATTAAGAGCCGTGGTAGCATTTATTGCTACGGCTGATATAATGGACAAAAATGCTGTTGGTTATTTTATTACATAACATATGCCCGGCGATTGTATGCTATGTGGCAGGAATACAACGACTTAAGAAAAAGTATATTAAATATTACAAATGACACTGTTGTCACACCACATTTACTGTTTAAAGTTAACTTAAATTTAAAATATGTATGATTTTAGTGTACAGGAGTGGGTATAATAATATAAATACAGGGCACAGAAGTATACAATGTGTCCTTAAATAATTTTTTGTTTTGTTTGTAATAAATAACCTATCCCATGATTCGGAAATTGTCCTAAAAAACATGACGGGATTTAGCAGGTTAGTAAAAATTTTTGAAAAATATGAAAAATGGATAGTTACATCCAACAAATGTTTCCACAAATCTAAAGAACGCGATAATTTCGTTGTTGAAGTGACGTATCTGCTTTTCACATTCCCAAGATTTTACAGACACAACGTTGCAGAGCAATTAGTGTTTTTAAACTCGAGCTTCTTTCCTAAAGGGTTGTAAACTAAATCCGGTACGACATATATACAATTTATTGAAACCTTAACACAGGTGCTTTGTGTTTCCAATAAGGATTGAAGGTACTGTTTTCCGAGAAAACGCCATTTTCTCGAAAACGTATGGGGTCGCAATCGATTTTGTCTGAGCACAAACAGGCACAAACGAAGCACTAACGAATGATACCAAACTTTTCGTTTGTGCTGCCAAAGAGGCGCGAAGTTAGCGGCCTCCTGGAAAATGCCGTTTTCTCGAAAACGTGTGGGGTCACAATCGATTTTATCCGAGCACAAACAAAGCACTAACGAATCATTAAAAACTTTTCGTTTGTGCTTCCAACGAGGCGTGAATGATACCAAAATTTTCGTTTGTGCTTCTGATGAGGCCGCTAACTTCACGGACCTCTTTCATTTCCATTTGCAATTATGTATAGGAAGTTGAAGCGTTCAAATTCGCCCCTCAAATTTTATCATCAGCAGGTATTGTTTGGGGCGGACGCTGCTCATTGTCAAATCTTGATGGAGAAAACCCTCGTTTCTGGTATTGTTTTTTTCTAGCAATAACTGAAACTTAGACTCCCATGTCACTGGTAGCTCTTTTCACTAGCGTTCCTAGGATCTTGATAAAGGTCAGCTATTTTAGCCATACCCTTGCTGGTTCAATAATAATTGGGAAAATTAGCAGTGGGGAGAAAGACTTGTTTAGTAGCTTAAATTTAAGGAACGACTGCAGGAATCACGATTAAGTCTCTGACTTGATTTTTGGTATTTTCTTCATATCTAAGTATAGGTACAAAGGAGAAAAGCATTTTAGATACAGTTGCACTAAATAGCGAATGGCAATGTATGAATCAATTGATTTTACACGCTGACACAGTGATAGTGATTGCACGATTTCCCATTATCTCATCTTTGAAGTCTACAAGGCATAAATTTCTCATTTCAAGACCTAGCTCTTCACCAAAGTTAATAGCCATTTTATGACTTTCCAAAAAGGGTTATCATGTTTCGAAATTTACGCTTCGAGAAGCCAAATACTTAATTCTGATGATAAAGAACTGTGGTGCATGATTGAAAAAATTGTCATTGGGCCATAAAAATACAATGATGGAGCACAATAAACCTAAATGAGTGCAAGAATTGAATATGAATATATGTTCTACTTTTTGTACCCAACGAACTAAACCAAAACCAAATCGGGCATTACGTTAACTTTAATATGCTAGTCCTTTTAACATTATAATGTTACCAACACCCTTGTCTAACTAATGAAAATGAGTTAACTTTGTGATGTTAGGGCACAGAAGAAATACCTACGGATGCAGAAGCGACACTTACCCGTTTTCGCATATACCAATTTGTAATACGAAAATACTTTCTTTTAAGATGGCCGTCACACTAAAATTAACTAAAAGGAGATTGCAAACATTACAGAAACCGGCGAATGTGGCGTAAAAATTACTAAATACATACAGGGTTATTAGAAAGTTTGGAGACGGCGATTTATTGTCGTTAATATTCATTTTAGGAAAAATTGTTCAATACAAAAGTTGTTTATGTAATTTTTATCCATACTTGGGAATACTTCAATTTTTGTGATCTGCAATTGTTGCTGAGTACACCGTTCCGCATAATTTTTTTAAATGCGAACATATTACTTTTACCTCACCATTCGATACAGCATTTTTTACTCTTTAAAACAGCACTAAAGAAATTTTTTAAAAATTTATATTTTAATAACATTTTTTTCAAAAATACGCCGATACAAGTATTCACATGAAGTAGCTATATGGAAACAAAAAAAAGTTATGAATCAAAATCTTATCACTAAAAACAAATTAATAACTAAGTAATTTAAAGTAAGTGTTCAAATTGTCCTCCATTTGTCATTTGACAATGGCTCAGTCGAATTATAAAACCACCTACCTACTTGATGTAGGCGTTTTTTGGAAAAAAAATGTTCTTAAAATAAATTTGAAAAAAAATTTCTTTTGTGCTGTTTTATAGAGAAAAAAATCCTCTATCGAATAGTGAGGTAAAACTAATATGTTCGGATTTAAAAAAATTATGCGGAACGGGGTAACTCAGAAACAATTGCAGATCACAAAAATTAAAGTATTCCCAAGTATGGACAAAAATTACATAAACAACCTTTGTATTGAACAATTTTTCCTAAAATGAATATTAACGACAATAAATCGCCGTCTCCAAACTTTCTAATAACCCTGTATAACACATTTATAAAAAAGTTGTATATTTTATTTTATATATTGGATATTTTTAATAAACAGCACCGCCCAAATACTTGCTTTTAAGATCGCAATCTAGCGCATCAAACATCAAAGAAACCGCCGTAAGTGTCGCTTCTGCATCCGTAGGTATTTCTTCTGTGGTTAGGGCGTGAATAGTTCGACATTTACAGAGAAAGCAAGACGGTAGCACAATTGGCTATGTAACCCACATCACTGAATTTTAAAGTTTGGCGCTAGAATATGATATAGCAATAATATTCTCAAATAAATTGTAACTATTATGTAAAGCTACACACAAGCTGTGTAAATAAACCAATGAAAAGAGCACTGCCTATTCAAAACGTCCTTTGTTACCACCGACGGTTATTTACATTTGAGTTATTGGGTAATTTTGTGAGAAATTTGTAATTTTGTGCGGGTAGGTAGACCTAAGCTTTATATATTGTGGTCGCGTCAAATTCCCACATGTGGTCTATTCTCCTTTAAAACATATTAGTGGCAAAGTTGCGGTTTATATACTTTTCCACCAGATAGTCATAATTTGTTAAGGAGTCGTACTGACCTATTCTAAGGGAAATTCGTAATTTTACGAAAATAAGAGAAATAAAATTAAGGAAACCTTAATATTGTGTCATTATTTAAATTTTTTGACTGCGGTTACACTAAGTTTTGTAAAGTTACTAAAAGTTATGTGACTAAAACGATTTATATAATCTGGCTTTCAAATTTCCCAAGTGATGTGGAAAAATAAATTTCTAGCATTTACGACCGAGAATATTTTATATCTAACGACATTCATTTCATTCTCTTTTACTTATTATTATCGGCGGTACCGTGATTTAAAATACTTCGTATAAATTGCCTAAAATATACCTAGTTATTTCCTATATTACTCGACTTTCTGGTTTATCTTTATCGACAAGTACTTCGTTCGCTGTTTTGTCATCCAAGAAACGATTGCGTGTTGTCGGTAATGAAGCTTTCCGAAAGCATTATTTCCTAAATGAACCCTTAGCAATGTTCCCACAATTAGAAAGGAATTATTCTGTTACTTCCTTACACCCCAATTAATTTGCATATTCATGCAAACCTTCCTACAGCATTGACAATAAAGGTAGGATTACTAGAGAAGATGACTTTTGTAAAATGTAAGGACGTTATTATCAAGCTGAGAAATTGTCATTATTATTTTACTCGCGCCTTTGTGTATCACTACGTGAATGCAAATATGTCCAAAGTATCTCTCTTTCTACAATTGAAATTCAGTGCAGCTATACATCTAAAATTTCCCAAATTTTGTGCAAATTATTTCAATGTACACTATACCGAGCTTACGTTAACATCCTACTAACGGAAGTGGTATCGCAAAGATGGCGAACTTCTAGACTAAAGCGGCTTTAGTGAAGCCAAGTTTGAATGGGGAATGGATATAATCGTATGTTCACTTACTGTATTGTACAACTTTGGAAACTGTCACAACTGAAGGCGTAAAGTATTTCATTAGTCCTGTTAGACATAGTTTAACATTCGTCTCTAAATCATATCGTTACGTATTGTATGTGTATGGTCAAATTTTGTATGAAAGTTTCATTAGTAATGCTTTGGTGGAATTTTAAACCTTGTACGAGATTTTAAACCATGCAACACGTGAGCTATAGGTATCTGAGGATGGTACGGCTTTAATAATTACTATGTCCGACCGGAATTCCCCCGACATAGCGATCGTCTCAATTGAACAAGTGCAACAAGCTTGGAACACTAATCAAGAATGTGGTGCGTTGTCTGTGAGGCATGCTCTACAAGGTGATGATTCGGACAAATCCATTCTTTGAAAGTGCTCAGGTTCATTATTGAGAGCCCAGTGCTGCTTAACCGCAGTCAAACATCAACATCAACAATCAAATATCGGACTGGTGTGCGATACGCCGGGTTGAGGGTTATCGAGCTCACCTTTATATTGACGCGCGATTATGGATTATTGCATTTCCACCACGGACTCTGGTGTTTGTGTAAAGGCATAGGTGGTGATAAGTAGATTTAGAGGAAGGGCAAGTACCATAGGAACATTAGAGGAGTTTCTTAACAGGAAGAGAGAGGGCGTGGAGAAGGAGAAAGGGAGGAAAGGGAAGCAATTTTCAAGAGAAGTAAGGTGACAGGGAGATCTCCAAAAAAGAGTGGAGGCGGAAGTAATAGTGCAGAATTAGATATGGAGGACGTTACCAATAGTTTGAAATGTATTGTGTAAGAGATGAAGAGATTAAGGTTGGGGGTGGAGAGTCTGGAGAAGCGGGTAAAGGAGAGTAATGAAGAAATAAAGGCCCTAAGGGAGGAGATGAGATCTATGAAGGAAGAGCATGGTATGAAGGAAATAAGATGGGAAGAGGAAAGAAAAGATTTGAATGATAAGTTGCGTGCTATTGAGATACGAGTGGAGCAGCAGGAGATGAATGAGGAAAAGGAACATAGTGGTGAGGGGTTTAAAGACGGACGAACCGATGAGAGGCTTAAGAGATTTGCTAACGGAGAAGGTGGGGGTAAATGTGGAAATTAGGGAGGCGTGGGTAATGCGAAAGGGGACGGGAAGGGAGATAGTGGTAGGGGAGCTGGGGACTTAGAAGTTGTAGGGGAAGAGGGTAGATTGGGAATGACGACGATCTGACCTTAGAGGAAAGACGGATACAGGAAGAAATAAGGAAGATAGCGAAGGAGGAAAGGAAGAAATGGATGAAGACGAGGGTTGGGTATAGGAAAATATGGATAGGGGATAGGAGGTATGACTGGGATGGTGAAATAGGAGGGGTAAAGGTAGCGCAGGTGGAGGCCACGGGAAGGGAGTTAAAAAGATGTGTATAGGACACATGTTAGGGGAGAGTGAGGAGCTCAGAAAGGAATGATGGAGTTTGAAAGAAGTGCTGGGGGATGGCGGGGAAGGACTAAGGTGGATGTAAGAGGTAGGGGAAAGAAGAAGAATATAATGATTTATAAATAACAACATTTTTCTTAATACCCTGAATATCTTGAAGACCCACAAATAAATACATTGAACTTTTTATTTAATATTGATAATATAGTATCTCAATCTAAACTGAACATACGGTATATCTACAAACAAATACATTCAACTATTTACAAACTATAGTAGTCGAATATTTAAGTTATTATCTATACCAATATTTGATAGGGTTGGAATTGCATCCTTTTTTTAATTTATTTTTCAATAACGAACTAAAACATCTTAAAAGTGTAGCCCAAATGCTGTACTGGGTGGTCCAAATTGGACACGTTCTATGGAAACACCCTTTATTTTAAGAGATTTAAATAATATTTAACATAAATATAACAAGTGATGCATCAAAATTTAGGAAATTTTATTCTCTTTTCAAGAACACCAAAATATACCTAGGGTTTAGAGTCGTACACAAAAAACCGAAAACCCTATATAAAAAATATCTATCGCGATAGATTCTACATAAAAAAGTGTTCTAAGAAAGATTTTGCCGGAATGTTATAGAGCATTAAAGAAATCGACTAAATTCGAGAAATGCTCCCTAGCGGCCAAATGATTAGAATGTCCGTGAAGTTAGCCCCTCATATTCCGAATTTATATACAATTTGTTGCTTACTAATTAATAAGTAATTAGTAAGTATTTGTAAGCTAAAAATCTAAATTTGTAAGTGAATTTGCGAATTTATTTTAACAAAACCAGTTTTTGGGGCTACACTATCGGTAGCCCCATTATTTTGCAATATCAAAATTTTAGTAGCGTCATTAATTAGTAAGAATTTGTAATGAAGTTGCCAGAATTTGTAATCAAACGGTATCTCTTAAATTAAAAAAAAAACTGTTGTGCGGCTAACTTCTCGGGAGCCTCACCACTTTGAGGAACAATATTTTTTTTTGAATCCATATTTAGTACCTAAGTCATTTGTAACAATGTGTAAGCATAATCTCAAAATTTGTAAGCCACTTTATTGCAATCTACAGTCCAGAATACGCTTTGGGGGCTAACTTCACGAATGTCCAAAAACATAGAGAAGTGGTTGAATTTGTTTGCATCGTTAAGTAATAATTAGTAAGTTGTATGTATTAATTTGTAACCATAATTTCATTTGTTTAACCCAATTACAATGGCGCAAACTACGGTTAAAGTAGGTATGTCCCTATGTCCATAAAATACTACATACACATGGATTTCAAACTACCTCTTAATTTGTTACACGAATTATGTTATAAGAAAGCACAAATGAACTTCGCAATTGAACTTCCAATTTATTTTTTAAAAAATTGGGAGGAAATTCTCGGGCGCTTCATCTACATGTCATTGGCATATAAACATATTCGTTGCGTTAATAGTAATTAGAAATTGGTATGAAAGAAATGGTTCAATTTGTTTGTATCTCTACTCTCTAATGGTTGAATCTATTTGTACGTCTAAGTAACAATTAGTAAGTCGAATGTACTAAATTGTAAGCATAACTTTACAATTTTTAAGTCACTTTATTACTCTCTAGAATTCAAAATACGTTCTGGTGGGGCTAAAGTGACTTACAAATTATGAAATTATGCTTACAAATTAGTACATTCGACTTACTAATTGTTACTTAGAAGTACAAATAGATTCAACAATTTCTCCATGTTTTAAGACGTTCGTGAAAATAGCCGCACTAGAACGTATTTTGGACTCTAGAGAGAAATAAAGTGACTTACAATTTACAAATTGTGAAAATATGCTTACAAATTAGTACATGCGATTTACTAATTATTACTTAGAGAAAGAACAAATTGAACCATTTCTTTCATACCAATTTCTAATTACTATTAACGCAACGAATATGTTCATATGGCAATGTAGATGGAGCGCCCGAGAATTCCCTCCCAATTTTTTAAAGAATAACTTGGAAGTTCAGTGGCAAAGTTTATTTGTGCTTTCTAATAACATAATTGGTGTACTTAACAAATTCAGGGGTACTTTGAAATCTGTGTGCATGTAGTATTTTATGGACATAGATATACATACCTACTTTAACTTTAGTTTGCGCCATTGTAATTGGGTTAAAAAAAATGAGATTATGGTTACAAATTAATACATACAACTTACTAATTATTAGTTAACGATGCAAACAAATTCAACCACTTCTCTACGTTTTGGGACATTCGTGAAGTTAGCCCCCAAAGCGTATTCTGGACTGTAGATTGCAATAAAGTGTCTTACAAATTTTGAGATTATGCTTACAAATTTTTACAAATGACTTACTAAATATTGATTCAAAAAAATATTGTTCCTTAAAGTGGTGCGGCTCCCGAGAAGTTAGCCGCACAACAGTTTTTTTTAATTTAAGAGATACCGTTTGATTACAAATTCTTACAAATGACTTACTAATTAATGACACTACTAAAATTTTGATATTGCAAAATAATGGGGCTAACGATAATGTAGCCCCAAAAACTGTTTTTGTTAAAATAAATTCGGAAATTCACTTACAAATTTAGATTTTTAGCTTACAAACACTTACTAATTACTTACTAATTAGTAAGCAACAAATTGTATATAAATTCGTAATATGAGGGGCTAACTTCACGCACATATGATTAGAGATAGCTGAATTCTGTTTACGCTAGTGATTTTCTCATTAAAATTGAGCTCCAGACACCTAGGTCCATGTTTTTCTATCTCTTAAAATAAGGGGGGTTCCATAAGAAAATGTCCAATTTGGAGCAACCTGTACAGTGTAGTCCCCATAAATTTTATTATTGTGTGCAATTGCTGTTCCCCTTTTATAACTGTGGCCATAGCAAAATCAACACACCGTGCATTAGACGCTCGCGAACAGGTTAATAAGGCTGTCTGGGACGCGTGTCGCATTGTGTTAATGTAGGTAGTTACTAATTTAACATTATTCAGAATCGATAAAGACAGCATATAATCTTGAAAATTTCTTATTGGCGGCAAAGATCGATGATCTGGTAGAAATTAATGAAATTTTCTTCTTTTAATGTAGAAAATCTTGTTTAAACTACCACAAAATCCTATTCTCATTCATCATAGCGAGTCCTCCTTTTCGAATTGATTCATCATTTTCTTTGCAATGGACCGCATTGACTGAGAAATCTAGAAATTAAATTTTACAACCGCTAATAAAATGGAGGTACGTTTTCTGAATGACGACGTTAGGAAGTTAAATTAAATCCAGAGACCGCGACCGCGGCACAATCTAGTTGGACAATGAAATATTGAATTGTAGATTAAAAATGACATAAGCGAAAAAATAGGTTTTTGTTTTTTTAATTATTTTGCAATTTTATAGATTTGTACTGTACGGCCCCGTTTCGTGAAAATTATGCCCTTAACATCTTTTGTTAGTGTAAATACCCGCCTCAATACCAATAAAACAACCGATTCCGCTTTCTGCTTGTCTCATAAATTTATATACGTATTGCAATTGCAGCACACCATCTTTTGTATCTATACAAATTGGTAACATAAATTTTAGGTTAAACAAATAAAACGCGTTTTGGTACACTTTCTGGTTGTTATGAGAATATGAAATAAAATGCCAATAAAGTAAAGCCGTAAATTTCGGAAGGTTATTAGAAAATATCCGTGTTGCTTTCGCCCTTAGCCGCAACAAAAGGTGGAACTTTTTGACAAAGAGCTTCCCAATAAATCGACTACAAATAATTTTCACGCAACCATCCATTAACACCATACTTTCTTTTTCTACTTCTCCCTTCCGACAAACACATTCTTTACGAAATTATTTCACCAATTTTTATCCCACGTCACGTTTTATCTCCCATTAAAGTGGTAAAGCGTATCGTATATATCAAAATTGTTTCAAGAACGTCATAACAAAACCAAATAAATGTTTGTCACTAAAAACCAAAAATTTTACTCAAACGTAATAAAATTGAGACAAAATCCTGGGGAGTAATAAAACCTCATCAGGATTTCTCTTAGATAACGGCATTGGCGCGCTCACTATGAAAGCTCGGTTGTAAATTTCGTAATAGGAAATTTCATTGTTTTAGTTAAAGCATTGTTAGTGATTATACAATCAATTCCGAAACTTTGTGAAACTATCCGCACAATACCGTTATTTAGTAATTGTTACGTCAAAAGGGGTGAAACGTTTTTTTCACGAAATACGAGCTAAAGCTTCTGAAGTGATGTGTTAAGCTTACTGTAAAAAAATGTAAATTATAAGCACTTACTTCCCTTTAGGTACTTGGGGCGGTGAGATATACGCTTTATGAAGGGATGTATTAAATGTATATTTGTGTAATCGCTTCTGTTAAACTTATTTGAATTTAAAATTGAACGACAAATGAATAATATTGAACGCTTTCGACAAGGGCTGAGCTGGTTAACTTTGTCAACATTCAGTACGTGGCGATTTCAAATTATCTACGTACAATTTTATCTTCGAAAACCATTTCTAATTAGATTAATAAAGTGGGTTACACAAAGTAAACGTAATATAAATTTAACGAAAATCCCTTGTTACATAGTGCACGAATCCTTTTTTTGTGCTATCACTGTTTTCGGAGTTTCGCGTATTTGTGAATAAATAGAGATGGTCCAATTTATATTTTTATAAAAGAAGAAGCTCGCTCTTAATTAACTGAATTACACAAAAATTTTTTGTGCTTGTCGCTAATCTTGCTGAATATGTTGCACACTCGGGAAAAAGTTGACACTGTGGGGAATAAAACAGCATTCGTGCCATTAAAGTATAATGTGTCAAAAAACTATTTTCCGCTTTTTCTTTCGTTATTCCGAAGGGGAATGTCAATCATAATTTAAGTACAAATTCGGTAGATACGACTTATTATTAATTTATCCAGTTTTGAATTTTGTTAATTTATCATTTAGATCAATAATTACTTTGTTTACTTTTTTTCAGCGCGTCATTACATTAAGGACGGAATAAATTGAAAAGGGATCTTAAAGTCACATTCAGGCTTGTCGTTTTTGTTGTGTTAACAATAGAAATTTTCATCACATTTTCCATCTTAGAAAGGACATGTGTATATCTCAATCTTGTAAATTAGTTTTTTCCAATGTTCGGTGAAGTAAAAAGGTACAACCGATTATACCTACAAATATTTTTGCATTTTACGTGAAACTTTTCTAAGTAATTTCTGTAGACTTTCAGTTGTAAATCCTTTTAATCTGATGAAATCCTTTTTCGTAAAAACTTAGTCTTGCAGTTACATCGGTAACTTTCAGACATTAACAGTTACACCAAATTGATGGTTGGATAAACGTGCTATACATGTAAGTGGCTTCCTCCTATAAAATAAGTTCTTAGAGTTAACGTTTGATAATTGAAAAGTTTTTAGAATCTGAAAACTTATTTCCGTTTGAACCAAGTATTTAAGCTATCTATAATCCGAAATGTAACGCAAAAGCATAATTGTTAAAACTAGTCGATACGATTTTTAGGGTTCCTTGACCACAAATATTGGCACATATTGTATTGAAAAAAATCAAATACAGGCCATACGTAATAGGAATCCATGCCAATTGAATTTACTTTTGATACTTGAAACGGTACTGCTCCAAAAGGCTGATGAAATGCATTTCCAGTTGCCCACTAACAATACACATTCTCTTTCAAATGAAGTGAAATATGAACACTTTACAACAATAAATTGGCAACTGGCCTAAACACATTCTTAAACTTTATTATTTACTTGAATTACTATTTATTATTTATGTGTAGGTTAAAGTAATTTCATAACTTTGTTTGAATTAGAGAATTAGTGTAGCGAAATATGTTCTAGAAAACGTGATTTTCAGAATCAACAAAGTACATCTTTAATAAGACGTTAATGCAGGATTGATCCATTTTTGTTCGATAACAACATTGCAATAATGAAAAAACAACTCGCTGGTTAATTCGTATGCTCTTTGCCATTCCAAAAATGGTTATGCCATGTGATAAATAAAAACTAAGAAAAACACGATCATCTTGATTTATAAACTTAAAAATATATTTAACAACAAGAAGGAATTATATATTTTGCAGAATGAAATGGCCGCAACAGTGTAGTTCGCGAGTTTGGAGGAATGGAATGAAAACACAGTCAGCGGTTAAACACACTCGATCTTGTCGTACAAGCCACTATTCTTACAACGCGACAAACGACATCATCAGCATCATTAAAATTGATTAGTGCTATATTGCAAACATCTACTAAATTGTCCTTTTCTCTGTATATTTCTTCTACTTTCTTGGCAAGGTCTACACAATATCATTGACTAAAGAAGATTCCTCAATCAACGACAATATTCCAAACGTTTTTTTGACATAATCTGGAAACCTCTTTTTCTTTTGCAATTTTATTTTTGGGATACCATACCAATTCAATCGGATTAAACTTGAAGCCATTTTAATTTAACCTTTTTCTATTTTTTTTTATAAATATGCTGTCGAGATAATTCCAAAGTGATGCCGTCGTCATTTGGTTGAAGATATCGAGTTGTTTTAGTAAACGAACTTTTCTCTTGGTTAACCATTCAATTATATCTTCTTTTCTCCAGGAGGTCGTTCGGTTTCTAAACTCGAAATTTAACATTGTGTGATAAGGTGCTTGATCAAGCACGATCGCCGATTTGTCGAGTGTCACTCCCTCTACATATCGTAACCATTCTTCGTAAATTTTCAATGAAGCATTTAGCACAATCTGGTAAAAAATTGTTTTCGTTCCTGATGTCTAATATAATTATTCTTTGTCCAGATACAGAAGGTCGTTTGATTCCCTCTCCGTATCCCTTTATTTCTTCAATTTTTCCTCTATTGTATTGATCAAAACTGGAGGTAACAAATTCCACCCAAACAAATTTCCTTGAATGGTTTGCGCCGCACCAAGTTCAGCCAGTAAAAAATGTTCCATCTTGTTTCTCTATATCCTTTGATCGAGTATAATTATTCTGTTCTTTTAGCAGCTTTTGGCGTAGCGTGTCTGTTAGTCTTTGATGTAACTCTGGTTGAAAACTTTTTTCTAAATAAAAATTTAATATCTGTGAAATCATCCTCTTGGTTTTGCCTGTCACTGTCACAGCAGTACTTACCCGTTTCTCATTGGACACCCTTATGACACTTCTTTGGTTATTACCAACCTTTGTAACTTGATTAAGCACAATTTCACATTCTTTTTTCCGCTTCGAACTACGTTTTTATCCTTGGAACGATGTCTTAAACTCTGCACATTTGATCGTAAAAAATGTTACTTTACGATAAAAATCCAACTTTTGAAATTCCACTAATCAAATTTGTTTTCTTATAGACCATTCGACGACAATTAAATAATTAAAAATAGTTCCATTCAAAGTCGCTCCGTTTCGGAGATATCGGAGATTATCGTACAAATGATACTTACGGGTGGACCTGGTACACCCTTTGTACATTAGACTATCTTTTATGAAATAAACTAACATAATATGAACCCTCCTGCAATAAAAATTTCTTCATTTTTTGCTAAAAAAACAAAGTTAACCCCTTTGAATATTTTCTTGATAAAAATCCAACTTTCGAACAAATTTGTTTTCTTGTAGACCAAAGAGTGGTGGGCCTTTTATACTTAGACTTGATAAAATATTTTGGAAATCGGTCCAGTTTATGAAGGTTACTGTGGTTATTGAAATATTCACTAACGAATTTACTTAAAAGAGAAAGTGCAAATATGTTATAAAAAGTAACGCAGCAATGTTTGTCGCTTAGCGCGTATTAAACCGCGTCGTGGTTCTACCAAAGAGTATATAATAGGTAAGAGAAGCAATGTCCTTTAAAAATAGCGTCATGATAAAAGTTAGTCCGCCGCTTTAGAGCGCTACTGTCGGCCCCCTAGTAGAGGACTAACGAAGTAATGTAACGCGAAATCGAAACCCTGTAAAAATTTACCGTTTTTATTTTACGATGTTGTGACATTTACCTGTCCATTCATTTGATTTTCTTGCTTTATACGATAACTTGTTTGAGGACTTATTTGGTTTCAAATATACCTTTTTAATTCAAAAGAAAATTTGTCAGGTGTATGTAATTCAAATCTGCTTAATAATAAGGGATTGACACTCAGTTACCTACTGCATCTTTGAAAACACTAAACTAGTTATGGCAACGTTGTAAGACCTTTTAGAAAAACGAATTCTTTTATCTCCGTCTTTCAATAGTCTGAAACTACTTTTAGGACAAAAATGTAAAAATAAAGAAATATGCAACCCAACGTACATACCTCCGAAAAAGCCCATTACTTTAGCTCTCTTTCTATTATATACTCGTTGGTTATACTATATTATACCTATGCCTCTCTCTTGCTAAATAAGATATTTTAAACCACAAAAACACCATATCTGACATGTAATTCTTCAAGCTACATATGTAATGAAAATTTCTCTACTTCGTTAATATTATTGCAAAAGAATAAGATTATTTACAAGCAATAAGTGAAAAGTTGCCACGTTTTAGCGAATTACATGAATTACATGAAGAAAATTATTTGCTTTTTTTTTATATCGTATACATTTAAAAGATATTGAGATACTTAATTCTCAAATTTTATTAACTTCAGATTGCAGATAAAATATTTATAGAGATCCAAAGTGAAACGTATTGAAAAATTATACGCTTTATAGTACTTTTTGTAAGGAAAATTGTGTGTTTGTAACGTACACGTGAATTACAGTTTACGATCGAATAAGATGTAACCACTTTGAAGCATATAAATTTCGATATCGTTATCGTTACCACCAAAATGCTTGATTTAACATCTCTGGCTTAGACAACTCGCAAAATTTTTCATCTTTTCTATGCCTTTGGACGCAACAACAATATCGTCCGCGTAGATTGAATTCGTGTCAACTCAGGTCTTCATCCTGTGGAGTATAGAAATGGATTAGTTTGGTTGTCTCTATTTGGCGGGGTTAAGGAATGTGGTACTTATATCTTTTGGCAAGTCTTGTCCTCACTCTAGTCCTAATTAATCTTGGTCTACTCCTTTCTTTTTTTGAGCTTTGTCTACTTCAACTATTAGATGTTCGTCTTCAAGATTCTCGGTGTTCATATCGATTTTGACAAGTGTTGGAGTAATCGTATCGACAATTTGATCAAATAAATATAAAAATATTTTATGTTGGTTTCAAATCTCATCAAAGGAACTTACGTCGCCTTGTCATTGAACAAACAAATCCTGTATGCCTACACTCGGCTGTGGCTTAAGGCCTACCTAACACTCAGAAACTTAATGTTCTGCAATTGCTTACATTCGGTTTTTTACTATTTTATATTTCATGATGCGTTTTCCCACAAACGCTTTTTGTGGAAGAGCGCCAGAAGGGCCGGTTGGATGACTAGACCACGAACCGTATCCTAGCAAAATTCTGTTCTTCTTTTCCGCGATCCCGTTCTTTTTTTACAGACTTACATTGGATAGGGGGACATTAAATACGAGTACATTTAAATTACGAAAAATTGATTTATCCGCAAGAAAAATGTAAAGCTCTTAGTTGACGTAATTCAATTTTGATAACAAAATCCATTGAAATTAGTTTCACGACTGAAAATACAGTTTACCATAACAATCCGAAAAAGACCATATACTTTATCTCGAACTATTTTGTGTGTGAAATTTTTTTTTATCCAATAAAACCAGGATTAATTAAGCGTTATATATGCGTTATAAACCTTCCACATTTCACTTTATGCTTTTTTGCCTCACTTGAAAATGCATGATTTGATTATTCCGTCATTTCATATATAACCTTTTCCAGTAAAATTTTTAGCGCGTATTCTTTTTTACGCACAGAACGAGTGCCTCCATTATATCCGTTTAATATTAATAAATAACTTAGTTTTGTATTCAAGTTAATCTACTATGTACAATTTAGCTACTTAGAATTATAATTTTAATTCGCTTCTACTTTAATTATTTAAGCTTGATTATGAATTCAGAGCGTAGATCTCTACCTTCCTGCTGTGTCGTAGCGTTCCTAAATTAAATTTGATTCATATTCCGTTTCACTGCAGTTCATTTGTTCTCGATCTCCAGACAGTATTATTTATAGCCCTTGTAGAAGTTGAATTATTTGGTGAATATATTGGGTAAAAAATGTTCCTTCTCATAATTTCCCTTTTTTATTAAAACAGCTGAAACAATAACATTTTCTCATTGGTTGTAAATGCACCTGCAGACATCATTTTTTTATTTCGAGATCGACGATTTTTAATGCTCCCAAAGTTTCTGCAAATAATCTGTCAATTAAACAATATTTAGAAAACAACCAAAACTCTGTGTCGTATGTCAAAAGCTCTACAAATACAATAGTAATCAAGGGCAATTCATAAACCTTTATTTGAAATACAAGAGACTGCACAGCTTGGTGTATTATGAAAATTATCTACCTATCAAATGTCACTTATCGACTTGCAAGAAATTGCTGTGGGTTATCAGTCGCCACAACTTTAGCTAACATTCACATTGTATTTAAAAAAAAGTTAAGAATGCTATTCTAGCACTGCCATAGACCGAACAAATTCGGCCCTTTTTATCAGTGATGAATATTTATCGAGTAAAAAAGAGAGATAAAAGTTTAATTTGAATATTCGTAAAAAACACATAAAATTGATATACCTATCATAATGTAGGGGTAATAAATTTTTCATATTTCAGACGCCATTTTGAAGGTGTTCCTTCGCAGCCAAATCTTCCCTCACTATTTCGATAAGCTACTTTCCCTGAATCTTTATTTTCATAATATAATAATTTCACTTTTTTCCCCATCACTCACACAGATACTCCTAAAATGTGGTTACGATTTGCGATATATTGAGTAGGGAAAGTAACTAAGGCAGAACATTCTACCAAACAAAAAATAGTTATTTGTGGGTATAACTAGAGAGTTTGACACACGAGAATTGAAAAAATATTTTCTTCTTGTGTTTTACACAAAATGTTTCCTAAAACTGCATATAATTAAAAAAATATCCATAAAATTTGCATTTTAACAGTTTACTGAATTCGTTTGTTTACCTGCAATAGATTTTCCAAGATTTCCAAGGCAGTTTTAGAAAAATAAAAATCACAGCGTTCCTTTGGATGTTATTTTGTAAAAACTTCTAAATTATGAATGATCGTAAAACGCAGATAATGACCATTTTTTGATTTTGAATGCGTGGTACACACTATTTTTTGGAAGCATTTACTAACAAAAAGTACCCTACCATCTACCATAATGTACGAATCTGCGTCAAGCATTTCACTGTTAGATTCCGTGTCACCCTCTTCATAATCTGATGTCATTTTCTTTTGATTCCTTAGTATTTGAAATGAACACCCTCTTTGTAACGATATCACCGTTTTTTTCCTAATTTCGTATCGAGTTGGTCTAGGAGTATCTGTAAGGATTTATGTCATTTTCTTCTAGCGATTATATTTTGAACAAAGTTTCGAGTTTTCGAAATGGTTTTATAACATGGCCTCACTTACAAGTTTTATGGTCCTCGAAGTTGTCAGAATGATGTCGAAGAATAGGATCGGATCATGCCAGCTCGTTGTCTGAAGATGACACAGACGATGGGCTTTCCTGAAACTTGGGCCTGGTAATCGTTGCAGATAAAAATTCGTTATTTGTGAAGACATTTCTGTCAAATAGGTAGATTCCAGTAGC
Organism: Pyrocoelia pectoralis; assembly: GCA_036250285.1. Classification (NCBI taxonomy): domain Eukaryota; kingdom Metazoa; phylum Arthropoda; class Insecta; order Coleoptera; family Lampyridae; genus Pyrocoelia; species Pyrocoelia pectoralis. The sequence continues at coordinate 4,996,096 of CM070075.1, read as the reverse complement.
CTTGAACGAAGAAATACGTGTTTTGCGATAAATGCCAGATAATAATTATTATTATAGATGACGATCGGTTTTTTGGCAATAACAAAGTTCCGTAAGCATCACCGCAACATCTTTTTAAAGATCATAAACTTTTATATCCAATAGCTGAAGTGGTGGTGAATCTGGTGGAGTTCCTTTCAACATACCTATAGTCATAATATCTTTTCTACGAAAAATCCAAAGGGAACCTAAGGCATTAATTACGCTACACATTGTTGTACCAGTGTATAACGTTCTCGTACAGTAATTTGCTCAACTTATCTCTCTCCTTTACCAGCAACTGCATGAGGTCGTTGCACTGTTGTCAGTACAGTTTGATTTGTATTGTGTGTATTTCCTGGACGTACTTTATATTTTTCAAATTCAGTTTACAAGTTACCAAAAAACTTGTTGACTATAAAATGTTTCTCTTCGTTTTTATGCACACGTTAAGTTTTCTAGACTCAACCTCACTCTCCCCTACCTTATTCTTCTAGTCTCTAACAAAATTTTAGAAAAAGAAGAACATGATAAAACCTAATATTTTCTAGCTGCGAAAATTAACCGTCATTAAAAAACAAATGATAAAGCTCTAGGGGGATGGTCCCCGTTGGTTCGGTTCCTGCACTGCGACTTTTTTGGTCTAATGTGCTCCCTTTGTCTACCCTTCTAGAATACCTGTATCTTCAGCAAGACCAGGATTAAATACCTGTATGTTTAGCGAAGTCCAGAATAGTTTAGTAGGGCGGCATATGCCAGACACACCGAGCTACGTTCGTTAACTTAACACAATTCTGATGGTCACCCACCAAGTACTGACCAGAGAAATGGTTGCTGAACTTTACTCAATACTTCTATGGATTGTGTATATCCACTCTGCCGTACTGCCGGCTAACCGTCATTAAGTTGCTCTTATGAGTTATAGTAACTGATGAATCTTACATCAAATTCTACCATACTGAAAGAGCCGTCATTGGTTTGATTAGAAATGTCCAAACCGACCGATAATTGAACTAAGAAAAGTCCAAATGGCAACTATGTTCTACTGATAAAATATTTATCTTGATTTAGGGTTGATTGGCATTTCAGCGATTTACGTTGCATTAGATCAATTACAGAATATTTATTTGTAGAATCGTTAGTTTTTTCCTAATTTGACCCACAACATTGCGTTCACGCCCTTTTGTAAAACTTCAATCACTCTCATTGTTCTTTTTTCCCCACTCTGATTAATCCACTTCATGCTTTTCGGTAATCTGATTACTACTGTTGGGATATAGTTTGTTATGAATTCGTGAGCTTACAAAAGCAACAGAAAGGTTCCGAAAATAAGGGCATTCGTTGTATTTTCATTATTCATCGTGATATCATTGGAAAGTAAAGAAAAGCTATTGAATTGGGGTTAACAAGAGAGGGCGTGATTGGGTCGCAATCTTCTGTCGTGTGCGGCTACAAAAATAAAGGAAAAATGAACAGTACGATTTTTATTATTTCACTACTATTTCAAGAAAATGACAATATTTTGTAAAAAGTTGATTAATATTGTATCAATTTCCATCAATTTGTAGAGTAGTAAAACGGAAACCATTTGCTCTTTTCGAATTTTCACAGAAGCATTTTTTTTTAACTTGTTTACTACTTCTATTCCGATTACTTTGGAAATAGTCGGAGCCTTATGTATATTTTACGAAATATTTTATTAGGCGGAGATCTTTAGTTCTTTGTGTAAATAATTTATCGTAAGTTGTCATAGTAAAAGTCCGCCACTCAATACTGAAAATGCTTTTTGATAACGTAACATACACGCGATAGAAATTACTCTTGTACGTGCCCTCTTATCTGTTTACAACAATAAAACTTAATTACACTGAAAACAATAGGAATCATCTTAAGCGAAATTAAATTTTAAGAACAGCATTGTGAATAAGATAAAGGAGAAATGCTTCGAAATTCTAAATGTCAGTAGCAAGGATTCAATATACTTTTTGTATTAATGCATCTTAAAGGATATTCAATAAAAATATCCTCAACTGTCTATAAAAAGAGGAGTTTTAGTAAACATTTTCCAAAGACTCAATATCACTTGAAAAGTGATGTGACATTCGATCTTTTATATTTCAATTTGAAGTTGTGTGATGGTCTTTTGTAAGTCAAAAGCTTCTCCGCCGTTATTGTAAAATCGATTATTTTTATCCATACTAAATGCGTCAATGGCAGCTGTGAAAAGAAGCCCTAAACGATTTCCGTGTATCATTTTCCTAATTGTACTATGTAAATTTAACTTCATCAACTTTAAATCGGAGGCGTCCATAATTACCATTTATAATACGTACCAGAAAATGCAAATTTTTATATTTTATTTTAAAATATCAATCCACAGGGATTTATGATTGACATTCATTTTAATTAGTATTTGCACATCGTTTCCTCCGCTGGACAAATATCCAAAATTTGGGGGAAATTTTTCTTCTAGAACCGTAATTACGTCGAAACTGTTTAAATTTTATCATGTTATGAGATTCCATTTTAAACTTGATATTAAAATTAAGCCTTTTAATAACGCGATTTACTGAATTCAGTTATCGTTCATTTTAATAGACGGGGCACAATACTGAAATTTTTGCAAGTTCGAAATTAAATTAAAAATTTTAATTATTTTCCGCTAATTTTGTTTGCCAAATATTTACAAATATATTATTATATACGTTCCCAAACTACAAAATGTTAAAGAGTTCCTTGTTGTTTTCTCGCTAATATTTGGTACAAATATGCGGAAAAGTTTTAAATTCAACCCTACTGATTATTATTCATTGTTTTAGATTGACTGGTTTTCATTAGCCCAATTGGTAATTATTAGGGTTGGAGAAATAAAGGCTAACATGTATAGATAATTGTTGAATCAAATATGGCCCTAAGTTTAACCTACCATACACATCCCATAAAAATATCCCTATAGATCATATTATCACTAACATTGAAACGAAAATTACACACTTAACCCACGATATACAAAACAACATACGTTCTAAAACTTGCAACTCAATTACTAATCATCTACAAAAAATGAAACATACCTCACCAAATACACAACACACACTACACCCTAACTACTTACAAGTACCCAACATTACAAGCGCTATTCCTATAACATTACACCCAAAACAACTACACTACGCTAAAAATTATCTCAAAACTCACAAAGAACTAATAGTATGTGAAGCTGATAAAACGCAAAAAACTGTCATCATGACAATGTCTGATTACACAACAAAAATGCACGACCTACTAAATGACAATCAAACCTACTCCTTAATCAAAAAAGACCCAACCACGGCTATTCAAAATAAATGCAATAACATCGTGAAACATTGGCTCAAAAATAAAAACATTGACACTCCCACGTACAAACAATTAATTAACTACACTGGCACACCCTCCAAAATATATGGACTACCTAAACTCCATAAGGACAATATCCCACTCCGACCTATAGTAGCCACGTGTAATAGCCCCGTATATTATTTATCAAAATACTTATCTAAAATTATTTCAAATGTAACCGCCCTTAATAAGAACATCATTAAAAATTCTTGGCAATTTAAAGAAACACTTAAACATATTCAAATTCCGCCTACACATATTATCTTCTCGCTAGACATCAAATCCATGTACACCAACATCCCCCTTGAACTAGTCACCTCGTCCCTACACAACAACTGGAAATTAATTAAAAAACACACTAGCATCCCAAAAAATGAATTCATCGAGGCAATAAAATTCGTACTTAAGTCAACCTATTTCACCTTTCAAAATCAATTGTACAGCCAAACACAAGGGCTAGCAATGGGGCAACCCCTCTCATCAATAATTGCAGACTTGGTCATTGGTGATATTGAAGTAAACATACTTAAAGATTTTCATAACATAACCATGTACCATAGATACGTGGACGATATAATTGTCATCGCACACTCTGATCAAGTAAACAACATCCTTAATAAATTTAACAACGTACATCCACTGCTGGAATTCACTCTAGAACTTGAAAATAATAATATACTAAATTTCCTTGATATTTCACTATTACATAAACCTGACGGCTCTATTATCACCAATTGGTATCGTAAGGCCATCAAAACGGACCGTTACATTAATTTTCACTCAAACACCCCCGTAGCCTACAAAAAATCAATAATATATGGCCTGGTTGATCGGGCTATCAAACTTTCGTCTCAACAATATCATAAAGACAACATAAACATAATTAAAAAAATCCTAATGAACAACAACTACCCACTTGACTTTATCAACAAAAATATTAACAATCGTTTACTTCACATCAAAAAAAATAATAACAGCATTACCCCAATTGTAAACAAACATTACGAAATTAACGACCTACAACCCAACTGCCTTGGCATCGAATTCAATCATCACCATACAACAACCCTCACACAATACATTACCTTACCCTACATAAAACACCTCTCAGAAAACCTTAAAAAACATTACACGAACATAATCTAACCGTAATCTTCAAAAATTACAATACTATAAAAAACACACTTTACACTAAACTTAAAGACCCTACCCAACTCTTCACAAACAGTAACATCGTCTACCAGCTCAATTGCAATAGTTGCATTGCAACATACATAGGCCAGACCAAGCAACAACTAAAACAGCGGATCCAACAACATAAAAAGTCAATTAAAAATTCGCTCCAAAATCCGCAAAACCCCCAAACTGCATTAATTGAACATAGCATCAGTAACCTACACACGTTCAATTATGAAAACCCAATAATACTACATAAAGAAACACATTTACAAAAAAGACTCCTACTTGAGATGATTGAAATTAAAAAAAATAAACATTCCATTAATTTTCGCACTGACATCCAAAATTTGAGCCACCTATATCACATGTTAATTAACGTTAACAAATAAATCTTAAATTTACACCTTATACTTTCTTCCAGAATTAGCTCTATACTTTATTCAGTCGCCTTGAAGATTTTGCAAATTCATAATATGACGCTTGCGCGTACATTAACTCGAATTACCAAGAATACGTGCACGTTGATGGTGTCCAGATTTTATAGTATTTTAAATTTTTAACTTTAACGTAACAATATATTAATAAATGATTGTGGAGGTAAAAAATTCCCTCCCCTATTGACTGCGTCTTTAATAACGCATGAGTTACAATTCTTCACCATATAATTATAAATCAAAAAAAAAAAAAAAAAATTTATTTATACTTTTAACATGTAAGTATGCTTATATATTATGACATCCATTTTGTTCTCACCTCATAGTCAAGTTGCAAAAGAAAAATTGATCATTTACATTTACTCATAATAACAGTACTACCTACTTGCTTCCAAATATTAACCATCACAATTGTTACAGAAATTATCAAGTTATGATTATGCCTATAAGATAGGCGAAACGTCAACTTTTAAATAAAACATTGTTCAACAATTATCTATACATGTTAGCCTTTATTTCTCCAACCCTAATAATTATTCATTGTAGTTGATAAATTATCCTTTCACTTCTGGTTTGAGTTTCTCGTAACAGTTAATAAGCTTTAATTATATTTTATCCAGTAACTCTGGAAAGTATTGCAATACAAACGGAGTGTCATCAATGGCAATATAGAAATCGCTTTTTATTGAGAGTAGCCATAAAAATCATTCCGTTACATACAATAAACGGCTTTAAATCACAGCAATAATAAAGTTTTAAATGCCCGAGGAATCGAGTTTTAGAAAGAATCGACATTTATATAACGGTTATAAATTTGAAGAGCTTGATATGAAATGCATAGGTAAACGTTCCCAACATGAAAACTGTATATTTGTTTTTTTTTCAATTCTCTTTGATATTATAGTATGTAATGGAAATTACTAGGTACGGAATTTGAAACTTGCTCCTCAGCCCTGTATTTTTGTTGCTAAATTCAGTAAGAAGTAGTCACCGTCCCAAGTATCTGTCTGGTAGATCTGTGGATTTTAGAAATTAACACCTTCCTCCCTTCTGTGATTATACATATACTGTTCATTTAAAATACTCTTAACATTTCCCGTTTTACTTTTTCTTGTAACGGTTCTACTCTTTCTTCAGGCTTTCTGTCCTTTTGTATCTGACCCTTTTACAGCACCTTTTTCTCTTAATTTCTCCAAATATAATCCACACACCTCCTCTGTTCCATACCTTCAATTTACTTTTTTCATTCATTTTTAATCTTCTCATCCCATAGTCGTACAATACCTCTGTAATCGAAGAAACAAATGAGCATTGTCTTGATGTTTGACTTCACTTGGCGAGCTTTTCTGGGACGAGTAGAGCCAGGTGTCTTCCACTAGCTTGATTGCTGCTTTGTTTTGGGGTCGATTCATCACCAGTAATCACCTTCGGATAAAATCCTCTGAATTGAACTCCACGATATTCCAGACATCTCACAGAGTTGATCAATGGTTCGGCGACGGTCTTCACGAACGAAAGCATTGATTTTGTCGACGTTTTCGTCACTTCTTGACGTTGAGGGGCGCCCTGAACGGGGTTGGTCTTCAAGTGACATGTCTCCATTTTTAAAACGTGAAAACCACTCGTAGACGCTGGTTTTACTTAGGGCAGCATCTCCATAAGCAATCTTAAGCATTACAATAGTTTCCGCGCCGATTTCCCCAACAGGAAACAAAATTTTACAGCTGCGCGTTGCTCTTGACAATCGGCCATAACGTTTTCGGCGAAATGGTAAAAGCTGTTTTACTAAAAAAAATCCCACTAGTGAACCGATGCACCCACAGTGACAGAACTTCGCACATTAACTCAGGAGACGTGTCCCTAACGGACACCTGGTCGAACAATGGATTCTTCCACTCTCACTCCCTCCCGCAGCCCAATTCCTCTTACTTTTGGGTCCCCCCTCGTGCATTAATAAGTAGATAAATTTATTTCTTTTGTAAAAATATCAAGTGTTACCACAATGTAATTCGAAATATGACAACCTGATACGAAGAACAAATAAGATTATTATTAAGAACACTTCGGTGCTTTATATTGAGAACTTTATATGAAAAAAAATCAAATTGGCCGCCAATAAACGCAATCGAATTAAGGTGTCACATACGTACTGAATTATACTACAACGCACTTATTCACGCAACTTGCACACAACACACTTAGTAAATAATTTATCCGTATGTATCCAAAAAAACCTAATTATTGAAATTTTCACAAATAAAGACCTTAATGAGATATTTTAGAAAATCTGTGGCTCAATAGATTCGCTGGATCTAGAAGACTGCATGTTTCACAACAAATACCACTTAGGCTTAATTTGAATGCCATTCAAACTTCGAATAACCTTCTTTGATGTAGTTTCATATTTTACAGTACCATTGAAGCTGCTGTTGATAGTGAACGAAATTAGTGAAAACACATTCAAATTATTGTACCTATGTAAGCTTTATAATCTGACTTATACGGAATATTTTCAGGGGACGATTTTAGTTCTGAAGTATAGCATTGGAGAAAACTTGAATAATCTACTTGTTTATTCAATTCGTCATCCTCCAGCAAATCTTTTGTGAGCGGTCACTCGATCATGTATTTTCATGTTAAGATACAATATACTAGAGATGTAACGCAAACATTCAAATCAGTCGCCTGTGTTCCTTTAAATCTAACGCATTACGACTTCAATGCAAGTTAATTCATATCATGTCTTACAATTTTTTTTTGTATTCACTTGGTCCATAAATGTGTTAATTACCGCAATTGTTGAGCCATATTTCTCGCAGTTAGTGAACTGAAAAAGACTTTGCTACTTTTTACTACGAAAGGATTGTAACAAAATGCCTTTTTTCTGTTTACAGATCAAGATCACTAAAGACACACTTTGATCTGTGAATATCAAAGTAAATAGTGAGTTTTGTTTTTACTACTGGTTCCACTAACTCAAATAGCACCACCGTTAGTGGTTTCTGTATTTGAGGGAATGTTTGACTTACCCGAAGCATATTTTCTGCGTCAGTTTGTCTTCTGTTTTCAACAGAAACTTTTTTGTGGTAACTAATACTAGCAACTTACCCACAATTACCATCGGCCTACGAATTTCTACAAGATATCTATTTCGTCAACCGTACGTCGACTCCCTCTCCTCTCCTCCTTTTGTTTTGTTATAATGCAGTGCAATGTCAGACTTACCTATAAGAAAATTCCCCGTTTGACACTGGTTTAGAAACGTGTGATACTACAACCTTGTAGAGAGTATACAGGTAAAAAAATGGGTTGTTAGTTCTTCTAGTTTTGTGGTTAAAAGTCCATTTTCTGTACAAAATTCTACACTATAAACACCACGGACACAGCACTCAATCGTACCAAAACAGAGATTAAATAAGTTCACGTTGACTTCTCTCGCACTACATTAGCGTGTTTCCCAGCAATATAATTAACTAAGTGATTGGAGTAAATCACATACAACAACGGCCCCAATAGAAAACCCGGTGAAACACCTCTTGTCACACTACGCAACTCCCTGAGAATGCCATTGTATTCAATTATTTGGTATCGTTTCGTAATGTAGGATTCAAATAGATTCAAAAGTGATTCCTCTTATTCCATACCTCGACAATTTTATGTAACGGTAAAGCGTGATCAACTGGGCCAAATGCCCGGGAAAACTCAATAAAGAAACATGACGCAGATGATTGATTATCTAATCCTAATGTACTAACTATTGTGTTCTGGCATTCACAAAGTGCCAGTAATGTGTTCCTGTACTTCACAAAGCCATGCTAACTAGATGATGATTTATTTTCAACACAAAATTTCATGAGTTGTTAACTCTTCGACACAGTAGAAAACAGGGTAAAATAGCTCTATAGTTATTGTAATCATTAGGGTCTCCCTTGCCTAGGCGCATGATTTAAGTAACACAAGTAGGCGCTTGGAGTCTGAAAGGACACCATAATGTAAAAGGCGAATAACCTTTACAAATGATTGCAAAAATGGGTGATTTTATTTTCACAACTTTATTAGATTTTAATAAATACATTTACATTTTAGGCAAACATAAATTACAGATAGTAATGTGCTGAACGCATACAATTTTTAACACTGTTCTTTACTTTTTTTGTCCTTATTTCTTGAACACACTTCACACCGGTTTCATTTTTCATTTACAGTATACTGAGATGTTCTATAGTAATATTGACGTCGAGTCTAACTTTTATTCGTTCGCGAATTTGTCTTGGAGTGACATTTGAAGCCAATCTTGTTAACACACGTAAATAGGCGCATGGGGTCATCTTTATCTTTTTAGAAGGAATATATTAAGTAAAAGTAAAAAATAGAAAAGTTGTAATATTTTTAAAAAGTATGAGGTCATATCTGATCCATGCGACTAACCAAGGCTTAAATATTGGCCTAACAAGTGACATTTTCTGTTTTGATGGAAACATTCCCATAATAAAATATTAATTAATTAAGTATGATATAGGATATAGGTTTAGAAATAAATTACTTTTTCTTTTTTAATAAATTGCTAGTTATACCGTCAAGACCGCAGGAGTCTGATAGTTTGAGTTTGGTAATGTGTTGTACGATGTCACTTTCACATACACGAATTAAAACAAGTTGGAAGTGGCAACACTCCATCCGTAAAGTCAAAGTTAGCATGATTTACCGTGTCACAAACTTAGTAAAGACATCATTGAATTAATTGGTGGCGTGATAATCATATAACTTTACTCCATTAATGAATTCTTTTTCGAGCTTCCTTGAAGTTCAGATACGACCCACCACATACGTTTCGATTTGTTGCTTGAATTTTTAATTCTACCATCATTAAATTTCTTGACAGATTTTGCCAGTTCTTGTTTATACTTAACGTTCAAATCATCCCTAACTGAAATGAATAACTCTAGGACATTTTGCAGACAAATCCTGCTAAATAGATATGTTTCAGTTGCACTATTTCCTTAGATAACCATAAAAGGTCTTATCAGCTGTTTTTTTATAGGGGAAACACAAATTTAAGTACCTAGTGTGAAATAGTCTCACTAAAGCTTGCAAAGGACATCTCAACTTCCTAGTTCGCATAGACACCCTGCCAGTCTTCCCTGTCTATTAAGCATTTGAAATGCTGAGTAGGTATATTATTGCAACTAAAATTTCGTTTATAAATATATTCCTTTTTAGATGTAATTTTAAAATTATTGTTATTGAATTTTAAGAACTGAGAATCTAACAGATTTAAATAATTTATATACTAGAGCTAATAATGAAGTTATTTATATATACGTGCCAGCGTTGACCGTTATCCTCGTAGACCATAAGAAGAGGATAGATCCGTAAAATGCGTACATTGTTTATTATTTATTATAAAATCTACATTGAAGTTACCGCCGATTATTAGCTTATGATCTTTGTTTGTCAGCTTTTCTAACAGACTATCAAATTTATTTATGAAAAATAGAAAATTTCTACTCTGCTAATTGCATAAAAAGAAATCAGGACCGAGCATACACTAAAGGATCCTAAACTACAGCGTATCCAACGAAATTTCCGACGCACGCCATAAATTTGATGACGCCAAGCAGAACGAAACTAAACTATCACTGCGGTTGAATTGTATTGAAGAATTACTATACTACAAAAGATTGAGGTTTGATCAACAAATTCTTGGACTCAACTTAACATCTAAAAGAAACAGGATTCAGTTTGGCATCGTTGGTTTTGAGTACCTACCAACCTTACAATAAAAATGTTACTTGATTTATCAAAGATTTCTTAGTGAAGTGTTAAGTTTGGAACGTCAATTTATAACATGCATCGGAAATTTTGTTAGATAAGGTTTAAAACTTTATTTGTGTCCATGGTCGACTGTATGTTGTGGATAGGGGTACCAAAATTGAACCATGAACCTATGAGATCACACACACGATATAGAATATTGCAGTCAGTGTTACCATTTGAAATTTGTTCGTTGAGTGAAAGATTTGTTATTCAATGCATTGTTACACACGTGTTGAATTACAGGAATTGCGGTCAATCGATTGAATTCGAAATGTTCTCGATATCTAATGGAATCTATGACAAATGAACAAACCACAAATGGCTTACTAGAACTTCAGGTTGTAAAAAGTAAGACAGGGAAGAAATCAAAATTCTACTTCATCAATTATTCATTTCGTATTTAACAGCACACGCTGAAGAATATTGTTTGACTGATGTATGTATTCGCGAGAATGTAGAAATAATGTGTACCTATTATACGAATATGAGGTTGACAATAAGTGTTATTAGTTATTACGGAAGGAAAAAAACTATAAATAGTACTAGCGCAAATTATAAAAAGAGATTTGCGTTACCAAATGAAACGCAATTGATCGACAACTAACAAGTTTACAAGTTTACTTTAATTTCAATAAAGTAGCGGATGTGGTTTGCCTTGTATATTTCGAATACCTGTTAAAAGTTGTCTGTATTTTAACTGATAAGATGAATTTCAATGTTCATAGAAATTATTACAAGTTAGTATTTTAGTGATCGCGATGGTCATCGCACGTACAACACTATAGTAATTATAAGGTATTAAAATACGTTTTAATTTCCGTTTTTTGGTGAACAATAGCTTAAAAATACTATATGGTTATGGTAACTTTCTCAAAAATGGACGTGGATGAACAAAATGCAACACACAGGTATGCAAAAATGAATATTTTATGCATTGGGCTATTTTATTACTAGATTACGGTGCACAATATTTGATATGGTTTATTGGAAAACCAACGTATCTTGATTCTAAAATTTTTACACCTTCACCATCTGTTGCCGTTCTGTCATAATTATAATCCCCCCCTTTTTGGCAATTTCGATAATGAAAATGATGCAACGTTAATCTATCAATCAAATTAATCAGATTCTTCCATCTTCTGAAGCAAGGGTCGATACCGTCTCGATATCTCTGTTAGTTAGACTATTTAGAAATTGATACAATTCCTATTAAAAAATAGCTGTCGATCGATGTCAATTGACCACAACTATAACAAGATCAAAATAGAAAAATGATTAGATATATTTTACACCTATATCTACGTAAGTTTAAATAGAGTGATTAAGCTGTTGGAGGACAAATCTTTGCACATTTAATTGTAGTTTCGGAAGCAATTTCCATTTTATCGAAAACAACGGCGATTTTAAATGCGCAAGAGAAACTAACTGAACGTGTAATACCTATGATAAAATAATATGCCAGTGAAAGGAAACAATGATTAAAATTGTAATAGCCTCCAACCCTCCCCCATATGTATATAACAGGAGGAACACTGTGCAGCTCTGGAAATCGTTGAGAACATTAGGTCTAAATAGCAATAAACAAGTAAACCAATTAAATTTATCAGATAATATAACGCTCGATGATATTAATGAATACTTCATTAACGTGGCTGCAACATCCAATGTTGATTCTAATCTCATTGAATACTACACTTCCAACAGAGTTAATAACAATAATAGTCTACACTTCAATAATATTAATAGAGAAGACATATATAGAATATTGAACACAATTAAATCTCAGGCGATTGGAGCGGATGGCATTTCCTTAAAAATGTTACAATTGGTGTTACCATACTGTATAGATGGATTGGTTAATATAATTAATACCTCCATTAGCACAGGAATTGTTCCAAAAATATGGAAAACTGCAATAATAAGACCTCTTCCTAAAATCTCTGTTGCTACCCCAGCTATCTCAAATAAGACCACTTAGCATACTTCCGACAATGTCAAAGATTGTCGAAAAATTTATAGCCGAACAACTAAGTCAATACCTAGAAGATAATTCTTTAGTACCTACCGTTCAGTCTGGGTTTAGGAAAAAACACAGTACTCAAACTGCTCTGCTTAAGGTCACAAATGATATACATATGGCTCTCGATAATTCTCAGATTACATTCCTCATACTTCTCGATCAGAGTAAAGCATTTGATCAAGTTGACCCAGAATTATTAACGGCAATGTTACAACACATAGGCTTTAATCATTCAGCATTAGCGTGGATGCACAATTATCTTCAAGGTCGTACTCAAGCAGTCTTATTGAAAAATGAGATGTCCAATTTTGGCCATACCCTTAAAGGTGTACCTCAGGGAAGTATTTTGGGGCCAATTCTCTTTACAATCTACACACGAGATATACTATCGTCTCTAAATCACTGCAAGGTACATTTATATGCAGACGATGTACAACTTTATACATCATGTGATGTGAATGAAATCACCCAAAACATAGATAAAATCAACGAGGATCTTAGCAGTCTAAATCTATGGTGCAGACGAAATGGGTTATCCCTGAATCCAGACAAGACCGTTGCACTCTGTATCAGCAATAAAATTAAAAGGGCCAGTATTGACATACATTCACATGTTTTAAGGATAAATGGAACACCCATTAAGTGGGTTACACATGCCAAGAATTTGGGAATTATCATCGATGAGGACTTAAACTTTCACAATCATGTGAATAGGGTATATGGCTTAGGTTACTCAAGACTAAAAGCTATATATCATTTAAAGCATTTACCTGCGGATATAAAACTTAAGCTGATACAGTCCCTCATCTACCCTATTATTGAATATTGTAGCACGGTGTATTACAATACATTGACTCAACATGATAAAAACAAAATCCAGAGGCTGCAAAATGGATGTTTGCGATTTGTATTTCACATACCTTTTAGGGATCATATTAGTCCATATCTCCGAAGTAACAATCTACTAAATATAGAGGGACGATTTAGCTATTTGCTATGCGTTTTTCTGTATAAAGTTTACAAACATCGGTCACCAGGATACTTATTAGATAGCTTAGAAAAGCGTTCTGACACACATACTGTTCACTTGCGTACTGATAGCTTCACGATACCTAAATTTAGAACTAGTAAATTTAGAGGTAGCTTTCGATACATGTTGGTTTCCACGCTTAACAAGATCTCAAATTATTTGGCGTATCCATTATGCGATTTTAAAAAAGCGATACTGGATATGTGTTTTGAACGAGCAACGTCAATGTAAAAATAACAAATTAATATATGTTACCTACTTTTTCTTTCTTTTTGTTTTGTTTTCGTTTTTATTATTATTTTGTTTTTTATTATTGTGATAATGATTATATTACCTGTCTTTAGAACTATGATCAACAATAAGAATATATAAATTAAGTTACATAGTGTTTAGACTAAGGCTGATAATAGATTGTGTATTGCAAATGGTGTCATTTAAGAATCAGTTAAAACAATTAGATATTAGTAACTTGTTTAACGTACGACTACTACAGTCAATATGTTTCATTAGGTTACACAGAATTATTAATATGGTGGATTAATTCATATAATATAATAAGTAAATAAGTCATTTAGTTATAAATTATTATATTATCTTATCTGCATGTCACAGTGATTACTGGAAGGGTGGAAGATCGCTACTAAGCGAACCCTATTCCATTTGTGATGTTAATATTTCACAATAAAGCATTATTATTATTATTATTATTATATGTATATACTTTCTTAAATTAGTTAATATTGCATTGTGCCACTATTTTTGACTACAAAAAGTTATTTTCGGACTTCGAATTACATTTACATCGCATTTTATATGTAGTTCGAAGCCCAAAGGTTACTTTTTGAAGCAGAATGCAATGCAACTATTTTAAATTATATGACGTAACATATTATATGAGGGATATTTGCAGTGTATTATAATTTCAAGCATCGTTTCCTCGTAATTTTTACCCCATTTGATGTCTAACATCGCCACAGATGAATTCAATCAACGAGAGTGAAAGCTAATATTTTAGGTGGAGTTGATTTGTCAGTTATAGCGTGTTAGAATGATGTATATGACGGTAAAATTTTGTGTATTAAGTACTTCTCCTATTATGGAACATTCATCAATAAATAATCTAGAAAATGTTACGAAGAAGAAACGGCTTTAATTTAAAAGCCATCTTGAGATGAGCCTAAAAAATATAATATTACATTAAGTAGAACATTGATAACCTTACTAAACGCCATATTAGTCTTAAAAGATCCTTTAGAAACCACACTAGAATTATTGTAGGGTTTCAGTTTAATATTTCTAGGACTCAAACAAATATCACTGAAATATTTGTTGTAAAAATCTTTCGGTATACAGAAACCTTTTATTTAGAATGCATTTTTAGCAACTTAATTTCTCATTCGTTTTGTTTTTTAGTTTGCAGTCACTTTATTGGCACAAATGGGCAGTCTTCAAGGTTAAACATATAAAATGAAGTCCAAAATTTATATTAATTAATAATAATAATCATATCCTCCTCATATCACGTGCAAAAATGACACCAATTGACTCCATCCATGTGGCTCCATGGCGGGTGCTAGAAAAATAATTTTATTGTCGTAAAAGCTCTTTTTCTACCACTGATTGTATATTATCATCTTCTCAATTCCTTGACTTGTCCGCAAGTAATCTTGTTGATATTGCTTTTTTCGAAATCCT
This sequence comes from Pyrocoelia pectoralis, assembly GCA_036250285.1. Classification (NCBI taxonomy): domain Eukaryota; kingdom Metazoa; phylum Arthropoda; class Insecta; order Coleoptera; family Lampyridae; genus Pyrocoelia; species Pyrocoelia pectoralis. The sequence goes on along the minus strand of CM070075.1, from coordinate 4,980,522 downwards.
TCAGAGAAAATGTTTGCATGTCATTCGCTAAAAGACAATAATGAGCTCAAAGTATTAAATTCTACAAGTTCACTAACTATGGAAATTAGTCACAGTAATCATTAATTTTCAAATAAAATGAGATTTGAAAAAAGTAATTAGTCTTGGGGTAGTCCATTCTCGCAAAGAGGGTAGTATTTTTAGAGTAATTAGTGCAGGAATCATAGCACATAGTTAGGTGAATCCAATATATAGACCCAGTTCATTTCTGTAAAATTCGTTACTCCTTCCTGGAGGGGAGCTTTATGGTTTCGTATTCAGATTTTGATGATATTACAATTTAATAATCTGAATTATTTATCGCGTAATGTACGGAAGCTTTAAATCACCAAATAGATCTTCTTCAGTTCAAATTTAAAATCGAATCATTGACTGGATTTCGGGATTTATGTAAGATGTGGTAATATAACTTGATTCCTAGCAAATCCTAAATCCTTTTATTCGATTAGAAAAGAAAGTTAATATAATTCAGTTTAAGTGTAATTCAGTTCTGTGCTACGGTATTATAGTTAATTGAAAATTAAATCGAACACCTTGCCCGAAATGTGCTTCGACTAACTAATAAAACGCAACTTTTTGCAAAATTCGGTCTTATCCATCAACATCATCATTTAGAGGTGGATTTCGAAGCGGTTTGAACTTAAATTTATGTAACCATCCGCGTGTTTTTCTTCAACATTTGTGGCGCCAGTTTTGCAATGTCTTTCCTTCAATAGAAAAAATAGTACTACATATTCGCTGATCATAATTTTTGCTTTTGAAGGTTTTCGACCAATATTGCACCATGTGCGCACCAAAAGGAGACAGACAACCTTTGCAGACGACTCCTGTGACTTGATAGTCGATTTGGCTTTAGATTGTGGTGGTGGACTCGATTTCACGCATTATTACGTATTGCATAAAAATCCTTTTCATTTCACTTAAATGGGTTTGAAGAAACGTTCTGCATCAACACGTCATTTTTGCTCCACACTCCGAACAGAGATTCCAAAGTGCAAGTCCAAATATTCCTGCCTAATAAATAAATTTTACATTATCAGAAAATACACGCATCCACTTTACGACCGTGAAAAACAATAGCTCCCTCATTTGGATGTTGAAGACGTTCAGCATTATTTTTGTCCCTATGGTACCACTAAAGCTCGTCAACCCACCAAATAATGGTAGCTTTCGGCGGAGCAGATTCCTTTACGACACTTTTCAAGTTATTCCTGAACTTGAACGGTATTTCTTTCCACCAGAAATTATTGTTTAATCAACACACAAAATTTCCTTTTAAGGTTATACGAAATGTCTTTAAATTTGAGCACGTATCATATGAATATTGATACTTAACTGTAAATGGTACGGATTTAATACCGAATTTGTGTTATTTCTGGAATTTCGACGACTATAAATAACGTCGAAGTACTGTTGAAGACTCCATGAAGAATCACATACCTACTAATCAATATCATATTAAATTATCAAAAATTTCTATACTTATTACGTGGGACCAAAAACAAGTCGTTTTCTCATTTTTTAGTACTTCAAATTTAAAAAGATTGGAGTGCTCACGGCACCATATTTAGGACCTTTCTCATTAACCTTATCGGTTTATGGTTTCCTTTTTGTAACGTTTCAATCGATTTTATTATCTCAGAGTGACGGAAAAAGGTTCAACTTCAAATGAATTTTTAGATACTGAAAGATAGGTATATTATACTAACGTCTTGAATGGGAATTGTGCTACCTATCCATATAACGCAAAGTAACATTTTGCGCTTACCCCCTCCTTTTAATATTAGTGAACTACTTTAATATGCGTCACGCTAAAAGATATAACGGACATAGATATTAATTAATCCTTCCTCTTCCCACTTTACTGTCAGTCAACCGAAAATTAATGAATTGCTTTTTTTTGAGGAACAGAAGCAGATAAAAACGGGATTGACATTTAAAAATAACGATATTAATTACTGACGTTCTTTTTACTGTTACTTTCATTTTTTGCACAACTCGCGTACGCTTTGATTTGAAGTGACGAATATATCATAACCCTCATTTAATAGAAGGGGAGGAAGGGGGGGCTTTCAGGCGAACTCTTTCATTAATTTTATCTTCAACACAAGCACAAGATTTAGTATCATTTAACGGTATATTGAGAGCCTAATTTAATTAGACAGGTTCTTTTCCAAGTGTCCTCACGGATTTTTCGTCGCGGTCCTTAAGAGATAATAAAGTTTATTTGAAGACTCTTAAAATATTTTTTGACTTTATATTTAATTTCGAACGCTCGTTGTCGTATGGAAAAGTAAAGGTTTTCCTTGCCACAAAGTAGACGCTCTAATAAAATGAATCGATTCCGCTTAAATTCGACCTAAAACAAAACAATTATAAATTGCAGTCCATTTATAACTACCTTAAAATTCTATTAATAAAGGAAACGCTTCTTGAAAATTTATGGTTACCTCATTAAAACTTCTGCATGGGGACTATAAACTTTGAAACCATTTCTGTTATAGACAGTGTCTATCGCCAAGTTAGCTCTTTTGCTCCTACTTTAATAAATTTACCGACATACCGTTCATCGAGTTACCTAAATTTATTGATTTAATTAAAGTTAATGGCCATTTTTTTACAAAATCGATATCAAAAGTGCTGTATTTCATAAAGTTGTAAGTAAATTTTACACTCGAAGTGTCCTTCATTCGATCATTAGGCCGATGATGGGTTGTTTTGGTCTTTAGGTCTTTAGGTTAGTCAATATTATTTACGCTTAGAGAATAAAAAGAATCATGACGTGAGTTGAAGAAATGGTTTTTCACAATAATTAGTCTTTCGATATTTATCATCATTGTTAATGAACCATCAGACTAAATCTTACGAGCGGTCAAGTAAGTCAAAAGTTTTCTATTTTAGATAGATTTTCATATACATCACAATGATGCACGACTTATTTCAAATAGCGTTGCAAAATCGAATTTGTCGCCGTTATAATTCGAATTCTGTTATTCCTCACAACGGAAAGTGCTTGAGAGAACTTCAAAATAGGTCTCAAGTTTGATTTAAATATCTATACATTCACGTTAAACGGTATTTGGCTGTTTAGTATTTCGCAGTTCTATTATTATTCAATTTAGGTACAACTATTTCCGTCAGTCGCATAACATTTATGGCATGAAGTAATAATGACACAAAGAACACTTAAAAACCGAAAGCTATTTGAAACATGTAATTAAAATTATAAAATTACACTTTTCATAGCAAAAGTTTTCACATAGAAAATATTTTATACGATACAAAAATTTGATGCGATAATATCGTTATGTCAGAGAAATTATTAAAGAATTTGTAAGAGCTGCGTAAAACCTGGATTCCTAATTTATGTTTGTTGGTGAACCTTATAATACTTTTGTATAGCATTTTTCTATCCATTTTAATGCCACAATTATTTTTAAAACTACTTTCAGTTTACGGAGTAGAAAATTTTAAGGAAAAGGTGATTAAATTGAAGCTTTTCCTTTTCAAAAGAGATCGATATCGTGTTTTTTTAATTTAAAAGTAGCACGATTGTTAAATTTGGCCTTAAAAAGAATTTCATTAAAGATAGCGATGTATTTAAATATATTTTCAAATTAAAAGTGATTACTAACAGTTTAATCATTGCATTATATACACTTTTTTAACTTTGTGGTAGTATAACACAATGATACATCATATCCAAAGTAGTTGATTCAAAACTGATATAAAAACCTAATAGTATGAGAATAAAGAGACACTTTCATTAGTATTTTTTCTAATTCTAAACGATCAGTAGGATACGTTTGAAACTATGGGAAATTAATTCAAAGTACTTTGTATTTTATTCCCAAAATTACAAAATGTTGAAATATAAACCCATGTAACTAGTTAAATTGGTATAGGTATAGTGTAGATCTTATAGTTTATATTTTCAATTTACTTATCATTGAAAAAAATAAGTAAGGCCTAGAAAAAACCACAGTTAAACTGTACGACAGCTAAAGTAATGGCCCAAGTTACATAACTTCTGCTTAAAATCAGTAGAGAAACAATAAAGATGAGGTGAATCCAATATACTCAGTTGTGTAACTATGGGAAAGGGGTGTAATATTGGTGGTTTATAACAAAAAGAAATAAACTTACCTATGTTAAGAAATAGACGCTTCTTTATTTATAATAGGAACAGTTTCTTCGCATTTGTTCTCTTCATCTTTATTCTCATCCTAATAACCGGCTATGTGCTATTTTGCATTTTTCCTAAAAGTTTTTGCGGCAACATTCGCAATTTAAATTTTTCTTATTCTCCTTCCTACCATGGCCCGATGATACTGAAATATTTATTATAAGTGCCAGAATGATACTTGGCTTAAGCAGCAATTGTGTCTTGTACTGTACACTATCCAGTCAAGGTTGAACAATTTTCCTCGCTCTTGTCTTTCTTCACATCTCAAACGAACGGTGTTCTTAAAAATCAGAGTTCGCAATTCTGTAGTTAATCTTCTTATTAGTATCCCTTTATTGTGTAGTTTTTCTTGGCTTCGAACTGCCTACAAGGGTTTAACAGAAAATAGCATCTTTTGATAACAATTATTCCATCTTCGCTTGAATTTCGAACCTGAATAGGGCTTACAATACGGGAAGAAATTTTGAATACCGGTTTTCAGTATTCAATCAATGTGAATCCTGGGATCCCGGTATTGAAACCGGTATTGACTTTTTTGGCTGCTGAAACTATTAAAGAGAAATAAAAAAAAACGCAAAGCTTAGAAATTTAATGTTTAAAATTCCAAATTCAAAGTATTAAAGTTAAGTATAAAGTTATTCAAATCCACATAAAATTCAAACATTTCGTATTCAAAGTAGAAATTTGAAATAAAAAATTGAAACTCAAAATATTAATGCTAATAAATCTCAAATTATAATTTGAAAATTCGACGCTCAAAAGCTTGAAAGTTGAAATATTAGAATTATTTAAAGTTAGAAATCCCATTGAAATTATCAATTTTGAAATTCAAATATACGTGTGTATTAATATGACGTGTGTAAGCTCAAGTATCGACACGAATAAATTATTATTATTATTATTATTATTAAATTTCAAAATTCGAAACGCACAATATTACTGCTATTTAAAGTTAAAAAGTTAAAATTAAATTCAAAATTGAAATTCGAAATAATAAACTCGCAATTACTATTTTGTAAATTCATAGTTAAAAATTGAAAACGTACCTAACAAAGGAAAATTGGCAGTGCCGTTTGAAAAATCAACTTACTTTTGGAGTTCGGGAAAAAGAGGGGAAGAGTGTACGCGTTGTTTTTTAGACATAAAGGCGGTGTTTGATAAAAAATGTAAACAGGGAAAAATTAGGGGAAAGGTTGAAGACATTGAACGTGGACGAGAACTTAGTGGGCATGATTGGGATGATAGTGGAAATGTACATAGGGACTAAGTGTAGGGTGAGGGAGGGGGAGGAACTTAGTGAACCCTTCAGGACAATGAATGGGTTGAGGCAGGGCTGCTCGTTGAGCCCCGGTCACTGGTGGCGAGGGAGGAAGAAGAAATGAGGAGCATGATGAGGGTGGTGAAAAGATATATGGAGAAAATCGGCTTGGAAGTAAACACAAAAAAGTCAAAAATGGTGGAATTCCAGAAGAAGAGAGGGAGAGAAAAGAGGGCGGTATGGAAGTGGGGGTTGGAGGATATAGTAAGTGTAGATGAAGTCACGTACTTGGGATACAGAATAAGTTATAATAACAGGGACGATGCGCAGATAAGGGAGCTGGTAAAGAAAGGAAATGGAATTGTGGGACAGGTATGGGGATTGGGGTAAAGGTGGATGGGAGGAGATGTGCGGAAAAGGAAGTGGCTCTTCGACAGGCTGGTAAAAAGTGTAGTGTGGGTCGAAAGGGAACAGATAGAAAGAATACAAGTGAAATACTGGTGATGGATGCTAGGGCTTGAAAGGGAAACTCCGGGGTATGTAGTGGAGAAGGAGATGAAGCTGGAAAAAATTAGAACTGTGGCGGGGAAGAGAGCGTGGAAAGGATGGGAATGGGAAGGCGGGAGGAAGGGGGGATCTTGAGAAGCTGTTGGAAAGAGGTGAAGAATAAGAAGATAACATATGGACAGGAAAGAAGAAGGTACTGGGAATAGCTGGGGATATAATAAGACGAGATGTGGATGTGGAAATGCAGGAGAGAAGGATGAAAATTAATGCAGGGAGATATAACAAGAAATACGGGGAGTTGGTGACAAACGATATACCGAGGTACCTCAGCGGTAAGGCCAGTCTAAGAAGGAAGAGGATAGTGGCACGGTTCACAGTGGGTAACGAAGAAAGGAATAATAAGTATTGGTGGGAGGAAGAAATGAGGGTGTGCAGGCTGTGTGGGTAGGGAAAGGAGACGATAGGGGGATATGGTGGAGGAATGTGGTGAGCTAAGGGAGCAGGAGAAAGGGGGGAGGGGAGTGTTAAGTGAAGGTGGAGAAGCGATAGAGTGGATAGAAAGTAGGAAAAGGAAAAGGTGGTAGACTATTGGGAAGGAGGACTGGAATAGCCAGGAACTGTGTAATTTGGTAGAAGTGTAAACCGTCCGGTTTACGTTAGTACATTCAGTAATATCGCATGGTCTTGGTCACGGCCTTCTAAGCTTTGTGATCCTTGCGATATTCCATTTTTTTGGACACATGCGGCTAAACGATTCATACTATGTGTGACACATAAAGTTGCACTAGAATTGATGAAGGAATATACAAGGCGTTCCATTTAAAAAAAATCATCTTTTGATATAAATCACTCTGTATAGACTTTGCGATTCAAATGAAAATATTTTAGGTTTGTAGCCTTACCATATTCCAGCAACTAACTTTCGAAATGTTCGTTAATAAACCCACAATCTTCCATCCACACACTATTGGCCCACCCTGTATACATACATACAATATTTTCCACTAATTTTATAAATAAAATGAATCCAAAATATCTTCTATTAAAATAAAATTAAATTAATACCGAAATACCGGTATTTAGTATGAATACCGGTTTTAAATACTGCACCAGTTTTGTCCGACATCCCGGTTTTCGAAATCCCGGAATTCCGTTGTTGTACGCCCTAAACCTGAATAACTTCGTCTTTCCTTTCCCGTGATTAGTTTTCACAATATCATGTAAAAGTTATTGCTGGACTAGCAACCTTCAACAAAAATACAAGGTAGGGAAACATGCAGTCGCAGTTTGCCCAAGACCCAATAGAAATCTTGTTAGTCTTCGGTGATTCACCGATCGCATTGTGGCAAACATGAGACAAGATGCTGGCAGCCGAGCTGGTGTTACCAAGCAGGAAGCAAGTCTAGCAACATCATACACACTACGAATAAAGGATAATAACAACACACGTCATTGAAATCTCAATTTGTATGCATTTGAAGTATGGTTCATCGGCAGGATTTGTACAAAGGCTTCATATAATCCCTATCGAAAGGGTTTCCTAGTAGTCCGAAGAATATCCATGAGAGGATGGTGGCGTGTTTGGGGAAAATAGTGAAATTTTGGTACAAGCAGTTGAAACAATTAGGTACCCAAATTGTGGGAGACCTATAGGGCTAAAATAAAGGTCAACGATCTGATGTTGGCTTTCTGCCCAGTAAGAATGAACGTTTTTGTAATCCTACACGAAGCGTATGGTTATGATTAATGACCGCCTACGGTATAACTATAAATATGCAATACGATTACTGATAAAGCTTTATAAATATAATAATTTTATGTGTCACTATAGAGAGAGGGTTATGAATTCGAAACAAATAAACACGAAACTTCATATTGATTTACTTATAGGTTATAACCCTTCGTAGTGGCACATAGTGCTTTAACTAAAGAAATAATAACCTATAATAAATACTGATGTGCTGAGTGGTATACAAAAGTCAAAAAGCGAAATAGCACCCGTTTATTGTAAAGTACACTAAGGGGCTGGGCGCAAAAGGGAAAATGAACAAATTAAGTAAAAAACCGTTTGATGAAAATATATAGTATAGGTATTTGTTTATTCTTCCGATCATCAATCTTTCGTGTCGAATGCAATTTATTCGGGCTGCAATTTTCTAAGGCGAATTGTAACAGACGTTTACATTTTTCCTGTTCTATTGTATTTGGATTTTATATACTTATAGACTTTCTACATTTGTCCATATTGGACTCGTGTGCAATTTAAAGGTATTGGATTTCATGCATCGTATCTCAAAATCACTCAAATATTACTGTAGCAGTCGTATATTGCAAGAAAATGTTCACATTGTTTTTATATTGTTTCAAACAAATCTGCATTGTAGAAATCCATATGCCAAAGGATATGTACGTTTTGTTAACATACGAAAAACGTATTCTTTCAGTTATGCTGCGGTTTTTAACGTAAATAAATATTGGATTATTCATCCTTGCGTAAGGATTATTGGTGCCGATTTTAAAATAAAATGGCATTAAAATTACCAACATTTAATAGGAGTAAATCGCCTCTTTATATATAAAATAAATTAATAATTGAAAGTATTTTTATCAAAGGAACGTAAAAAATCTGTTATAGTGGTTTGAGAGGATCACTAAAAAGGATATTTCTACCAATGTAATTCAATTTATATTATCCTCGTTTACAAAAAAAAAGATAACAGTAAATACAACCGTTCCAATCCATTTAAATTCCTTTATTATCCCCACATCATCGAATAGTAACAAAACATAAAATTTAGTTAAACTGCCGCACGTAGTTATAACCTAGTTTCATTTTAATGCGTCGATTATATTTACTTTTAAACTAGAACTATAGTTCGGAGAGAATTTAATTAACGATTTATGTCAATGGAAATTTAATAAATCCGTGACTTAGAGGTTATCCATTGGAGCTTAGCTCGCTTATTTCACTTTTGAAAGTTGGAATTGTTTGCAGGGTTTTGTTCTTTAGGGGCAGAAACTAACAAACTTTGTGTGAACCGTAATTGCATAAATTTATTATGTTTCTGTAAACGATATGCGCACTTATTTCCATAGTGGAAGTTTTCTTCGATTTCCTACGGAGGAAGGCTAATTAAATCCACGCCATTGTTTACTCTTATTTAGTCTTTTACCCAGTGTGACGGTTTTGAATTAATTGAGTTTAAATATAATATAATGGAAAAGTAAATGTAATTAATTATAAGAACTAAATTACTAGACATCTTCAACTTTAGAAATGAGATATTTACCTACTAGTATATCATGTTTTGGAAAATCAAATTAACCCCTGTCGTTTTGTTGTATGCTTCCGTCGACGTTAACATATTGCTAAAGTCTAGTTCGTGTCTAACTACAATCCACGTGCTAGTTATGCTAAATGTCAACGGATATCTAACTAGGAAAAGTTTCTTTCATTAAATGGTGTGCAATTCTTCTCAAATCATTTTGTGATAGGTTTTAGTAATTACTAGAAAAGTTTCTATTCATTGATTATTTGGAAATTTTGAAAATAGTCATACAAATGAAGTGACTAAATTTTTTAAGGAAGCCCTTGATAAATTTTTACATGAACATGGATCATACAAGCATAATCATTATTCATTATATAGTATCTTGAAGGCTGGACTACGATGCATTCTTGCTGGCTACAAACTTGAATTTACGAAAACGTTGTGTGTCAATTCTCTGTGTCTCTGTGAGGGAGAGAATCAATAACAGATTTCAGTGGTGACACATTGAACATTCCTAACCACTTTGGTAGCAAATATTACTGTTTCATTTGTATAATCCGTATTAGCCCTTTGGCCTTTGAGCAATGTAGTGGTACAATTATGAGATCATTATTTTAAATAACATCTACTAAGGGCGTGTAATGGACAATTCCAAGCACTCAAACCATTTCGACGTGCTTATTTTAAGGGGAAAATTATTGCGTTACTATCTTCTAATATTCAAAGTATATAAGTATATGATCGATTTTTTTTAACTGGATTACTATAAAATTTGTTCAATGCTTTAAGTACATTATTGCACTGAAACGTCTCGTAAATACGGGTAGAAATTTGATATCCCTAAGTTACCTATCTGATATTCGACGATATCTGATGCACCAATCTTCCATGAATTGAACGCTCTTCATTAAAAATAAGTAACTAGATGGATATATCATGTTTGCAAAATAATCAAGAACAAGAAAACTCAGAAAATGTCTTACCTAAAGGAAAAGACCATACGTTGTGACAGCTAATAAAACCGTCGAGACCGACCCTGGTCTCGTCTTGACGTTTCGAGACGATACTAATTTCGTCTCGCCTTTTCTCGACGGATCCAAGTTTCGTCGAGAGTCTTGAGTGGTCTCGAGGAGAGTTTTCTAAAGCCTTCAAATCAATTGGTTCTGCAGCATCGATAAATTTTTGAGTTATATGTATGAAAAATAAACATTAACGCTTCATAATTTACACTTAAATTCACTATAGCGAGTTTAGCTCAGTTTTTGATTCAGTTGTAGCCATAACTTAATTACTAATAAGTAATATTTATATACAGTAATACTGACGTCTCACTTTGAATATCAAGAACAACGATGCTAATTTGTATTAAAATAGTTATACATTTTCAATCCACTACTTGAAAACTTCCCTTACAAAATTTTAAATATTGAGAACCTAAAATCCCATTTCCCTAACTTTTACCACTTTCGACTTTCAATTTTATTTCCTAAACAAGATTTTGACATTTTTCAGTGAAAAAAAATTTTTTTCTCAACAATCAAAATTGATACGCCGATTATTTTAAGCACACTTACTAAACATTTTATGACACATCAGAATGCGAAAAAAAATTGCCTGGTTTGTATTTAAAATAAAGAAGTTGATGCTCACTTCCGGTATTTCCGGAAGTGCTGCCATTTGGAAAATATTTTTATTTAATAGATTAAACACTCCATGTCGCATGTGCAAAATTTCAAATTTCTAGCTTTTACAGTTCTTGATATACTTCTAACCGACGGTCACCGTGAGACACCCTGTATTCTAATGCACTTGCTCTGTATCTACTTTAAGTGAACTTTTAAATACACACGAATTTGTGAAGAATGATTTTCAAACTTTCCTATAATAGTAGTCGTTGAACTAAATTGCAACACAACAAACACCAAAAACCACAATCTTTTTATTAAATATTCAATTTTGTCCTAAGAGGCTTATGAAAATCTTAACTTATTCGTTCCTTGTCCTCCATTGCAATATACCATCATGATTATTGTCAGAGATATTACCTACTGTTCAATCTGTTTCTTGTAAATTCTTGTATCAATTCATATCCTTCAACTTCTCCCGAATTCAATTCCATACGATAGTCTTGTTCCCAACATTATTTTTGAACTAAATCACCTCGAACTGAAAGGTATTTTTATAATTGCTCCAAGCCGTGAACACCTTTTTTTTTATTCCGTTATGCTGATCCCAAAAAAAAATTATTGACCCCTTCTACATCATCGTCTTCAAATATTATTTCTTTAAGGGACTCTTTTGAAGTTTTGAGAATTAACTCGAAACCAAGCCTGGAAAGTAGGCTGCCATCATTAATGGCATTTATTATTCGCAAACCATTATGTACCGAAGCAATAGAACTTGTCACGTGAAAATTTTCTTCTTCTGTTTGCTTGGATGCAATAACAAAGACTCCTCTTTAGTTGCAATGACACTTTTGTAAATAGTTTACGAACAAAATTCCGTCAGAATCCCAGAAAATTGTGTCCATAAGGACTACAATCACGTGCTCGGTTGTATAGTAAAAAAACGGAACCAACTGGTGTCCCACCTGTAAGCCGCCAGTTTCTACTTTTTCCCTGAAAGGCGAGCGGGACGTGAGGAGGTGGTCTCTTACCCGCGCCCATCGCTGAAATTAAAGTTACTGATTAGCCACGTTTAAGTCTACCTTTCTTTTTTTCGTACAAGCTGAAAGGTCAAGGATGAATGTGTTGTTTATCTAGTTCCTTGAGGTTGTTGAAAAATTCAGTGGCATTTTGTCGAATTTTCAACTGTGACTTCTTTAAAATAAAGAGCGTGATGAAATGTGGCAATCATGCTGCCCATATTGCAATTAAGCAATGTGCAAACAATATATCTAGCGAAAAAGGGAAAATGTCTGCGCTCCTTCCATCGTTGAATCATGGAATCATGGGTGGTAAAGATATGCGAATGCCGATACTTTTAACTGGCCAATAATAGTGTCCATATTTTGCTCAACAGCTTGTTTAATTGTCACTTTATTCATTTTCAAAATTAATGGAATGTGGTATTTAATTTCTTGCGATTGTCACACTTGCTTTGGTTACCTATTGTAACAATTCCAGAAGATATCGGCCCCTTATTGGCATTTTTAGCAAATGCTGAGAAGAATTTCCATTGCGGCTCAACTGGATTGAACGACTTGTGTATGTGGCAACATGGAAATACTTGTATATTACAAGCCGCTATCTATGTTAAGGTAATACTACAACTATGTAGTTAGAGTGCAGTAAAATAAAAGTATTCATATTAGTTTGTTCAAAAACTGCTTTATTGTAAAACTGTGTTACTCTATGTTGATTTATTTAAAAGAAACCTAATGTCATGGTTTTGTTGTATTTGGCGCTTAACTATCCCTTATTATATTAATCATCTAGGATGGCTACAGTTGTTCAATTTTTAAGTATAAATAGTTTTTGTCTGACGTTTTTCATCTTATAAAAAAAATGTTTTTCTAAGTACTATTTTAAGTCTCTAATAGTCTAATTCCACATCAATTATACAATTAAAAATAAATCGCGTACATAATAGAAGATGATGAATGTAAATAAATCACTTTCAGCCAGTACATTAATAAATATTAAACCAATAAGTTACGCAAGTAAATCAAACACAAAGTTAGTTATATGAAACTATTTCAATTCAAACTAAATTTAACATCATTATGCACGATATGCAAGATTAAGTGAAATTAATACTTGTTCATCAAAGTAATTCGAGTAGTTCAAGTTCGATTATTGATAAACCATTTTTAATATTTATTTTCCACAATTATTTTGACACATCTTTTGCTACTACGTCGCGTGATGATTATGTTAATAAACATTAATTAATTTAATAGCAGTGCATTAAATCTTTATTTATCAATACCAAATCAAACACATTCTAAGGTTATTTAATTTACCTCAAATGGATAAAAGGGTAATAAAAATAGTTTGAAATGCACAATTTATTACGGAAGTTCGCCGTTATAGAGCCATTATTCGTGGAAATGTCTTTTCAAATTAAATTCATTGCGCCGAGGAAATAAACTAATATCGAAACCTCCAGGTTATTTTTCATTATAATTGTCTGTTAATGTATTATTCTGGATAATTTAATGTTTTCGAACTTTTACGCAAAGGAGGCGCGAAGTAAAATGATCAATTAAATCTATTTCATTATACTGTATTCATTGTAATGAGCACAATAACCAAATTAGAGATAATTGAAATAGTTTTACTGCTGTAACGCACGTACCGCGGGTACAAAATTGGCATTCATCAGAATTTCTACTGTTGCTTCTCATGCTTCTCAATAAATTTTCTTTTGAGTATAAATTAATGTATTGTAAAGAAGCCTAGCTTACCATTTTTTTCAAAAACTTTATTAGTAGGTAAATAGTACAAATACAATCGAGAATAACTATAGCAAGAAACAAGCCACAGAATTGTACAGATTAGATAATAAAGTGAAAAAAGAAAAAATCGGCAAAGATGGTCTTTTTGCAAGAATAAAACGAGGAAGAGTGGAGGAAAGTTTAGATAAATGGGCATAATATTTCCAAGAAGTGTGTGTGCAAGAAGAGAAAAAACGGGAGGCATAAATGAGGAAGTCTACACCCCAGCGAGAAAAAGCGGAGATCCACAGACGAAAATACCGGAAGAATAAGACGCGGTGCCAGAAGAGAGTTTCTGGATCATAATCAAAAAAGCTTGGTAAGGAGAAACGATACCAAGGAGATGTAAAAATCAATGATCTGTCCAATACATAATTCAGGACAAACTTCAAACTGGTGAGGACCCGAGCGTGCTTTGCAAAGTGTCCCCTTCTTTGATAATTATAGCAAGCCCACTCTTCCCTTTTTATTTGTTAGGATAGGGAACCTTACAGTTATCTGCAACACTGCAGTGTCTGTTGGTTTCCTAGCACAGTACACGATCAGGAGTAATGAGAACGAAAATGAGATAGTTCTATTCTATTGCAGTATTATTGACAATTTCGAATACATTACACACAAACTGCTTTACTAATATAAAGAAAAATAACAACTAATTTTCAAAACTGAAGCAATAGCAAAGGATACTGTAGTACACTATTTCAGCTACGGACTAATGCAAAAGCACACGGACTAAAACAAAGAAACGTTTATGAAACTTTTATGATTTATGACACGCTGGGCATTTATTTTTCAAAAAATGATAAACAAAAGGCACAACTAGTTGTTTTTTTTTCAAGTTGGACAGTAATTTATGACTTCATTGCAATACAGTTTTTTCAACATGACATTTAATTCATTTTCCTTAAGTAAGTAATTTATTTTCATTATCATAATAATTAGCTAATTAATAATGGCTTTGAAATTTCAATCTGGTTTTGGAAAAAGACTCCATCACAATTTGTATGGTAATGAGTTATATAAATGTTAAACTACTTCACAATCACACATTTTTCAACAAACTATGTGTTTTATTTATTATTTATACAAGTTAATGTACAATTTAAATTGCCAAATCCGTAGTAATAAAAACATAATAACGAAAACGTACTTAATGTAATAGAAATAGAAGTTACTCATAGAGTAACACAAGTTCACGTCCATCACGCTATGAGTGAATTGGTCTGATAGGTACGAATTTTGAATATTTTGATACTTAACAATCCAATATACAAATGATTCGTTAAACATTCCTATAATTTTGTAATTAATTAAGATGCAATCCAATAAACGTTTATCTACAAGTATCTACATACTTTCTTTGTTCCAGAAGTTAGTGTCCAGCAACACAAACCAACGAAACTGGAGAGGCATTTTGATAGCACTTCTTGTTATAGTGGTTGTATTAGCCTTAATTGTAACGTCGGTCGTGCTTTTAACACCTCCTGATGAAGGACCTCGTGTGAAAGGCACCCGTTTTCGGTTACAAGATATACTCAGCCACGACTTTCAGCCGTTACGTTTTAATGGTACATGGGTTTCAGGTAAGTGCCTAATATTTTATTCAATCGTTTTATTACACAAACGGAGCGAGACAATTGGAAAACATTTTTGTAAATAAATTTCGGAATATATGCGAAAATTTACTTTTCCGATACTTTTACATATCGTTCAAGTTCGTAAAATGCGTTTCTTATATGGAAAGGGAAAACGGAGAAAACCGATTTGAAATATTTCACTATTTATGATGACATTAAGGATCATCGTGTTTGATTTCGGTCTCCTTAATATGTCAAAAGAAACCCTTAAAATGGATATCAAAAGACATAAAACTTGGCATATCTAATAAATTTCAACGTTGTTGGTTTTAATATAGTTATTTTCGAATTTTGTAAAAATTTACCGGACGTGGCGTGATGTTCCGTTGTTAACGCGTTCATGTACAGATGATAAACGTGTTTATGGCACTTTTAATTAAAATTCGGAAATGGGATTTTAAGGAAGAAAATGTTATTAAAAAAACATTCCTCTCCATTAAACAGTTGTTTGCTTATTATTACTTATTAATGTAATTTACTTGGAGTAATCAAAATTTTAAACTTTGCCGTAAATTTCTAAGGCATTGCGCAATAAATTATACCTCTTTTTTAATTAGATACTTTACGCTGACACCGTAAATTTTATTATTCTTTTGTGTACTGTATAAAAGCTTACGCAGATTTAAATCTATTGTTTTTATAACATAAAAACTGAAAATTCAGCATAACATGAATGTGTTAAAGTTAAATAAATAAAGGTACGCTAATGCTTTACAATTATGTACATATTGTACTATTTCATCTATACATTGGAATATTTACTTTTTGTTCGTTGCTAGTTTTTCACTGCAAACAAGTCGAAGGTTTTTTTTATTTATCAATCTAATTATTTCATGTACAATTCCACTACTTATACGCGAAGCGAGGTTTTTTTACAGACCTTTTAATGAACGTTCTGTTAATATGAAAATTTATGGCACAGTAGTAATAATTACCTTAGTACCTACCTACCTACCATTGCATTTTGGATTTGTAACTCTTTACAAAAAGTACGTCGTAAAAGTGTTGGAAACATGTTTGTAGAGCTTTTACAAGCAACTTAACGGCAGAAAAGTAAGATCGTTTTTCAGGATTAAATGAAAAAAGAGAAAAAGGGATCATTGTTTTGTGTAAAATGTACTTATAGTAAGATCGTTCTATATTTTGTGAATTGACAGGTAGTATATTTTGACTAAATGGTCTGATTGGTCAATTGGTTGTTCGATTACAAGTATGCCATCGATAAACAGCTTTGAATGAGCGTTACACGCAATAACTCTGTTCCAATTGACTATAATTAAATAAATTACCTACCACCTACTTGTGCTGAACATTCGGTAAAACATACATCTGCGAGTTTGTCCAGAGCAACTTCTTTTTCCACACACTTAATGTATCCACCTCACATTTCATGTTTTACAAGGTAAGATGACTGAGTTTTTTGGTTTTGGAACATTGTTGAGTTTCCATTAGAGCTGCTTTCACTCAAATTGTTTGAGACCCTTAATTTAAGTTTTAGCATATAAAAGTTAATCAAAAATTTGGCTAAGAGGGAAAATGATCAAAAAGCTATTTTATAATTGTTACCAAATTTTATTTTCAAATAACCTAACAAAACATACAAAACATCATGCAGATTCTTATACACGGTGTAGAATTAGTTGATGCACCATAGAAATATCAATGAAAAAATCTTAATAGTCGATAAATTATTTGCTTTCCTAATTATTTTAGACAAAAAGCCTATTTAACTTTTTTGTAGATTAAACAAATCTGCATCCGTACATGTTCTTTGTTTTTATGTTACTTAATATAGCATGAAGAAAAATTGAAAATTAAAAGTGATACTTTGGCAAAAAAATAGTGGTGACGTAAAAACAATATAGTTGAGCGTCGTTGCAGCAAGATTCAATTATTTATTCTGGAAATTATAAATGAAGGTATGTATTTTATTTATTTACTATTGTTAATTAAACGATTTTAGTTGCATTGTGTAAAAGTTTATTTTTTTTTGTTAAATTAATTTATACCTGTCAACAATTTCAAGGCATCACCGAATTTTAAGGAAGTGGAAATTTTTATTTGCATAAATATTTGTTTTCTGAATAATTCACAGTAAAAATAAGTAAGATCAGTCGATTCAGAATTTTTGTCTCTACAAAAAAGTTAAATAGACTTTTTGTATAAAATAATTAGGGAAACAAATAATCGAATACTAAGATTTTTACATTGAATTCCCTGTGGTGCATCGGCCAATTCAACACCCTGAATACTTAAAAATATACAGAAATTTTACAAGCAAGAAAAACATGTTAAAAATTCCTTTTTCTAGTCTTTTGTGTTAAAAAGACATCCGTAACATCACCGAAATGCTGCTTACCATTTCTGATTCGATAAAGGCATTAAAAGATTAGTTTTATCCTGTAACAAACTATTCTTTTAATAATTTTTAATTACTTTTAAAACTAAAAAGGCACGTTGTCTAACATTACTAATGGCGAATGTTAAAAATCTTTTTAAAATTGTTTCTACGTTAGGAAACGTTGATATTTTTATCGCAGATACTATTATCACTTCCTTTAGCACAATTTCCGTGGTTTTCAAAATGATATTTAATAAAATTATTAAGGTATTCCAAACAACATGTCAAAAAATGCTTTTAATTTGGGATCCTTCAACAATATTTTAGAAATATTCTTCCAGTGATTACACACTAAGATCATTTTTGAATCTTCCAAGCATCGCTTTTGCTGAAAACAGAATAAAGAGCTTTACACTATGTTTTCCTTTCCGGAAATCATTTCAAAAGAAACGAAGATTTTTTCGTTTTACCTCAAAGTAAGTTACTTGTTAGGTTAGGTTATGATTCATTCGATAATTGCGTTCGGCAGAATAACGGAAGTAAGTCAAGCATTCATTTTTTTGGCAATCAAAGCACCTCTTTCAAGTGGTTACCCTTAAGGGCACTGGGATGTTTCGATATTTTTACAGACATAGAAGCACTGAATATCATTATCACATCGCTGAAGTTGAGTAACGTATGCTTGAATTCTTTTTTAAGCGCGACAGTCATTTGCTTCGGAACCCACCATTAATATTATAAGTTGAACCAATAAACGTAAGTTTCGTGCATGAGATCAATCTACGTCCTTCCCATTATCTTCATAAACATTTATCAGTTCTACTCTCTTCACCGATGAGGCAAAGTCACATTTGGACCTTCATAATAAGAATTTTCATTTAGCGATGGAAAGAGGTTTTCAAAATAATCATTTCTTTAATGTATGGTCCGTAATTGTTGGGTTTCATTTAGTGCTTTAGTGCTCAATAGTGGCGGCAACGTTACTAGGATCCCCTCTGCCGAAGAATTAATTAATACCTGTCTATTTTCGAACAACATTTTCGAAAATTTACTGTATAATTTATCAAGAAAACCTGTAAAGAATTTGTGTGGAAGATCCATGGTTCTGTTGTGTAATCCCTCACCTCCTCTTTATGTTATAATTGCTAAAATCTTCTCTTTTGTAAATTAATAAAATTAAAGCCATTTGTTAGGAAATGCAGATTTAACGTACTTTCGCGCAAACAACCAACTTTAACTTACATAAAAGTTGCAACATCTGCATTTTATACGCAAAACAAGTGAGAAAAACGGATTAACTGAAATGGCGTAACACTATGCCAGCTGCCTCAATATTTCTGTCGCGAAGCCTTTTAATTACTTTACAAACCAGTTTAAATGACTTTATATTACGAATATATCCTACTATATCATAGAGATTGCAGAAATTGAAATTCCTACGAGTTGCGGTCTAAATAAACATATAAAAAACTCTTATTGCACCATCTAAATATAATAAACTTCGCATAAAATGGAAAACCATTAGCTTTCCACCGAAACGAGCTCAAAAAGTTTCTGAATGCATCGCCTTTAAATTAAGACAAACTACTTTTATATTTCAAAAGTTGTTGCTATTTAAAGTTTGGTCATTAAAATTTTGAATTACGTTTGTTTTACGAGCAGTTTTAATGACGAGCACTCAACTTTATCGCATTTCTACCTCAATGAAAACTAAAGAGAAAGACAAATTTCGTAAGCCACTTGTTAGATTTTTCACACATAAATTTTCGGAATTCTCTAGACTTCTGATTGCCAAACACGGAATCTTTGTTCTATCTTCGATTACAGGGATTTAGAAGTTTTAAGAGAAATATTACGACTGATTTAAATTCGGGACAATTTTGAATGGGGGAAGCGAAACGAATTTTACAATTCAATTGTGATTTTTGACATTCAAGTCCTTTTAACACTACATTGAATTTCGCGTGCCTCAAAAATTCGTGTTGACAATATTTATAGATATGAATCTACAGGAAAATTAAATGAAACCCCCGGAACGCATTATCTTTGATCTTAAAAAGTTACGATGTTATTTTATGACACTTTTAAATTGTTATCATTTTCTGCGAAAATTTATTTTTCTTATCTCACGTGTTATATGGAATTTTATTATTTTAATAATGGTAAGTTGATTTTTAAGAGGATCATACCACGTAAGGGTGATGATATTGCACATAAATTCTATACCCATAAAATCCGCTACATATGATGTAGAGATTCCGACGTAAGTTGCAATATACGTTTTATTGCCTAAAATGGGCTGCAAAAGAGTTTTAGGCTGGAAAATTGTATTTTTTCTTTGATTTGTTTTACGGCCATAATAGTATAACCTCTTTATATGGTCTGAATTTTGCATTAACAGTTGAAAAAACTGTAACACGGACATTAAGTGTGTATTGAAAATTAAGTTTCTCTAACGTTTACCATCAGCACTCCACGAGAAGGTCTCCGAAACCCCTGGAGGAACTTAATTTTCAATTAACATTGTTGGAGTAAATTTCACAAATTAAGTGTGTATGAAAGTACATGGAGCACACATGTTCTCCTCCCATGTTGCTAATATGTCCGTGATGAGTTTGGTTTCGATATCACCGGTAGCTCGCGAGTCTCCCTCACCACCTCTATTTCTTACCGAATACACATTATTTGTGCTTCGGGCGTGCACCAGTTTTCACCTATTTTCGATGTTTGTAGACAACCCTTAAACGCAGAATTCGCAAAACAAATTGAGGGGCTATGAGAAGCCTTCAATTTTCTACTATCAGTATGGTTTTATCTTTTAGGCTTCATTTCTGTAGAAATATACGCTTACTTTCCTCGTTTGTGTTTAACACCTTAACGGCATTTTTGAGAAAAGCATGAAACTTTCAATTACCATGGCAACGTTAGGTGTACCTAAATTGGTTAATCGCTCACTCCTCAAGATACATCAATTTTTTATTATAAAACAGAAGGTAAAATGTTAATTTATATGGCATGTGGTCTGTGGAAATGATTTTTAACCATTTAATCACGTAAATACCCGCACTGTGGTCTGCCGACTTTAATCGTTTTTAAGAGAGCAAAAGGTGATAGTTGACGAAGTTATTTATTTCATCAATGTCCGCAATAATGAATGCCGCACGCAAAGGCATTTAAGCTCTCTAGAAAATTATTATATTCGAAATACCTAAAACCTCTGTAAGTAGTATACAATACACTGTGTCCAAGATAAGGAGGGCCACTATGGGGATTTCGGAAACGGTTAAATGGGAGAAAAGTTGGGCAATTTTGAGTTTAGCAAAATGACATATTTAAACTGACAAAATTCCGAACCGTTTGTTACGTTCCTCGTTTATTAGCCTAATTCGCAAGAATCTATCATATCGATTTCTCTATCAGAATTACAGATTGCAAATTTCTTAATTCAATGTTTTGCTAATAGAGTCCACTTTCAATACTTTTGGTACTATTTTTTCCTCCGCATTTGCTTTATTCTACGCGAAGCGTTATCTCTAACCACATCGTCTTCGTTGGTTCCGTTACAGATTTCCTACTCTGCTGTATTAAAAATTATTCTATTGGCTGTCGATGTAGTCATTTAGTTTCTGATTGGCTGATCCACGGCTACCTAAATAAAATATTTCATCTTAAAAACGGAACAAGTACTTCACTAAGGAATATCTCCGTGCTGATATAAATAGCAACTCGATTTTCAACCGCGTATCTTTTTCTATTCTACTTCCTAACAAACGTTACTAAGTGCTACGGAAATTTCACAAGTTTCTCATATCGATATTAATCGTCTATAAGTGAAAGTTTTCCACAAATAGTGATTATTTAGAATCATCTGCTTATTCTAAGTACCATTAAAACGTGTTATTACGTCTTTTTTGCATCTAGTACCGCTACGTTAAAAGTGTCCACGCTCTAGGATTAATTTCCTTGAGTAATTTATATTATTTGTCCTAGCGTTTGCTACCCCGTTCTACGTTTACGTTACGTTTATTATCTGGTTTACTTTTGGATTACATCTTTACTTGTTGGTTACCGCCATTTTGTTAACATCACCTGAAATTATTGCTGATCCGTTGCTATTGAACATCGATGGTTATTTTGCTGCCAAACTACATATTTGCTGTTCACCAAATCATCTTTAATTATTCCTGCGTGAAGAAATTGATTTACTTCGGAAATTACATGCTGCCATCCTGTGTCAACTTGTGTCAACTTCTGAAAACAAGATTGATAAGTTATTTAAATTATTAACCTTACATTTCTTGCTGAACTTTACCTGAATTCTGTTACTGTTAATTATAAAATTTGATTATACTAAATTACTTAATTACATCTCATATTTTGCTCCAAGTCAAAACATTTACTAATTCATTTTGTTACTTTCCGATTGTTTAATTTTTGCATTAACTTTGTTCGTTACTTTAAAAGTTACTTTTATTATTTGTGTATTATCTTTTACCTTGAAGATTTAATTTGCTAAAGTTAAAATTAAAAGCTAAATTGCTATTATTTTAAATATCAACTCTTGGAACGAGTACTGACCAAAGTCGGTAATTGTTATTTTCAGTCGGTCTGCTGTCGCAGCCCTATTAATTTTCTTGTTAATCAACCTTTCTGTTTAGATAACTCAGCGATATTGACGTTGCGCAACGGCGATAATCGGATGTGTTTTTGGTAAGCGTTGTTTAATGACAACTACGTACTGGCTTTAGTACAGCTACCGAGTCGGTTGCTGATATATTTATGTGTATTATTTTTGTATTATTAATTGTACATTGTTGTAATATGTAAACTTCATTTCCTGCAAGGTAAAAGTTAAACCCCCTTTACTGCTTCACTTCTGTGAAGATTTGTTTTGTAAAATTTGTTCCGATTGTGTCAATGTTATTTTGTTTTGATTCATTATAACCACCACTATCATTACTTCAGTGTATTTCTTTATCGAATACCCACTTTCTCTTTCAGAAATCATATCTCTGTTATTATTATTATAAGCTGCTAAGCTCTTCGTAGTTCTGATTACCAGCTTGTCTTTACTAAAGAACTATCGTGGCGCCCTAAAAGGTATTTGACTATATTTGTTAACTATAACTTGCTAAATTTAAATTCTATACTCATTATTCCCACGCCCATTAGATTGCCCCTTATAACTGAGCTTATCGAGTCATTGCATTTTTCCTGATTGCGGTACCGATCATTTGTTGCCGTAACACGTTCCGAAGTTATGCGACAAAAAGCGAATTTTCAGGATTTCGTTTTTGACAAATTGTTACTTTGTCGTTGATGTTAAATAAAAAGTAAAAGAAGTTTCTACAGGTACTTTTTAACGTTCTTTAACATTGCATACAGTACATTGGAATCCGACGTTTCGTTTTCAAGTAACCATCATCAACTTTGCTTTTTTAAATACGGTCCTGTTTTTTTTATAAATAATATTAGAAGAGCTTTTTATTCTGCATTCAAGCACGTATCAGTATCACACTTTATGGTTTAATTGCGATTTTATACTTATTTTACTATTTTACTTAAATTTACTAGATTCTACTTTGAAAGACGCTCTTGATATTTTACCCTAAGCCGTAGTACGCGATTGTTGGTTTCAGCAGGACGGTGCACTTGCGCACAATTCACGGGTGGTTAAGGATTACCTTTCCAATAGGTTTGCCGAAAGAGTTTTTAGCACCAATTCTGAAACACCCTGGCCAGCTCGTTCGTCCAATATAACCCCGCTGGATTTCTTTCATTGGGGGTACATAAGAAATTATGTTTAAAAAGATATCTTTGCAATAGAAGAAGAACTTCGAAGGTTTGTACTTAATGCATTCCAAACTGTAACACAGCTCTTCTAATATTATGTATAAAAAAATCGGCACCGTTTTTAAAAAATGGAAATTGATGATGGTTACTTGAAAACGAAACGTCGGATTCCAATTTGCTGTATGCCATGCTAAAGAACGTTAAAAAGTATCGGTAGAAGCTTCTTTTACTTTTTATTTAACATCAACGACAAAGTAACAATTTGTCAAAAACGAAATCCTGAAAATTCGCTTTTTGGTGGCGCATAACTTCGGTACGGTTCAGAATTTCGTCCGTTTAAAAATGTCATTTTATTAAACTCAAAATTCCCCAACTTTTCTCCAATTTAACCGAAACTCTATCTCTTACCATTTCCGAAATCCCTGTAGTGGCCCTCCTTATCTTGGACACAGTGTACATATATACAGAAACGATTGTAGATTTTAATTCACACAGCCCAAAAGTATCGCATATCATAATATAACAAAGTGATTTGATATATCCGTAGCGTTTAGCGTATGTAGGTACATTATGTCTAATTTAGTTACAGTCTAGAGAAATCATCAAAGCTTTAAAGTTTAAAGTAATTGTGTTGCTATTTTGCAATTTGTATCGAAATCGCCGCTGCAGATCATAATATCTGACGTAGTGACAATCTCAGATCAATGAATCTTTTCTTTTGTATTGTATGTTTATTTGTTCTAAATAATTAACAAAGATTCTTAATCCTAACAACTTAAAACTTAACCAAAAAATTATACCATTATATATTTACAATTCTACAAATCTCTCTCATTTTCTCCCCCCTCCTAACAACTTTCTTCTTCTTTCCCCTACTCTTCCAAACACCCTAACTCGTTCATTACTCTCTGAGGTCCTCACACTCCCTTAACATGTGACCTATACGTTCCCACCCTTCCCAGCACATTCTACACTTCCTTCTCACAATTCCCTCTTTACAATTGTTTTCTGTTACCTAAGTATGTTTCTATTAATCATACGCGCAACCCTCTGATTCCATGACAGTGCGATTTCCTTTACGAATGTGACATTTGATGCACAATCAAATGCTTTGCTTACGTGACATATGCATGTTCGCCTACTTCAATTCCATCCATTACATGTATTAGGCATCCATTATACCTACATATACTCTAACTTCATCCTTCTCCCCAACACTTCCTTCATCCACACCACCCCTTCTCCTCCATCATCTAATATCTCAATTCTACCTCCTTCCTCCTCTCTCAAATCCCCACATCCCTTCATCATATGTTTCAAGCTCTCACACCCTTCCCCACACAGTCTACACATTCTACTTTCGTCCTACGTCCAATACCTATTTACTCTATCTTCATTTTCGCAACTGAACCTCGCTACTTTTTTTTTCTTTCATGCCCATCCCTCCCTTAAGATATCTTGGTATCCCGTCTACCATTATTCCTTCATATTGTTCATTATATTTCCCTTCTCTTACTTTTGCTCTCCTTTCTTCTCCCTTACGTCTTCATCCCTCATTATCAACTCCACCTCAACGCTCCTTCCCTCCGCCCTTCTCCTTTCCACCTCTACCCTCGCCATACCCCCTCTCTCGTAGTATTTTTTCCTTTCTTCTTGACCCCACTTCGCCCTATTCTCCTTCACTTCCTTTCAACATTCTTGCAGTATTTTGTTATCTACTCTTAATTTCATTCCTTCTTCATACCTCACTGCCCGCCTTCCTGTCTGACCCGTATTCACTTTCTTAGCCAGTTCTGTTATATGACTGTCATCCCTATTGTTGTATTTCAGCGTATACCCTAGGTATCTCCATTCATCCAATATGTCCGAAGTTTGAACGTCTCCAAACTTATATACCACTTTATGTTATATGTATCAAATATTTATTTTTTTGTATGTACCTGGATATATTGTTCTACAATGACGTGTTTATAATAGTTATACTATTAACAAATGAATAAAGATTATGATTATGATTATGATTATGATTATATCTTTAACAATAATAACATTTTGATTGCGCTTATTAAATCCTGCTCCACAAAGGGTTGTAATCTTACAATCCGTGAATGTTTATTTGTTAAAATTAATTTTGAAACCTACGAGATGATTGCTAAGACTTGCATTGCATATTTAACTTATTCTACTAAAAAGATGATGAGGAATAAAACATTTGCAAAAAAAAGCTACTGTTGTTAAACCGAAAGGGTGATGAAGAAATCTTTCGCTACAAACTTTATTATGTCATAATCACGAGTATCACTTTGATAGTCGTTACCGGTTTCAATTTTCAGAGTTGCGGTAAAGAAAAACAAATACATATCGCATTTTCGAGGTTCGCACTCATACAGGGTGGGCCAACGAAAAGGTAACAGACGAGTTTCTGGCTAGAGAAAATTTTTTTTTGAGAAACGCAAAAACACGTCAATTTTTACATCAAGGGGGACAACTTTTGCTATGAATTTCAACTTGAAGTGATTTCATCCCTTAGCGCTGTGAGAACAACCCTTAAAATGTAAATAGGGATGATGGGGCAAGTGATACCTCATTTGAAAGGTCTTTCTTTTCTGATTTCAGTGCACTAGTTTTTTTTATAGTTTTTTTATTTTTAACAAAAAAAATTGAAGTTCCAAAATGGAAAATGAAGAAAGAGATTGAGGCATTTAAAAACTCAAAAAAGCTCGGACAGGTCAATTGTTTTTTTCTTAGAGAAGCTAGGTACTTTTACTGCTATTTGACAACATTGTTTCACCCCTTGGATACAGGGTAAACAACCCTTAAATTTTTAAATAAAAACAAGGGTTAATTTTTTCTTGTGCTAATTAATAAAACCAGTTTATGCAAATTCAACCCTTATTTTAATAAATGTTCGAAGTGTCTGCCTTCAGCTTCCATGTAATAATACAGATTTTGATTAAATCGTTCCTCTTGATCTCACCCCATTAGATTCTTTTATGGGGTCATGTAAAGAGCAAAGTTTTTTCCACTGATCCGGAATCTTTGGAGGAGTTACGTGACCGTATAGTACATGAATGCCGCCTGATCACTCCTGAAATGTTGCAAAATGTACGGGAACGATTTAATGAAAATTTGTACTATTGTATGGAAGCTGAAGGCAGGCACTTCGAACATTTATTAAATTAAGGGTTGTTTACCCTGTATCAAAGGGGTGAAACAATGTTGTCAAATAGCAGTAAAAGTACCTAGCTTCTCTAAGAAAAACACAATTGACCTGTCCGAGCTTTTTTGAGTTTTTAAATGCCTCAATCTCTTTCCTCATTTTCCATTTTGTTAAAAATAAAAAAAATATAAAAAAACTAGTGCACTGAAATCAGAAAAGAAAGACCTTTCAAATGAGGTATCACTTGCCCCATCATCCCTATTTACATTTTAAGGGTTGTTCTCACAGCGCTAAGGGATGAAATCACTTCAAGTTGAAATTCATAGCAAAAGTTGTCCCCCTTGATGTAAAAATTGACGTGTTTTTGCGTTTCTCAAAAAAAAATTTCCTCTAGCCAGAAACTCGTCTGTTCCCTTTTCGTTGGCCCACCCTGTATATACATCATTGTAATCAACTCAGTTGAGTGAACACTCAACGTCAGCACAAAGGAGAACATATGTAAATAAAAAAAAAGGAATTAGCTGGGCGTTGATGGAAAAAGATGTAATTTGAGTCACTCCACAGGAAGATAATTACTAATGGGCAATATTTGTTCATTTGGCAAATTTACTTATAAAGTTGAAAGTAAAACAGAGTTAAAGAGAGAAAACGTCACAATTATCACAGTATTTGTAATATTAAGCAAGAGCAGAGACATTCAAAAGATAAATAGAACATTTCGAATTAAAACTTATCTTCGAATACTATTGCTGTAAAGTTAATAATAACTTTATTAAAACGTTCTTAAAAAGTGTCTTTATTAAAAGGTGTCATTCGAATTTTCCATCGGATTATTTCAGTTTAAGATGACCAGAAGAAATAGTTGCAGAAACTGTCTGATATTGATCGAAAAGGAACTTGAAAATTTAGTAGGGAAAATTCCATTTTTAAAGCGAACCTACAAACAGCTAAATTAAAGCATCTTGTTTATATACTTTTTATTGCAAAACAAAGTTGAGCATAAAATTGAAGCTCGGGTTAGAAAAAAAGGAAAAGGATTTGTGAAGGGTTTAAATGTTACCATAAATCAAAATCGTAAGGATATGTGTAATGAAGCAGAACAATCGACAGAGTAAAATGGATGCACTGACCTTAAAAACGAAATTAAAGAGTGAATGGCGCGAAGGGCGTAATTATTGTTGAGGTGATGAGAAATGAAATTGAGTTTGTTCTCGCTTAAGTGACACTCAATGTCTTTATACAAAATTTAATTTCGTATTGAGTTGAAGAAAAATGCAACACAGTAGGTTTACGTATTTGACAGCATATCCAGTTGTTCCTCTGAGACTACGTCATTCTTAACGTGTTCATTGAACATGCCTCCTTAGAAGCATATGATCCCTTACACAATGTTTCATTAGGGATTTGAATCTCATACAAGAAAGTTTAAGAGACTTTTACCATTTGTATAAATTAGTATTATTCCTTTCGTATAAGTTATGTTTCTCTACAAAGCGTGACATTAATTCTTAGTAATTAAATTTAGTAAAGGGGCCAACAAATCTTTCTGGTGCGATAAATCAGTACAATTAATTAGGAATTAACGCGTTTAATAAATACGAGGCCAATTGCAAAATGAAATCCGAATTGGATCTGTAGAGCATCCAAATACTTATCTCGATAGGCTGTGACCTTTTCGTTTATTAGATGAAATCTTTGCAAACCTCAAGTTGTCATCATTATTTAAAGGGCATCAATTTTGCTAGCGATGAAATATACCTAGTTGTAAGATTTTTAACTGCTGAGGATGCAAATCACTCTGAAATGTGCAATGAATATGTATGGGTGTCTCAAGTGTTTTTGAATGAGTAATAAGGTGTCAGAATCGGAAAGTTCGTATGCTTCTTTTCAGTTTTTCCAAAAATTTCGTCGTATTATATGTATTATAGGTCACTGTCTATATTATTACATATTACAGGAAGTCAGTCTTTGCCTTGTCCTGAGGCTTCACTAAATAAACACCTAATAGTTTATTAAAAAACAATTTTCATAAGACCAATCTTGAAGCACGAATTCAAGTTTAAAAAACGGGTGATGTGGCCACGAGTTATTTTAAAGAATGAGTTTTTATACAATTTTTTGTAATTTTTTAATTTTAAAATTGAAAATTTGAACTAGTCGCCTTTTGTTGTATCAAAATTCTGTCACAAAACACAAATATGGAAGACAATCAAGCTAATTTTGTATGTATGCCCCCTGAAATACGTGAACATGCCAAAAATACGGTCGCAAATTTGCTTCTTGATGAATCCTCTGCAGAATGTTCTCGACACATTTTGTAGTTTAAACTGTCATGCATGACAAGATACTTCCACATCAAAAGCATTGCCAAGTTAACAATTTTCGTAAAATGTTTCGTAAATTAATGGCCATAAGGACATTGCAGATAATGACTTCGCGTTCGTTAATATTTCTATTAAAGAATCAAAATGGAGGCAAATTACAAAAACTAATATTAAGCTAACCTAGACTTTATATTTACGAAGGTTACGACTATTATTGATTTAATTCAGTATCAAAGTATCCCATAAACAGTACAATTTACTCTTTAAAAAGATTTGGTGGTTCTCAAAATGAATCGTTTTTTGCGAAAGGTTGTTGTCGCTATCTTGGAGTAAAAAAGTTTGCAAAATCGAAAAAACCTATCTAAAGACGTATCGTCCTGTCTTCTTATGGTTGTTGAGAAAATAATTACAAAAGAGATCAAAATTTTAGCATTTTATTGAGGGTGGCTCCCAAACAAAACGTTTCCGACCCTTGGTTTAATTGGAAAAATACTTGTTTTGGTCCCCTCTATCACCCAATTGCACTTCGGCACTATCTATATGACAAGCAGGCTTTCGAAAACGTTACATAAAGGTTTTACACAATATTTGTAGACCTTCAAAAGGTGTTTGATTGAATAAACCACTGCGAGGTTTGGAATAAGTTACACGGTGTAGGTGTAATAAAAGATATATGTTACGACAAAGTTCGGTATATGGCTTATTTCAAGAGATATCAAAAAATGTTGTTAAGAAAAATAATAGATGTCTTTAAGGACCATATTTCCAAATTATTTTGAACTATACAAGGTTTAAAAAAATTAAAGCTACATAATCAAAGATCCTATTTGTGCTATTAAATACCGGGTGTTCTATTTAAAAGAAGAAAGTAAATGAAAGGTCTGAGTTCCGATCCACCATGCACACAAAAGAGAACATAATTGAAATATAATCGAATGAGGGGATATTATATCATATTACGAAACTCTGCATAACGTGGCAAAACCTTATATCAAAAGATTCGAAAAAATGTGAGCAATCCGAATTTGGCATAATATTCAGGGGCTCTCATTTAAAAAATCATATGTTTGGTTTGTAACGGAGTTATGTAACACCCTGTATTGCTCAAGATAATTTCAAAATATGGTCCTTAAAGACATCTATTATTTTTTTAACAAAATTTTTTTATACCTTTTGAAATAAGCCTTATACCGAACTTTGGTTATACAGGCTGATTCACGTAGTTCGTTCGTTCGAAGCTTTTTGACTTCCAACTATCGTAGCCCAATGAAATTTGGTATGAGAATATAATCGACCATACTGAATTTGAAAATATTTTAGTTGGATTCAGAATGGACGATTATATTCTCGTACCAAATTCCATTAGGCTACTATAGTTCTAACGAATGAGCTACGTGAATCAGCCTGTATGATATCCAAAAAACCCTTGTGTAAGCTCAGATGGGAACAGACGCCAGACGCCATGCAAGGCAACTACATAATACAATAAAGCATCGAGCACATTTTTTTTCGTAAATTACCCAAAGTAGCTAATTTTAATTTTATTTTCACCCGCCTTAAATCCATTATGTGGCGAGAACTGATAGTCTTTCGCCTATCAAGATCGGAATGTTGTATTAAAAAAAAGGTGATAAAAATTCACATCAGGAGTGCTGATGAAAGTACGTAATTACTTTCGAAAGTGTCATGTTTTGAGGAGACTACCTTTTTTAATTACCCTCATAGAATCGAAGACAAATTGAAAAAGAAAGGTAATACAGATGCCGAAGAGCATTCCTTTATAACCATTAAGGAGTCCGATCGATTTACGACTAATTATTTCAGACGAGATCAAAATTAAAATTTACGAGACGACGCCGACGGTGAAATGTTTTGAACAGTTCTAACTATCATTATTCTTGTGAATGGAAATTTTCGCAATTAGTTTAATTGTACAAAATAAACTTTAATCTACAATAGTAATTGCGTAATTCTAAATGCGAGGGAAGCGCTTCTGGCAAACTTATAATTATCGCACACATTTTATATTTATTATGCCGTTACTGCAGTATTGCAGCATTGCTTGTTCCTAAACAATCTATCGATTTAATATTGCGCCAAGCGTGTCGTTTTGGGGAAACTTCCTCTGCTGATTACTTTTATTATAAGGATGCGTTACCTTGCGATCTTTATTATAAGGAAGAAAAGAAAGCATCTAATCTAAACCTCGAGAGGTTTCCGTCTTTACGAGACGCTTAATTGTGTGGAAACTCCCTGCAAAATATATCAAATGTACAACTATAATCTGGGACGTTTATAAGGGAGTCAGTTTACAACCCTTCTCTATTTCGAGCAAACTATATTGAGAAGATACCAAACAAAGCGCATTTGAAATGTAAGCAGCTAAATTTAACTCGGCAATTACTTATGTAGAATGATTGCTTTACATTTTCCTCTTTGCGCATCTGAGATTAAAATATATACAGCGGATTGCCTAAAATTAATTAAATTCATACAGAAATGTGTTTGAAATTGTAAGACGTACACTATCGCTTCACCGAGGTAAGTCGTAATGAAAATTTAATAAGTACGGTGTTGGAAACTTCACTCGTATCATTTTCAAGGTGTGTCTTTAGAATGAATTTTCTGAATTTCGCGATTGCATTAACAAATTGCAATATTTCTAAATACATGAATAGATTGAAAAATTGAATTAAATTCCGACAAACCTGTAAGCATACAACTAGGGTGTCCATACGTCACGGTTTTCCCGGATTTGTCCCGGTTTTAACATTGTTGTCCCGGTGTCCCGACAAATACTTAACGTTCAACAGTTATGAATTTATAGATACCAGTCGTATTACAGTCATTTTAGTACATTGTGTTTTATAAGTTAACCGAATAAACGCCATTTCTTTTATTGCAATTCAGATTAAATGGGTAGGTACCTATCTCTTTTTGTTTTTATGTTAAAAATGAATATATTATGTACTGGAATGTATGTTGACACCTTACATACAACTAAAACATCATTCTGTCAACTGTAGTTTCATATCGTCACTTTAATCAACTTTACCACCAAGCAAATAAATGGCTCCATTTATCCATTGTGTACAAACAGGATGTAAAACCGCTGAAATCATTCCCTATAAGTTTATTATTGGAGCATAAATAACCCAAAAGGAGGATGGTGTAGAAAAATTATTGTATGTGTGTTTAATTTTGCACTGACGATAAGGAAAAAAATATTTATACTGTTCTGCCTCAAAACACGTGCAAAATGTGCCTAGCATGGATCGGCCAAATAAAGATGGCAGTTTCGCTATCACAACGCCTTTATCGTTAATAAACCTATTAATTGAGGTTGTTGGATATTTCGTAAATATTCAGCTACTAGTAGATCCACCTTTAATGGTCTCTATTAAAAGTTATAACTAAATAATTGATCCCTCATTTTTCATTGGTTCAAAATAATTTCGAACAGCGTTTTTCCACATTTGGTGAACTCTCGCTATTAAGCGCCAGTTCTGCATTCCATTTGCAGTTAGGTCCCTCCTTACTTCATCGTACATTCTTTTGCTCCACCTTCCATTTTCTGTTGTATTTTGTATTTCTGTTTCATGATCTTTGTTCTCCCATTCTTTCCGAGCGTCCCGTCCTAACCATTTCATCCTTCCAACTTTGACTACAATGATGACCTGCGTTACGAAATATCCCAAGAGTTTTAGGATATGACCGGGAATTAAATAATGTAAAGTTGAAAATTGGTACCGTTGTTCTATTTGATGTTATGAACAACATATCAGAAGTTACCTCCTTTGCGCTTATGGATCTGGAAATCCTGGAAACCTGCAAAAGTGTATAAAACTGCGGAAAGTGACCTCACTACGAAACTAATTAACATAGGATGCTGATTTTGGAGAAAAAATGCTCAGGTATTATTATCAGCGCTACATTAAGTTATGTCAACTCTTCAGTTCCTATAGTTTAAATCTGACAAAGTTGGATGAAGGTCTACTGCATTTGAATTCAAAGGGTCGTAGTCAAAAACTACTTAGTACACAAAATTTATTCTCCATCAAATAAGCTATAATTTCACATCAATCCGAGCATCTAATAATAAAAAATGGTTTCTTGAGCAAAGGCGTGCACAATCGCGCCCTGGTTCATTTTGAATTTTCAGCATACTAGATCGTTTTGAATTCACGTGCTCGTATACTAATTTACTAACCAAATCCGCTAACTACCACCTACAAAGCTACATAGCTCATTAAAATTATATTTACTTAAGAATTCCTTCTATTTGAATGGGGAGTTTACCAAATTCAAAGATTAATTCCTTAGAGTAACATAACTTAACCTACTACAAATCTTGACGACTGTAAACTGTATGTATTTTCTGGCAGGAATAAAGAAAAATACAAAAATACAAAATACATACAAAGTTATGTATTTAAAAAAATGGTTTAAAAAATGTTGTGAAGTGAATGAGTTCGTACATTTGTATCCGCATTATAAAGGCATGTATGGCTTTAAATCATTTTTGTAACACAGGAAGACAAGGAAAACTTATCTAGGCTGTGGTTTGTATTTTTGACACAATTAATCATCAGCTTCGTGATCCTTTTCCCTTATATGCAGGTTTTTAGAACATTCTGAGACTCTACAGCTTCCACGTAGGGGAGAGGGGGGCACATGTGGACAGGGGCACAAGTGGACAGTTGGTTTTTTCCCGCCCAGTTTTCATTCCGAACATTCTGTTTCTGTATCCCTCTCACAGATGACACTATTGGTATAGATTTATTAGAGTCCCTATATAGAGACTCTAAGATTTATTACAGTGACTGTAAGATTTATGGCAATAAGTTGGTTGAATGTCAGTTTCTATTTGTTTGTGTTATAGTGTATGGTTATTTTTGTGGCGTGAAAGTAAATATTCAGTTTTTTAGAGATTTTAGTATTATTCAGTGACATTTTGTGTTACCTTGTGAAGTGCATCGTATTTTGATACTGTCATATTCGATATTGGGTAAGTTCCTACAGTTTTGTTCTAGTCATAACCGAAAAAAAAATATCTATCAGTCTTGAAAATCTATGGATATGGGGCAGATGTGGACATCAAGGTTGGGGCAGAAGTGGACAATGTCCACTTCTGCCCCATATGCTCTTCCATAATAAAACAATGTAAATAGTGTTTTTTTTATTTATATTACAGTTCACAACATGGTTAGGACGTACATTAGGAAAACTGATAGAACTGATATTTCCGAAAACGTGGTAGTCCAAGCACTTCGCGATATAAAAAATGGTAACGGTTCAATAAGAAACGTAGCACAAAGATATGGCTTGAAGAAGTCGATGCTACATAAACGGTTAAAAAAATTTAATCAACAAAATATGATTGATATAGAAATACCAGACCTAAAGTTTACTTCCAAATATACCACTCAACAGATTTTTTTAAACGAAGAAGAGGATAGTTTAGTAAATTATATTCTTCAATCCTCGAAATTGCAATATGGATTAACATACTTTCAAATTCGAACATTTGCCTACGAGTATGCTTTATTATTATTATTATTATTATTATTCTGGGGGTGGTCCCGATAGGTTCCCGCACTGCGACCTTTTGGTCGATTGTGCTCCCCGGTGTTGTCTACCCTTCAAGAATACCTGTTCCCTTGCCTTTATGAATGCCTCACATTGGCAAATGACGTGATAGGGCGTTTCATCTGCCTCACCACAACCCCTGCATGTCGGGCTTTCAGTCAGTCCCATGTTGTGCAGGTGTTTGTTCATGCGACAGTGGCCAGTGACCATTTCCGTCGCAAGTTTTATCTTCGTCCTGCTTAACTTTAAGATGGATGTAGCTAGGTCCCCGTTTGGGGTTTCCAGGAAGATCTTGGAATGACTCTGTCCTGGGATTTTCGACCAATGTCTGCAATGCTCTTTCGTGAGTATTGCTTGAATCTCCTTTTTGACTGTGTTATAAGTAATCCCACAAGCCGGTTCGGGTCCTATGAGTGGTTTTGCGCTTGCCATTCTCGCAAGCTCGTCAGCAACCTGGTTACCTGCGATTCCCGCATGCCCAGGTGCCCACACTAGTGTGACTGAGTTGCACTTACCTAGTGCGTTTAGCATTTGTGTGCATTCAAGGACTAGCCCTGAATTTACCACATATGAGTCTATTGCTGCAATCGCTGCTTTGCTGTCTGTCACTATAAAGATTTTCCTTTTAATAAGGTTCTCTTTTAATAGTTGAGCAGCCGCCGTCAGGATTGCATATACCTCGGCTTGGAATACGGTCGCTTGTTGTCCTAGGCTTACAGAAATTCTGCAGCCCCGTCCATTGCTCCCGTATACTCCAGAACCAGTGCCCTTTGTGGTTTTCGAGCCGCCTGTGTAATACACGATTATGCTCCACATGTGCCCCCCTTAGGGGCACGTGTGGACAAATTGCATAAACTTGAAACATAACGCATGTACCTTGAATAATTTCATAATTGGAAAATTTAAATGCGCATAGAGACTGACAAATATATGAGTCTTACATTGATGAATTCAACCCTTTGCAAAGAATACTATTTTGTGACAGAAAAAAAATTACTGAAATTAGTCCACATGTGCCCCCCTCTCCTTAAGCTGCAAGTGATCCCAAAACTCCTGCACTCGCAACGAACTTCATAGTCCTATTAACACGAGCAGGGTATAAGCTTCAGTAGGCTAGAGATTCGTAGGGATCAGAAGTAATACATTTGGGGATTATATTCTTCTGGTCTCACTTTAACATTAAGTCATTGTTGAATCTGCCAAAAAGGACGAAAATTGACAGATATTCTTTGTTTTTTTTTGCAAGCATCAGAAGTTGGCGGCAGCGCCGCTAACTCCAAAGTTTTAATCAATGGTGACGTGGTTGTGACGAATGAATTTTTCACCTGCGACGAATTTGGCTTTAAACAAGTTTAGTACAGCTCTGAAAGCATTTTCGCCTTTGAATAAGTTTCACTGCTTTTTTTTACTTGGCTGTAGTACAGTGCCGTGTAGTAACGAAAAAAAAAGAGATTTCCTCCCCGAAAATCTGGACTCTTTTGGGTTTCTTTAATAGAGTACACCTTGGATCTGGAGTCAACACGGATTTGGATTGAATTTTCGTTTCTTGCTCAGAAAAGTAGCATCATCATGGTTTCAGTCGCCGTAACTACGACAGTAGTCAACTGATTTGATGCCATCGGTTTTCACGACGCGTCTGCATCTCAAAAAATCTTGCTGGTTAATTTTGACCCATCAAACAGAACTCCTCAAAAACTATCACCCCAAAAGTTAATAATTTTTGTTGTTTGAGAATTATCAAAGTATAAAGCATCACATGTATCACATTTATTGGGTCACTAACAGCATAAATATATTATACCATTGACTACTATTATACCTATTGGAGGTCCCATACTGCACTCTACCAGGCGGAGGCGATACTCAGTATAAATGGAAATTTTATCTTAGCTGCTGAATGCACGATTATCTTAACCCTCGGATGCGCCCGCGCTCAATTTCCAAACACGAGTACCCGCGTGGCGTCTGTGAGACTCCATCATAAGAATGGAATTAAAATATATGCTAAAGGTTTTATTTAAATAATTTACATACTACCACACTTTAATGCTTTACTTCAAATTCACAAAAATTCATTCTTACCTACAGTAAAATAAAATATGTCATATGTTAATATCAAATAGGTAAGTAATTAAAAAAAAAATTTTTTTTTAAAGAGATTTTAATTCAATTTCAATCGTCATATTAGGAAGGTACACGGAAGGGGAAGTCACCAACTCACTATTTTAAATAGTTCTTACCATTGTTTATCAGAGTGGCGTCTGTCAGACGCCACGCGGGTATCGGAGGGTTAAACGTTTTCCCACCTACAATGTTGTGGAGAAAAGATTCCTTCAAGATAAAACTGGCATAAAAGGCGTTCATTTTGACATGTTAGGGATAATATATGAAATCAACAGTTGTTATTTATCTAATTTCTTCTGCTGTGAACAGTTATAGGAATCTCCTGATCCCTAAATGGTACCAAATAACGACATATTCCAGCAATGGCTCTGTATTTTGTACTTTTTGTTTGTATTAAGGATTACCGTTATTCGCAAATTACGCAATTTCTAATACACAAACGCTCTGCTCATTTTCTCTTACTACACGAAAACTATCTTTTTGAGGAAAATTCAGCAAAATGCATACATTTTACACATAAGTATGTCATCGGAGATCGTGTAAACTTCAAAGAAAAGGCGTCAAAATTAATTAACGTTACAATCCTTTAAACCTGGAGGATACTCCTAAACACTTAACGAAGGGATTACTTTACTAAATAAGATTTGAAACAAACTTTAACACAGTCTGTCTACAAGTAAACTTTTTATTAAAACGTGATTGAGGTTTACAAATAAAAGTTTAATGATGTGTACCAATAACGTCCACTTTGTCGTTCGTGCATTATTAAACTTTATATTGAAAAACGAATTACGAACTAATATTATTTGGTAACTGATGCTTAGATGGATTTAATTTTTCAATTTAATGGCGTTTAAAACTTTTAATAGGAACATTAACTTCGTGTAGCAGATTATGTTCGTATAACTTTGTTTTATTTAATGTTGTGCTTTTTTGGATTTTTACCGAATTAGGCAAAGTTTTTAATTAAGAAATCTGAAATAATCAGACAAATCCAGTGGTCCTAAACGAGACGATAGAAGTCATCCCCCTTTCTAGATAACATTTTTAGATAGAAACCAGTTTCCAATTCTGTTGCAAGATATTTTCCCTCACAGTCTATCGTAGTGTTCGAGAAATTAACTTGATACACATTAGATTTGTCAAATTGAGCCTACAATATGAAAATTTGCATTTTCCATGAAAACGTGCCAATTAAATGCCGTTTTCTACCTACCTTACCGGTTGTTCCAGTCACGATAACAAGTATTTCCAGCCTCTTCGGGTTATGACGGGAGAAAAAAACAGAATCTATGTATTTGGTCAAAAATAGAATCACAGCTAGTTCGTGAAAAGGCCACTATTTTCCTATCTTGGAGTTCATTCGAGCACATTGTCAGCCAATTTAGTGTGTAACGATGTTTTTCGGAACACAAAAAACACACTTTTCAACTTGGTTATGCCGAAAAACGTAAAGTTACGGTTGATTCGTGAAGTAAAAACTGTTTTCTTAGATAGGATTCGTAGGAACAGTATGAAACACATCCCCAGCTCCTGCTGCTCATGATCAAGAGTAGCACCAGACAAATCTCAAACGGTATGATTCATGGAGGAGCCTTCGCTTTCCTACCTTGACGGAGGACCCCCGCTCCTTTGTACTTAATTATGTGGTAAAGAAAATACCATATTATTAAATAGTGTCGGACTAAGCGAATCACTTTGTCTGATTCCTTGTGGTGCCTTTACTGCAGCGATGAGTTTGTTGTTGTTGTGGTCTAGAGTAGCTTACTGAATTCTGCTTCCTCTGCTGCTAATTGTAATGTTATGTATGTTGTATCTACCGTTGATCTTTTTTATCGGAAACCCACTAAATTCATGTGCTTACTGCTGTTGTGATTTTTTTTATTTTCTACTATCTTCTTTATTTTAGGAGTTCGTTTGTATTTTCTTGGAACTTTCCTAGTTTTGTTTCTTTTCTACTTGTACGTTTTCTATTGTAATTGTTGATCCTTGAACTTTTCATGCTGTTCCGTTCTCCATTTTTTCGACCATTTCTACATTTTCATTCGAAGTATTGCACTCGCACTTGTTCATCTGTAATTTGTGTTTCTAGTTATTTATTTAATTCTAGCTTTCTTTTTCTTACTTCACACTCTCCGTTACGCTTTATATGTAGATATAGATTCTCTTTCATTTCATTCGTGAAGTCGTAGATAAGAGAAAAAGAAAGAATAAGTTGTACATCCTTCCTTGTTGCTTCATCAAAGAATGTTTACCTAGATATTATTGTGTTGCTAAATAAAAGTTGTAATGAAAGTTATTTGTGGGGAAGTAGTTTTATTCGGCGGGCAAAAAGGTTAAAAAAGTGTTGGGAAACAATCTTTTATGATGAATTCACAATACTTTAATTATTTAGTTACATATATGTATTTCCTTTTTGTATAAAGTTTTAAATACATAGGTGATGCAATTTTCTTTTAAATTAAATGAAATGGTGTATTACTTTCCATTGAATGTGTCGAAAATACAACAGTAAAAGTGGTCTGCTAGTCGGGCTTCGTGCCAGAAAGTTAATAATGTTGTAGAGCTAAAAGCAATTGTCACTTTCATCATAAAGATATAAATTTACAACTTTGAGCACTCTTTCATATAAAAATTTCTATTGTACTATAGTACTATATTATTTTTTAT
Organism: Pyrocoelia pectoralis; assembly: GCA_036250285.1. Taxonomy (NCBI): domain Eukaryota; kingdom Metazoa; phylum Arthropoda; class Insecta; order Coleoptera; family Lampyridae; genus Pyrocoelia; species Pyrocoelia pectoralis. The sequence goes on along the minus strand of CM070075.1, from coordinate 4,941,184 downwards.
AACCACGTTTACATAAATTTTATTTTATAATGTTGGCGCTGAGGAGGTACACCGTACTTTCATAAGGTTGATTTTTATTAGCCTTTTGGGCATTATTAGTAGTAAATATGCGTAATTGCTAAACAAACTAGTTAAATTCGTAATACAGGTGAGGTAGAAAAATGGACACTCATATGAAATAAACGACTAGGTACTAAATTACTAAAATAAATACCTAAACATCTTTTTTTTTAAATTTTTGATCGGTTGTCATTTTGTTATTTCATAAAATAGAAAATAATTCTAACTAGAAATGTTTTAGAGAACCGAAAGCAAATGATGAAAGTTTTTGTATTTTTTAAATATTCCTTAAAATAAGGGAGTAATTACGATTTTTCGAAATACAAAAGAACGCCATTATCTATGAACTGGGGCTCCAAATCAAAAATTTGAAGTAAGAAATGTTATTTGTTTTAATGAGTTCGAACTGCCGTTTCCGGGTGTTAAAACTTAGTATTAACACGCTGCTGTATACAGGGTGTGTTTTTTTTTCATTATTTGTATGTTGTATTTGTTGAGAAAGAGCCTTTTTAATGAAGCCATGGCCAACTATGGTTTCCATTAGAACAAACACAAGTTTGTGTCATAACTCAAAAATTAGAGCTTAAATAAAAAATTTGATTAAATTTTGATTGAGCCTATAATTATCTACATTTCCTTTCCACATTTTTTCTAAAGTCAATAATAGGTGTTTTCTTTTTGCATCGCCACAGGGTAAGGTAAAGTCACAATCATCACGTGATTGAAGTGCCTTGCGTCATGAAGACATTTCTGCCTCAAGTTAATATAAAACTTTAATAAAGCATTTAAAACGAATAGGGTTATTGAGAACTGACTCAAATTATCTTTATAAAACGAATGGTGTGTTATTGACAGAGCTGATTTAAGTCCACCACTACGTGCAAAAAGAAAACACCTAATGACGGAGCGAATAAACAAAAAAACGAAAAAATAATTTTTTTGAGATATCTAGAACCATGCATTTTTTCAAAAAACGATAAGCTCATCAAATTAAACCGGTAAAACTGCAATTCTTTCCCCATTTAATCGTCTCTCTATCTCTGCTCATTTCCAAGATCCCCATACAAATAATGAAAAAAAACTCACCCTGTATATTCAAATCTCTGAGTAAGTATAGAAATAAAGAGTTTTATCTTTACATGGCATATATTTTTAATGAAACTGTGCACAGGTCGTGAATGTTAGTGATTATTGTCGAGATAATAGTACTTTTTTTTAAACGAAATATTCCTCACATATCTTATACAGTGAGCGGCTAAATTATGGAACAAATTCATTATTTTGCAAATAATAAAAATCCTGAAATACGTCGATTTTTATTTTTTGTTGGGCATATTTTAGCATAAAATTTTTTTTACCAAAAAGTCAACATGGCGCCCACGAGCCATTTTGTAAAAAAAATTTAAATGAAAAAGGGGGTCATGTGGCACATCCTTTCTGGAACGCATTTAAGCTGGCTTATATCATATTATGATATTACGTCTGATTAACTTTGTTACAGAAATAAAATTGCTTTTTTGAAATTCGAAAGTGTTTTTTTGGAAAAATTTATTAAAATACATTCCGGAAAGGAGAAAAGTAACTCATTGGAAAGGTCGCCATTTTGTTATACCTTAATCGATTGTTTTCAAATTTGGGATTTGAATTCCCATTGTTAAGAGCTTTCCAGCGATGTGCCACATGACCCCATTTTTCATTTGAATTTTTTTTACAAAATGGCGCCTTTTAATTACGTTTTGTACAGATATAGCAAAATTCGCAGTTTATGCGGTTCTGCTGGAAAAATATCAGAAATCTTTCTTTTTAGTAGGTAATTAAATCTTATTCAAAGTTGCACACGCATATTTTATTATACTGTGTTGCACATTATAATTAAAAAAAGACTATTAACCTTTTACCACGATTTTTCTAGGTAATGAACAAGTAGAAATATCCGACAACCGTAATATATAATTCAATCATGGCAACGTGCTGAAAATAACAGTTATTAAAACGTCGGGGTAAACTGTTTTCAATGTTAAAAGTTATGTACATGTATCGATCACGAGATTAGCTCTACGCAAACAAGTTGCTGAAAAAAAAACTTGTAAAGCCGTGTTTGTATTAGCTTCACTAGAGCAACACTATAAACAATGTTTCCAATATAGCAAAAGTTGGGACAGGAAGGAACACAAAAGAACTTTAAAATGGAAAAGTGTTTATTTTGCTCTATTAGCCCTTCAACATAATACGATAAGGGTATTGGAAGAGGTTAATCCAATCACCTCGTATGTGTTCCCATCTTGAAAATAAATTTTCAAATCTATTTTCGCAAAAAATATTTTGTTTCAAGGATTTGCGAACCTTTCGCTATTTCAAAATATAATTGACGTTACAAAAATAGAATGTTCGACAAAGTTATTTCCCTTTAATTTTGAAGGGATTAAAATTATATTCGTATTGTAACTACCTATAAATTCAATAAAACAACGTCAAGTATTTAATATTACGGAAGATTTATTCATTGATGCCACTTTATTGTTTTTCGATTTCTAACAAAATTTCACTTTATTGCCGTTCGATTAATTTGTAATTTCATTTAATGTTTCAGCTCAAGAACTACTTTTTAAGGATCAATGGGGCGGTATAAGTCTAATGTGTGCTTCCAATCTTACAATTAAAACGTTAATGTCAAATCAAACTTATGTAAGTATACGTCTTTGTTTATTATTAATTATGATTCTAGAATACAATTTAATTAGTAAATGGAAGTGAGAAATCAATAATAACTGAACCTCTGGTTCAACATATCCGCAATACAAACCACAGACCGCATTTGAGTTTCCGCCGCAATGCAATTTGTGGCGTTAAACACTTCATCAAAAAAGAATTGGCATTATAACATTTGTCATGTATACATGAACTATTTTTATATTAATTACTTTTATACAGTGCACAATTTCGTTACACTCGTATTATACGAAATTCTCTCGCACTGAACAACCTAAACCAGGAAATTGTTCCAATGTAATAATAACGCAAACCTTTACGTGTCTTTGTGGAACTAAAATTATGTAGGTTATGAATATTTGGGGTTGACGACTATAATTAAGGGTTGCCAGCTTTATGATACGACGCTATCAAAATGACATACCTACTATAAGAAGTACCTACCTAGCCTAGCAGATAAAGACAATAAAGTTACGTTTACCCTTCAATTATAATTCAACGCATCACTGCTCATTATTATTATTATTTCCATAAGTACATTTACAGTTAAACTTTCTTAGGAATTAAAATATTACATACAATTTTTGAAAGCACATGTAGATTCGATAATTAACTTACAAAATAATACTAAAAATCTATGTTTAATTATAATTTATGGAACATTTCCAATGGGAACTACGATTCCTCCTGTAGATTCAGATATCGACGTTAACGAGCTATTTTTCTGTAGTTTCTTTTTTGAAAAACACCATACTAGCATCGATTTTCTGAAACAAAATTTGGCAGTGACTATTAATAGCAAAATATGCGTTATATACTTGTCAAACCTTAAATTTTGCGTATTTTTAGTAATAGTTAATCAGGCTTAACCGCTTGCACTCCTTTTAATAACTTATTTATGTGTAAAAGTTTGTACTATTGTACTTTTCACACCGATAATTCAGCATGGCTAGCATAGGCAATGAATTTTAAATGGGAGAAACCCGGGCAGCGTTGCTATCACTGGCATATTAGTGACAGGGTCGGCTCGCTCTTTAGTCGTTGTAAATGTCATTTGAATATTTGCAAGCAATATTAATAAATAAGATAAAAAAATACCTTTGATTTTTGTATAAATTGTACTTAATAAAAATAAAATGCGTTGTTTATTAACAAGATTATTGTTCATAAATAACGTTAAAATAAACTTAGATCCGAGCGACGCAGTTTAGTTGAGGCCACACGTGACTCCTGACCGGCCCAACCAGGTAACGGCGCCTTCCGTAAGGCTCGATACTGAATTCTCGGTGTGAAAAGTACAATAGATACCAGTAACCTATTCTGTCTTTAGTTTCATATATTATTGCACCTAATCACACTTTAGTCAAAAAATGGAACTGCCTTAAAAACAATTCACAGTACAAATATAAACATTCTGTCACCACTCACTAGCTGTCAACAAAAATTACTCTGCTGAACTGAAAATGGAATTGTGAAATATGTTTCACTCGTATGCAGGGTGTCCCCGGATGGGGTTGCGCACTCTTGTAAACTTTTTTATTTTGGAGTTTTCGACAAAATGTTATTCTTCATAAAATTCGAAAAGTTATTGAGTTATGTAAATTTTCGTCGCAAAATTAATAATAAAGATCTTTCTGCTATTGTCGACGCGATATTGAGTATTATCAAAGTACGATAGGTCAAGTACTGCTATTTGAACGATATTATAAAATTGCGTAAACTTCGCATGATGTAATGGAAAAATAGAACGAACTTAGTAAACAATTGCAGTAACTGCATACTTCATATCTGGGATATTTTATTCTTTAATGCAACATAACAAAAAACAAATTAAATTCTAAACATTGAAATTATTGGTTTCTCCCAAGTGGGAGACCTTCTTGGGGAGTTGGTTATGTAGGACAGGTTAATGAAAACACATGTACTTCATTCTAAACCGACGTTTCGACTGGGGACGTCCAGTCATCTTCAGGGCTCTTTTATTGAAAGAACATACGACATGATTAGTACAATTTAAAGTACAATTTTAAGTCACTTTAAATTGTACTAATCATGTCGTATGTTCTTTCAATAAAAGAGCCCTGAAGATGACTGGACGTCCCCAGTCGAAACGTCGGTTTAGAATGAAGTACATGTGTTTTCATTAACCTGTCCTACATAACCAACTCCCCAAGAAGGTCTCCCACTTGGGAGAAACCAACATATTTTAATCAAAAGGAGTACACCCACGTATAATTGAAATTATTCCACGTAATATCCTCCTCTTAGTACACCTTCTTCTATGCGGGTTCTAAATTCTAGGTAGGTCGATGAAAGCATTTCTTCATTCACACTAACAACAGCTTCTACGATTTTTTGTTTTAAAATCGTCTTCGTCTTCTAATTCGTTTGCATAAACCTTTTCCTTTAGGTTGCCCCATAAGAAAAAGTCCAGTGGGTTGAGATCTGGAGATCCCGCCGGCCACTTTACTGGACCAAAGCGTCCAATTCACCGACTAGGAAGAAAATTATCAAAGTACGACTATCATCCTGAAAATTTGCATGTAGCCATAACTTTTCATTCTGAAAACTTTTCTTAACAACATTTTGGCATACTGTGAACAGAAAAGGTACTTTACCTAAAATGAAAATAGTTTTTGCTCAACTGTAAAGGCCTACTTGATTTTAAAAAATCGAAAGTAGGCTAAAAATAAGTTGCAGGCCAAGCAAAACTTTTTATGAAGAATAACATTTTGCCGAAAACTCCAAAATAAAAAAGTTTACAAGAGTGCGCAACCCCGTCCGGGGACACCCTGTATAAACATCCCAAAAAATTTCCGACACAATATAAAAATCGAATACCCATACAGTACCTTTTAAAACTGACTCTTAACATTTTTAAATATCATTTTAATGGTAAAAACAAAACGCAGGACATCATAAAATCCGGTATTTATAAATTAAACTGTCCATTTTTCAATTCTATATACATTGATCAAACAATAAATTCGAAATATTTCGATATTAAATACAAAATTCTTATAAACACAATTATACATGGATGAATCTAACTGCGCGAAACATTTACGAGATCACAATATCCCATGGCTTCACATAATAACTTCAACTTTTTACATTTTTGTAATGCAAACTCAACATTAGATCTCTTAGAAGCCTTTGAAGTCTACAAACATAGCCATGTGTACGGAGTACCTTTAATGAAAAAGGAAATTGACCTTATCGATTCAACATTTCTTTATATTCTTGATCTGATTCTTCATTTTTAGGATTCTTTGGCGTGGTACTCCTAGGTTGTTTTTCCCTAAATCATGAAGTAAATACTTTACTACGTGCATTATCTTTCACAGCACTAAACTGATGTATAGACATTTTGTTTTTATTAATCTTGCTAGCTAAACCTCATTTTCATCTTTTCGTGGAAAGGGGGTGCTTGGATGTCGTTTCTTTTTTGAATTTTGGATGAGAATAAATACACCAAAGATTTTCCTAACATTATAATTAAAGGAGAATACGTTATTTCATTATCAATTTTTTTCAACCTTCAGAGTGGCAGTAGTTCAATAGCAATAGCAAAACACTCAACGCGTAGTTTTGGTTTCTTGTTCTTCATCAACTTTTTTTGCTAATCTTCCTAATTTTGGTACGGACTTCTTCATCTTTAGATTATCCATTCGCCTTTTGGAAATCGCTGTAAACACAACCCCAGATCACTATCTATTGATAATTTTCGAATGAGTCAAGATAATTCTAATTAGTCACAGTTACCTAATGTTTAATCATTTCAGTTATAATATTAAATTCTCATTGGAAACAGCACCCCACTGTAATATCCCTGTTGACTGCAGGGAGTTCTGTGTTAAGCACCATGTTATTTTTTTGTGAAACTAGAAGTTTGTGGCACGAACACGCGAACAGGATTATTTACTAACCCTACAGTTTAAATACAGTGGTTGCTATGTGACTATATACGACAGCAAATCAGAGGTAATGCAATCCTTAATTTTCCCCTAAATTCCGAGTGTTTATATTTTCAAAGGCTCCTTATCCAGTTTACAAAAAACATGAACTTTGAGGATACGGGAAATTAATAAAAATTAAATTTTTACTCTTTGCTCAATAACAACTAAAAGTTATTGTTGACACAGCCATCCGTAAATTTTAAAGGAGTTCAATCTGTCTTCTTCCAAATGATTATTGAATTAATCTTTCCCCTTAACTTTCCGTAAGGAAACCAAAGTCCCAATAACCACAAAATTAACTTTACGATATTCCTTTACATTTGGAAAATTGCTGTAATTTAGTTCCGTTTAGTTCACTGGCAAGTACAACCCTTCAATAATGTTGGTTAATCCCTTATAAGCGTTAGTATAAACTAATTTTACCTAGAGCTTCGTTTTCTTTTCTTTCCATTAAGTGTGGCATTACTAATTTATAATATTTGTACAGATATTCGTTGGCAAACAATCATTTTACCTGAAAAAATATATTCAAGGTGAATGGCATAGGTATGTACCTATATGTATAAACAAAAATTTGATGAACTCATATACGAAATAAATTACTGTAAATATTTAATCTGGTAACCTCATGTTTATACGTAATATTTTGCCGGACGTATTTACATACGGCAACAAACTCCCATTTGTAAATATTTGCCTATATCGATAAGCTTTTAGGTGGAAAAATGCTGCCGCGCTATTAAACCAAACGCACACGTTATATATGTTTATTGCGTTATGCTTAATTCCACGTTAAATTTATAACAATAATAGTCAACTAGCAATTTAAATGAATGGTTTAATTCGGGTTAGTTGAACTAATAAACAATTTTAATTTTCAGACACGATTAAATCCGGCACGATTTCAACTTTCACCCGATCACAAATATTTGCTGCTCGCACAAAATGTACAAAAATTATTTCGGCATTCGTATCTGGCGCAATACATAGTATACGACGTGGAAACTGGGTATGTATTTCATTTGTTAATTTGTACCTTTTGACATTTCAATTTCTCTTTGAATATTAAAAGGGAAAGTTCTTATTTGAATTAATTCCACATGCGAATCTCTTTAAAAGCTCTGTAAAGCAAACGACGTACCCTTTCATTTGCTACGATCGCCTTCGCCCTTCAGCAATTACATTACTTGATGAAGTTTGATAAAAAAATATTAAAATTTTGGTAAATCACGATTATTATTTATAAGATTTAATTTTAGTTAAACCGTTCGACGAATTGTCGGTTAGGTTAATTCGCCGTCGTGGCACTTGTATCCAGGCAATTGTTTTCGGAACATTGTCCTGAACCCATTCAAAGAGACCCTTGTAACGTGAAAGCAGGTATTATCTTCAGTACATTACCGAGCAGTCAAAGTGCATCAAGTGAACCTACCACCATGAGCAATAGCAGCTCGATACACAGGTTTCTCTGCAAAAAATTGAGGATCAAGAGTTTCTCCACGGATCTTCGTTCCGTCGCGTCGTCCTACATTCCTAAAGCAAACTCCGGATTATCTTTAGAGTCAATACCTTAGTGTGATTATCCAAATTCGGCGGTCCTGCAACTCATTAATTTGTCTTTGACACCCGGTTTAACTATTAATCATCTTAAATCGTACAAATCTTAACACTTTTTGATCACAAGTTAGGTTAAGCAAAATTTAAACAATGCCAATGTTCTGATAGCTACTTAATTTTTAATTTTTATTAATTTTAGTACGTTTGGTTTGAAAATGGCCCGGTCAGGCCGAAACTGGTCACCATTACCAATTAAACATATTTGTAATTTGTCAATGCCCTTGGGATATAAAAGATTGGAAGCTCTCACTTCTTGATTTATTTACAATGCATCCCTTTTTAAAGAACTCGGAGTCCTTCAACAACTCTGATAGATGAAGGTACCAAAACAACAAGACCATCAACGTTTCTGAATAAAAGTAACACACACGTGGCATTTAGCACTATTCACGTAACCATCCAAATAAACTGAAAAACGACACACCTTGCCAAAATGATTATTCAATCCGCCTGGGGAAGCAACAAGTATACCGAAGCTCGTGGGGCTGAATGTGCCACTGTGTCGTTTTTCCCAATATAAAGTACATGCAACCAAATAAAAAAAGGCTAAGCTATAAGAAACTAATTATATTTACATCCCAGAAACTGTACCTGTTAAAATAGGGGTAAACAAAAGTTTTTGCTACATACCCCTGTAACATACAAATTAATTTAAAGTATGTGTAAAAAACACAATATCTGTTTTGTAATAGTATGATATTTGTTGTTTATTATTATTATTATTATTATTTATACTAGGGATGCTCCCAATTAGTTCTTGCACTGCGACCTTTTGGTCTATTGTGCTCCCCTCTATTGTCTACCCTTCTAGAATATCTGTATCTTTAACAAAGTCCAAGATTTTAGTGAGGCGAATCTTCGTCTCTTTCTCTTATGTAATCTGTTCATTTCAAAGTTGGTGTTCCCTTGCCTTTGTGTATGTCTCACGTTGTCAAATGTGGTGGTGTGGCGTTTCTTCTTCTTTCCTCCACAACCCCTGCGTAACGGGCTGTTGGCCAGTCCCATATTGTGCAGGTGTTTGTTCAGACGACAATGGCCTGTGATCATTTTTGTCACAAGTTTTATCTCTGAACGCTAAAAATCCCCGTTTGGGGTTTCCAGAAAGATTTTGGAATGGTTGTGTCCTGGAATGTTCTTCCAGTGTCTGCAGTGCTCTTTTGTGAGTATTGCTTGAATCTCCTTTTTGGTTCTGTTATATGTATGCCCACAAGCCTTTTAGGGTCTTTCACGCTTGCTACTCTCGTCAGCAACCTGGTTACCCGCGATTCTCGTGTGAGCCACTAGTGTGACTGTGTTACACTTGCCTAGTACCTAGTTCCTCAACCAGACGAAGCCGAATTTAAAATAATAGTGGCTCATACAAGATATCCCTCTTTCGCACGTAATTTGATGGTATCCCTCGTTTAATTTCCGTATTCAATAACTAAACCATGGAAAATGGTGATACGTAATTAGATATGTTTTACCTATTGTCAAATAGAAACGAGTATCCTATCCGACCAACGCCAGACATCGACGAGCACCCGTACCTTCTATTTGCAGAATGGTCTCCACGAGGACAGGGGTTGGTCATGGTACACAACTACGACATTTATTATAGAATGTCTCCAACTTCACACGCAGCATATCGACTAACAAATACAGCAGTTCCAGGAGTTGTAAGTCACGGTGTGCCCGATTGGTTGTATGAAGGTTAATACACGTCGCCATTTGTAAGTTTAATTTCTAAAATATCAATTTTCAGAAGAAATACTAGGAACAAACAATGCCATTTGGGTCTCAAACGATGGTCACATGATTGTTTACGCGTCGTTTAACGATAGTTTAGTAGAGGAATTAAAATTTCCTTGGTACGGCTCGCTAACGGAGGGCAGATTATATCCGGATATTCGCTCTTTACGTTATCCCAAGCCTGGAACCAGAAATCCTCAAGTTACACTCACAGTAGCCGATCTCGCTGATCCTTCAAACATCCGAACAAGACAAGTAAAGCCTCCCGCTGCTCTCGCAAACTCGTAAGCATTTATTTTAATAAAAGCTTTTATACAAAATAGCGAAATTAGCAAAACAGAAAAAAGAACATTAATTGAAAAACGTCTGATAGTAAAGCTAAGCAAATAAATTGCTAGTTTTTTCCGAAATCTCGATATTAATTTTGTAGAAAGCTCCGCAAATAAATCTTTTTTTTTTGTTGCAGGGAATTTTATTTTACGGCAGTTTCTTGGATCAGTTTGACCGAAATTTGCGTTGTATGGTTGAATCGACCTCAAAACTTATCTATAATATCAATATGTAAAACTCCCATGTGGAATTGTCAAGAGGTAAGTTATTTAAATTTCGTCCGTATAACTTCCGACACTAATGTCGTTTGCTGAATCCATACCTACTCACATTTTGCGAAAATAGGGTTTGCTATACGCATTTATTTACGTCAACCTAATTCGGTTATATATGATATATCGCGTCCCGGCAGTACTAATTCAATTAAGTTAATTATTTACACTTTAAAGCTTGTTATGTACCAAAAATCGTTTTTTAAGTGTACACGTGGGTATCCACACAGAAATTAATCTGTGTTATATAAAATGTTTCATTGCAACTCTAAAAGGTTCAATGGTTACACATAACCGTAGGTATGTTTAATTATGTGTTAGACACCAAAGTTTGAGTAATTACCATTTTGCAATTAATCTTTAATTATGTCATTAGAATTTCTCTACAACAATTACCATTTGTGCAAGATCGCAATTTAAAATTAAAACGAGTTTAAACTCCAAATTGAAATTCGTAGTTACTTCGTCAAGTAAACAGATTAGTTTAGTTCATTAAACATTTCTGATGAGTTAATTTGAACCGAAGACAAACTAGGCATAATTCTAGGCGACGGAATTACGAATTTAAATTTTGGCTTATACAAAAACAAACGATATAAATCATAAATATGTCTAAAGTTGGATCAAACATTTCAATCTGAAAGCTTTAATTCCTTCTTCTAATTGTAGTACGTTGGGTACACGGCTAAAAAAGCCAAAAAGCTGCACTTTTTGATTGGAATGTGCCACTTTCTGTGGTCATAGTTAATGCCAAAAGGTAACTTTCCAAATAGGGAGCCACTTGAAAATCCGTGCAGAACACCAAAATGGCGGCCATTATGGATGGCCGCCATTATACGCCATAGTGGTGCACTAAATATTTTGTATCTCAGCTCCTAATAGTCCAATTTCGATTTTCTTTTTTTGTTTGAAACGTCTTGCTAAGAGGGCACTTTTATGTCCCTGTGCATTTATCTCTACACCTTAAGGGTTTTGCACAATTTTCAAAAAAACAAACAAAAAACAAAATTTTCCAACACACCTCCACTTTAACTTTTGTTGATTATCTAATACTATACGGTATATACTTCAATCCTTCAGAGATCATCTTAAAACACTTCGTTTTCGGCTGCCTGATGTCGTAGTAAGCTAAAATGATGAGTAGTATCTCGCGCCGAGGTACCTACGTTACAATGTATCAATACTTCAGCCCGATCTACGGTTTCAAAGCCTTGTAATTAATTTTTAAAAATTTACTTCAACGTTTTGGTAGATGGCTGAAGTTTTTCTTAATTATTTTTATATTTGCGCGTGACACGTGAAGCTGTTGATCCACCACAATTCCAATGATTTTGCGATGCAATCATTTACGATGGAGCACATGGTCTTCCACCCAAAACATCACGAACATTTGGAGAATATACTGAAACGGAATTCAGAAACAGAATTCTTAATGATGCTGAGAGGTTCCATGCAAACAGAACACACATTACTTGGGATACTTACTCAAAAACTTGTCTAAAGAAACGTCTTAAGGTGTAGAGATAAATGTATGAGGACAAAAATGTTTCTTCTATGCAGGAACTTTCAAACAAAAAAAGAAAATCGAAATTGGACTATTAGGAGCTGAGACAGAAAAATATTTAGAGTGCAATGCTAATGGCGGCCATCTTTAATGGGCGCCATTTTGGTGTTCTGCACGGATTTTCAAGTGGCTCCCTATCTGGAAAGTTACCTTTTGGCATCAACTATGATCACAAAAAGTGGCACAATCCAATCAAACAGTGCAGCTTTTTTTGATGTACCCAACGTGCCATTGTGGAAACAAAGTTAATACCTACAGACGAATAACCAAAAATACATCTCATATAAAAACAGTACATCGAACCTAGCATTAGTCAAGAAGCATGGAGTACCTCAGGGCCCGTACTATTTTTAACTTACATAAATGATCTCTCCAAGTGTGATATAGGTAAGCACTCGCCATATTATGTTTGCCCATACTTATCAATCAAGACAAGGATGTGCGATAAATAGAATGTAGCATGAGACCAGGTGTAGCTAAAGTGGCTAAACAAAACCAAAGCCCAAAATATCCTCAAGAAAGTGAAAATTCAAAAAGAACGCCAAGATGTACTGGTATTAAGAGGAACGGTTGAGAAACTTTCGAGAGTATTTTGAGTACCGTAACATAATCGTAACTTCCAACTGAATAGCCGGCTTTGGAAGGGTTTTCTCTCCTCCTGGGGTACTCAAAGGGGTACGTACGGTGAAGACCGCCACAGTTGTCATCTTGGGGTTAGAGATGTGGGACGGTTTCGCACGGACAGTGTCAGGAGTACATGCCTCCAAATAGGAGGAAATCTAAGGCGCTACTGGAAATGATTATGATACGTATCAAGAAGGTGGTTAGTGGTTTTGGACATTATGCGAATCGTTTCGGTAATTTTGGGAAGGGAGGGCATTGCCATGATTTTTGATTCAGAGACATTCTGAGTAACAGATGAAAAAGAATGCGATGAGTGGTTTGTGTTCTGTTATCTGGGCGAGGATTACATAGGGATCGCCAAAGACGTGTTGGAGGGACCTGTTGGGACGGGTTGTTTCTGTGTGATGATGATGATGCAGTAGCGGTGGTTATTAGATGCGGGTCGGGTGTGTCTTGAGGGGGTAGGTAGGCCATTGAAAGGATAGTATCGGAGAAATTGAGATGGAATAAGAAGTGGTTTGGAGTTGGAGTTTATATGAATTAGGAGTAGGAAGAATATATAAAAAATTAGAACTACATGAATGATCTTTATTTGTACAAATTGTCTGACCTACTTGTGTAATTGTTAAGCTTAAATTAGATTTTCAGCTACACTGAAGGTGCGTACGGCCATTTAAAGTGAGAAATCGTAATCGTTAAATATGTGGATTGTTACTAGTCGTGCCTTTTTTTACTACACCTTCTGACCCGTTGAAGCATTAAAACTTGTACATACACCCACCTAAAAATATTTACTAATCTATCCATATTTACTAATAATAATAATTTGCTCATTATCCCAAAACCGTATTAATTAGGAACATTTCCCGCGATAGGGTAACAAAATTTAGCTGTTTACGCTGACGTGGTAAGTTTATGTGTCTTATGGCAATCGTATTTCATGAAAATATATCTCTAGCAATTGGGAAACAGATCAAGTAACATAGTATGTACATGAAATTTTAAACCTTAACGAGTATAATCTCAGGTGGATTAGTTCGTGCCGTGTTTATTAAAGTGTAGAATGGATCATTAGTGTTTCTCCCAATAATTTCAGATGGGGATGAAACTAAACCGCCACGCTTCCCGAGCGCTTCTTGTAATGCAACAAGTCACGATTCCTGTAATGCGTACATGATTTAAAATTCCTAAGTTACGTTGAACGTAATTTACTCATGCATGACTTTATGGAAAATATGTGCAAATTACGCACACACTGTAACAAAACAATGCGAAACGGGAAAATGTATTATTGTAACCCTTTCATAAAGTATGACAAATTGTTCATATATGAGAAGGTTTATTGTTGTTAATAATGCAATATATCAACAAAAAAAACCGACTGATAAAATGTTTTCAGACGCAGCGCATTACAACCGACGCCCCAGGTTGGGTGGATATGGGCGATAGTCCCTTATTTGGAAGGGATAGCACGAATTACATAACCGTTGCTCCTGTAAGAGATGGCCCTGCAGGATTTTTCAAACATGCTGTAGCAGTGAATATCCCTAAAGGACGAATTTTGCCGTTAACGCATGGAAAGTTTGAAGTGACACGATTATTGGCCTGGGATCTTTCAGACGATGTCGTGTAAGTTATTAATATAGTTTTGAGAGGTGGGAAACGCCAATAGACGTTTGTGTTAAGTAAAAATAGGTACATTGATTATTCGTAATCGATACGAAATGCTAGTAAGGTATTCGTGTTAGCGCGGATAAAACTTGTTGCTTTTATTTGCTTCTTTACTGAAATAGGAAAACGAAATTTGCCTTTTTTTTAATATTTCAAAGTTTAATCGAGATTTGCAGTTACGGTCGAAGTAAACCCATTTAATACCGCTTAAAATAACAGTTTTTTTATTCGTATCACTGACATTAAACAACCCTTTTCCACAGAAATTGAATTATCACATTATGTATAAAAGACTGCGGTGGAAAGAGCGTTCTATCTACTACTCGTTAACCTTTTTTGAAAGTTTTCCTTCCCCAATATATGAAGCTCTCCTATTAACCATCAAGACCTTGTGGGTATCAAAATGCCTGTAGGAGTTAACAATTTTTATTCAGCTGAAAAACTTCGTTTCCAATTTAAAGAAATTTCTCGGCACTTAATTATTACTATTTTTTATAAAAAAACCTAATTTATATATTGAGAGATCGAGACCAAAACTTGTCATCTCCCATTGATATCCATACTACACGTGGATATTTGTTAAAATCACACTCATATTTACATTATTTCATCGAAAACGTAAAAAATTCAGTTCCAGCAAGAAGCGTCACATGCAACTTTTCAAAGCTATTTTCTTATACAGGATGTCCGGGAAAATGTGGGAAATATAATGTGATCAAAATTTAATATGATGGACACTAGTAAGGGCCTCTTAAAATGGTGTCAATGAAACATTATTTAGCTTGTCTAGTTTATTAGGAGCGGGCTAAGCTTTACACATTGATGATCAAATTTTGAACACCCTGTATGATAAAGATTTTAAAGAAGTGAGTCTGGGTAGCTTGAACTTTACACTAAAAAAATGTACTCTTTTTTATTGTCGATAAAATGAACCGTTTTCGAGATAAAGAATAATAAACAAATTCATTACTTATGAATTACGTACTTACTTATGAATGAATATTAACTTACGAAGTTTTTTAATAATTTCGATAAAATGCTTCCTATAGGCGGTTTTTTTGTATTTTTTCGTATTAAACACCTTTAAATGAAACCGTTTTGTTGTTTGAATCACTTTTGTATCGCATTTTGTTGTCGAAAAAATAAAAATGAAATCATGGTCCTTTTTATTAGAGAAAAACATGAATTGGTTTATTATACCTTAACTCGAAAACGGTTCATCGGTTCAAGCTATCCAGATTCATTTCTTTAAAGTCTTTATCAGGGTGTTCAAAATTTTAGCAACAATGTGTAAAGCTTAGCCTGCTCCTGATAAACTAGACAAGCTAAATAATGTTTCATGGACACCATTTTAGGAGGTCCTCACTAGTGTCCATCATATTAAATTTTTATCAAATTACCTTGAGTTCTCTGAAAGTTATACAAGAAAAAAGGATTACCAGCGGCGTCCTTCATAGGCACATATCTCCTCAGGGATAAATTTTATAGGAACTTGTCATCTTCTTTTTCATGCTCTGTCTGAATCCGAGAGATTTCCCACATTTTCCCGGACACCCTGTATAATCTGATAAATGATTATATTTTCATTCCAAATAACGCAATTACATCCATTTTAAGATATTTTTTTGCATATTCACGCCCCCATCCATTTTAAGATATTTTTTTCCGCATATTCACACCCCCTATGTCACCTTCATCACCTTACAAGTTTCTATACACACATTCATATAGCAAAAGACACGTTTTTCCGGATTTTTTTCTTGCTGTGTAGTACTTGACGTCCGTCAATTAAATCAGTTTGCTATAATTCGTTGAGAAAGCCGTTACGCTTTGGTTTTGTATATTTATTACGCTTTGTGTGTTTAAGTGTTGTGGATACGTTGGTGATTATTGATTAAATACTTACTCGGTGGTTTCATTAACATATCACCAAGTTCTTATCAGAAGGTATGTATGTCCTCTTGGTCGCTTCCTCTTGGTCGCTTTTTTGATCGTGGACTTATCGTTGCTTTTTCTTCTTTATCAATGTCATCTCGAATTTCATTCATGCTGTGTTCGATACTTTTTGGTTAAGGATTCCACGTATTTGGTTGTACTTGTTCCTGGAGTTTGCCCGTGTGTTCTTTTTTGTAGACATTGCCTATCACGTCTTGATGGAGTTCTACAAAAAAGAACACACTGATAAACTCCAGAAAGATGTACCTACAACCGAAATATGTTTGATATTGTTTTCACTTTCTGATGTTTCTTCTTCTCTAGTATCTTCCTGTTGAAACTTTCCTCTTCTTCGCACAGATAGTTCGGTTCTCTAGGTATTATTTGCTTCATCATCACTTTCAATAAATCTTACATCACAAGCAACAATTATTTACTGAAACTTCATATTAAGCAATCGGTAGCCATTCGTTGTACAACCAACCATTACCAATTCTTGACATATCATGCCCAGTTTTCCAATTGAGAGCCTATTGTCTTTAGCATCTGCTTTGAATTCAAACAATTTTATTTTATTATAAGTCGTTGACTTTTGTTACTTCCCGGTGTTCTGTTGTACAAATAGACTGCAATACATACACTTAAGTAAGTTTCCCATCATGCTTCTCGCCTTATCCAGCAATCCCCTATTAATTATTTCACTTTTACATTCAGTTCGCGAGTGTAGGTTGTGGTATATTCTATCTCTATTCCTTCTGTTTGACACGAGTCGTGAAGAATATTCTACACCATTCTCGCACACTATTCTTTGAATCTTTGACAAAACAATTTTTTATCGGCACCGCGTATTCCTTCAAGTTAATAACTGGAACTTCATCGTTAGTGTTTCGAATCTGTCATCTTTGCATCTCCTTTTCTTCCTCAGCACATCGCGCTCCGTTTAGTTTACTAATTAACACGTCAACATTTGAAAAATGTTCAATTAAGCTACGCTCCCTGTATTTTCTTCAATTCTTCAGTGATTTCATTCCTAGTTGGATATGACAGGAAATTTTAGTGTCCTTTGCTTCAGTTGTTCTGGCTCTATCTTTCAAAAATCTACTAACCAACCAAATCCGCTACGTGGGGCGGACGAGGACTTCATTTCATCATTACACATGCAATACATACATATACAGTGCGAAGCAAGGGTATGAAGCAAATTAATTAAAATAAAAACAAAAAAATCAGTGGCAAAAATTAATACATGGGATTTATTTTTTTGTTTATTTGTTTGATGTGCTTTGATTACAGTTAGTTGTAGCTTAGCACTAGTCATAAGTAGATTACACAGATTACAATACTTTATACAGCAATAAAGATTACCATAGTAAACACAGGTGAAAAAATACAGCTAACGTAAAACTACGATTAACAAGACAGATCACAACAAAAAAAGTTAATGTAGGCTGACAAGGAGAAGGGAGCGTGTAAATATTCCTCTATGGAATAAAAGCAGTGCTTAAGTACGTGTCTTCTTACATGCTGTTTGAACCGTGAGGTTAGTGCGTCTTTTACTTGTCTGGGGAGTGTATTATAGATCTCTAGCGTGATATTCACGTACGCTACCGTTCACTGGCAGAGGCGCTTTATTTTTGTGGTATCCCAGAAGGGTGTGGTAAATAAATATAGAGAGTAGAGACATGATTTAAAATTTGCGGAAAATACTTTGCCCGTGTTTTAGATACCGCCTTCTTTTGCAGTGAGAAGGCTTTATTCGCGTTAGATGATTTACCCCAAAGAGTAACACCATAAAGAACGTAGCACATAAATGGGTTTGGCCAGTTTGCCGCTAAGGTCGTCAACGTGCTTGTTCCAATTTAGCCGGTCGTCTACGTGGATACCCAGCGCCTTGGTACTGATGCCGGAAGTGAGCTTCGGGTTAGAGGAGAACGTGATGGAGACCGTTTTATCTTTGTTTAATTTTAAGTTGTGTTCGAATCAGCCTTGACCTCGTTGTAGCGTGGCGAAACATTTAGTGTTTAGCAAGCTGGTGTTTTTTTCGGTGACTGTTAGTGACGTGTCGTCCGCGTAGGCGATGTAGCGGATTAGGCGAATATGTTCGAAGAAGTCATTTATGTAGACGCTGAACAGTATTGGCCCCCAAGATCAAGCCCTGTGAGACACCGTATTCTGTTGTTAGTACACTGGAATGAGTCCCGTGAACAGTAACGCACAACAGATTGTGTAGGTAGGATGTAAGCAGGGTTTTAGCTTTTAGAGAGACCATACGAGTCTAGTTTGTTAATTAAAATTACCGTACCGTACTGTACCGAAGTTAACAGATCCTGCAACGAGAAGAAGTGAGAAAGCCTGTCGTTAAGAATGCTTTCAAATTATAATGATACTGAAAAACACACTTTTGTATTCAAATTCCGATTGTCACTATTTGTTTTCGAGATGTGACATCCTCGTCATTTTTTTAAAATTGCAACCCTCTATTTTTTGTGATTGATTTTGGTAAATCATGAAGTTGTTTAAATTTTGACACTTTAGATAAGAAAAGTTTCAAAACAAAAACAAAATAACTAATAACATGGGAAAAAAGCGAACTTTATTAGACAATAAACCAAAAAGTAACATGAGTAAGAATACACTTCAAAGTAAATACCCAACATTATTGTGTTTTTGATTATTTATACACAAAGTTTGTTGGTAAAACATTCATACGTGTTACCTTGACGACCAAGAACTAAATTTTGTGATTTTACGGCCTTTGTCAATTGTCATCATTTTGGACTAGCATTGCGTACATAGATAAAGAACGTGGTAAGCGTACACGAATTTCCAACTTTCTTTTTTGTTTATGGAAAATACTAAGGATATTTATCGCATGCCTAAAAATAATTTCTACATTTTTGAGCAGACATTTCTTAAGAAAATACGATAACTTAATTTACTTATTTCATCTTCTGATGTACGTTTATTCTCCCGCATACCACAGTCCACAAAAGCTTTTATTTAATGCCATTCCATGTAGCTAAATTGTAGAATTTTCAAATAATGAAAGCATTTTTAAAGTATTTTATTTAATGAGTACTATTTCGGTTTATGGCGGAGAAGTTTGGGGTAAATTTTGTTCCGTCTAAAAAGCTTTTTGTGTTCAAATGAACTTTTTTCCTACTGATCTGCCTAATTTAAAATTGTTGTTTTTCACTTCTCTAACCCTTGAATCATTTGAATGAATTGTACCTCCTTTAATTTATTGTATCGTAGGTAATAAATTTATTGTGAAAGACTTTGTTAGAGGGAACGCCGCCAATTTAAATTTACCTTGTAGGTACATTAATACTATACAAATTTAGTGTGGTTTTGCGAGTAGTAATTAGTAATTATTCGCTTAGTGTCAGGTAACCGTTACATTATTATGCAATAATTTGTGTCCCCCATCGCATTAATTGGTGATTAGCGCAAATTTATGCGGAGGTATAATATCTCCATGTATTTGTGTACATCCGCATATTATGCAAACTATTGATTAAGTATACATTTAATTAATGAAGGGCGATCTCCAATATGCAATTAAATTTAATTTTCAGTGATGATGAAAATAATATTTTTTCCTCATTTAGTAAGGACGTTTCCCTTTTGTAGGTATTTCCTGGGAATCCCCGAAGGGAAACCAGGTGAGCAACACCTGTATCGTGCCACTTCAGTCCCTCCTCGAACTGGGGCATCCTTACAACCACCAGCGTGTCTCACGTGTACATCTGATTTACCACCAACATCGCCACCTTACATAGAATTGGCATCCGAAGCAATATCATCAAGAAGCCGTCAGTGGGACGAGGATTGGTTCGAAGAAGAATTGACAATCACAACACCACCACCTCGCCGAAAACGTAACAAAAAAGAACTGAAAGCAAATCTGGAACCTCCCTGTTTACATCATAATGCAATTTTCAGTCCGAATGCGGCTTATTATGTTTTAGAATGTTTAGGTCCCGGTGTCCCTTCTTGTTCTTTATACAGAGCATCGATGCCAAAACCGAAAGTTCTCACGGTCTTACAAAATAACACAATACTCAGAGATAGAATTTCGAAAATGGCGTTACCGCAAATAAAAACGTTTCCAGTCCAAATTTCTGGTGGTTATCAGGCGCATGTTCGACTACACTTACCTCCAGGTTTACGCGAGGACGAAATAACCAGATACCCTTTGGTCGTTCAAGTTTACGGCGGACCAGGAAGTCAGCTCGTAACCGAAAGGTGGCGTATCGATTGGAATACTTATTTATCCGGTAACAAAGATTTTATTATTGCCCAAATTGATGGACGGGGATCCGGCGGACAGGGTCAACAGCATTTACATAAAGTCTATTATAAGTTGGGAACGGTCGAAGTTTCGGACCAATTAGAGGTTACAGAGTAAGTTTGATAAAGTTCGTTAAAGTTTTGTTAAGTTATGATTAAGTACTGTTTTAGGTATTTAAGGGATACGTTACATTTTATCGATAAACGAAGGGTTGCCGTCTGGGGATGGAGTTACGGAGGTTTTGTTGCCGCTTTAGCACTTGCAAGTCCCAAAAGTGTTTTTCAATGTGCAATCGCGGTTGCTCCCGTTACTAGTTGGAAACTTTATGGTAAGTGTCTCGTTTTCTTTAAGCTTTGCAAACTTGCCTCGCATAAATATTAGTTCGTGTTATTGCAGATTCAGCTTACACGGAACGATATATGGGACTACCGAATGTGACTGACAATTACAAAGGTTACGATGAAGCGGACGTCAGCAAAAAAGCTCAACTGTTGAAAGATAAAATGTTTTATTTAGTACATGGGTCTGCCGATGACAATGTGCACTTACAACAGTCGATGGCGTTAGTAAAAGCTCTATCGGAAGCGGGCACGCTTTTTAGACAACAGGTAAAGTTGTACACCTTAAAGCACTTTTCTGAATAAACATATTATACAGATTTATCCTGATGAAAGTCACGGTCTCGGTGGTGTAAAGAAGCATTTATATAGAAGTATGGGACAATTTCTGGAAGATTGTTTCAAGAAGCAGGTGCCTCCTGAATTTAAAACGGGTTTACGAAACGACGAGGAGTAGTATATTACATAAAAGTAATAAAATAACCCCAAATTTCTTTCAATGCCAAGTTAACGAATTTGTGACGTTAAAAATGGGCATTAATAGCGTTTTGTGATTCTCTAATTACCCATTTATATGGGGTGTTCATTCTAATCAATCACTACTTTTAAATAGATTTCTTTATTGGTTGTTGTTAACGATGAATGTGCAAAGCATCCTTAACATTTTAGGATGTTTAGTGATGTAAGTGCCAAATTTTGAAAAGAATTAGAGTGAATGTTAGCATTATGGAACGTTTACGTAATTCAAAAATAATTACTTGCTTGCAATCTATCTTATACTTTTATCTGGACGGTGAGCTGATTTATAGCATCAGAAGTGACGCTTCAATTTACATTTATTTTATATTTTATTTCTAATGTTAGTTTAGCGACTTTGTTAGTATTTTTGCACCTTTAGCCAAATGGAATTGGATCGTTTCGAAAAAAAAAACTTTTGGCACCTAATCTTTCAACATTGCCAAAGTCAGTTATTGAGCTGTTTGATAACATTCGTTTTAAAGAAAAATTGAAAAATATCAAGATTTTCTTGAAATGTATAGAAAGAGTCGAGGAACCGCCGGAAAATAAAACGAAGAACTTCTAAAGATGATTCGCTGCTACTTAATTCGATAAAAGAAATGCACGAGTCCTTTTGCAGTAATTTAAATGGATTTGGTTTTAGGGAAAAATTGCGAAAATCTTCCCGAATGAATAATAAATTGTAAATGTACGAGCAGTTCACTACTGCGAGCACAATTTTATGCGAAGATTTGCTGATGGGTGATTCGTCACAACTTTTTCTAGATTCGCCATTTATACTTAACAAATTGAGATCCCGATGTTAATAACACATCTTAGTACTTTTGTCTTACATGTCTGATGTCCTCCATTCATTTAGGTGTTGCGAACCACCTTGGCAGGGTTATTTTGATTAGTTCCATTGTACGATCTATTCCTAATTCGTCCTTGATGCTTACATTTGGTATTTATTCTTATTATCTTTCTCAACATTTTTCTAACCTTGTTCGTTTTTCTTGGTCTCCATTATAGCTCGAATGTTCAGCTGTACTAAAAGACATGTTTCCTAATCTGGTTATTCTGATTCCTTCTGTTCTTCGTCCTTACATTGTTCCTTGGTGCTATCCATGCATAGGTCTTTGGTATTTTTTTATTATGCTGTGTTTGTCCTTTTCCTGGCTCAACTATTTTGGACATTTATTTGTTGTTTTGGGATATCATTATACTGGAAGATGTTTAAATCTTTTAGCTTTAATTTATTCCACATTACCTTTTTCTTTATTTACCGTTGTATTGAGTTTTTTCCACTTTCTCTTTGATATTTTTCCCGATCATGCCTGTTTCTTCCAGTTATTTTTCTTCTCTTTTAGTTTTCTCTGATTATTCGTTCATGGCTTTTGTTTGCCTCAAATCGTTCTTGCCTCTCCTCCCCTCTTATTTGAGCGATTGCTTGTATGATTTTTCCATAGGATTTTTGTCGAGTGATCTCATGTGTGGTTAATTTGTACTTTTGGTAGGTAAATCTTCCTCCTCTCTTTCTTCTATTAAAGACCATATGTCCAATATCTTCGTTTTTATCTCTCTTACACTCATGTATTACCTACTTGGGTAATGATCGCACAAAAAGCCATTCATTAAATCGACTCGTTGGAAGACTGACTTATTATTCGCAATCTATGTCTATTTAAAAAATAAATGCTAATCAATTTTCTTTGTAGGTGTTTATGTTTAGTGGATGCAAAGTCTCTAGGTATTTGCGGAATTAACTAAGTATAGCATCTTGATTTTGGCAGTAGGTACTGTCTCAGTGTCAATAGTCCGGATTACTGTATCAGTTGCATATGAGGCAGTGCTAGTACCTAATTAAGTGGAGTTCAGAGGTCTAAATTAAACACAGTGGACGTTGTTTCTGGTTTCCACTTTGTTTTGCGAAGCATCTATCGTGGAGATAAATTGAGCATCCCAAACTAAACCTTCATTGAATAATTCAAGCAGTTAACTGCTCCCCGGAAAATTATGCTGAATGTTCCCTGATGGATGATTAGGTCCCTCAATATAGACCTTGTCAAGCATCTGAGTGCAGTCTAGGAACACTAAACATGTTACAAGGATTTAGTCCTAGATCGAAGATCTGTGGATGCGGGCTAGTTCTTTTTACTCGTGCAGAATGGATCAACAACTTCACCTTTTTTATACTTTTTTATGGGGATGATTGGTCTAGTTTTGGATTTTCAGTCCTGGTTGAGATTTGCTAGGATATGTAGGTAATGACTTTTTAATAAATCAATTTTTTAAAGTCTCTATTCAGTTTTACTTACTCCATCGATCGCCTAACCTCACCTCTTGCTGGTTTTAAAGCTATGTTTTGAATGTTGTAGACAAAAAATTCAAATTTCAATAATCATATTTAAATAAGAAGACGTTTTGCCATTTTCTGCGTTATTCGAGTAGATATGCTACAACAATTTTTATCTATGGCCACCATTTCTATCCAAACATCTTCGCAGTCGCCAGTGCTCGAAATGGACCGGAACGCACCGGAACACCGTTCCGGTTCGTGAAAAAAAATCTTATTCCATTCCGGTTCGTACATTTTTTGTTTGTTCCGTTCCGGTTCGTAAAGAAAGATTTTGTTCCTTTCCCGTTAAAGAACAATGTGCCCTAAAGTTGTTTATACTTAAACCAATATTTTAAAATTTTAAATATCAAAATTAATTAAATTATTGGTCCAAATAAACCAAGACCAAGGCGTTCCGATGAAAATGTCGCTGCCGTACATGCCAGTGTTGAAAGGTCTCTGGAAACATCGAGTCGACGTCGATCTGCGCATTTAAACATTCCAAGATCCACTCTCCGACGCATAATCCATGACGATTTGAATTTATTCCCATATAAAATACAAATGATGAACAAAATCGATCCACAGCACAAACCGCGTCGGGTTGCATAGGGACAATTTTGTGTCAACATGGCGGTGAACGACGGTGATTTTTGGCGTCAAATGATCATGAGCGATGAGGCACATTTCTCACTGAATGGAACGGTAAACAAACAAAACTGTCGCTACGACACCACTGAAAACCCACAAATAATCCACAAAAAGCCTCCCTATGACCAAAGAGTGACCGTTTGGTGTGGTATTACCGCGAAATGTGTGATTTGACCGTACTTTTTCGAGGACGAGCGAGCGAAGCCACTCACCGTCAATGGAGACCGTTATCGAGCCATGATAACCGATTTTTTAATGCCATTTGTCCGTAGAAAGCGAATGCGTTACTTCTGGTTCCAACAGAGGATAGCGCGCCATGCCATACCGCAACCGCCACGATGGATTTATTGAGGACATTCTTCCCTGGTCGCTTGATATCCAAAAATGGCGATTTTGACCAGATCTGACGCCGTCCGACTTCTATTTGTGGGGATTTTTTAAATCCAAAGTGTACATCAACAAACCATACAGACTTTGGCTCAACCAGAAAGTGATGGAAAATGCCAAAAAAAGAGCACATTTTGTTATCAGGGAAAAAGGCGAGCACTTTAGCCAAATAATATTTTAAAGGTAATCGATATTCATCTCCTTGGATCAAAATAAATGCCTGTGCAAAAAAATAAAATTGTTTTTTCCTAAAAAATTTTATTTAAGAATCACATGGGTCACATGTAGATGGTCCACGCTGTGAAATCTGAACCCGAAAATTTTGCGTTCCGGTTCGTGAATAACTGCATTTGGAGCACTGGCAGTCGCAGAATCGACTCATCAACTCGTGCTGGCAAAAAATGATTGGTAGCTACCGAAGTAGGTTTCCTACAAAGATCAGCCATCCCAGAGTATAGAAAGCTCGAAGATGACATTAAATCAAGGCAATAAATTTATGACTTGAATAAAGAAAATGAGATAGACGGCCAAACACTTGATGAAGTAGAATTTTGAAGAGAAGGAATCTCACAGAAATCTGATGAAACGGTATGCGGAAAGGTGGCCGCAAAGCGCCGTCAGGTGCTGTAGAAAATATTGCTGATACCGTATGCAGTATTTGAGACGCGAATGCTTGTTGGAAGTGAAGTCCGGCTGGAAACTGAAGAATTGTAAAAAAAGAGAAAAAAACGTGAGCATGGTGAAATAAAGAACAAGAACAAAGAGAAACATAGGCAACAATTTTTTTTCAACGACAAATAAGGAGTTATTATGGTTAACAATATTTTGCAATGATTTAACAGATTAAGAAATAATTCAAATCTGAGTGCAATAAGAATATTATAATTACGAAATGGAAGTGATAGGTGTTCATTTTTCCTTTTTACTTGTTTGTATTTTCTTTTTATTACGTGCTTTCTTTCTCAACAACTGAGAGATTTATTTGTAATTTTGTTGTAACTTTCATCCATAAATTTTAATTAGAGACACTAAAGCAATACTTAGTATCAGGGCAGCTTTTCCTCCAGACAATAAAGTACAATTAGAGTCAAAAACTAAGAGGTTTAGTGTGGCCTTAAAGGAAAGTGACTTGGTTAATGTTTCTTGTACTTGTAGGGTAGCTTAACTTAGAACTTACCTGTGATTTCAGTGCATATAAACAACATATTACCAACTGTCTTTTTCTTAAAATCAAAATTGTTGACTCTAATTTCGTCTTACTTTCTCCGTTTTTTGAGTTACGTAAACAAAACAACGTTTCGAATATAAAACAGTATTATGTCGTCGACAAATTGATAGTTGTGCACTACATATCTTTCACAAGTGCTTACAAATAAGCTTCTTGTTTTTAATAAAGACAACATAAAATGCGTGAGTAAATACTAAAAAGTTATAGTCAATAAATTTAGATAGACTTGTGAATATTAGAGCGTAATTTATAAATATAGTTAATGATAATTAGTAAAAGACCAAAACTCTTGCATTGACTATTGTAGATATTATAGCATTTAAGTATTTATTAGGATCTCATTTTTGACATTTTGAGCTTATACAATTAGTATATTTCTAACAGCAAGCAATAATTACCTAATTGTTTCTACTTTCTAATTTGTGCTTTAGAAGTTTGAAATCTCATCAAGAGTGTAGAAATTAAGGTGATCCTATAATTCGTAAGCCGTACAGGTAAGGGTCCAATGATATGTATAACTTATTTTAAATGTTACCATCACCGCTTTTAGATAACATACAATTTGTTATTTTCCCTCAATCTCTCTCCAATATAGGGCTCAGAATATAATAATGGCAAACTTTTTTTGTCTTGTACAATTTAGTGGTAGGGTTGTGATAAACGTACCTACGTGTTGTAATATATCTTATACATAAGCTTTACGATTGCTTCTAAAAGCGTATTTTCTAAACAAAATAGACAAAAAATCTATTTTTCTTTGTGAGGGTAGTATCTTGTTACTAATTATAGGTATTTATCCTTTTAGGACGTGCAGAACGTCGATAGTACTTTTTAATTGCGGTATGTAGTGTAGATAAATATAGGTAGTGTAATTTACGTGTGTTGGTTACAAATTTTAGTGGGAGTAGTAACAAGACTTTTGCGTTTATTTTTGAATCACGTTGGATTTGTGTGCAAGATGGTTTAATAAATTTTGCGAATCCAATTTCTTTCTTGTAAATAACATTATCGCTCATTACGTGATTGTTACTATATAATTAAAGTTTTCCTAGATTTTATCGAAAAATCAAGACATATAATTGAAGTTATGAATTATTAAAATAAATAAGAAAATATGTTGCGTTTTTTTTTCTTTCAAGTGTTGCCCAATTGGAAGCTCTTCACCAGTCACCCGTTAAAACTTATTCTATTAGGTACTTTATTATACTCTTGTGTTAGTAAATAAATGCGACAAACATATTTCTGCAAATGCTTAGTTTTCCGAGATACGGGGTGTAAAGTTTTCCTTAAAAACCGACGTTTTATTTATTGCTCTGAAACCTGGATACAACTCAGCATACAATCGTCGAGCTCGCCGACCCATTACTTTCCAGTCTTTTCGATAAAAGAAAAATTAATTACTTATTAACATTAATGTTATAGCAAAGTAAAAGCTTAATAATAAAAAAACGCTAATTTGACATTTCGTTAAAATAAAAAACCCACAAAATTTCATTTACATGAGCAATAAATAAATCGTCGATTTTTAAGAAAAACTTTAACATTCCGTATCTCGGAAAACTTAGCATTTGCAGACATACGTTTATATAACAAACTGTCATTATTTTTTCATACAGAATCACCCCCTAATGTTCGTCGCACTTATTTACTAACACCTTGTATACCTACTTCTACTTATAATAGTTAGCCAATGTTTATGGGAGACTTGGAAACCAAAAACTGCGAAAAGTAAGTAGTGTCACCTAGCAAGAATGATGATTAATGAATAATGATTATATTTCCGTTCCGTAACGTTGACGGTAAGTGACGTTGCCGGTCAGTGTGAACATTGCCATTAAAATATATGGAGACATATTTTGACGTGAC
Source organism: Pyrocoelia pectoralis (assembly GCA_036250285.1). Taxonomy (NCBI): domain Eukaryota; kingdom Metazoa; phylum Arthropoda; class Insecta; order Coleoptera; family Lampyridae; genus Pyrocoelia; species Pyrocoelia pectoralis. Next base: position 4,913,112 of record CM070075.1, on the reverse strand, counting down.
GTTGACGGTCTATAACGTGACGGTGACGTTCCGTATAATGCGAATCGACCTTTATTCAGAAAACCTTTCCGCGTTTCCGCAATGGTCCTTATGCGAAATTGGTAGGCAACTATAAAAATATACAAAGGGTTCTAGAGAAAATTGAAAAGTATTTCCCATCGCTTTTATTGTATGAATAAATAATATAATCTGGCCCTTTGGTGCCCGTCTCCAAAAGTGGGAGATTTTATAACACAACATAGGTAAGTAACATGGGACGAATTTTTTCATCTAAGTATATAAATGAAACAAGTCAAAACAGGACAATATTTTAACACGAGACAAAAACCGGTGACGATCTTATACAATGGCATAAAACGGGACTTACTCTTTTATGGCACGAGACAAAAAGAAACGGGCTTGGGTGAACTTTTTACCAAGATCCAAAAGGGAACGGTTTTATACTAAACTGAATGATTTTTTAATTAATTTTCTACAAACTTAATTTGTCGAACTTCATAACTAATTGTAATTAGTAAATGATTGCACTAATTTTTTATTTCAAATATAACCAAATGTGTTTCAATATAAAGACAATGACACCTAGTGTTGAAATAGAACTACTTTGAATGAAACGAGTCAAAACGGGAAAATAGTTAAACGAGTTACCAAAAACGTAGGATTTTAAGTAAAATGGGACAAATTCGCCCCTTTCTTTGCTTCGCGTCATAAAAAATCGTCGTGCCTCACAAAAGTGTCCCCTTTCATGGAATGAATTTGCCCCAGTTTGTTCTTGCTAAAAAGTATAACAATTTTTGCCCAATTCAATAAACAATTACGTCATGTTCGTCTCTTGCCATAAAAAGATCGTTTGGTTTTATTTCATATAAAATGGTCCCGTTTTTGACCCCTGTTAAAACGTTGTCTCGTTTTCACTCTTTCAAATAAAGTCGCTCCATTTCGTTCTTTGCCAATAAATCCCCCCCCCCTCCCCCGCCATGTCTTTTTTTCATAAAAGGATCGTCTCTAAAAATGTAGCCGTTTTGTCCCATTTTAAATAATATCGTCTGGTTTTCGTTCTTGGTTAAATATTGCCGTTTTCACCCATTTTATTTAAAATTCTCGTTAGTTGCCTTAATATCATGTCTCATTTTCGTCCCTTGTTGTAATGCAATCGTCTAGTGTTATCCCGTTTGGTTTACAATTACCTCTTTTACATCCTTTGGTATACAAAATTCGTCTCATTATACTCCATTTCAGCCAAAATTGCTTCCTTTTCGTCTCTCGCTGTCCAGTTTTAACCTGCATCATTATAACGTCCCGCTTGCCCCAATGCATTCCTTTTTTTTCCCGTTTTGCCTACAATTGTCTCATTTTCGTCATTTGCCATAAAAAGAGTGCTACATTTTCTCTGATTTCATATAGGATCGTCCCATTTTCGTCCATAACTTAAAAGATTGTCCCTTTTTGGCTCATCCCTTAAAAGAATCGGCCCGTTTTTGTCATGTATCGTATAAATTAGTTTGTTAATAAATTATATCGTTCCATAGACGGCGTCCCTTTTTCGTCTTCAGTTCATTTTTTACGAAACTGTTCCGTTTTTGTGTGCTACATAAAGGAACTCGTTTTTCTCCCCTCCCATAAAGAAAGTCGTTTTGCTTCTGTTCCGTTCCATAACATATACATATTGTCTCGTTTTTATTTCGTAGCAACCAAAAAAATACTAGGTAGGTACTGCTTTTGTTTAGTAGTCTCACTTTTGTCTGTCAAATAAAAAGAATCTCATTTTTGCCCCATACCATAAAAAGTCACCATGTTTTTGTCCCGTTCCATAAATTATTTGAGTCTTTTTTGACCGTTCTCATATAATGTCGCCTCATTTTTGTTCTGTTTCATAAATCGTCCGGTTTTTGTCCATCGCTTACTACAATCGTTCCACCTTCACTTAGCTTTGTTTGACACAATGCAAGAACGACAAAACTGTTTCATAGGGCACGTGACAAATATTGCATAATTTCGAGTAGCATGTCACAATTTAACACAACTACTAGGTAGCGCGTAAAATGACAAAACAACAGGATTTAATTTTAAACTTACCCATCATCCTGATATAAAATAGGGCAGTAGGTAGGTACTTGCTAGACTTCCTTTCTTCTTCTCCCTATTCTCTGCACCACAGCAATAGAGAAAGCAAATGAGGTGAGTTGTCAATGGGAATAAATGATAACAATAATGTTAACGTGCGAATAAAAAATAATTTGTGTGAAACCAACGACAGTGAGTATAATATAGTGTGAATTAAGCTTGAAAATGTAGATATCAATTTTGAGTTTCGGTCAAGCCTTTGTGTGAGATGGTGGACACGATCATCCTATTTTATTTTATTTTTGCAATAAAAAAATAATCTCAACGATTCGTCACGGTACATTTCGCATACCTATTATTTTTATCTTATTTGTATTGCTAGCTATTATTATTGCTAGTGAATACAATTTCACTGGAAAAATACAAAATACCATCAGTATGTAATGACCATAATTTTCCTGTTTATCTATTTTGCCATCTCACCTTATAAAAAACATATGTAATTTTCGAAATAAATCATTCAAGAATGTATAGCAACGAAATCTCCATATATCATGTAGATTTTTATGTATATCCTGTTTCCCATTGATGTTTGTACATTTTGTGAAATTTTTTTTTATAATTCATCTTTAGTGGTGGGGAATATTATGACTTATGATCGCGTCATTTCATTCGTAGATTTTTTCGGAAGGTCGGCTCATGTAATATATGTATACGATCAAGTAATAATTTACTCATTTTATTGTAATTTTAAAAACAATGAGTGTATCAGTGGTGTTATCCTACTATTTTGGACTCGTGTATATTATTAATAGTGGTGCAACAGCACAAAACATAGGTAATATTTTTTGAACATTTCCAAAACCAGCATTTACAAGTTATTGATGTTATATTGACGTAATCGGCATATCCCTTGACATTGTCCTACTTTACCTATTATTAATTTTTGTTTGCAAGTGCTCCAAGAAAATGTATCAATGCGTAAACGTCCAGAAAATCATCAACCATGTAAAAAGGATGTAATTAAATTTGGTAATATTGCTTACCTGATTGCTTTATAGTCCTTGATAATGATATACGATTGCAATAGTAGGTATAATATGGGTGGATGAACACGTCCTTGCTTCTTTAAAATTTTGTATTTTTTATCAATTAGCTCATTACCTTATAATTACATATAAATAATTCAACAAACTCTAATGCAGTCCAATTAGTTTAGATTTATCATATAATTTTGGATTCGTCCTCTTAATGTGTGTATTTCGTTTTATTTGTATTCCAAAAGACAAAATAATCGTTAGCCAAATTTAAGGTCTTTCAACCTGTATTTAAAGAGTCACGTTTTGCAAAAAATATATTTAGATTGTACATTATATTTAATTTTGTTTTGAATGAACACTTTCACGTAAGACATCCTTTCCCTTCTAAAAACATCTTTTATTTAACAATTTTTTATGGAAATTTTGTAATGCAATATCCTTTGTAAGCTGCTTTATGCCTTTATGATTATCTCTAAAGCTTACCATGTAGCGCCCCAAGCCATCGCCTTTATTTACCAATTTTTTCTTTCACCTTATTGGACATACATTTGAAGCACACGACTGCTATCTTAAACCATCATTACATTTTTCCTCTTTACTAATATTTTTGAAATTTTTTACATGTAGGTATTACAACATTTTTGAAACATTTACAAGAATCTAGGAATTGCTATCAAACTACTTCAACTTTGCACGCTATTTGTAAAGATTCAAAATCGTGAAGGTTGTGCGTAACCCCTTTCAAAAAAACATTATGGCCCCTTAAAAAAACTTCTCTGCTCATTGCCCTAATTCCATGTGTGTCAAATTTCCTGTAGGCAACTGCAAATATATAGTTTGCTTCTTTATAGTGCCGTTGCCGTTGAAATGGACAAACTGGAACATCTTTCCGTCACCTAATTCTTCCACATGTTTGGTTCATTGTCAACAGAAATTCATCCAACGCTGGCAGAGTTTTCTATTTAGGAGGTATTTTCAAGTTGTTTTTACATTTGAAAATGAAAGTCGTTGGGATGTCAGTCATTGACGTCAACTGTATCACAGATAAAATAACATTTTATGACTGGTATGTTAGAAAATGATATCTTCATGCTGGTCCAAACATAAGGGTCAATACCTGATCAAAGAGGGCGACGTCAAAATCACGTTCTTGTACCACTTAAGAATAGTATCCCCTTTGTAGGGGCTAAATTCTCTAAAACCTCCATGGGATCTTCTACAACGTAAAATGCGCTCTATATGTTTCGATAAGCGCTCTATGTAAATCTTCTATTGCTATAGATCGTATTTGCTGTTTTCCTCTTCTCTTATTAGGTACCATATGTCCACAACAAATAATTTGCATTAATTTTTTCCCACAGAGGATTGTTATGTCAATGTTCAACTTAAAACTTACAATAAATACTGATGTGAAGGAAATTTATTAACCTTAACGTTTAATTTACTACCTTTTGTAAATCTCTAACATCTACTAACTAATTAACCTTTAGACACAATAACCTGTGAGCGACGTTTCCTTTCCTTAAACGTAAATCTAAAATCTTTAGAAACACTTCCGATATATTATTTCTAAATTAAACGTTTTACTTAGCAAACGAAGTGAGTAATTGGGGAACGAATTACGATGCGAACAGTTATCAGTTTGGAAATGCTGGATTTTGTCCATCAGGTACGCAATGTATTCACTTAGACCGTTGTCCATTTTTATACAAGGTAATCAATAATGCATGCGCATATACGAGTAGGTAATATGACTCGCCACGTTAAATAGATCAGTCTCTAACTCATTTTTAGGATCGGTGAACTGGGATGCGGTTATCAAGGTGCGGGATTGGTCTGTTGTCCCATACCGAGCAATGCACGAAGCACCACTAACCAAAACGGTCAGTTATGTGGTAGATCATTGGTACAACCGGCCCCATACAATCGAATGGGTGCTTATCCTTGGGTAGTTCGGGTGATATTTAAAAGTAATTTATTCAAGTTGTGTAAATAAATTGTGTTACTATTTTATGTTACAGACTCAGGAAATGGAGAGCTCAAGTTTCCATGTTCAGGCTCCATTATAACTGGTAGAGTGATTTTGACAGCGGCTCATTGCGTTTTGACTAAAACTGACAGTTACAAATTGTAAGACCACCTTCTTCAACTAGCAATTCTAATAGTTAATGTCAAAGGTACGGTGTTCGTGTCGGAGAATGGTCGTCCAAAACTGACCTTGATTGTGGACAAGAATTTTGCGCTCTTCCTCATCGTGACATCACGATAAGTCATGTTATTGTTCATCCCGGTTATGACCAACGGACTTTTAAAGACAACGTGGCTTTACTCGTCTTAAATGATCGCATGAACTACACTGGTTAGATTACAGATTACCTTTAATATTGATCTGGTGATAATGTCGAGTTCAGTTACAGCTCAGCCAATTTGCTTACCACAGAATTGGGCAGTTACTTCAAATTATGGTTTACTGGTAGGATGGGGAAAAATTGCCGGGCAACAAGGTAAGTAGTCATTGGTTAACAAAGGGCCTTATTATTCAAACTCCTAGAAGCTTCTCCACTTCAGCAAGTGCTCCAATTACCGATTGTAGGATTACAACAATGTTCAAATATTTACGGAAGGACACTCCCTATCAATGAAAATAATCTTTGTGTTGGAGGTTTGGCCGGAAGAGATGCATGTGAGGGCTTTGGAGGATCTCCATTAGTTGAAGAGCAGGGTGGAACTTACTTTCAGGTATTCTAATAAATGAAGTGGTTCTCAAACGTAATTGTATCTTTCAGATTGGCATTTTATCCTTCGGTTCTGACCAGTGCGGAGCACAAGGGGTACCCAGCGTTTATACAAATGTGAGGCGTTACGTGAACTGGATAAAGGACAACATCCCAACCTTCAGAAATAAATGAATGGAGTGTATTAATTCGCTGTATTTTTTATTGTAAAATCATAAATATAGTTATAATTTGAGAATTATTGGTTGTAGGTAATTCAAGGTGAACAATATGAGAACTTGATTTCATTCCAGTTTTCTAATGTAAAATACAAGGCAAAACTAATTACGTAACATAATTAACCATGACAAATAAAGCGAGCATTTCATATTTTTGTCAAAGTAATAAAGTTCAAAGAAATTGTAAAGTACAATTTACAAGGTTTTCTTGTTTGTAATTATTTTGATGGGATAGTAGAAATCGTACACTCATTTCTAGATCCTCGTAAAGAATAAAACAATTTTAAAAGAATTAAGAAAGACTTATTTCTGATATTTGTATTTCTCTAGAAATAACTGAAACTTCTACTCAACGATCACTCGAGACCGCATCATGAATGTCAATGATCTTTTCAGTTCGTCCTTCCAGAAGACGTCCTCAACTTGGTTTCCATGTTCCAGTTGAATATTTGGCTTTTGATTTTGCTTCCCCAGGACAGGTTTCCAGATGTTCAGTAATCGTTGGGTGTCATCTCAAGTGTTCTTGTCTGATGGTCACCTTTCAATTTTTTATGGCTCCCGGAATTAATTTCTTCTACTTGTATGCAGATTTTGTGCGACATCTCGTAAACTCCTTGGACCTTTTTGTTGTTAGGAGAACGCAAAGAGAGGTCCCATGAAGCCATCCTCTGCAACGTTAATGAAATGATGTACAGTTACGTTTCTTTTTCTTTCTCCAGATGTTATTTCCCTTTTTGAGTGATAACTTCGATGCCATTATCAGGAACAACAGAAATCCCCGTTTCATCACAATTAAACATGTTTTTGGTATTTTACAGTTGATTGTGAGCTTTCACCGTCTACTGAAGGTGCCTTAATTGTATCAGCGCCATGTTTCTATTCTATTCATGTTGAGACAATACAATTATTGATGATAATCGGTATGGAGACACTCTTTTGGTACAGAGAGCGATCTTTGAATAATAATATAATAATCATGAAGTGGGTACCTCAATGGTCCAAAGGGGCATATGATTAAATTTTTAAGTTTTTCCATTTTTTTGTATGGACTGCTTAAATAATTTTTTACATTGATAATAATTAGCTGCCATTTAGTCACCGCAACGCTTTTACAACTAATATTTTTTATGTAAATATTATATACATAAAACGTATATAAATGCATGTCCTACAGGTATAAAAGAATTTACATCTAATAGACATATGCCAAATTCCTGACATCCTGACATTCATTATCTCTTATTTATCTTCCAGTTTTATGTAACTCTAACAAGCTCTTACATACTTTGTATGTATTTTATATATAAATGTGTTTGCTGGGTTTAAACATTTGGTGGTTAGGTTTTGATACCGTGGAATAGGTATCATTTATCTATCATACGATAAGACCAACTCGAGCACTTGAAGTTACCTATAAATACGATCGCGTTATATTTTGGAAAGAGAAAACGCAAACAGCCATCATGAAAACAATTCTTGTAGTAGTTCTGCTTATTACCATTTTATACATGAGTTTATCAGTAGATGCAACTCGATGCCGTTGCATTGGCGCCTACCAGACCTGCGATTTCAACACTGAATTTAAGGGGTGAGTATATTAACTTATAATAAACACTATTTATTAACATTGCGTATTGCAGTGGACAATGTTCGGGTGGTGGGTATTGTTGCCCTATTTCTGCCTGCCCACGGTATTGGCAAATAGTATAATTAAAAGCAAATTAGTCAGTTCTTATTTTTGTTATGTACCTACCTATTAATCAACATGGAAACATTCATATGTAACAATTAATTTCTTAAGACAAATTTCAATAGTTAAGTTAGAAATGATTAAGTATGTTACATGTATACGGATGTAAACTTTAACGCTTGCAAAGAACAATATTTTATTCATAGTAAATATCAATCGTGATGTTTACATAAACTTCACTTTTGAACAAGTAGTTTATAAAATAGTAATAAATTGTATTGTTATACTAACCCATTAGATTCTGTGTATTCACTCTAGTTAAGAAGTTTATATTATATCATAAATTTTAATATTAAAACGTGTAGGTACAAGGTCCATTAGCCTCTGCTTATAAAATAAGAACTAAGTAACACCATCTTAGTTCTTATTTATAAGCAGAGGCTAATGGACCTTGTACCTATAGGCTGGGCTGGGCAAAATACATGCACTAACGTATTTCAAATACAAATTACAAAATACTCCTAGAAATGTATTTGAAATACAAAATACGAGATACTTTCATATTATTTTTAAAAATACAAAATACAAATACAATATTTGAAATACAAAAATACCTATACGTATACGGGGTGTTTTTTTTGGAAGATTTAGTTAGACGTTTATAGGAAAGTTTTATCGGTAGGTTCTTGAAAATGTGTACTTAGAATTCACTCTGAACCTATCATTAACATTGCGGTGGGCAAAATACATACATTAATGTATTTCAAATGCAAAATTTAAAATACTCATAAGAGAGTATTTGAAATACAAAATACAAAATACTTTAGAGAAAAATCATCAAACACAAAATACAAAATACAAATGTATTTCAAATACTGTATTTTCAATACAAGTATTTTGTGACTGCCCACCCCTGCCTATAGGTACGTTTTAATATTAAAATTTATGATATAATTATATAAACTCCTAAGATGGTGATAGGCTTAGACCATGTTAGGTAGGTACCTATTTAAATTTAATAGTACCTATAAGAAATGTTATGTAGGTACCTATAGATATAAACCTTGTAAGTATAAGAAATACATCTTTATTTTCAAGTTTTAATTGAACAATCTTAACACAGTTGTATTATTAGCATCAACATCCAGCAGATGGGAAGGAGTTAGTTTGTTAGTTAAAACCCTGGTAGAGAATAAAACACGAATAAACTTCTATTACAAATCGAAGCACATAATGTAAAATATAAATAGGCATTTATTAAATTGTACCTATATGAAAACATGGTTGCTAAATTAATAGAGCATCTGATTATGTTAAGATGTTTTGGTTACGAATGGTAATATAAAATTACGCTCATTTGTAGAAACAACAAATACATTGTTATTGAATTAATAGCGTGTCCGTGTGCGTTAAGGGATATGGTTACTTAAGAATATTATGTAAAATATGTTCTGTTTAGCGCGCCTATCAGGATTATATAAGTCATGACTATTATGTTTAGTTACGAACATTAATGGAAAAAGGGCACGTAGACAACCTTACTTAAGGGACGAAAAATGAATAGACGGGTAGTCAGTCTGTATACGCGATTTGTAATATTACATGTCTTTTGGTGATCAATAAAATTCGAGAGGTGTTGTTCTTTGAGTTATATTTTTGTTTCATTGTAGTTTTTCTTACAATAACATTTTTATAAATACATAGTGATCTTTGCACAAGAAAAAGGAAAATTTTATGTATGAAAAAGTTCCATACACATCAGAAATACCCATCCAAATAAAACAACAATTTTATATTATAAAAGGTACGATTTTGTTCATCATGTAAGTAGTTAAAAAAACAAATATGGAACATTCCCTAATTAATCAACTACCTACCTACTAGCTTGCGTCATATAAAAACACGAGTTACGAAATTTCGTTCATGGTAAATATCGAGATAACGACATGCGTGATGATGGAAGATGTGGAGAGATAAGGGAAGGAGGAGACGATGGTGGAAAGAAAATAAAGGGACAGATATTTTTGTTGATGATAATAATAAACAGACGGTAGAGGACTCTGGGGGAAAGGTTACAAGAGCGGATGTGGAAAATGCAAATGATTTCCAAAAATACAAGGACATTGTAGTCCTGGACTGGGAAATGTCAGCGTATAAAAAATCGGAGACGGTAGAAGGAAACCCTATGAATAACGACAAAAATCCAGACTTGGCAGTGTTTTTGAATGAGTCCGACAGGAAAATGACCACGGGGATTCAAGCCAAGGTTAAGGAAAAGTATCCACAAATCTGGCAGCAACCATAAGAACAAGAAAATCGGCGGGAATACTACTGCAAAATGGAAATCTTCGAATAGGCATAAACACATACATATTCAGGAAGTGGGTGGAAGTGATTCGGTGCTATAAATGCTGGAACTACGGCCACATAGCCAGAAAATGTGAAGGCCCGAAGAAATGCATGCCTAAAATGCCGCCTAGAAGGGCACAAGAGGAGGAGAATGCTGTTTACTGCTCCTCATTTTGAGCATCGAATTCGAATTCTACGTCAATTCTAACTTACTTAAACCTCCAACGGATATGGAACCAACAAACATAAAATACATACTTTTAACTCAAATTATAAGCAATAAAAAATATCTACAATACAGCTTTCTTTTCACTGTTAATTTAAAATAAGTAATGGGTAATTTATAAGACAGTAGGTACCTTAGGACTCTCACATGATGCCTGCAGGCCAGTGAGCTCCCGTCGACGGAATCGCAGCTCTTGTTTCTATACCGGCGCCGGCGGTTAGTGGAGGATTACGATATGCATATTATTATGGTAATAAATGATAAATTAAAGCGTCATACCGGGTTCTTCACATAAGTATTAAAGTTTGGTTTTCAATTAAGCGTTTGTATACGATTTAACCCGGGCTGCCACGTGATCGAAAATGAAATTCAAGTAACAAAATACTGGCAAAGCCATTGGCATACCGTTCACGTTATTCCATAGGCTAGACACGTGTAGATGTATCTACTTGATTTAAAAAAAAAATTATTATCCCGCGTATTTGAACAGGCTGCCATTATGAACTATGGCTACATGGGTATTCTTACATCATGCGTACATATGTATAGGGTTGTGCTATACAGCGTCGTGAAAAAAAATGACCGTTACCTTACATTAAAATGACGGAACATTATTAATTAACTTTACGAGAGGATATCGCTCTTTAAAGATCCAAATAGAGGGTCCCTTCGCAGGGCCCTTTTCTCCATTATCGTACAAATGAGCCACTTATAGGTAGACTTGGTACACTTTTTATACCTACTTTAAACTATCTTTTATGAAGTAAACTAACATATTCTGCACTTTTTTCCAATAAAAAATTTCTTCACTTTTTTGCCAAAAAAGCAAGGTTAACCACTTGGAATTTTTTCGGGCTAAAAAACGAACTCTGGAAATTCGACCAAGTAAAGAGTCCATCTTTTAGATCATTAGACGCCAATTAAATAATTCCAACCAGTTCCATTCTAAGTCGAACCGTTTCGGAGATATCGCTCTTTAAAGATCCAAATAGATGGTCCCTTCGCAGAGCCCTTTCCTTCATTATCGTACAAATGAGACACTTAGAGGTGAACTTGGTACACTTTTTCTACTTTAAACTATCTTTTATGAAGTAAACTAACATATTCTGCACTTTTTTCCAATAAAAAATTTCTTCACTTTTTTGCCAAAAAAGCAAGGTTAACCACTTGGAATTTTTTCGGGCTAAAAAACGAACTCTCGAAATTCGACCAAGTAAAGAGTCCATCTTTTAGATCATTAGACGCCAATTAAATAATTCCAACCAGTTCCATTCTAAGTCAAACCGTTTCGGAGATATCGCTCTTTAAAGATCCAAATAGATGGTCCCTTCGCAGAGCCCTTTCCTTCATTATCGTACAAATGAGACACTTAGAGGTGAACTTGGTACACTTTTTCTACTTTAAACTATCTTTTATGAAGTAAACTAACAAAATCTGCACTTTTTTCCAATAAAAAATTTCTTCACTTTTTTGCCAAAAAAGCAAGGTTAACCACTTGGAATTTTTTCGGGCTAAAAAACGAACTCTCGAAATTCGACCAAGTAAAGAGTCCATCTTTTAGATCATTAGACGCCAATTAAATAATTCCAAACCGTTCCATTCTAAGTCGAACCGTTTCGGAGATATCGCAACTTTAAAGATCCAAATAGAGGGTCCCTTCGCAGAGCCCTTTCCTTCATTATCGTACAAATGAGACACTTATAGGTGGACTTGGTACACTTTTTCTACTTTAAACTATCTTTTATGAAGTAAACTAACATATTCTGCACTTTTTTCCAATAAAAAATTTCTTCACTTTTTTGCCAAAAAAGCAAGGTTAACCACTTGGAATTTTTTCGGGCTAAAAAACGAACTCTCGAAATTCGACCAAGTAAAGAGTCCATCTTTTAGATCATTAGACGCCAATTAAATACTTCCAACCAGTTCCATTCTAAGTCGAACCGTTTCCGAGATATCGCTCTTTAAAGATCCAAATAGAGGGTCCCTTCGCAGAGCCCTTTCCTTCATTATCGTACAAATGAGACACTTAGAGGTGAACTTGGTACACTTTTTCTACTTTAAACCTCGCACACTTTTTGTACTGTAAACTATCTTGTATGAAGTATGAAATGATGAAAATTAAAGTTTTAGGAAAGATAATGCCTAGTTGGTCATTTGAAAAGAGAGATAGCAATAGGGTGGACCTCAATGCACTCAATCTAATCCTTGCGGAGAAATACTAGATTTATCTTGGCATGGCTATATGTATATCGAAAGCCGCCGATCAACACCTTCGGGAATTTACTCACATAGCGCTGTTTGTTGTACTGCTTCTGATAAAACCATGTGTTTTCCAAAAATAAACAACGAGGACCGTAATTGTGTAAATGACGCGCCTGCACAATTTACTTTGTTGTTGATATACCTCCTCACAAGTAAATATGAAATGAGAGCTATATCAATTGTTTATATTTGCTATTACCATATCAAGCACGTGATACAACGATGTGTACAGCTTGATGGTTCATAAAGATAAGCTCCAGCTTGTAAGTGCAAAGACGGAAGATTATGTAAAAAACCATGTATCATAGGCGATCATAGACGATAATTACGCCTATTTAATAATAAGCAGTAGATTCTTGTAGGAGGCACTGACTGTTGGCAAGGATACCGAACTGAGAAAAGACCGGCTTTAAACAGTAACGTTCTCAATCCGTTAGTCACCCTACCAGGACGTAGCGCGTTGATTGTTACGTGGCGCTGGTGGCGCCATGCCGCACCCCACACTAACCCAAAAAATTAATATATTGGTCAGACGTCTTCGTCTATTCTATGTATTTAAATAGCGGATGGCTGTATGTTTTACTAGGTGTTTTCTTTTTGCATCGTCACATGGTTAGGTAAAGTCCCAATCATCACGTGATTGAAGTGCCTTACGTCATGTAGACATTTCTGCCTCAGGTTAATATAAAACTTAAATAAAGCTTTTAAAACTAATAGGGTTATTGAGAACTGAGTCAAATTATTTTTATAAAACGAATGGTGTGTTATTGACAGAGCTGAATTAAGTCTACCACAACCCACAACGTGTAAAAAGAAAACACCTACTGTATTCTGTGCTGTAATGTAATAAGAAATAAATAATTATAAATACATATATGAATATGAATGCGACCAAAGGTTTCCTTGAACTCAACCAAACTATTGGTACCAATGGTACCCCTGATGTTTTTAGTGTTCTGTTATTCAAAATCGATTAACCTTACAAACACTTTTAATTTTAATTTAACGTAAATGATTAAATATTTTATTTTTACAACAATCAAAACACTTTTGTAGTTGATTTTTTTAAATCAACATGAATTCTAATAAGGGAAGGTCTAATTATCGTACTAAGGTATGTTTTTGGAATGATAAAGGATATGTAAATAAAAGTTATTGACTTACAAATTTTAGATGGCTAGCTTAAAAATTAATGGTAAACACTACTCCTTATGTGAGGGAATAAATACCATCGGTAGGTGTATTACTGCTACAGTCCCTCTAAAGCATATGGTTTGTTTATCTTAAGACGAATAGTATACTGTAACGTTAATTAATGTTTTAGGATATAAGTAAACAACACGCAATTATAACTATCGTAAACGAAAATCAACATTATGTAACTGATTTTCAATCGTTTAATGGAACAGTAATGAACGATAGTAAATTACAACCTTTGGTTTTATATGAACTTTCAGAAGGATGTTCTATTCAGTTTGGTAACGTAAATGCAGTTTATCATAAGGTAACTCTTTAGTAACATGTAAGCAATTGTTACTTTTGTCTCATACCTACATGTTTCCTAATCTCATTTCCGAGAATTATACGCTGTATATTATAGTCTGGGAGCCAGCAACAGATTTCGTCAATCATTTCCTCTCGGGCAATAATTCCTAAATTCCTCAGGGAGTTGGTTGTATCATGAAGCCTTATGAACGTCAGCTAAGTTGTTTCAAGCCGTCAAGCCGTACCAAAGGCAATCTGCTGCCATTTGTTTCTTTGTCGAGTAGGGATTATTCTGTCGTTAGTGAATCTTTTTGACATTCATTCAATTTTAAAAAAACAAACAAATTGAATCCCTAAATTGTTCAGAAAATTCATGCGTGCAATTGGAAGACTTTGGGCAATTGTTTGGTGGCCTAGAACCAGACTCTCCACAACCATAGTATTCCTCAATCACGTGCAAAGACTATCGTGCCTTGCAAGCACGGGCGCAATGCGAACAACCCCCACAGCCATCGTGGAAGCCCTTCTGGAGCTGCCTCCACTAGATCTTCACGTGAGAGAGAGCGGGCGATGCTGGCAGCCTTGTGTCTGATAAGCATAACTAAAAGGTTGTAGAATAGCAGAGGTATTGAAGTGGACCATGCTCAAATTCTGGGCGAGGCAATTAAGTAACTGCTTATCCTAGAGGGGCGACCTGACTAACTCATCGCTCAATTTATATTAGGGAAAAACTACCACATCTTCTGTGATGCAGATCCCAACCTGACATATTCATCTTCACAATGGAAGGAACAGGTACAGGTATATTTTTTACTCCAAAGAACTGAACTTCCATATCACGTATCCACTGGTCAAATGTCCTGCAGGGTACAATAGGTTGGTTTCTGAATGTCACCACGCACTAGAGCAAGTAGCAACCAGCAACACCCGTATGGGTTAAAGGGGCATGCTGGAACAAAAGGCAACGAGACAGGGCGATCAGTTCGCTCAACTGACCTCAAAACAGGTGTTTTATCATCCAGAGGCGGCTCTTCCCCTTACAGTATCAACTGTCAACAACTTAAGAACTCAAGACACTCAAGGCCAGCACAAGGCTATGTGGAGCTTGCCATCATGCAAGGGAGGTCCTCAGAGGGCCATCATGCAAGGAAGGTCCTCAGAGGGCCATCTTGTAGAGTGGCGCCTTTTTTGCAGGCTGTCAAGAAAGAACCTGCAGCTACTTGTGGGCATACTTTCTGGGCACTATAAACCAAACAAACGCATGCACAGAATGAGCTTGGTAGAATCACCATCTTGTAGAGGATGTTATACAGATGACGAGATGGAACAGCACATGCTTTGTGAGTGTCTCGCACTTGTCCAACTGAGAGGACCCATGTTGGAGGTTCTTCTCAGTGTGGGATGGCTTGAGTGATGTTGTGGGGTAAGACAACTCTGGCCGGGGACATAGTGCAAAGGCCCAAATGTAATCCACAATCCTATGCTTTGCACGAAAATAATAATCTGTTCCAATGACCAATTTGTGACAGTAATATGCTTTATTGCTTAATGCAGTGGTTTTCAACCTTTTTGAATCCACGGCTCCCTTCACAAATTACAAACTTGTCGCGGCGCGCCTGTTGATTTTTAAGCAACCAGTCGAACCTTAAAAGGGCTTAAAAAAATTACGAATCAATTCATTCTTCGCAAATGTTGTTTTTGTAAATTGAAAAAAATAAAAAAACAATTTTAAATAATAAAAGAATAATTTGGAAAAAAAAATATATCTATTACAAAAAAAATACAAGCAAAGGGCACCCTGAAACATCAGATTTGTCATTATTTATTTATTTCTTATATTCTTATAATCATATGAACAATAAAGAATAATAAATGCATTATTTTTTTTTCTTCTGTAGACTTGTACTCACTGAAGTATATTGTAACTGGAATGCTACAAAAAATAGTTTTGCCTTTGAGTCTGTCTACAAAAATTGGCTAAATATTTTAAAATATATTGCACAAAAGCAATGTTTTGGTTGCTTGAGTATCTATCTCAGTGTTGAATGTCTCAACACTTGAGAATATTTATAAGCACCATTTGAATCATAGCATAGCCAAATGTATGACTTCAAACTACTAAATTTGAATTTCTTCCATTTACCTACGACTTTGCGTTATTTATTTTAAACTAGTGTCTTGCATGTAACTATTATTTCTCTTCCTGAGGACACATCAAACTTACCTAAAAACAAATGTATTTATCAATATATTCTTTGCAATAATAGAACTCGATACTTTACTGTGGTATGATTATATAATAACTGCTATGTTTTAGATACCGACAGTTTCACAAGCACAACAACACGGGCATGATTACTCCGCATCTAGTATCGAAAGTACACAAAACTCACAATTTATCACTCAAACATTTTATGATGGAGCTACTCAAGCTCTCGATAATGATACAAGCGTATCACACGAACCACATGAAATTGAACATCCACAAAATTACTTCGACGATGATTACAACTTTGCAGATGTTTCTACGCAACTATCTCCACCTACCTTGCCAACAAATCCATCAAAACCTCTTTCCATACATGATATGCCTACTCAACTTTTTTGTGAGGATGTACAAGAATCTGTGGTCGTTACAAGTGATGACAAAAACATTGATCAACAACCTATAGTTGGTAAAGGTACAACAGAGCTATGTGAAGATATTCACGAAATGGAGACGCAAATAGATGACAATTTGTCAATTCATAACATGCCCACGCAGTTAATAAGCTCGAACAAGGACATTCATGACATGGTGACACAACCACTTGATGGCTCATCTATAAATAATATGCCAACACAGCTAAACACTAAACATCAAGACGTGGACAAGGGCATTCATCAAACAGTGACCGAGCCGCTCAACAGCTCTTCAATACATAATGTAACAAGCGACAGTAATAATCAAGACTCAAAAGACATTCACGAAACAGTAACACAACCAATAGATCGCTCATCAATATATAATATGCCAACACAATTAACAAAAAATACCAATAATGTCAGTTTGAACAGTACAAGCGTTATTGATGAAACAATAAACCTATCGGATATTCACGAAGAAGCAATCAAAACACAATCGTCTGATTCAGAATTACAAGTCAATCAGTTACGTAGACGCACGATTAGATCGATTGGCGACGATTCAGAAACTAGTGATAAAGAGTCTGAATCTGAAGAGGTAGTGAAATGTAAAATGAGGAAGAAGGCGAAAATTCTGGAATCCGAGTCTGAAACGGATGCGGAAGAGGACATGTTAAATGTCAAGCTCGATCTTGCAACATATAAAAGAGAAACTAAAATGGACTCGGGCTCAGAAACTGACATTGAGGATCTTGTGATGGAAACAAAAACTGATGACAAAGTAAGTTGCCCAGTTCCAGATGAACCGGTTAAACTAAGCACAGTGGAAAATGATGTTGCTAGTATTGGTTCCGATACCGACATAGATGACTTTGAGATTAACACACAAGCTGATACTTCCAATTTGAATGAAGATGAGGATGATTACATAATTCCGGCCACACAATGTGACAATACAGACTTAGTATTCCAAGATGATAATAAGACCTCTGAAGAAAAGGAGGATGTAAATAAAATGGCGGATTCGGTAGAAATGGATTCGCTTTACCTCGAGCCGACACAACCAATTTTGAACGACGATGTATTTTTGGAACCTCCTGTACCGGTAACTGCTGTAAGTGAAAAGAAGCCAGTTACAAAAGACCCGTACAACATTTCTATAACTGATGACGAAATATTCATTCGACCAACTCAACCTGTTGTTCAATGTATAGAATATGATCCTATTTTTGAGCAAGCTACTCAACCAATTACATTCGAGCAACAAACCAAATCAAAGAAGAATCTAAACAGTGAGCAAGTAACCGATTTACAGTCGGATGCCATATTTATGCAACCAACTCAACCCATTGTCGATATTTCGATGGAAGATGTTAAACCTGTCGATTCATCGTTAGATGATATATTTATTCAACCAACTCAACCCATTCAAATACCTTCGAAAGATATGTTACCTCCAACCTTCACTGGCATAAACAAAATTTCTGGTACGGAAAAACAGAAAGTTGATTCACCAGTGGATGCTATATTTATGGCACCGACACAAGTTATTCATACTCAAGAGGATATCTTCGAACAGTCTACTCAAATAGTTTCAGACCAAAAATTACGAGCAGATAACATTGAGGAACGATTAGAA
Organism: Pyrocoelia pectoralis; assembly: GCA_036250285.1. NCBI lineage: Eukaryota > Metazoa > Arthropoda > Insecta > Coleoptera > Lampyridae > Pyrocoelia > Pyrocoelia pectoralis. The sequence continues at coordinate 4,894,779 of CM070075.1, read as the reverse complement.
GATATGTTTGCATCACAAAGGCCTCCAGAAAAATTGCCACAAATTGAAAGTCAGCTTGAAGTTATTTTCGATTCGCAAAATTTCGGTATTGATATCAATAATTCGAGACCTTCAAATCCGCTTGTAACTGAACTAGAAGGGAGGTTAAAAGATAAGGAGACTATCGCAACCACGACGATTGAAAGTTCCATAATTGATAAAGGTAAATCTTCCAGACGTAAAACGCCTCCGTCGAGCGTCCAAATTGTGGCAACAGATAAAGTTAAAAATTATTCTGTTGAACTTTTAGATCGCATTTCTATGAGTCTACATGAAAATAAAGAGAAAAGTGGATATGATTCCATTTCAGTTGAGGCTAAAGGTGCTATTGAAGAGCACGAAGCTGATAGGAGGAATAATGAGTCTTCTGTTGATGAACTTATTTCAATTTCGTCATCAAAACCAAACAGGAAACGAGCCGTCACACAAAAACCATCAATGAAGACGGAAATGGTTAAAAACAAAGTGGAAGATGAACCGAAACTGGAGATGACAGAGAAGACGAAAGAAACTCGTAGGAGGAATAATGAAACTGCTGTTGACGAATGTATTTCAATTTCAACATCAAAACCAAACAGGAAACGAACCGTCACAAAAAAACTATCAGAGGAAACGGAAGTGGTTAAAAACAAAGTGGAAGATAAACAGAAACTGGAGATGACAGAGAAGACGGAAGAAACTCGTAGGAGGAATAATGAAACTGCTGTTGACGAATGTATTTCAATTTCAACATCAAGACCAAACAGGAAACGGGCCGTCACAAAAAAACTATCAGAGGAAACGGAAGTGGTTAAAAACAAAGTGGAAGATGAACAGAAACTGGAGATGACAGAGAAGAGGAAAGAAACTCGTAGGAGGAATAATGAAACTGCTGTTGACGAATCTGTTTCAATTTCAACATCAAAGCCTAACAGGAAAGGAGCCGTCACCAAAAAACTATCAGAGGAAACGGAAATAGTTAAAAACAAAGTGGAAGATGAACAGAAACTGGAGATGACAGAGAAGGCGAACGAAACGGCACAAACACAAATGCGTGCAACCAGAAGAATAGATAAAAAATTGGAGCTCCTTTCCGCATCAAGTGTAGATACTGCCACAGCTACATCAGTTAACATCACGAAACGAAAACCAGTGCAAAAAGAACCACAATTTGAAGCGAACAAGAACAAATGTATAGAATTGGATTCCGAATCGAGCATTGAACGTCCTTCAACAGCTCCACTTCCTGTAATTACAAAGGAGGTTCCTAAACGGTGGACACGTGCGAAAAATACAAATGGCGAACAGGAGTCAGTGAAAGAAGATTCTAAGCCTAATGTTTCCTCTAGGGTGAACCGAAACTTGCCATTGAAGAAGAATCAATCTAAAGGGGTGGAGAAATATGATTCTTTAATTGAGAAAAGTGACAACCCAAGTAATCTTCAAGTAACTGAAATACAATCAAATATTCCTGCTGGCGACAAAAAAACCAAAGAGACAAAGAGTACTACAACATCTAAAAGAAAATCCGAGAATGAAACAGGGCAGGAAATGGCTAGTGACGTAGAGGAAACTAAACGTCCAAGGAGAAATATTACCGTGCCTAAAAAATTTTTGGAAAATGAAGGTTCGGCATCTTCGATTAGTGTAAACACGAGGAGAGCCAATACAACAAGAAATCGAGTCTCTTCCGAAACGAGTGATAGTGAGTCTACCGAGAGTGTTACAAAAACTTCCAAAATTAGTAAAGGAAAAAGGTCGGAAGCTGATATTACAACAAGTACATCTGAAAGCGAGCAACACATGTCTGCATCTACCCGTAAAGGTGGTCGCGGAAAAAGGGTTTTAAGTGTAGGTAACACTAGTGTGTCCAACAAGAAACAAAAACCCACCCTTTCTGATAGTGACGAATTTATTCCCCCAACACCCACTAGAGGTAGAAGGTTAAATTCTACAATTTCGGAAAGTACGCCGGAAGTAAGTATGAAGGTTAATGTATTAAATTCTATACAATTGTTGCAGAGAAATAAAAGGGCGTTAAAACCAAAAGTTGTCTTTACGATGTTGGACAATCCTGATCTGGAATCTGTCATTCGGAGATTAGGTAAAGTTGTGTAAACTGAGCCTTAATCTTTGTTTCTAAATATATCCCAACACTTTTTGACATGATGCCAATACATCAAGGGTTATTATAGATTATGTCTTATCAAATGAATTTGCAATTTGGTACACATTGGTGAAAGGATTGGAATATGTTTGATACAAAGAATATATTTCTTGTTACGGACATAGCGTAACTATACCAAACATTTACTAAAGCATAATGAATTTACTTACTGTGGATGTAGAGGTAATTGTTCCCCATTTCTTCCTATCTTTTGCTAATTTTTTGCTTGTCAAGTCTATTCCTTTTCTTTTTAGCTCAGATAGTTTATTGTTCCATGTTCTTCGTTAGATGTTTCATCCTTCAGTTAATTTTTAAAGTTTCTACGATGTCTCTTTGTAGGTGGAAGAATAGTAGATTCTGTTGAAGGATGTACTGTTCTCGTGACAGGAAATTTGAAAAGGTCACAAAAACTTCTAACTGCTGTTGGTCAGTCTAAACCCATTTGTTCACCCGATTGGATTCTAGAATGCAAAAAGGCCAATAAATTTTTGGGTTAGTTTTAATTTACATTGTATTAAACGTTAATTAATTTTTTAATAGATCCTTGGGATTATATTTTACAAGACAAGGAAGCAGAGGATAAATGGAAATTATCTTTAAAAGAGTCTTTAAATAGAAGCAGAGACCATCGATTATTGGAAGGTTATGTTGTATATCTAACTGTTACAAGTGCAATTGATGTACTCAAGGGTAAGTCTGATGGTCACAATTATTGTAACTAAACTTGCAAAAAGTGCAGTAATGCCCTTTCAAACCAGCTTGGTTCGCAACGCTTTGTTAAATTGAGTATGAAATAATAATTGAATCAAGACCTCATTTGCTTACATTGATCCTGAAAATTGTAATGATAGCAGTAACACTTGTTTGTGTTTGTGACTCTATAACTGAAAAACGTTGCGTGCGCTTCTTAAATTTAAAAACAATTAAATGTAGACAGTACCTACTTACAGTAATTGCATAAATCGCCACCAGAGGTCGTATGCTATAATTACACTTGGAGATAATTATAAGTGAAGTTTTATTTTAGGTGCCATCGAATCTTGTGGAGGAAAATGCGTATTAAAAGCACCGCCAAAATCAACAGGCAATCTAATTGTTGTTGCAAATGCAGAAAATAAAGCAAAATACTCCAAATTTTTAAAACAAAGTCCTCCTGTCAATGTTGTTTTACCGGAAGCAATATTTGATGGTGTCCTTAGGCAGGAATTACGTTTAGGAGATCATTTGTTAAAATAGTGTAGATACATAGAAATTTATTTTTACAAAAAATGTAATTTTTTACTTATTAAATGTTTTGTAATTGCTATATAGTAGATGTGAATGATGGGGTAGAAGTTACTATGCACGTTACAGTTGAGTCTACATTGGGGGAATTGTTGTTTTAATGCTTTAGTTGGAGAGCCACCCTTGGAAAGTTCTGGGAAAGAAGCTCTTAATAATTATACACTATAAACAATGAATAATAGAGCATTTTTAGTTTATAAAGCATTTCAAAACGATAATTTGCTGCAGCTATGCACCTTCGGTAAGAGGTGAGAGAAGAAACGTATCAGTTGAACCATTTCTTGTTTTAACATTTTGTGAGCTGTTCTCCAGAGATTAAAACAAACTTTTTTGAAATACTATTAGTGCTAGCCAATGAGGCAGAGCAAGATTTCTCGCGCGCTAAATTGCCGTTCCAAAGTTTACACTATTTCTGGTGTGACTGGTAGTGTAATGATGGCTTGAAAAAATAATAATTAAAAGGTTCAAAGGAGAACAGTTGTAACACCTTCGAATATTGCATGCTTTCCCTTACTGTGACTGATGTGAAGACAAGGGGGCACTCCCCCCTCCCTGGGAAAAAGAAAAAAGGCAAAAGTTATTAAAAATTAAAATAAATTTTGTACGAAATCTTAAAAAAACGCCAGAGCCATGAACCCCCAATACTACTTGCCCCCCTGGGAAAATTTTCTGGCGGTGCCCTTGTTTCTCCTTTTAATATCTAGATGTCATGGCGTAGAATATCCAGATCATGAGTGAGAAATTGAAGGCCTCAAACTTATTGTCATTTAGACATTCAGACCAGTTTTTTGCCAGTACAACAAGGTCATTTCTGGCCTTTGATGAAAGGCAATAAGTCCCAAACCTTATCCATTCTCTTTATCTTATTTCATCTTACACCTTTCCTTTCGTTAGGTTGCGCATGTTTGCGTCTTCATGCTTTAAAGGGTTGAACATTGTTTCTCTTTAGAGGAGTATATCTACAGTTTGATGTTTAGGTATCAAAAATTACTTGCAAACACTCTATAAGTACCATGCAAACTGTTACGCTATTATTGGCATCTGGCTTTTAAAAACAAAAAACAGATTACCCAATCAACACGTACCTACCTACCTATAGTATACGGCACAAATTTGTACTAAATCCTAGTCAACACAAAACAGCATTAGATATTTCAAAATAATGTGAATTATTTAAGCTGTAAGGTTTTCAATGCCCTCCCAAATTACATAAGCGACATACACAAGTTCAAACCAGAACTTAAAACATACTATTGTACTTTTCACACCGAGAATTCAGTAGCGAGTCTTACGGAGCGCGCCGTTGCCTTATGTAGCAATGTAGCATGGCAGGAATCAGGTGTGGCCTCAACTAAACTGGGCCGCTCGGATGTAACTTTATTTTTAATTTATTTATGAACAATAATCTAGTTAATAAGCAATACATTCTAATGTATGTGTTAACCTGGAAACAATTGATACAGTTGTGTACCTACCCATACATAGTTACAATAATTATAAACAACATCTGCGGGGTATCAGTGTGCTCTTTGGAGCGAGCCGACCCTGTCATACTAATAGCAGTCCGGGTTTCTCCCATTTAAAATGCATTGCCTATGCTAGCCATACTGAATTCTCGGTGTGAAAAGTACCAATAGATAATTTTACAACCTAAAAGAATTCTTTGAGCAGTAAATTATATGGATGAACCTTGTACACATTATGTTTTTCGCAATATTTCGGAATTCACCTAGGTATATTGCATTTCTTTTAAGCATAGCGACAATTATTGCTTTACTTTGTCCACAATAGAAGGTTGTGCCACATACAACTAACTGTGGTTGTGCTTTGTTTTGTAGTACAGCAAAGTGCCTGAAATAAAATAAATATTATTATAAACTGTTGCCACGTCGTGTCGTTGGCATTGCTAGCTCAGTATGGATACAGGAGAGGATTTCTGAGTGCTATCGTTTTCGTCATGCCGTCTAAAAAGAATTATGGAAGTTGCTTTCCATTGTAAGAGTTTGACAAGATTATTTTGGTCCATTTATACCTACTTAGACAGTGCGTCTTGTAAAAAGACCACGGCGTACATGACTAGGACTACACCTACCTCAGAAAACGTTTTCAAAGCACTTTTGCACTTCAAAGTAACCTATATCATCGGGTGGCTCATACACATATATACGGAAGCTCAATCCATCCACTTGAATCAAGCTTCTAGACCTACAATGCAAGTGAAAGACGGTAATGTTGGTAAAAGAGTCTCGCACTTTTGCTGCCGTGTAGCATATGCATTCCAACGTAACTGCTGAGAGTTCTATAAGTATTCCAAGGCAGGATATAAGTCCAACAACAAACAAGTGTTTCCAAAGGGCAGATGGTACGTTTGCCAAGATGAAGGATTGCACCGCATCCTTCCATTGGGGAAGTAGAAAAAATTGTCACTTTATGTAAAGAAAGCCAGAGAAATATGGGTATAGACACTGTCGTTTAAACCAAATGGAGAATGCACTGGCGAGATATTTACTATAACTACAATGCTCCAAAATGTTTTACGGAGCGACACGTACCGAATAAATGCAGACAAATAGCTTTTTACAATTTGCTGAAGTAAACGATCCCATTCCAGAATGACTGTCTTCAATAAACCACACGGTAGGCGAATTCTTTGACAAATTGGACAATGTTATGCAAAGGAAGAAATTCGGACTTTCAGATATATTCAGTCTCGATGAAACGGGAGTTAGAGTTACCACAGTGCCTCCGGTGGCCAAAGTAATTGGACAAAAGGGTGAAAAAGCAAGTTGGCAAAATGACGTCGAGAGAGCGAGGAGAACTGATGTGAGTACAATTTGTGCCATTCGCAATTTTTTACCTCCCGTGTTGGTGTTCCCACGTGTGTCCGCTTCGACAAACAGCGAATGATGACTGGAGCAGCAAATCGGCTACTTTTGATGACCACCGAGTCTCATTTTAGTGCTGGAAGGTGTTAATTTCTGCCAATACAATGGGATCACTATTTTGATACTTCCACCGCACACATCAAACCACTTACAACCCATGAACCTACTCATGGATGTTAGTGAATCCCAATGAAACTTTATCAATCTACGCACCATCTCAGCTATATGCACCAGAGAGAGCTGGTGGTCGGGCTGCAACTCCTGAAAACGTGAAGTCAGGATTTTTGAAATGTCGCATCTCACCATTCGATAGAACCATTTTTCAAGACCGCGATTTTCTCTGCACTGCGGTCTCATATCGTCCATATCCTTCTTCGGATACTCTCTTGCCTTCTTCGGAACCTAGCGAGATAACATCTCAAGAAGCAGCCAGAGACACTGCTGCTGTGGATCCTCTCATCACAATTAGCTATTCTGCAGCTCCTACATCGAATCATCAGTTTCATACATCAATATCTTCTACATCGGCGCAATCAGAGTTTTTCGTTTCTACAGAACAATTGATTCCGTGCCCAATAGCTAAGCCGAGGAAATTGGCTAAAGGGTTACTCTAAACATTAGCCGAAAAACCAAAAAGTAAAAGATTTAGAAAAAATATAATAAAAAATAAAACACAAAAAGTGTCCAAACAATTCCAAGTCTTTATTATTAAATGATTGATTTTCTCCATAAAATGGGTGTAATTTTACCCCTCTTAAATCAGGTTTTGTATATCGTGAATTAGTTCTTGGAAACTTCATACTTACTCGTCGCGTCGTCAATTTGTTGTCTATTATACAGGGTGTAGAATTGGTTTACGCACCATAGGGATTTCAATGTTAAATTTTTAATATGCTTGTATTATCTCCCCTAATTATTTTAGAGCAAAAGTGTAAATATAGGTATTTCTTGTAGAGAAAAAAATACTCTTTACAACCACATCATTACTTATCGTTTTATTTTTCATACAAGGGTGAAAATATGGAAACTAGAAATTCAATTTTATCAAAATTAGGTGGTGCCTTGGAATTATTGAAACAAAAACCCGTTAATCGGTAGTTTTAATGTTTTAATCACAAATTTAACGTTTTTTGCATTTAGGCAATGCATTCTAGTGCCAAAAGCTTCTTTTCCTTCCTCATTTACAATAATTATTGTTAAGACGCTAACATGACAGCTAACTAACAATTGTTTTTTGTTTCAATAATTCCAAAAGGCACCATCTAATTTTGATAAAATTGCATTTAGAATTTTCATATTTTCAACTTTGTATGAAAAATAAAACAATAAGTAGGTGATGATTTGGTTTGAGTATTTTTTTTCTACAAGTTTATTTTAATATTTACACTTTTGCTCTAAAATAATTAGGGGAGATAATACAAGCATATTAAAAATTTAACATTAAAATCCCTATGGTGCGTAAATCAATTCTACACCCTGTGTATAAGTTTATTAATATTTATAACTTTATTTATACAAGGTAATGTAGCTGTATAAGTTATTATGAAGATATTGAAGAAAAAACCAGCTAAATTTAATTAGTTGTATTCGTACGTAGTAATATAACGATATACAATTGAGGGTGAACATTTACGTTTCGCTTAAAATTGATCGATTGAAAAAATATCTTCATAATATTTATAACATTTATTAAAATTATTATTATGAAAATTTTCAAATGTCCTGTGTCTGTATCAACTCTGTAAGGAATACTACACCGATGCAGGGGGCAATTATACTCGTAGATGCATTTTTGGGGTCCATATTGTTCGCATCTTTGATTATACCTAAAGGTTCACATTAAAAAAGTTATAGATATCTACCCTTTGTTTTTAGTAGTTGACAGTTATGACAGTCACGAACTTGTACGATAAGCTAATTAAAAATTATTGTTAAGATTAAACTATTTAATTGTGTTTATTTATTACCCGCTACTTAGAGAATCATGTATTCATTTCATTGACTATAACGGACTTCCGTTTCTTAGCAACACTAAATACAAACAAATCAATACAGCCTAGAAGAAATGGCACCCATTGAGGTATTGTGCTAAATAATAACCATAATTATAGGTATTACGTTATATTTAATAATTTCAATTTTAGATTAACTTTGATAATAAAAGCACAATAATATTTAATGCCTCGAAAAATGAACTATTTAAGTTTAACGAGAATTTTAAAATACTTCAGCGTAAGTTGAAAATTAACTGGAAAGTCGTAATGTATGTGTAAAGGTCAGTATCAAACTTTGCACTTATTTGTGATTTTTTAAGCAACAAAGAAGAAATTAATGAAACCGTACTACAGAATTGCGCAATTTTGATATTGCCCGGTTGCCGAAACCCTTTTACAGAGCCTGAAATCGAAGCAATGAAAAAGTTCTTAGAAATTGGCGGTAAAATCTTAGTTTTACTGTATGAAAGTAACCAAGACGATGTTAGTAATGTGAACATCCTACTGGAACATTACGGTATTATTCCAAACATGGGCAAGTTACTGATCATTACCTTTCTAACATAAATTAACGGCACTATATCGTAGATTCTTTGATAAGGACTCACTATTACAAATACTTCCATCCAAAAGAATGTTACATCGAAGACAGTAACATTTTAGAGGCTTTAACCAAAGAAAAGGTGCAATTGAATTTGATCATTCCATTTGGATGTACACTGAATGTCAATAAACCGAGTATTGTAGCATTTACTAGTGGTACCACCACTTTTCCGGCAGATCGACCTCTTGGTGCAGTGTATTATAACGGCAATACTGGAGGCAGTTTAATTGCTTTAGGTTCCGGCCACATGTTTTCCGATAAATACATTGATCAAGAAAACAATGAAAAATTTCGCGAATACCTCTTCGATTTTTTATCAACAACTGATAAAGGCTCAATAATTACTGATCAAGATGACGACCTTGAAGTAAGTATAACATCAACAGTTCCATAAATAACGCACCCAAACGCAGATATGGGATCATCATATTGTACCTGACATCACTGAAATTGCCGACAGACCTAAGCTTTGCCTAACTGATGCCATTGGCCCTACAATGTCAACTGATTACTCAAAATTATTCGACCATAAAATGTACTCCATGAATACCGATTTTGGTAACTCGTCCTTTGTTTATTATTACCTATTCTTCTTGTAACCGTTTTGTTTTAGTACCACAATCCGTTAAACTGTACGATAAATTAGGTGTGAAACACCAAACTTTAAAATTAATAAGTCCTAATTTTGAAGCACCTTTACCGCCATTACAAGCCGCCGTTTTTCCACCATCTTTTCGCGAGTTACCACCCCCACCGTTAGAACTTTTCGATTTGGACGAAGCGTTTAGTTCCTCACTTACAAGACTCGCACAGTTTACCAATAAATTTTTGTCCACTACGCCTAACAGTGAACATACAGATCAACAGCTCGATTTCTATATACAGGAATGTGCAAAAATTGTTAATGTCGGTATCGATTCGACAGATTCTAAAGATATTTTGTTTGAGGTCGCCAGTCAGTGTAATAAATTCAAGCAGAACTCTGCTCAGAAACAGGAAGAGCTCGACAATAGTTTGCACTAGTTATATCGTATTCGGCTGAGTGTGTTGGGCACCGTGTGTGACTTTAACTGGATGAGTTCGAATTGAGAATGTTTGTTCACCTAATCTTTTTTATTACAAATAAATATTTTTGCCAACAAAACCAGATTTTAATTACTTACTTTTAATTGATTTGAAGTAATGCTTCAGACTTTTTCTTTTTATTGTGTTGAAGACCATTTGAAAATCACAAGTAAATTCCGTTATATTCTCTTCTTAATATACTCAAATTATCCCACACAAAACGCAGCCCTTCCAAAAATGTTTATTTATTAGTTATTACACACAGACGGCGAAAATCTTTGATATATCACTCGCCACTCTAACTGTTTATCATAGTAGCAAATTTAAAAGGTTTGTAGCTAACATTCTAACCTTTTTTAGGTATGGTTTTCTAGTACTTGTTAGAGAGCGAATTCAATGCTCGTTTTGGCATTTTAAAGATTTTGAGGTTTTTTGAGCTATACATAGGTAATTAGAAGCTCCGGTGACAGCTAACACTAGGCCACTGCAAAATTTCTCTGGACAGAGTTCCGAATGTTATCACACACTAGAGCAGGTACCAAATAGTAATATCTTCGATCTCGTATCGGTTAAAGAATATGTTGTAACAAAAGGTAATGTGAAAGCCGACGGACCTCTTAGAAAATGTTTTGTGGCCCAGAGTCAGATCGTCAATTCACAGTACTAATACAGGAAGTAATTTAATAACACTTAAGCCCGGTGCAAGACTAGATGGAATTTGACCTTCAATTGTCGTCGCGAGAGGATGGCGTTTATAGAACCATCTTGCAGTTACGCGTTTCTGCATAGTGGTAGAGGTAGTTGCGCTTGCTTCTTTTACGGTTGTTGAGAAACCTGTAAAACTATTTTCAAATGGATCCAACATCCGTGTTAATCGAATCGTAGCTGTAATGGCTACGACTATAACCGTTTAGGAAATAGCACAAATGATCCAAATATCATACATACGTGCGCGGGGACAGCATGTACCTACCCTTCTATCCGAATCCAGAATCCTGTTAATGCTCTTGTGTATGAAATTCTGCTTCAGTGTTCTCTGCTCGAATTGTAACCAATAATTCTACGGAATGCTCCTTCCATCGTTCTCGTTTAGGGGTCAGTATGACTGTGTCACTAAACCCTATAACACAATTGAAGAGTGTTCATTCAAAAGCGTCTAAGTATCAAAACTATTTGTTCAACTATCAATTTTCTTCGGTGGCTTGTCTATCTTCTAAATACTCTCAAGCATATTATGTAGTTGTGTTTTTTCTATTTCCATTCCCCGTTTTGTTTTGGTGTCTCAAATATCATTATACATCGATTTTCCAACTCTTCTTATTTCCTCCTCAAGTTCACATTCAATGCAAATGCAAATTGGCCTGTTATTGGATGTAGATCTGTTGGCCAATAAATACATATTATTATTATTATTATTCTAATACGACGTCTTAATTGCCTCCTTTACAATTTGTGAAAGTTTATATAGTCTAGTAGTTAGAGTACTAGGCTCCGGCGTTGTTGGCACCTTTCCTCTTAGGAATCGGTTGGGCCTCCACAAACATGAGTTCCTATGGGATAGGTACATTTGAGTTAATAATGAGCGGCTAGCCTCGCTTCTTACTTGGACACATTTCAGATATTTCTCCAACGAAATGGTCTATTTGGACACTTCAATGACCAAGCAAGTGATTGTAGACTTTATATGCACGCTACTGATTCAACGTTGAAACATGAGCCGATATCACAAGTTTACTTGCCGAAGATATTACTTCAAATAGGATTGGCGCAATGGTGACCCTCTGGCAATCTAATACATTCCTAATAAAATAATAATTATAATTTTCATAACAAGTATTCAATTATTATTGTAATGAACGCCAGCGGACCTAGTATTTATCTATTTGTCAGTTACCATGTACACATATTTCTTGTTCATTGCGAGAACACCGTCAAAATCAAAAGTAAGTTTACACATAACGTTTTCATTCTCAGTTAGTAAGTACCTGGTTAGCAGGGGCGGATCCAGAAATTGTCTATGGGACGAGGGGGGGGGGGGGCAATAACTTTTTTTTCGGTTTAACAAGACTTGCACCCTTTACGTACCGACGGTTTTTTTTAATTCAGTATCGTTTGGTTTCATACATACCTTTTTTGAAAAATGTTGAAAAATCTGGATCTTCTCCGGATCTCCAGCTACGATATATCCGGATCCGGATTTCTCCGGATCTCATACATAATTCGGATCCTTAAGATCACCCGTGAATTCTGTTGTTGATGTATGGAATGAACTTCGTGATTCCTTGTGATACCTATAAAATTTATCCATCAGAATCTCAAAATGGAGGTATCAGGATCAGTAAATGAAATTTACTGTAATCTAGTAATCTCCTCCACGAATTTATTCAAACACGAATACAGCTACAGACTTTAGATCCGGATCCTATGCAAATTAATAGTAATGCAGGTCCCGATTTAACTCGGACCAATAACTATTGGTCCGGGGGATTTAACTCACAAATCCGTAGATCCGTGGATCCGGATTTAACCCCCAATTCCGTAGATCCGGATTTACCCTTCGGATTTTCGATATGGATCCACAAAAATCCGGTATTCGGATCCATTGGATCCTGATATTCTTGGATCCGATACCCGAATCCATAAAATTTGCGGATTTTTACAGCCCTAGTATTCAGTACCGACGATGTCGACTTATGAGTCAGTACTCGGTACTGACCGGGGAAAAGAAGAGGGTTAAACGAATCAGATTTTCAGATATATGTACGTATTTATAAATAGAATATTTAAATAATTATGTAACGACGTTAATTTTTTGACGCGAATCTATCCATAATTTCAGGTATCGTATCAGTGATGCAAAATGCATTAACGCGAGTCTCACGAGACGATCTTGGGTCATGTGGCTTCTGAGCCACCGAAAACTTCTCTCTGCAGTGCTAATTGGCAAACTTAAGAAAATGTGTAACAGGTAGTTTACAATTAGGACAAATGTCTGCGTCGCACGTCATTCTAAACATTTCCGCAACAGATAGATCGCCGCTATGTTTCAATTCGCGATCACAATAGGCGTTCCACAACACATACATTTTTTTTCCGAAAGTCCAATGAAATCATCAAACAAAAAATGGCCCCCCTTGGATCCGCCCTTGCTTGTTAGTGCCCAATTTCATATACGTAATAAGTATCAAAATAACACGACGCGACGTTTCGTAAGTTAGTTTTCGAGATATTAAAATATGTGTTGATGGTACATAACAATGGTTTGAGCTGTTTAAGAGGACATTGTGTCTGATATCTAACAATGGATTAAACTTGGAACGATTCCAGTTATCGACGCCTCTTTTTGAAGGAAAAGGCAAATCATTCTATGAAAAAGGTATAGAAATGATGAAAAAGTATTAGACTGATTGTAGCGCTTCTAAAGAACACTAAAGAGTAAAGTTGAATTTTATAAGAAAAGTTGTTTGATTGGTTAAATTCCGAGACCATTCAAGTGATGAAAAGTATGAGAAGATGTCCTCGTATTTACAAAGAAATTCAGTATTGGCACCACTTTGATGAAGATCTCATTCAATACCATTTCTCTGCAAATGAAAAGGTCTAAGAGGGGAGGGGGTTAATATTTGCAACTCTTCTACCTGCTTTCCCTCGCAATCCAACTTCGAATAATAAATCCATTCTGCCAAGCCGCTAGGGTTCTGCAACAAGTGAGATCTAGAAGTCCTGGGCCCTAATTCAAACGCACCATGCACCATGCTCTCCTTCCCTCTCGCCTCAGTTGTCAATTTACTGCATTCCTTACTTTATCCACATATTCCCACAAATTACGTTATCAACATTTAGGATAGTTAAGCGTTACATACCTGATTTCATTGTTTGTCTCCCAGCTCAGTTACACTACCACCACCCGTAAAGTCGTATATGTAACGAAACACTCAAATACTATAGTCTTTACTACAATACAGCGGCCGCAACCGGATTACGTGTACGACCGGTTTTTCCATGAAGTGGTTTTCATTTTATATCCATACAAGGGCATAGAGGAGAAGGTTGAGAAACAACCCGTTAGTTGCAAAAAATTCATTTTTGACTGACAACTTTAGTAAATGGCCCACAGTTATTAGTAACCCACGATTTTTTGGCAGAAACTAACAAAGTTTACTGCACCACTGAATGTTATACATATTAATCTCTACCCTAGTATTTATTTATTGATGGATTCTCTTCTCGTTTCCGGAAATATTTCCGCCAGCAGAATCCCACCTAGGGGAAGATTGCGTTTTACAATGTTCGGCAATGGTGTTACCCGGAAACAGTTCAAATGGTTAGAAAATAACAAAGAAGATCACTTGGAATTTGCAGAAACGTTATCGGCATCTCTTAATATATTCCTCGATGAGCACTATACACTACACTCTTATACAAGTCACGCCGTTAATGCGATTTATTGCATTTCTCATGTATTTTGTGGTTTGGATAGTCCTGTGTCGCCATTAAATCAAACTAGTGCCACGTATTAACAGTTCCTTCTTGACCCTATCGAGCAAATGGTTAATGAATGAATTAGATCAGCGTACGTTTCCAATACATTTTTTAGCTTCTTGTAATGTTATAGTTCTGTACCAGTAAATTTCAATCAATATAGCGACACTAAAGACTTCCTGTCTACATGGCATTAACACTTAAAATCTAAAAAATGTATTACTTGACGCTGTTAACGCGATTTCTTGCATTTCTCATGAATTTTTGAGGTTTTGATAGTCTTGTGTCACCATTAAATTAACCTAGTGCCAGGTATTAACGGTTCCTTCTTCTCCTTATCGAGCAAATGAAATAATTAATGAATTAGATCAGTGTCTCCAAAAAGTTGGGACATGGTTTAACCACAGAAGACATAATACAGAAGCGACACTCGTTTGATGTTCGTTTGACAAATCCTGGTGACCTTCGCCATTTTGTTGTTAGTACTTTACGTGGGACATTTAAAAACACTTTAGTTTTCAGCATTAATCTACTTTTCTGGATGGCAACGATATTTCGCAAATGGCAAATGTTAACTTAATTTTTAATAGTTTACATTTGCGAAATATCGTTGCCATCCAGAGAAGTAGATTAATGCTGAAAACTAAAGTGTTTTTAAATTTCCCACGTAAAGTACTAACAACAAAATGGCGAAGGTCACCAGGATTTGTCAAACGAACATCGTGTCGCTTCTGTATTATGTCTTCTGTGGTTTAACTATACAGACTGTTAGGATAAAAATAAAAAGATTTAACCCAACATGTACTTAGACCTAATTAGAATGGTCTCATTAAATCGATACAAGAAGTGACGTTTTTTTACTAGTTAGATATGATTTTTGATTTTTAGGTGACGGAGCACCTTCTTCTTTGACATTTAATGTTCGAAACCACATACATGTGCTGTTTCCCAATACGTGGATCGTGGATTGGTAGAGGAGCTGCTGTCCCTGCAAAATTGCTGCCTCGATCTAAATATTTGTGATTCGTTTTTGTTCAGCATTATTCTAATCCTGTAAATACCAATATGAACTTTGAGGTGGGAATTTTTATTCCTCCGCACAATTAAAAATAATCGAGAAACGCTGCAGAAAGTACAAATGAACTTTTTGTGTAGGACCAATGCATTCAAGAAAATGAGAGCCATACACACCATATCAAAAATCAATTAACGAAATTTAAATTTTTTTCAAATTTATTTCCCGCCTTGTGCAACCTTAATAAGATAATATTGGATATAGGTGCGGTCTTATTTTTATTCTAAAAGCCTGTAGTTAGGTACATAATAGATTTGTTAATTAATTAATAATTTATATTTAAGCCATGTCAACAGTGTTATATACGCAAGTATCAAATGCCCCGCTAAAAATCAACTCTCGGTCCTTTCTCCAAACTTCACAACGAAATCTCCATGTCACTCAATCTAGGAAAACACATTTTGCTTTGCTCTCGTACTTGATTAAAAACGAGTTGAAGAGTTTGAATCGTTGAAGAATTACACTGATTTTGAGAAATGAGTAAGTTTGTAAGGTTGACCTTAAAGAAAGCAGTGTCATCGAATGAACTGGTACCTTTTTTATTTGAAATGCCAAAGAAATCCTTTCTACCAAGGTATAACTATCAACGAGAAGTAAGTTATATGTGAAAAATACCTCGGTTTGATGAAAAGAAGACCTTTTTCAAGAAAGCAACGCTTGTATGCAGAGAACAGTTGCAATGAGACAAACAAATGAACCAAAGTACAATCTCATGTTCGCCAGTTTTAATCCCTTTCAGCTTTCCTCCGTTCGACAAGTTAAAAATTTAGCCGAAGTACAGGATGTGGTGGGTAGGTACGTGATTATTTTGGAAACCTTCCAAGAGAGAGCATATAATGGCAGAAATACTTTAATTTGAAAGGCTATTATGTTAATAAGATGATTTTTGTTAAGTTTCCTTTTTAATTTCGCGTTTTCAAATTTTCCTCGTACCTCGTACTACCACAGTAATCTATCTATTCATCAGAAAAAAAATGAAGTAAAATGAGGTTATTAATTAATGACAAGTTAATAAAACCTCGCCGCTTAAAAAGCAATTTAAATGAAAATTGGACATTTCCTGATACATTTTGAAATTTTGTAATTAGATTCGCGAGACTTGTTAATTACTTTATTTTATCAAGGTGCGTGTAAAAGGTAGGTAGGTAATCGTTTCAGTCCTTCAGACCTTTCGCTTCGATTAAGTTTATATTAATTTCTTAGTAGATGTGTTGAAAGCATATACCACCTGTTCATGACTAATACAAGAAAATAGAGTGAAAACTTGATAAAGTAAAATAAATTCAATATATATATACACACACAGAACGTTTTAGATTTTCAATCTAAAGCATAATCCGGCGAACAGTTGTTTTTCTGTACTGAACAAACGAAGCTCAAAGTTGTTGAAGTTGTCAGAAGCAGGAGCGCTTTGTGAGTCCGCTCTTTGAGACATCTAGGTGCTGTCAGACGCAAAGCGTGCAATTTGTTTTCCAATATGGCGGCCAATGCCTTAAAAGCTTCAAACGCACCCTCTCCCACTCTCGCGCTTTCCTTGTACTTCACATTTTTATAACTTTCAATTTTTAATTTTCTTTTCTTATTCCGAATATCAGAAAAAGCTCGAACAAAAATTATAGATCAAAGAAAAATAAATTAAACATGCCAACGCGACTTCATTGCTTGCAACACTTTCTTAACAAAAATAAATTCTCTATTATGCGAACGCATATGGTAAGTAAAAGGTATTAGTTTTTGCTGTTAGGTTCCTTATACGATGTACTGAAGAGGTGCTCTTGGGCGCTGGGTATGACAGGTGAAAAATCGCCTCTTGAGCACATGTTTGCGACGTCACATTTAGTAGAGGTGGATTTGTATAACTCATTTATTGCTCAAATACCTCTTGTTAGGTACCTATTTATTTACATAACAGATTAATTTCAATATTCTTATTTGTTTTTAAACGTCGAGCCTGTTATATGTATGTATTATAACATTTCATATTATAAAAAATGTTCCATGTGAATTTTTTTCAAGTTCTTCTTACGAAAAGTTTCCTTACGTTATTGTTATTATATTAGTTTCATTCATGCATTTTCCTTACCATTTTAGATCGTTGTAATATACTCATACGTAATGGTTTGTCGCTAATGTACCTAAATTGAGAATTGTAACAATCCCCCCCCCCCCCCTAACAGATTTTTGGTTATTTAATTTCATTTAACTCACTTTGTTAGACTTTCATTGTTTCTACTCTTGTATATTGGATCTTGTATTTTCAAACATCAAAAACATCGATGAGTATTTACGCGATCATAAAATCAGTGATCATTCGCAGATTATAAAAGGATTTGATATCTCAAGGAATACCTTAGAATTCATTAAAGAAAAAATTCAGACTTGCCAGATGAATGATGCTGGTTTTTGGTGAAATAATAACGCCATCACACTATGTGGTTAAAGATCAAAAACCCCAAACGTGCCAGAATGAAATTCATTGAACGGCTTACAAGCGATCTTGGTTTTGAATTATCAAATTCCATTGGAGGAGTAGTCTTCGTACTGAATTTCAAATATTTTCGTAACCGAAGAGGACACAATCTTATAATGTTCATGTTTTGGTTTGTCATAGATTTCTAGAATGACTGAATGACATATATTTAATGCAGATATTATTAATTTCTCTCGCTTCGTATGTAATATGTAGTACTACTTTTTTCTTTCTCCTTCTGAATATGTCCGCACCATCTAAGTTCTTGTTCTACGTTAGTTCTGCCGAGCATATGTTCAACCCTTTTCTAAATATTTGATTTCTAATTTGGCCTTCTCCGTTTTTACTTTTATTCCTTTTAGAATTGTTTTGATTATTTCATTCTCCAGTTCATCTTCTTTATCTATTACGACTCCCAGATATTTGAATGTTTATACCTGTATCAAATCGTTAAACGTCTAATGTCGTTTCAGAATTATTTACTGTAATATTTTTTGTTTGCAGTTCTTTATTGTAGATTTAATGTCTCTCCGAATATCACCGGATCATCTTGCCTGGTGCTTGTACTTTTCATAGTTTCCAGTATTATACAATGCATCCCTCCGGTTTCAGTGCAAATATCATATTTGTCCCTTCCCTGAATCCACTCTGACTATATTCAATGTTCCTACTTTCCAGTTCATCCCTCAGTCTGATTGCTATAAACAAACAAGTTATCTAGTCGGTAATCTATGACGGTGATTTTTTCCAAAACTACTGGAGAGTTGTGGAAGGGACCGATACCAGATATTTTTTTTAAATTACCCCCCTTAAGCCAGTTGGCTGGAAACGCCACTGTGTTTCCCTAAACATTTTCTATAAATTACAGTGGAAAAGATAAAACCATTGTATAATTTATAATTATTGTACAACTATAAGCTTAGCAACACGAGAAATTCACCTTGAAACTTGAACAAATATATCAGACCCCTATCAAGCGATAATGCAAAGAATGATGCAATCATAATTAAATGTTTAATGTCGTATAATTAACTTATCATTCTTAAGTATATACTATACTAAATACCACAATATAGTTCTCTGATTCAGTTCATACAGACGTGTAGAAGTGCTGTTATCATGAAATTACTCTTAGTAATCGTTATTGGCGTGGTAGTGGTTATTGCAGAAAAAGTAGATACTTCAAGATTATTAGTGTTTGGAAAAGGTTCGCCTAATTTTTGTTTCAGATACCTGAAGAGACACTAGAACAGTTTCAACAGATCATATCTGGCTATAAAAATATATGTCTCGAAAAAAGTGGTGTAAACCCAGCACTTCCTCATGATTTCGAAACACATTTAAATTTCGTGGACGATGAGGCTTTGAAATGCTATTACAGTTGCATATACGAACATTCCGAAGTTTTTGATGCAAATGGACAGTTTAGCGCGGAAAAATTTTCTCAAAAATTTCCAATGTGCTCCCTTGAAATGTCTTCAAAATGTGCGTCCCC
The DNA here is from genome assembly GCA_036250285.1 of Pyrocoelia pectoralis. Classification (NCBI taxonomy): domain Eukaryota; kingdom Metazoa; phylum Arthropoda; class Insecta; order Coleoptera; family Lampyridae; genus Pyrocoelia; species Pyrocoelia pectoralis. Next base: position 4,875,240 of record CM070075.1, on the reverse strand, counting down.
CACATTGCGCTTAGAAGAATGTGAGAAATCATACGAAATGGCGAAATGTATTGCAACTGAGCTTGCTGCTTGAAATGTACTTACATACCATTATTTTAATTTTAAATAAACCTCTGCTACAATCATTTATTTGTGCTAAAATTGAACATTTGGGAACAGGCTTTTTTTGTGCTCCTTTCCTCATTTCCTTTTTTAAACATTTCCATACGATTAATATTGACAGAGATATGAATGTTTTTAACGTGCACTAAGCTAAGTGATTCTAAGAAGATATATTATGGCTATGAAACTTGATAATAGTCACAAATGGAGAATATGCAGCAGACATGGATTAGAAATTGTGAAAATTTATGTACACTGTGTAAACAAATTCACAAAATAGTTGTACGTGAAATGAGATGTGCGTTAGAAATGGGACTGACACTGAACCGACCCAGGCGATCGCCGAGCGCCTCCGTTTTCACTGCATACCTACCGGATGGTTGTAGGGCAAATCGCCCCATGACACATCGCCCCCGGACTTTTCGCCCCGTCACTTCGCCCCACGGACCGTTCGCCCCCGGACATTTCGCCCCACGGATCGTTCGCCCCCGGACATTTCGCCCCCCGGACAGTTCGCCCCGGACAATTCTCCCCCCGGACAGTTCGCCCCCGGACATTTCGCCACCTGACACTTCGCCTCCAAGATATATCGCCCCCATACACTTCGCCTCCCAGGACATGACAATTTCGCCCCCAAAACATATCCCCCTCACATCGCCTTCATCCGTTATACAGTGTGTCCACATTTCGATGCTCACCATTTGTAGAGCTATTAGAAGAAGTAGAGCAGAGGTTAAATACTTAGGGAATGTTTTTCAGGGTTTAATACCCGTGACATTCAAATTCTCCATAATTTTCGTAGATTTTCAAAAACACAGTTCTGGTTTCTGTATTTCACAGATTTACTTAGCACTTGCATACCTTTAAGGTTATATTTCTCATGGGCTATAGATAAATACATGTTTTGTTAATATCTCTCCCATAAATAAATATTTTTCAGGCATGTTATACATTTTTGAAAATCTCTTTTCAAAGGCAATTAACTAATAAAAATTCTATAACATCTGCCGTATGAAAACCATTGCTGGCACACATTACTTAAAAAATTAAAAATAGAACGGTGGTTTTCTGATTACATCAATAAGTTTGTCTTGAAAATGTTTTCGAAAATCTAAAGACATTGAAGAGAATTAGAAATGAGATTTATCGCGAGAATTGAATTCTAAAAAACATTTCCTATTTAACCGCTGCTCTACCTCTTCTAATAACGGTGATACCGATGGTGAGCGTCGAAATTTGGACCACTATATAAGCTAATAGACAATGGATAATGGAATATTGGGGCGATGTTTCGGGGGCGAAATATATAAAGCCGAAATCTCTTGGGGGCGATATGTTTCGGGGGCGAAATGTTCGGAGGCGAAATGTCTTGGGGGCGATATGTTTCGGGGGCGAAATGTTTTTAGGCGAAATATATTGGGGGCGATATATCAGGGGGCGAAATGTCTTGGGGGCGATATGTCCGAGGGCGAAATGTCCGGGGCGAAGTGTCCGAGGGCGAAGTGCCGGGGCGAATTGACCGCACACCCTACCGGATAACCGGACCCTTCTTTAGAATGTACCACAAAAAGTAATCCTATGATGAATTTACTCAGAAATGATCAGAAAATAACTTCTGATACTTGGAAAAGTCAAAACAATTTTTTATACTACCTATCTTTTCTTCGTCTCAAAAATAGCTACAATTTCTGCAAAAATTAAACATTATCTCCATTTTCAATCGTCAGTTTCTCGTCGCTGTTGACGGAAAAACATACGCGACAAAGTGTTTTTTATAGGAAATGTTGTAAGCTTTCAATTAGTTTATATAAAAGTTTATGGTAAAATAAATGGAAGCGAAGATATTTAAGAAAAACTGAATACAAATATATAGATACATTTTAGTTAAATTCTGTGAAAATATATAGTTTTCAAAGATGTGTTTTTACAATAAACTTGCGAACGATTAATTGTATTGTATTACCTCTGTATATATATATACATACGATAAAACCAATTTTTAATAAAAATTTAACCTCCATTTTTTAGCGAAAATCGGGATTCTTAATCAAATGTCAATTTTTGAGTATACTTTCAAACAGTTGTAACTAGCGAACTATTTGTCGTACTTACGAACTCCTACCGACGCTCATTTTACAGGTACATTAATTATCTTTAAAAAACTAACTAATACTTTACTGTCTACAAGCAGTCAAAACATAGTTATTTGCAAAGAAACGCTTGAAATTGAGAATTTTTCATTATTTCTTCCTCCTTCGCCTTATAAAGATTACCAAAATGATATTTCGTGTATACATATCGATTCCAAATTTAATTCTCTACAACTTTCATCATATGCACTAATAGACCGAGGGCCAGCAACGTATTTTGAGTTGTCATTTCAAAAGTCATGAAAAGTCACTCACTGAATTCCTAATATCTGCTGAAAAACAACGTATTTCGAGAAATCCTAAAATACGTCTATCTTAACTTGTAACAGAAAGTCCAAATTCCAATTTTTATGTATGTAACTTAAAAAATGGCGAATTTCCATGCAAAGCTTCATCCCCATTTTACCCCCTTAGGCGTTGAATTTCGAAAAATCCTGAAACACGTCTTTCTTAATTTCTAACCGAAAGGTCATATACCCATTGTTATGGATTTAACTTAAAATACAAACTTTCATCCCCTATGGGCTGGGCGGTGATATGTCAGTCAGGACCTTTAGTTTTATATACGTATACTTAGAGATTACAGCGTTCTGTCAAAAATTAGGCGGGGGGGGGGGGGGGGGGGGGGGGGAATGTTGTGTCAACATTTTCATAAATCCAGAATATAAGTGAGGATAACCTCCTGAAATTTTATGACTGAAACCTTATTTCTTACCCCCTTTGTAAATTTAGGGTAGTACAAACCGACCGGAGTGGGTTGGCAGAAGTAACTTTTATTTTTCAGCAGATATTAGGGATTCAGTGAGTGACTTTTCATGACTTTTGAAATGACAACTCAAATACGTTGCTGGCTCTCCATCTATAAGTACGTAGAATCAATAGTTTTCGACTTATTATTGATTTTATTATGCAAAACGAGCAGCGATTGTGTCTTAGAAAAAGGTTTAAATGATTATACCTCTGTCAATATTAATCGTATGGAAATGTTTAAAAATAGCTATTAATACAACAAAAGGTAAAAGCGATACTTTTTATCACCAGACGTGAAAATTGTTCATCGAGGCCTTGATCGAGACGAAGCCGATGTGAACAACACGTCGTGTGATAAAAAGGCACTTTTATCTCGTGTTTTATACAAGATTTTTTTGCATTTTGTTGCAAAATGAATGAATGAACAAAATTTTTCCCGTATAAATAAATCACTGATGAGTCGTTACCTAGACATCCAGAAGATCCGTTGCTATGGCAATTTATTTCAATAGCAATCTAGACGTCAAATTTGTTATTTCTTGAAATGAGTTCTTCCGAAGATTCAGATATTGAAAACGATGCAAATGCAGCAAAAATATTTATAATAAATAGAGGTTTTTTGCTGTTCTTTGTTTTATTTTTCCACAATAAATGTCATTTTACAACCAGTTACAAAAAGTAAAAGCATTTTATCACTTCTTACAAAAATTAAAAGCAATTTGTCACTTGTTACAAAAAGATTGACTTTTCAAAACTACAATTACATTCAAAAAGTTGACATTTTGCAATGAAATGCGAAAAAGGAAATTGTGTTTGTGCGTAATTAAATTCTCTACAACTTTTATTTTGCGATATGATTGGCTTCGAGATATAAGCGAAATACGCGGGATGCGCGCACGTGTTACCGTTTCGCCGCAAAACAGTCGACATTTAAAAAAAAACTATCTCGGCTCCTATTGGCCGTAGAGATAAAAATAAAACATGACAATATGCGGAATTTTATCAGCTACAACTTTCTTAACGTTTTTGTTTTTGATAAAATTGATACTTTTTCAGTTATTTACGAAAACCTGTTTTTACACCCCCCCCCCCTTCTCTCGGAGGGGGTACGGGTGGGGACTTTTGAACACTGCAAAGCGAGCACAAAACAAGCTTGTACTCAAATTTTCAAAGCTATAACCATTATTTCATCCAAATTTTCCAATTTCACTGGGCTATGTGTAATCTGGATAATAAAATTGCATACATATTTTCAAGAGCTGTTAACCACTTTTGTAAGAAATTGTAATAAATATAGAAATAATTCGAAACATATTCGGTTACATTTATACCTAAAATTAAAAATTAGCGGAATTACTTTATTTTTATTATTACAATTAGAATGAATTATGGAGTTCCACAAAGTAAGTTTGAAGAAAATTATTTCTATGCTTTTGTAAGAATTGGTTTAGGAACACGAGAAATTCACCTTGAATCTTGAACCCATATATCAGACCCCTATCAAGCGATAACACAAAGAACGATAAATCATAATTAAAAGATTAATGTCGTTATCATTCTTACCTATATCCTATACTGAATAAATACCACAATATAGTTCTCTGATTGTCTGATTCCATTCATACAAACGTGTAGAAGTGCTGTTATCATGAATTTACTCTTACTAATCGTTATTGGCGTGGTAGTGGTTATTGCAGAAAAAGTAGGTACTTCAAGATTATTACTGTTTGGAAAAGGTTGAACTAATTTTTCTTTCAGATACCTGGAGAAACACTAGACGAATGGGAACAGATCATATCTGGCTATAAAAATAAATGTCTTGAAAAAAGTGGTGTAGACCCAGCACTTCCTCATGATATGGAAACACATTTAAATTTCGTGGACGATGAAGCTTTGAAATGCTATTACAGTTGCATATACCAACATTCCGAAGTGTTTGACGCAAATGGACAGTTTAGCGCGGAAAAATTTTCTCAAAAATTTCCAATGTGCTCCCTTGAAATGTCTTCAAAATGTGCGTCCCCCACATTGCACTTAGAGGAATGTGAGAAATCATACCAAATGGCGAAATGTATTATAATTGAGCTTGCTGCTTGAAATGTACTTACTTACATACCAATATTTTAATTTTAAATACACCTCAGCTACAATCATTTATTTGTGCTAAAATTTCGAACAAACTTATTCCTGATGTGTAATTTGGATAATAAAATTGGATACATATTTTCAAGAGTTGTAAACCGCTTTTGTAATAAATATAGAAATAATTCGAAACGTATTCGGTTACATTTATACCTAAAATTAAAAATTAGTGGAATTACTTTATTTTTATTATTACAATTACAATTAATTATGGAGTTCCACAAAGTAAGTTTGAAGAAACTTATTTCTATGCTTTTGTAAGAATTGGCTTAGAAACACGAGAAATTCACCTTGAATCTTGAACCGATATATCAGACCCCCGTCAAGCGATAACACAAACAATGATAAATTATCAATAATAGAAACTCACGATTAAAAGTTTCGTGTCGTGTGACTAACTTATCATTCTTCCCTAATACTAAATACCACAGTATAAGTTGAAAGAAAAACTCAAAACCTCCCCTTTAGTACAATTTATTGACAAGACGAAGAATGAAGATGAAAAAAATGAAGGGTTATTTTTTATATAATAAGTACAAAAAGTACTGAAACTATTAACAATACAAATCAATAGGTGGTGAAATGGTACCGAGAGTGCTAAGAGCAGTAACAATCTTACGGCATACTCTCAATAGCTAATTATAAAATTAAAATATAAGGTATGAAAAGGGGGATTATAATTTAAACAAGCGACATGTTTCGACACAATATACTAGTGTCATTATCAAGCTAATAAGGTCACATCGATTAAAAAGGCTTAAGATTACGAAATGTTGTACATGAAGAAAATAATAGTAACTTATGTTATATAAAAGACTTTGTTTCTTAATATTATGTGCCGAAGGGGAAAACAATAAAATTATAAAAAATCTAGTTAATTAATGAGAGATCCCAACATGGAGGACTCACAATTGTGGTAAAACTTTACAAACATTTTTGATTAATTTGCGTCATACGTTCAGGTTTTCATCCTCTTTAATCAAAAATGTTTGTAAAGTTTTACCACAATTGTGAGTCCCCCATGTTAGGATCTGTATCATGTGACATAATGCCCACAAAAAGACGAAATATCTGACGTCCTACGGGTCATTTTAGTCACGTGAAATTAACGTCAAAATAACGTGACTCTGTTTGCTGGGTTATATTAAAAACTACGGCTGATTAAAGAAAACGTGCAAATGTAAATTCGTGACATTGATAAAATCGCTATTCGTGGTGCAACTCTATATGTATTTGTTCTTTAAGAAGATGAATACAACTCAAATTTAGGCTGATAATCAGCAAACATTGGGCAACAGTCCCCCTTGGAAAGCAACAATCAACCGCCAAGTTGCACGTTTTACACGTGATGATATGAGTCCTGAAGGTAATGACTAGACAACAACCCCAAAGGTTATCGATCAAGTGGCATGAACTATGAACGGTACCAACATGTTATGCTGTCCATTTGGACAAATTAAAGCCACCAGTTATTGGTACAAGACCGGGAAATGGAAGGTATGCCCTTCCGTCATGATAATACGCTTTCTTATCTGACACGAGTCACATTGTTCGAAACACAATTATGCCGAAGGAAATTTTTTAAATATTGATATAGCCAGATCAGCGGTTCATCGCTATGCATTGCTTTTTTGTTAAACAGTTATTTTTATTTATAAACGTTATCTTATGAACAATTTTCAAACATTGATTGCAGCTGTGAACAACGTTGAACTACGAATAAACGATATTGATAACCCTAATGAAAATTTTATATTTAAAGTCTCCAAAATACAGTCAAAACCTACATATTGTTTGAAATATGCAAAACACTTGTTTGTAATGCAAGAAACTATACGATCGACAAATTCTGTCTCACGAGGAAAGAGAATATTATATGCCTACCCTTGTTCTTAAAATGCCAAAAACTATAGGCACTTAGTTTAACTTAAAAGAAATGGATTTCACTAACGAAAAAGTATGTTTGATGACACTTTAGGTGAATGAAACATAACATGTGAGGTAAATGTACAATTATTATTATTATTATTTTATGATGCGCTCTATTCCTTCGCCAGTAAGCCATGGTGTTGCCAATTCTGATTGTTATCCAACCATTTGTTCACACAATCCCTCAAGCAAATTAAAAAAAACAATCAAAAACTTGCTTTTTCCCACACGTGTGGTAGACATTCGCTACGGTCAAAGTGAAAATCGTTATCAGTTTTTGCAAAGTTTTACCGATCATCAAGGTGAATATTTTGAAAACAAGCTTCTAATACTAAAATGTTTCTGTAGGTCAATAACATAAAAACTGTAATAATCTAAAGCAAAGGATTTCTTACGCCCCAAAGCACACGTCATGGGCTCCAATTTACCCGATTTGGTTCGGCTTCGGTTCTGCACTCAATGGTTTCCCATAAATAAATATTTGTTTTTCTATTGCCGAAATTCCTCACGGCCGCCTGAGAAATGATTAAACTAGTCAATGTCAAATATTATTTTTTTTCCTTTTACGTTCGTGCTAAAAATTGAATTTCTCTATTGATAAAAGCTTACAGGAACGAGAATCCCTTTTATCCTTAATTTCGTGTAATAATTGTAATAACCACTTTTACCTATAATACAATTATTATCACATGGCGCATGGCAAAATATGATGTTTAAAAGGTAAAACCGAACGCAGTTTGAAAACATAACGTTGGGCTCTTTAAGCGTGCGTGAGCTTTAAACTTGGAACCGAAAGCGCGCAGTCTTTCTATAACGTTGGGGTTACGCGTTTCACGAAAGCTCCCAATCGAAAATCACGCTTTTAGAACTGTCAAAATTAAACAATAGAAATAACTACCCCCCCTTATTATTAGAATCATTTACTTAGTCAAAAATTGTGATCGCACGTTAAGTTTCTCGTTCTAGTTTTTTTTTTTTAAATAATATGTGATATTAAGAACTTTTTTTTTCGTTAAAGGGTTACCGTGCAATTGTCGTAAGAGGTCTCGTAACATTATTAACCTAATGAAAAAGGTAAGTAAGTTGCCGTCTTCTTTGTTAATTGCTGTAAATTGGTAGTTTGTGTTTGAATTTTTGAGTATTTTCACGATTGTTGTGTGAGAAAGCCATGTGTAGTGTGCGCTTATCCATACTCATAAATTTCATTTATTATTAATAAGACATAGAGTCTAGTTGTTGTGGTTTTATACTTGGAAAATGTCATTAGCGTCGACAAGCACATGTCAATATGAGGGCATTAAAAGTTTTTCTATGCGACAACTTTCTAGTTAATAAATTATTGAAACCAAACTACAAATTTACCTTTACCGATGGAGCTTAGTTTTACCTCGTTAATTTTGCAAGTGCTTTGTTTTGATTTGCACCGAAGAAGTTATTCTTGTCTTTATAATATTGAAAATCAATACATAACACTTAAAAAAAAAGATTATCCGAAAATGATATAACGGAAGTATAATTTGATAGCTATCATATACAGTGGGTGCGCAGGTGTATGTAATCCCGCCAGGTGTTCACCCCTTACCGCTAAACCCACAATCTACGACCTCTGTGCTATACCACCCTATTGGACTAGAAAGACCTGTAGTGTACCTTTGAACTAAATTGCCTAAAGAGCTTACATTTGTAATATCTTCATTTGTCTTTGATGGATTACGATTCGGGCGTTCTTATGCTTTTTTGAATTTGTATTACATGCAAAAAGGGTCATATATCAAAAGATTTTCCTACCTATACGTTGAGAATTTATGCCTCATAGAAAATGTTGACATTTTTGTTTAAATGTTCGGTATCTCCCCCATATTCATTCATGCATTGTTGACATTTGAATGGAAATAAGTTTTACATTTTTCACGATGAAAAATTTCTACTGTTCACCTGACGATTTTTATTATTCCTCATATTTTTCGTTTTTAAAACTTCTGTTACTATATTTATACAATAAAATACACAAATTCTTTTAATTTAAACTTAGGTTTCGTGTGCATTTATTTGTTATCTCCTTGTATGCAAAAAAGGAATCGAGTTATTTCCAATATGACGTCTTTATTAGCAATTCGATCACTACGATTTTGACCATTTTTGCTTTGCGAAGGTACCATTTACCATAAATTAACACACGATTCAATCGGGAAAAAGTTTGACAAGTGTGATATTTGGAACTAATTTGCAACGTAAACGTAATATGGGATAGTGAGGTATTATTGCTATTATTGCTAGGGGTGGTCCCAATTAGTTACTGCACTGCGACCTTTTGGTCTATTGTGCTCCCCGCTGTTGTCTTCCAGAATACCTGTATCTTTAACAAAATCAAGGGTTTTAGTAGGGTGAATCTTCGTTACTTCCTCTTGTGTAATATTTTCATTACCAAGACGCTGCTAAGTTCCTGTTTGGGTTTCCAAAAAGATCTTGGAATGACTCTCTACTGGGATTTTCGACCAGTGTCTGCAATGCTCTTTCGTGAGTATTGCCTGACTCTCCTTTTTGGCTGTGTTATATGTAAGCCCACGGGGCAGTTCGGGTCCTATGAGTGGTTTTGCGCTGACCATTCTCGCAAGTTCGTCAGCAACCTGGTTACCTGCGATTCCCGCGTACCCAGGTGCCCACACTAGTGTGACTGAGTTGGACTTACCTAGTGCGTTTAGCATATGTGTACATTCAAGGACTAGTCCTGAATTTACCACATATGATCGCTGCTTTGCTGTCTGTAACTATAAAGATTTTCCCCTTGGTTCTCTTTTAATAGCTGAGCAGCCGACGTCAGGATCGCATAGTGAGGTAAATGGGAGAAGCTTTGAAATAAATAGTCGATATATTCAACTTTGATGCAAGATCCTCATCAGGTAGACCACAAGGATCATTTAGTTTCAGACCATGACCGGAAATATTACTGGATTTGATTTTATAAGATTTTTCCTATTGAAATACCTTAAGAACAAACTATATAAAACTAAAAATTAAAGAGAAATTTACACACTTAGGTATCACACAGAGGCCAAATCACCAACAAACATTCTTTTCATTAACGTTAATTAACTACGATTTTTATTTAAAAAGGTATAAGTTAAAGTTATATAGTGGGGTTATTGGGAATAGAGCGTGCAAATTGTTAATTAACAATTTTTTATTTTTCAATATTTCGCTGATCAGTTTATCAACTTCATGTTAAAGTTATACATTCGAAAAAGGTACCAGGAAGCACATTTTCTGTACGCCACAATATTGCACTCAAAAAAACTTTAATGGTTCTTTCTAAATAAAGAAAAACGACGGGTAATTTTAATCCACGGCGGTCCACAGGATATCCCAGAAAACATTGGAACAACTCACACCAGATGAGGCTTAAGAGAAAACGGGTGGAATGCGCAACATATAATATTAAAGAAGCAGAGAACTGTATACACCGATTTTGGTAATTCTCAAAGAAGTTTTTGGAAAAGTTTTCCCAATTCTATAAAATAAACTAGAAAGCTCCAAAGTTTTTTCAATTCATAAAACACGGTGCCTACTTACTGCTGAAAAAGAATCACCATTGTTTCCGCTTGTTTTTCAAATTTTGTAATTTTGAACTTTTGTTAATACTTCGGACATTTAATTACAAATTTATAACATTCCATCGTGCAAAAATGCTCAAAACATGTTTTTAATCAACCATGTAATTAAAGTCAAATTTCAGATTAACGGAGTTTACTTTCTAAGGATGCAAAGGTGTCAAATATTGAGTTTTTGAAGTTTCTGAAATTTAAAAAGAGAAAATGTTAAGTTTAAAGAAGCGTTCAATGGAGAAATTAGGAGTGGTACGGTGATGGATTGAAAGAGTGTTGTTGGAAATCGGTACCGAATAAAAATACAATGCGAAGAACCAAACCAGTGGACGCAAAAAGGCCTGAGGGATAATAAACATGCAAGCATAGAGGGAAGGAAGCCAAAGCAGTGACAGTTAAATGTATATTGTATAATGAAACAATTCGACATTTCTCTAAAATATACTTACATATTTGTTATTTTTTGTAATTTTTGATTTTGGTATTGCTTCGATTATATGTAAATGATTCCAAACATGAAAAAAATTCTATTAAATAAAATTTCTAGTATAACCATTACGAAGAAAACTTGCTACCCTTTCGAGTGAACTTCATCATTCCGTTGGAAAAATGCTGTTATTTATATTATTAAGTACAGAATTAAGCAAAATGAAAATAATAACAAAATGTCTCAAGAGCAATTATCCAGTGCCTCGATTGGTGTGTAAACAATGTGATCCTAATTGTCGCACATAGTATAACAGCATTCGTCGGCAGTAATTAATAGATGAGTAGAAAGATTTGAATCCAGTAGACAGAACGAGGATTTGAATGTAAAAACTATTACAATGCATATCCAAATCTTGACACAAATAGCGAGAAGTTATGACAAAATGACAAAAAAGAGTCAGATAATCGTATTAAAAAGAAATTATGTCCATTAAAACCTTTTCTAACGTGAATTTCTTTGGCAAAATCATTAAAGGGGATAGATAAAATGTTTTTTTTAACATTATTGGAAAACAATGCCTTTTCGTCACAAAATGCTTACATTTTCGCTTCATAAGAAAAACGAACTTGTACCATTTTCATAGTTTCAAAAGGATGTAACTTGCCAAAAAAGAAATGAAATTGAACAATAATATTATTGTTTGTTTGCACTTTGAAAAACCTGGAGCTTACTTTGTTTGTAAAAAAAACCTTGATGAGCCTTGTTCTTTCGATGTTATTCAAACTGGTTCCGAACCAAAGCATTCAAAAATGTATGGAAGAAATCATTCTCCCAACACATGAAACGTATTTAAAGAATAATTGGAAAGATGGATTTAGTGTCTTCTTCTCTCATTATTTCCTTTTGAGACCTCAGGTTTCTTTAGTGATTGATTATTACCATTACAAATTAATAGATATATAGGATTTGTTGTACTTTTCTCTTTATCCTCTTTAGTTATTTACTGTTAGAATATCATTAATACTATATTAAATCCAAAACTGAAATTTTTGTCACTTCAACATCAGTACATACACTTGTTAAACTACAATTAGTTAAAATCGACAATTAACAATGAATGTTTTAGTTTCACTGTATTATTCATCATTATAAAGAGATAATTACAGTTTTTGTTTTTATGGTGAAAACTTCTATATCTGTTTTCTTAATTCGAATAAAAAGTTACAACTTTCTACAAAATATTTCAAAGTTTTGTTATTAAATGACAATAGCATTCGGAATTTTAAAACCGTAACTCATTTCGTATTAAATGATTGATTATTCTACGAAACTCAAACGAATGCATGAATAATAAGATATCTAAAGCTATCGTCAGTTTTACTTAAATACACAAGCTCGAGGTGAGGTATTAACATTTTTCCAAAGATGGTGATCAGTGATCACAATGAAATCTAAATACCTACCTAATATAATTCATGGTTTTTTAGAAATTATCCTTCCGCTATATTTTGTTACATATGAGGGGAGTCAAAAAGGAATACAAATATTTTAGGAGGTGATAGAACTTTAAAAATAAGGTCCGTTTGTGATAGAAACCTATTGTCCGATATTCTGAAATACGGAAGATATAGCCACTCAAAGAGAGAAAAGCCGTTGTTCTGTTTCAAATTTTCAACGGAGCAAAGTATCAACAAATTTTCAGTATTCTAGGTACCATTTGATATAATAGTAAATCAAAAGAAAATTTCATTTTTGTAAGGGTAATTTGAGGGGGCGAGTTGCGCATTTTTACACTTAATGGTTGTATTTTTATCTTTTTAGAAAAATCGTTAATGAAAAACACATTAGTTTTCTCCACAAAAAGGTATTCTTTATTTAAAGGCGATAGAGTTAAGCATTTTTGAATCATTTGGCTTTTGAAATAAGACTGTACATGAAATAATTTATTAACCTAACATCAAAATAACATTACAAAATATGAAGATGCAGTCGTTGATAAGTAATAAAATAACCAAATACATAGGGACATAAAAAGTTAATGACTGAAAATTACAACAAATGTTCAATTTGTCCTCCATTTTGCTTAATGCAACGGTTTAGTCGTCAAATTATTTCATTTACAGTCTCATTTTAAAAGACAAATTATTCACTTTAATTTAATATACAGGGTGTCCATTTAGTAGCCCGTTCTTCAAGTACGGCTTTATTGTTAAATTTACTAAAAAATAAATATACGTGATTGCAATTAGGTTGGATGAAGCACATTTGCAAATTATTTAGACACATACAGGGTGTCTCCAAAAAGTATGGCGCATAAAACGTATATTTTTTTAAATGGAATGACCCACTTTTTTTAAGCGCAAATGTAGGGGCCTTGGGTGAACTTTTCAGTCGTACATTATTTTTGTATTAATACACGGCGTTGCCAAGTTATTAATTAATACATATTTTTTTGCTAAAAATCAACCCTTCCATTACACGCTTGTATTTTTTAACGTCTTGTTTTTGTTTTTACGTAAGTTCGGTGGTGGACTTGGGTTGAATCAGAGTATTCAACCGTGACGAAACATTAAATTATTTCATATAGGATGTTCACTTTTTTTTGCTCCAAACATCGACATTTTCAAACTCATTTTTCTTCACTTTTTTAAATGGCACACCCTATTTATTATTGCATATTTGGAATCCCCGGTGAATTTTAGTGCAACTTTATTAAGCTTACCCTATACCTAAGTGCGATAGTTTTTTCGTAAATTGAGATTTTCTATTCCTTACGGCAGTAGATAGTGGCGCGATGGTTAAGGCGCATGGACGAGGCAACGCATAGGCTGGACACTCGAATCGAGGATGCGATGAAATAAGGTTCTATTTATTTTTTTAAATATGTGCTGTTTACAGACGAATGCACGTTCCATAGAAATGGTTTTGTAAACAGACACAACTTTCACTTTTATGACACGCAAAACCCGCACATTATCCGCGTGAACCATTTCCAACATAACTCGAGTCTCAACGTTTGGGGAGGAATCATACATAACTATGAGCTTGGTCCTTATTTTTTTGAAAATCCACTAACAGGATAAATCTTTTTAAATTTCTGGACAGAAGACTTTCAAAATTTAACTCAGCATCTTCCTAACTACATTACGGAGATAATGTGGTTGCAGCTGGATGGAACTCCGACTCACTTTTCCATACAAGTCAGACAACAAATTGGTGAATACGTTTATCGTATTGGTGCCACTACTAGATAGAACATGATGGAGAGGATTCAACAGTCTTTTCACCATATTACTCCAGCTATGTTGAATGAAGTGATGAAATCTTTCACCAAAAGAGTAGACTCGTGCTTAGTCCAAGACGGCAAACATTTTGAACGGTATCCTCGATTCGAGTGTCCGGCCTATGCATTGTCTCGTCCATCGCGCCACCATCGACTGCTGTAAGGAATAGAAAATCTCAATTTACGAAAAAACTATCGCACTTAGGTATAGGGTAAGCTTAATAAAGTTGCATTAAAATTTACCGGGGATTCCAAATATGCAATAATAAATAAGGTGTGCCATTTAAAAAAATGTAGAAAAATGAGTTTGAAAATGTCGATGTTTGGAGCAAAAAAAAGTGAACATCCTGTAAGAAATAATTGAATGTTTTCACGGTCGAATACTCTGATTCAACCCAAGTCCATCACCGAACTTACGTAAAAACAAAAACAAGACGTTAAAAAATACAAGCGTATAATGGAAGGGTTGATTTTTATCATAAAAATATGTATTAATTAATAACTTGGCAACGCCGTGTATTAATACAAAAATAATGTACGACTGAAAAGTTCACTCAAGGCCCCCACATTTCCGCTTAAAAAAAGTGGGTCATTCCATTTAAAAAAATATACGTTTTATGCACCATACTTTTTGGAGACACCCTGTATGTGTCTAAATAATTTGCAAATGTGCTTCATCCAACCTAATTGCAATCCCGTATATTTATTTTTTAGTAAATTTAACAATAAAGCCGTACTTGAAGAACGGGCTACTAAATGGACACCCTGTATTGTTGTTCCTCCGAAGACACTCAGAATTACTGTATTATCTGGGAATTTATTAGGATATTTCAACATGTAGAAGGGTGTATACAAACATCAATTAAGATAAGTCATATTTGAATTTTAATTTCTTACCTACCTACTTGTTGACGATGCTTTTAATAAAGCTAATTGATCTGAATAAACGATTATCAACAAGTCAAAGTATTGAAAAGCATAATATAACAAATGTAATATGCAAATGAGTTTGATAAAGAACATAGGATCATTTGAGCACCGTACGAAAAATTGATTTATGTAAAACAATAGCTCAGTACCTAGTAAATTTTATATAAAATTCCTTCCATCTAACGTTAATAGATTTATTGTTCAAAATATTCGGTCCAGTTGTACGAACATAAAACATAAAAATATTGTTTATATAAATGGGCACCCTACAAATCTCTCACAATTTTTAATATTAACGATTCATTTAAAACACAAGTACAGAGTGAGGAATAAAGTGAGATTAAAAGGTCTATGGATGGTCATGGAAAGGTGTTTAAAGGTTCAAAAGTGAAGATGTCAACGATAAGGAAACAGAAAGATATGTTGAGGATGAAGTAAAGAAAAATAAAAACTCACCCCTCAAATGACGGTTAAATATGGACGAAACGCTATTGAAAATAAGGAAAGAAGTGAAAAAAATAAAAAGAACAACTAAAAAATATAAAGATATTATGATTAGAGAATAGAATGACTAAGAAATGATAAACGACAAAAATGTAATAATAACAGGTTTATTGAAAGGAAAAACAGAAGAAATAGAACACTTTATGGACCTGGATATATATAAACAGATAGATAGCAAAGAAGAAAATTTATACACGGAAATAAAAATAGCTGAATAAAAGAAAGTATGGAAACAGAGAGAGGAAGTGGAAGGAAAGACGCTAAATAATAATAGTAATAGAATAATGGACCTAAATTTAAAGAACAACCTAATATGAGCAAAATACATAAATATACAAGAGTATTATTTTATGTGAAGGAGAAATATTTTTCATGGTGCGCCTGTGTTTAGCTAATAGAAGGCAAAGCATGAAAAGTAACTTCTCCAAATAAAATATGGTAAAAAATTTACGCAATTTTTAAGGAATATTATTAGTGTTCGTTAAATTAGACGCCGTATATAGGTTTGTTTTCATGAGGTGCTGCTTCATTGGTAACGCAGTAAATAACCTTATTATTGAATGAAAAAATTATTTTTCAGTTCGTAATATTTAATAAGAAAGAAGTTCATTAAATCACTAAACTTTCTTTAACAGAGTCTATTTCATCGGTGCACGGCTTAAATTTTCAAAATGCAACACATACCAATTGTACATTTAATATTACATCAATGAATAGGTCTCAAAATTAATTTTTTTTTTTTTTTTTTTGAAGAAATTAAAATGAAATTGTTGTTTTCCCTCCGGAGTCAGAAAAAGAAAATGTCAAATCTGCTGTAGCGAAAATTTCAAACTTTCGCGCCTACTATTCAGTCGAATAATGACCTAATATGTTGACGTTTGAAGAAAATAGTATATTATTTTATGCACAGATACATCATAATGAGAGGTTATTATAACCTTGGTTACCTGAACATAAACAACTCTTTATGGCCCGTGGGCCTCTTTATAGCCCGCAGGCCATAAAGAAACGTCAATTAAAATGACATTAAAATGACAATGGAAATAATACAGTTTTTGAACATAATTAAAATGGATACATTTGTTTACTGCTTTTACTATGACAACAATTAAAATGGATACCTTTGTTTACTGCTTTTACTATGGCAATGTATTTTAATATTTATAGCAACGTACTTCAAGCGGCTTGCTAAAGCTACTCAATTTTATGCGATATTTAAATTATTTGATATAAATACTTATCTATGCATAAAATAGTGTATGCATTTCTGGCGTAACTTGCTTTTATGGCCCTACAGCCTTTTCTTTTTTTTTTTTTGAAATAAGGCTTCGGGCCATAAAAGCTTCTTTACGCCCTTGATGCATAAATAACTATTATAAGGAGCTAAAGTGATACTTTTTGTGGCGAATCTGTAGGTTTGAAGGACGAACGTAGTGAGTCCGGCAAAAGGTGTAACAGACGAACGTATAGTGAGTCCGGCGAATACAGATGACTTCGGATTCTGATAGAGCATCGAAAAAGTAACCTAAGATTTTCATGCCGTATCTTCTGACTCTGTGTCACTAAACGTAAATGAACCTGAAGACGTTGCTGAAACGGTGCCAGGAACATTTAAATAACCATGATGAAGACGAATGAAATTCAAAAGAACATTTTGAGTCTGATGGTAGTGAAACAGTTGAAGGCAATTATAAATTTTCCGATGTACACTGATACTGTTTTAAATGGTACCATTATACCGACAACTTATGATAAAGGGACACAGAGTGAAAATAACAAAGAATAGAAGCATCCAATGGACTAGGAGATGGGATTTTAATGAAGAATGAAACACGGAGTTTGGAAAAATTACCCGAAGACAAAAGAGCTGCCCTTTGTAAGTGGGTGTTCCAAATTAAAACCAATCCTGATAGTTCAGTGGAGCGCTTTAAAGCAAGATTAGTTATTAAACGATACAAGTAAAAGAATGGCATTGATTATAATCAAACGTTTAGCCCAGTGGCAAAATTAAGCTCCGCTAGAACTGTTTAATGAGAGACTCAATTTGATATTTCATACACCTTTTTGTGTGATTATAATGATGAAAATGGATTGGTATGCAGAGTAAAGAAGAGTTTGTATCGCCTATAAAAGGCGATGGGTATTGAAATCTACACTTTGTGGATTTTCTCTCGGGTATCTGATGCTGGCCTGTGCTTGCTTATTTTAAAAAACGGGAAGTACTCACAATCTTTACTGAAATCCATTGAATGTGTGTAAAGCTCAAAAAGAGGGTTGCATGAACAATCGATTTGAGTGATGGTAACAACTTGTAAGAATGAAAGTGAAGTTTTAAATTACATTTTTTAAAAAGGAGCGCAGGGAAAAAAATTGATTGTCACAGATGCTAAGATTACATTGAGTCTTTTACCATCACCACGTACCAAAGCTTAAAATTAATCCTAAAAACTGGAATACCTACTTCAATTCAAAGGTCATTTAAACTTTCATTAATAAATAAGTCAAGGGGTAGGTTTTGTGCCTTATTCCGTCGATTGATCGCAATATTTGTTGACGATGGGTTCCTTACTGGGACTGATGAGACATTGATAAAACGACTTATGCATGAAATTAAAGAAAATAACTTCCAAACCTAACACATACCTACTACCTTGGTTTAGAAATCCAAAACCTCGAAGATGGATCTATGAAAGTCTCTCAAAGTGCGTAAACTCAAAAACTCCTTAAGAAATTTGACATGGATGAATCACGGCCTGTTAGTGCTCCAATGATAGAATATGATCAACAACAATCAGGAAAAGTTGATGAAAAGTAGCAGAAATTTCCTTGTAGAGAAACGGTTAGAGCTTTGATGTATTTCATGACAGGAACTAGACTGCACATCGTTTATGCCATTGGTGTAGCATCAAGAACTTTGGGAAATCGTACATTTCGCGATTGGATACGCCTTAAAAGAATTCTCTGTTATTTCAACGCGATCATACAAACCGAGTACCTTGGAAGCTGATCATGGTCGTGATAGCAGCAATGGAAGATCAACATCAAGGGATTCTTGTGTCTATGCTGGTAGTTAATCCAAGGTCAATCGTACGTTTCCATCTCCACTGCAGAAGCGGAAGTAATGGCAGCAAGCGAGGCAGCTAGAGATATGGTGTAACATGACTGTTGGAAGAAATTATCAAAATGGAGATTCCTGATTCCATTCGCATATGGTATTTTTTGTGCGCGAGTGGCCAATCGACGGAGTTATTAAAGTGGAACAAGTAAGTACAGAAGGCCAGGTTTGCTTACTTCTTGATCGCACCGATAAACTGGCGCCTCAAACCATTTTCATTGTAGCTTCTAAACTAAAGATTATAAAACATACCTACTAAGAGACAAAAAAGTTTCAAAACATACGATTAATTCCATTGGGGTTCCATTTTTAATTCAATTTTATACTACAAACAAAAGTAACACACATGGAAAAATGTTGAACAGTTTTAGTGCAACATCTTATTTTATTTTTTTTATTTTTATTTATTTATTCATGTTATGGGCCGAGGAACAGCGAATTTCCAAGCACCTCTACGCGCATCAACTGCTTTGATTATTACCACTACCCTTACTAAAATTTTGCTTGACTAAGGGAATTTCGCCCTCAACCAAGGATCTTTATCGTGCCGAACGTCGCATCGACACGGGACCTACGATTTTACTTCCTATCCGATCTCTATTTTTATGAATGGTGAAACTAAATGTTTAGAACTTAATATTAGCTCATAAATCTTTTTGAATAGTGTAGTAATTTTCAAAATTGGAGATAGGTATGTGTTGAATGTTTCCAAAGAGATGGTGATGAAAAGGCAAATATCAGTTAAGATAAGAAGTTCTAAAAAACAAAAACCATTCATTCAACAATGACCAACACGTATCTTTAAAAATTCTTATAAAGCGTTCCTAGAACTTGTAAGTGAAACATGGTAATTCCTGTTGGAAACCTATACTGTTTTGTATTGTTTGCCAAGAAAGAAGTTTACGAAGATCTATGTAAAGAAATTTACTAAAGTGAAAACTTACGAGGAAGTTATTGAGAGTGGCATAATATGATAAAATTGCGATGACGCAAAAAGAAATTGTGTTTGTTTTTGAATAACACGCTTGTATCATGGTAATAGCATCCTTGCTACAACCAACTGATCTACAGTAAGTTTGTGCGTTACGTTAAACATTTATATAATGGTAAGTTCATTTGATTTACGGGTTAAAAACGTTAAGTCTCTTCAAGGCCGTAGCCAGAAAAAATATTCGGGGGGGGACCAAATTTTAACAATTACACGCCACCCGATGTAACTGCAAACTACGTAATGTAATTTACATTTCGTTTAAGAAATTGTTATTTTCCACTGAGTTTCGGGGGGGGTTCTGACCCCCTCGATCCCCCCCCTGGCTACGGCCTTGAGTCTCTTCTTACTGTTTTTGTGCTTGTGGAAGTCAGTAAATTGTAGTATACAAACTACAAAGATTGCGGTTTGGTTTTGCCAAAAAGGTATCATCGATGTGCTAATTAGACGTCCAACTAAACTCAAAACTACATGCAATACACTACTTAGTTTAATAAATATATTATTACAACCACATCCAAGGTGCATTTTATCTGTGTTAAGCTGGGTCCAGACTGATTAACATTGCTATATAACTTTGCTATATAACTTTGCTATATAGCTTTTGCTAGAAATACTGCTTTCGTCCACACTTAAATGTTAGTCAAGATGGACTTTTCAATGCAAGAAGACCAACTGCTTGCAGCAGCGGCGTGCGTAATTTTATTTAACAAGAGTAAGAAAAAACTGCGAAAAAAGAGGTTTTGGGTTCGGCCTACACTAAGGTCAAGAAGTCAGTATAGTCGGACTTGTCTATTAGAAGATCTCAAACGAGATGATTATTGGTTCCATCGATTGCGGAATCACCTATAGTTCACTTTATACGGTGTAATTTACTGGGATGAATAATTATGCGCGACACTGATGACACAGTTGTTGAAATTGCAATATAGCTAGTGTGGCCGCCTTTGTTAACATGTAACAATAGCAGTGTTATATAACTTCTTTTGAACTTACCGACTCGAGACGGATAACATCTAGCAAGCTATATAGCAAAGAAATCTGCTACATTTAGCATATATTTCTATAACATGTTATATAACTTTGCTATATAGCAGTGTTATATAGCAAGTGTGGACCCGCCTTTACAACTAAGTTTAGCGAAAATGAATTCAAATTTACTTTGTAAGTAAACAGTTCGTACGTAAATAGAAACGTTCCATTTCTAAAAATCTAAAATCATATTTTTCTTACATAATTTCTTATGACTTTCCTTCATTGATTCAATTTGAATAAAATTCAAGAGTGCACCACCGTATTTAAAATTAAGCATCACTTGAAGCGACCAACAGTTAAAAATTTTGAATTTTATTGTAAATAACAAATTAAAGAAATTGTACACAAGAAAAACTTTAAAAGAATTGCTGCTTATTCGCTACAAGAATATTTTTTGTTTGTGAAGTCATGTAAGTACCTACATTTGTAACCTTTATGTAATCTGTGATAATTATTTTATCGCTTTCGATGCATTTTTTGTGTGCAAATTATGAAATAAATTCTTATTATTAATTAAAAATTAATTTAAATTAACGTACAGTTTAAATCAATTTTGATGGACGTTCGTTTAAAATAGTTTTGATTGTAATTACATGATTCAGGGAATCCGAAAAAGATTCCAAACTGAAGTGAAATTGGGTCGAGCATTAATTTTATCGATTATTTCCATTTTGCACAATGAATGATGAAATTATAATATGTTAGTTCATTATTTTTGCGTCATCAATTAGTTTCAATTTCACCACGAGATACGCACATAACTTGAAAAGTACGGTTTAAATGTAAAATATTAACCAAAATCTTTATTGTTAATGCAAAAAACCTCACACAAATACAGGGTGTCTCACGGTGACCGTCGGTTAGAAGTATATCAAGAACTGTAAAAGCTAGAAATTTGAAATTTTGCACATGCGACATGGAGTGTTTAATCTATTAAAAAAAATATTTTCCAAATGGCAGCACTTCCGGGAACACCGGAAGTGACCATCAACTTCTTTATTTTAAATACAAACCAGGCAATTTTTTTTCATATTCTGATGTGTCATAAAATGTTTAGTAAGTATGCTTAAAATAATCGGCGTATCAATTTTGATTGTTGAGAAAAAAAATTTTTTTCACTGAAAAATGTCAAAATCTTGTTTAGGAAATAAAATTGAAATTCGGAAGTGGTAAAAGTTAGGGAAATGGGATTTTAGGTTCTCAATGTCAAAAGATTGAGAGACAAATTGTCTGTCATGGATAATAAAAAATTGCCCCCGGTTACGTATCTATTTGACGTTATTTCCAGACTTAAGAAAAACTTTAAAAAGTCTCTTTTTTTAAATGGAATGCCTATTTAATTATCAGCCTATTCGATGCAGAAATAAATTTCCTTTAAATTGATATACCATGTTCCTATACCTAAAATCAATGATTACAGAGTTATTTACATTTTTCTAATTAAGTAAATTTATAATTACGTACTTTACAAAACATTTTTATTTAACAAACATAAAATAACAACTAATTTAAGTTAAAGAATTAAAATGTATGTCGAATTAAAATGTTTGTTAATAATACTTGTTCTTTAATTTAAAATAAAATAGAGTCATACAAATTTACTTAATAAAAATTAAAGTTTGTTTAAATGAGACGAAATTAACTTTAGTAATAAAAAGTAAAACGGCGTTCCATACAAATATGTGTGATTTTAAACATGCGCAAACTCGTTGAGTGATAAATAATTCAATAATAACAATAGGGCGATTTTGCCTCAATTGTCAATTGTTAATTTGGAGCTAATCTCCCATTTGAATTCATACTGATACGTGTTGAATTATTGAAAATGATTTCTTTACGCTCTAAAATACAGGCACTGAAAACATGCAGTTCCTTCAGATAGTTAAAGTATTTCCTATAATAGCACGTGTGACATTGGCATTACATTTTTGTAATTTTGAGAATTTATATAAAAATGTATAATTCCATTTAGGATATTTGTGCAGAATTCTTTTCTCGTGTAATTAATGGTAAATTAACAAAGCAACGGGTGCGAGCCATTGTTAAATTAAGACAAAGCCGATTTTTCAATTGCAGTCGAAAGAGAATTTTCCGTGCTTAAAAGTGTCGTTGCATGGTTTCAAATAATATTGAACGGAAAACGCACTACAACGTTTTCGTCAAATGTTGCTACTCTTACCAGGCATTCGATGCTTTCCGAGCTTTCCACAGGCGCGTATCTTGAAATCAGTTCAAATCCATGTAACTATTGAAACATGTGCTTGCTTATACTTTAAGAACATCCTCTCATCTTTCTTATCTATAAGATGTCGTAACATGCTTTCTTTGTAGCGTATCGGTAGGTTCTGCAGGTTGGGTAGATCACTTAATGGGCAAAATGGTTTTTACGAAATAGCAATAGAGCATTGGTTACCGTAACGTTGACAAAAGCAACAAAAAAGGAGCTACGATAGTGGGTTAATAAATCCCCGATTTTTTAACAAAACGTATCTTTTTGGGCAAGAACATTTTAGTTCTCAACATAGTCTTCTTTGACCTCAACACACGTCCAAGGTACATCTGTCTAACTTTGGGGTCCTTTTGTGGTGAGCCTCATTGTCTTTGGTTATTCTTTTGGCTTGGAAATATCTGATCCATACACACTTACAATTTTATGTTAAGTATTTTTTCTCTTAGGCATTGATACATTGAGGATTTTTGGAAAACCTTTCTTCTATATAAGAATTTAATATCTGTCTTCTTCAGAAAATCATTGATATTTGGACTGTATCACTTGGTTTTGCTTGCACTGTTCCAGTAGGACTAGCCCTTTCCTCATTGGACACTTCTTTGCGAATTCCCAAGGAGTGCGCAACACGCTTTATAACTTGACTAAGCACCATTTCTTCTACACCATTCTTTTTTTCCTCCTCGAAGTACGTTTTTATATTTTATTAATTTCAGATTGCATTTTGTAAAGAAAATTCAGTTAATATAACATAAAATATAATATAGGTATAACAACAATTTATCGATTGTCACGTGTTATCAAAATGCACACCAACAATATTGTAAAATAAGCCTACAGGTGAAGGTGACTAAACTTTTTACAATGATATAAATGGGAAATGCACGTCAATAGTACATTATTATTATTATTGTATTCTGGGGATGGTCCCGATAGGTTCCCGCACTGCGACCTTTTGGTCTATTGTGCTCCCCGGTGTTGTCTACCCTTCAAGAATAATCTTTCACAAAGTCCAGGATTTTAGTAGGGCGAATCTTCGTTACTTCCTCTTGTGTAATTTTTTCATTTCCAAGTAGGTGTTCCCTTGCCTTTATGAATGCCTCAGATTGGCAAATGACGTGATGGGGCGTTTCATCTGCCTCACCACAACCCCTGCATGTCGGACTTTCGGTCAGTCCCATGTTATGCAGGTGTTTGTTCATGCGATAGTGGCCCGTGACCATTTCTGTCGCAAGTTTTATCTTCGTCCTGCTTAGCTTTAAGATGGACGTAGCTAGGTCCCCGTTTGGGGTTTCCAGGAAGATCTTGGAATGACTCTGTCCTGGGATTTTCGACCAATGTCTGCAATGCTCTTTCGTGAGTATTGCTTGAATCTCCTTTTTGGCTGTATTATAAGTAATCCCACAAGCCGGTTCGGGTTCTATGAATGGATTTGCGCTTACCATTCTCGCAAGCTCGTCGGCAACCTGGTTACCTGCGATTCCTGCATGCCGAGGTGCCCACACTAGTGTGACTGAGTTGCACTTAGCTAGTGCGTTTAGCATTTGTGTGCATTCAAGGACTAGCCCTGAATTTACCACATATGAGTCTATTGCTGCAATCGCTGCTTTGCTGTCTGTCACTATAAAGATTTTCCTTTTGATAAGGTTCTCTTTTAATAGTTGAGCAGCCGCTGTCAGGATTGCATATACCTCGGCTTGGAACACGGTCGCTTGTTGTGCTAGGCTTTCAGAAATTCTGCAGCCCCGTCCATTGCTCCCGTATACTCCAGAGCCAGTGCCCTTTGTGGTTTTCGAGCCGCCTGTGTAATACACGATTACATTCAGCTTCGCTTTACTGGAATTGCTCTCCCAGTCGTGCCGAGTGGGGATTTGGGACAAACTGCTTTGGGTATCCTCTCAGTGTTCATACTAAAGGGGTTTTTTTTTATATCGTACATACTAATTCCTTATTTTTGCAAGTCGGACGATGCAATGTATAGATGAAGATGAAGGTGTCAATTTATAAAATTTCCAAACTACTTTTGTAGCGTTTTAAATAGAAATCGAAATTTTCCAAATGCTTACATTTTTTCGAATGTTTAAAATTATTCTAGAAACGTACTCACTTATTCAGTTTACTTTATATAACGAAACGATTACATAATAATAAAACAATCATCAGCGAGATGTAATAACAAAATAAAATCTCTTGTATACATAGAAATGCCATAAAACGGAATATAACTTAGGAACCTTTATTAAAAGTAAATATCCTTGAAGCAATTAATTCGTCGCATAAAAAAGGCATTTTTGAAAGAACAGCTGACGTATCTGCATGCACCATGTGGCATACATTTGTAGAGTAAAGCAGATGGTTCATCTCCACCCGCACTTGTGCAAATAAGCGGCGTGGACGAGCACATGTGTTCTTTATCCATCCTATTCGGTTGAGTGTACACACCGACTCGTTATTCCAGGGTACACCATCTGTACGAAAATCGGAAACGCATTTTCTCGGTCAGAATAGTGTGATGGTGGTAAATGGAAAATGCGATCGTAAATTAGTTTTAAAATCGTTTTCTATTGTTGAATTTTAGAAAATTAAAAAATTTAACTACTATACAGCATGCGTGTGTTGGTTTTGTTTCGTTTTATGTAAGAATGTTAAAATTTCGTTTTATACGTTTTATAGTTTTCAGCGCAGGCTGCGTAATCGATAATTGGACTTTACATATATTTGTACTTCATATATTGTGACAATGAAAATTCAAAATTGACGCTCGCGTGTAAGAAAATTAAACGGTTTGGAAACATATGGTGCGTTGTTATGATTTTCCATACTTTAAAGAGAAACAAACTTGACATTTCTCGTTTTGGTATTTGTAATGGTTAGCAACAATTACGTTATGACATCATGATAAAATAATGACTCTTTGTTAATGTTAGACTCGCTTTACGCACCACCTGCACCTGTTTTATTAATTGCGACTGAAGATAATCGAAACTCAATGAAACTGAAAGCATGAAACAAGGCTGAATTTCCACCAATGTTGTTGTAGTTTTACTACTGGTAGATAGTATAAAAAAGTTTTTTCGATTCGCAAAAGAAATTCCTCATTACCTCATTCCTTATTACCAGAGTCGCATACACCCTCCCTTTTTGGGATAATTAGTGTACAGCTCCTTTTTAAAAGGAAAAAGACACTTTTTAACTGCGTGTTGCGTGCCATGAAATTTTATACCTAATATGTCAAATTCGTGCTTCCACAAAAGTTATTTTGTCCATCTATTCGCACTCTTTAGTCAATACTTGTTTTTAACGTTATCGTATCTCTGTAAAATCAGTAACTCTTACATTTCGCCACCTTGATATTAGAAAAAAGAAAGCTGTGGATCTCCACAAGTCATAAAATTAAAAGGGAAGTCGGTGGAATGCTAACTCTGCAAGGATTTTTTTGGTTCCTATATCCTTTTAATAAATCGATAAGGACACAGATTACAGATAATAGAGGAAAATGCATTTTCATATGTTGTATTGATATTCTAACATGAAACAGAAATGAAATAAAAACAATTTTTCTGGAAACTTACGATTCGTTCTCAATATTTCCATTAGCTCAATATTATACACTTAGTCTTATTTATGTGCAATTTTTTCCAAGAAATAATTTTTAGCGATGAAGCTTGTTTCGAAATTGATGGATATGTCAACAATCAGAATTCCAAAATATAGAGTCGGAAAAATTCAAAAGAAATGAAGGAAAAACAGGAGTGTCTGCGAAAATTTCATCAAAAATGTTGAGAGAGTCACTCGCCAGATATCGTTTTTCATTATTAATCGCAATATTTGCACTTCAAAATGAACTTATAAAGTTATAACATTTAAAGTGTTTTTTTTGTATTTTAGTATAGAATTAAATCATAGGGTGAAACTATGTGTGGTGCAGGTTATTTATCCACGTGTTTTGAGAAAGGCCGACGTTTCGGCTACGACAGTGTAGCCTTCTTCGGGGCAACTTTATTAAAACGAGTAACATAATTAGTTTTTTACAAATGGTTCTTAAGTATACGAATAGGTACAGTTAGGTTACATTGATGTCAATTTTTAAAATTTTTTTTTTTTTTTTTAAAAACAAGGGTGAAGCACCCCCAAAATGATTAAAATGTTTATACAGGAACTGACTAGTTAATTAAGTAGTGGCGAACTTACCAAAAAATTCGTGGTTAAAACCGATAGTGTCTTTTTTGGTCCAGCTTCTTCTTTTTTTAATTATTATACTATTAATTTTTGTTAAATTGTAGGTATTGGCAGATCTTAGAGCAGTTAGACATGGAATGCGATGTTTGTTGTAATATTTATTGATATCAAGTATGATAGATAGCCTCTCACCTATGTACGTCAACAAGGATAGAGATGGGCCAGAGGTGAACGATTAAGCGATGTTATTGTTTACTTTACGATCATGCTAATTAGATTAATGGTTAAGTCTTAGGTAAGGTAGGTATGGTTAATATTACGGGAACACAAAAATAACCTGCACCACACATAGCTCCTCTTGAAGGCTCCTGTCCAAGGAGAACAAACTGAAGTAAAATTAAAGGAGACAATATTCCATTTCAACTTACCTTCACAATGCCCACAATACCAACATCGTCATGGAGGTCCCAATTACAACGCCAGTACGATCAACAAATAATTAGTTCAGTGCACAGGTTTGAAAAAGAATATCTTAAACTTACTAACCTAGAAAATAGGATAATTTTCCTAAAAAAATGTAAATGTAACAGTATAACACCAAATCACATCCAACAATTATTCAGATGTACGTACCTTATACAAGCAGAGAATACGCCGTTTAGTTACAAGTTAGACAAGCTTATAAGAAATTTCCAAAGAATCTTACTTAAATTAGAAATTGAAATCACGTATTATAAATTCCATAATTTAAAAAACAATATTAACAAATTGAAACAGAATTTAATCAACTCACTTGACAAAAAGGACTTGGACATCCTAATTAAAGTTACTAAAAACAAAACTAAAAACCAATTCCAAAACAACAAAAAGAAACTCAACAAAAAGGTCGGCAATCTAACTAAGAAACACCACCACTACATTAAGTTTTCCGAAAAAAACTGTATCTACAATCTAACAGACATACAGCTACCACCGTACGTCTCGCAATGTTTGGCACTTTCTCCGAAATTTAATGTCAACTATAATAAAAATAATATACCGCTAGTTAGCCTAATTAAAGATTGCGAAGATATACTTTCCTCCCATACAGAAGATAAACAAGACCCAGTAAGATGCAAAATAGTTAACATCATTACCAACCACATAAATAGTGTTAAAAATGGAAGAAGAGAGGTCGCCGAGGAAGACAGGATGGTTAGGGTAATGATCAATAACACCAAAAAATTCCTCAACCAACACAATGAACTTCTAATAATCAAATCAGATAAAGGCAACTCCACCACAGTTATACACAAAGAAGACTACAACAAGAAAATTTTGTCCTTACTTAACGACGAGAATGTTTATGTAAAGGTGAATAAAGACCCTACTATTACGTTCCAAAGCAAAAATAACAAGCTATGTAAATCACTCTACGACAAAGGTCACATTGAACTCCCGGAACTTAAAAAATTAACCACTTATACCAGTATTTCCCCTAAGTTTTATGGTTTAATAAAAACCCACAAAAAGATTACCCCATCAGACCCATAGTCTCGTGTATTGATGCCCCTACCTACGAACTATCAAAATTCGTTATCAAAATATTGAGTAATTTAACAAATTTATTCACCTTTAACATAAGGAACTCGTATGAATTGATAGATAACCTGAAAAACGTTATTATACCAAATAATTTTACCCTAATTTCATTTGATGTTACATCTTTGTTTACGAACATTACCAAGGAATTAGTCATAAAGTTGATAGAAAAATATTGGCCTAAAGTAAAAAGCTTCACTACCCTAGATCAGAATGAATTCCGAAATATCATAGAATTCCTTTTTGAGTCCAGCTATTTCTGTTACAATAAATGTTTCTACAGACAAATGTTTGGCACTGCCATGGGGAATCCTGCCTCCCCCATATTAGCGACCTTAGTGATGCATGACTTACTAACATATGTAAAAGAAAAACTTGAGTTTGAACCTACATTTATGTATGTATACGTTGATGACATCATCGCATGTATACCCTCATCTAAAATCAATACCACGTTAGAGATATTCAATAAATATGACAACAATTTAAAATTCACCTACGAAGTAGAAAATAATGACCAAATACCGTTCCTTGATGTGATGTTGATTAGTAATAAGAAAGATAATTCCCTCCTCACCAATTGGTACATGAAACCAATAGCGTCTAACCGCATAATTAACTACTATTCGAAACACCCCCTCATACAAAAAATTAACACAATTAAAACCATGCAAAATAAAGCAATGAAACTAAGCAGCAGTATATACCACAACCAAAACCACAGACTACTACTAACCATCTTAAAGAACAACAATTACCCCAACCAATTATGCCAATTAATTTTAAAAATGGACCAGAATAATCCCCATCAAGACCCCAAGAATGACAACTTGTTAACCACCACCAAACAATATAAGAAACTTATTAATATCCCCGGCTTATCTAATAAACTAGCCAAACTTCTCCATAATGACGAAATAAAAATTGTTCAATACAACGACAACACTATATACAAGCACATCTACTCTAAACTAAAGGACAAGACTAATGACTTAGATAAATCAAAAATCACTTACAAACTACAATGTAACAACTGCACGAAAGTCTACATAGGCCAAACCAAACAGAAATTATACAATAGGATTAACAACCACAGATATAATTGCAAGAAATTGAGTGATGCCACTGGGTTGTCCACACACCACATCAAGGAGGGACATATATTCAAATTTGACTCCCCCACAATTTTAGACACCGAACCGAATCTCAAAAAACGGTTGATAGCTGAGATGATTTACATCAACGTATATAACAATAACGTCAACTTCAATACTGACACCAATAACCTCAGCAATATTTACAACCACCTAATATCTACAATCAAAATTAGAAAATAACGTGAACCTCCACATTGCTCCTTTCGCCCCTTACTTTGTACTTAAAAAAAATTTTTGTGTTCCCGTAATATTAACCATACCTACCTTACCTAAGACTTAACCATTAATCTAATTAGCATGATCGTAAAGTAAACAATAACATCGCTTAATCGTTCACCTCTGGCCCATCTCTATCCTTGTTGACGTACATAGGTGAGAGGCTATCTATCATACTTGATATCAATAAATATTACAACAAACATCGCATTCCATGTCTAACTGCTCTAAGATCTGCCAATACCTACAATTTAACAAAAATTAATAGTATAATAATTAAAAAAAGAAGAAGCTGGACCAAAAAAGACACTATCGGTTTTAACCACGAATTTTTTGGTAAGTTCGCCACTACTTAATTAACTAGTCAGTTCCTGTATAAACATTTTAATCATTTTGGGGGTGCTTCACCCTTGTTTTAAAAAAATAAAAAAAAAAAAAAAAAAAATTTTAAAAATTGACATCAATGTAACCTAACTGTACCTATTCGTATACTTAAGAACCATTTGTAAAAAACTAATTATGTTACTCGTTTTAATAAAGTTGCCCCGAAGAAGGCTACACTGTCGTAGCCGAAACGTCGGCCTTTCTCAAAACACGTGGATAAATAACCTGCACCACACATAGCTCCTCTTGAAGGCTCCTGTCCAAGGAGAACAAACTGAAGTAAAATTAAAGGAGACAATATTCCATAGGGTGAAATTTGATCACCCTTTACATTAATATGTACAAGTAATAGAATATGTAATTTTGCCAATATGTTTACTAATAAACGTTTCCTTTTAAGAACGCAGATTTCCCACCACGGATCTGAAGACTCTCTTAAAAGGGGTAATCTTTCAGATGGTTGTAGGGCAAATCGCCCCATGACACATCGCCCCCGGACTTTTCGCCCCGTCACTTCGCCCCACGGACCGTTCGCCCCCGGACATTTCTCCCCCCGGACAGTTCGCCCCCGACATTTCGCCACCTGACACTTCGCCTCCAAGATATATCGCCCCCACACACTTCGCCTCCCAGTCAATAAGTTTGTCTTGAAAATGTTTTCGAACATTGTAAAAGTTTAGAAGAGGTCAGATTAGAAGCTGTGGAGTTATTGAAGAAAATTGGAATCAGGAAATTTTGTTTTTTAAAAAATTATTTGAAAATCTAAAGACATTGAAGAGAATTAGAAATGAGATTTATCGCGAGAATTGAATTCTAAAAAACATTCCCTATTTAACCGCTGCTCTACCTCTTCTAATAACCGAGATACCGATGGTGAGCGTCGAAATTTGGACCACTGTATAAGCTAATAGACAATGGATAATGGAATATTGGGGCGATGTTTCGGGGGCGAAATATATAAAGGCGAAATGTCTTGGGGGCGAAATGTTTTTAGGCGAAATATCCTGGCGGCGATATATGAGGGGGCGAAATGTCTTGGGGGCGATATGTCCGAGGGCGAAATGCCCGGGGCGAAGTGCCCGAGGGCGAAGTGCAGGGGCGAATTGACCGCACACCCTTTCGGATAACTACAGAGATATCTTTATTATAGCTTTTCTCAAAAATTTTCCAGAAGGCCGATTTCACAAGACTAACTGAGTCTGTACAAAAATACTACTTGATAAACAACGCACAATACTAGTAGCCAATTTGTTGAAATATTAAATGCTGTTGAAGGGCAGCACAAAGTATGTGGACAATGTTAAGATTTCTTCAACAAACTAGCAAATTTTTTTCGCTCCTTATTCTATAGAAAAATGTTAAAATTAGTGATCGTTCGACGGAGACAAAAATTTTGGAACGCGATTACTGTTTTTCGAAAGTGGGAAAAATTGAAATATGTGCCTTCTTCTCGGATACAATAAAAATTCTAAAGTGATCTCTAATTTTAGTAACGACCATGCTAATAACAGAAATAGTTGAAGCGCATAGAGATGCTTGGAAGTCTACTGTTTCTCGATATCGATCCATAATACGTATAGCATTTTTTTGTTAAATATGTTTTAAGAAATATACCTAAGTAAATTTAGTTGAAGCATTTTGAAATAAAAGTCATTTGAGAATCATACATTACTGATTTCTGTGTTGTGTGCTATATATTTTGTAGGCCAAACGCTGCTGTAAAGAAAAAATGCTCTTTTTGAGTTACAATTTTATACAGGGTGTCTCACGGTCACCGTCGGTTAGAAGTATATCAAGAACTGTAAAAGTTATAAATTTGAAATTTTGCACATGCGACATGGAGTGTTTAATCTATTAAACAAAAATATTTTCCAAATGGCAGCACTTCCGGAAATACCGGAAGTGACCATTAACTTCTTTATTTTAAATACAAACCAGGCAATTTTTTTTCACATTCTGATGTGTCATAAAATGTTTAGTAAGTATGCTTAAAATAATCGGCGTACCAATTTTGATTGTTGAGAAAAAAAATTTTTTTCACTGAAAAATGTCAAAATCTTGTTTAGGAAATAAAATTGAAAGTCGAAAGTGGTAAAAGTTAGGGAAATGGGATTTTAGGTTCTCAATGTCAAAAGATTGAGACACAATTGTCTGTAATGGATTATAAAAAATTGCCCGCGGTTACGTATCTATTTGACGTTATTTCCACACTTAGGAAAAACTTTAAAAAGTCTCTTTTTTTAAATGGAATGCCTATTTAATTATCGGCCCATTCGATGCAGAAATAAATTTCCTTTAAATTGATATACCATGTTCCTATACCTAAAATCAATGATTACAGAGTTATTTACATTTTTCTAATTAAATTTATAATTACATACTTGACAAAACATGGTTGGCTTTGAAAATTTTCAAAAAATTATTCAAATGTTTCTTATGCTTTTATGATTATTTAAAATTCTATCTATGCAACTTCTTGACTATCCAAGGTCTCTTTCCGCCGAACGAACAGAACTTTCATGGAAAACATTAAAATATTCCAATACATTGGTTTCTGCAGCGTCATTGGGGACAATTGGCTTTGCTAAATTTCGTGGCGCATTTACTTCGCCCAAATTTAGAAAATTCTTTTCAATCATCCTAATTTTTTGTTCTGTCATTATAGGTAAATGCGGATATCTTTCGTTAAAGTGTTGAGTGATTCTTTATTCAATGGTTAAAGGTTCTGCAGGTCCGAAAAGTAATACGAGCAGACTCGCCATGAATGTAAAACAAATTTAGAATATCAGCGTTTGTGTATTCCATACTTCCCAATTAAAAACAAATATTAAGCTCAAAAATCAAAATTCAAACAGATAACACTGATAACAAACGTAAATGTAGCGTAAACTTTCAAACTGATAGCTAACTGACAACTGTCATCATAAGAAACAATTGAATAAAAATTTTTTGAAAATTTTCAAAGCCAACCATGTTTGGTAAAGTATGTAATTATAAATTTAATTAGAAAAATGTAAATAACTCAGTAATCATTGATTTTAGGTATAGGAACATAGATCAATTTAAAGGAAATTTATTTCTGCATCAAATGGGCCGATAATTAAATAGGCATTCCATTTAAAAAAAGAGACTTTTTAAAGTTTTTCTTAAGTGTGGAAATAACGTCAAATAGATACGTAACCGCGGGCAATTTTTTATAATCCATTACAGACAATTGTGTCTCAATCTTTTGACATTGAGAACCTAAAATCCCATTTCCCTAACTTTTACCACTTTCGACTTTCAATTTTATTTCCTAAACAAGATTTTGACATTTTCCAGTGAAAAAAATTTTTTTTCTCAACAATCAAAATTGATACGCCGATTATTTTAAGCATACTTACTAAACATTTTATGACACATCAGAATGTGAAAAAAAATTGCCTGGTTTGTATTTAAAATAAAGAAGTTGATGGTCACTTCCGGCATTTCCGGAAGTGCTGCCATTTAGAAAATATTTTTATTTAATAGATTAAACACTCCATGTCGCATGTGCAAAAATTCACATTTATAGCTTTTACAGTTTTTGATATACTTCTAACCGACGCGACGGTCACCGTGAGACACCCTGTATATAATTTAATATTAATTACAGATCTCACCGAAATTGATCATGATTTAAAAAAAAACGAAAAACTTTATTAGTAATCTTTACATTTGGTGCATTTAACCATATATCTATAGCTATTTAAACCTGTCCTGTATCAAAACGCCATCTATGTACTTTATTCTTATTCGGAATGTACTGTAAATTAGCGCGAAACACATTTTCATTGTGTGCCCACATTATAATACGCAGAGGATACAAGTAAACATTTCTAAAGATAACAAACGTTCGAACTCAACACTATTTAAAAGTATTTAAAAACAATGTGGTTAAAGAAAATCAGTGCAATATTTAAGGCAAATCGGGTAGTCTCGAGCTTTTCACAAAAACAAAACAAAAGGAAAAATATCTTGGTGAAATCCATTGATTGTGTGTGTAGAGCTCCAAATGAGGGTTGCAGAAGAATTCGAAGAAATAAGGCACGGAACTAAATGTACGGTAAGAAAGTTTGAATGATCGAAGTAAATTACTTGTAGGGTAGCGACATGTTTTGACTTAAAGTCACCCTCAGGTTTTAAATGATGATTTTTGTACATTACAAAAGATGAAGCGTGGTGAGCTAAAATTGTTGTTCGCTTTAAGTCGAAACATGTCGATACCCTACAATTAATTTATTTCGATCATTCAAACTTTCATGACTACATTAATTAAGTATTAATAAGTAAACGAATCAAGGGGGAGGTTTTGTGCCTTATTTCTTCGAAAGGTAAAATAGTTAACATTAAAGATACATGTACATACAAAAAACACCTATAAGCGATCAACAAACGATTTTAAATAAAAAAAAGGTTGGAATCAGGCGATAGAAAAAAGAAATGCGAAAGTGTCCAATAAGGAGTGTTGTTACATCGAAAAGCATCGCAAAATTGATAGAATAAATCAAATTTAGCGAAAACGAGTGAAATTTGGGTCCGTGAAGTTAGCCCCTCAGATTCCGATTTTATATTCAATGTGTTGCTTACTAATTAGTAAGTATTAGTAAGCTAAACATCTAAATTTTTAAGTGAATTTTCGAATTCATTTTGGCAGAAACAGCTTTTGGGGCTAAATTTTCGGTAGCCTCATTATCTTGTAATATCAAAATTTTAGTAGCGTCATTAATTAGTAAGTCATATGTAAGAATTTGTAATCAACTTTCCAAAACTTGTAATCAATTAAAAAAAACTATTGTGAGGCTAACTTCTCGTACGCAACACCACTTTGAGAAACAATATTTTTTTTTTAATCAATATTTAGTAAGTGCTATGTATTTTGATTTTGGAATTTTTATTTTTATCTAGATATCTTATAATATGGATGTAAGCGAGAAAAGAGGCCTAATAGTTATAAACACGATACCTACCTACAATTCGGATGTTCTGTTCTTTACAATATTTTATTATTGTTTAATACCTGTAACCACTACACACTATAAAGATTAAAGGACCACTAATTAAATGGGGACTTGATTGCAAAGTTAGATGTTTACTTCTTTAATATTGTCTAATAGTGTACTAATACGTGTAATTCATAAACAACAAATTAGAGCTTAATCTGAAATCTATATGTATGTAGCATTTCATGAGCTTTAGATTGCGCCATTGTGAATGGGTTACAAATTATGAGATTTTACTTACAAATTAGGATTTACTAATTACAACTTTTTACAAATGACTTACTAATTAAGGACGCTACAAAAATGTTGGTACATATTGCAAGAATGGGGCTACCTCAAAAACTGTTTTTTTTTAAATAGATAAATTCGAAAATTCATTTATAAATTGAAATTTTTAAACTTGCTAATACTTACTAATTAGTAAGCAACAAATTGAATACAAATTGGGAATCTGAGGGGCTAACATCACGGACACGTGAAATTCAAACTCCCACATCCATCCATAGAATCGTTTATACATATAATGGTCCATTCAGTTATATCTTCATATAACTCAGATCAACTTGAAACCAGCATTCGTCAAGGAAAGGCACTAATTACATTAAAAATTTTCGGTCATATCAACAGTTACGGTTCCGATGTGCTGTGTACGGTTAAATTCGAATCGGAAGGTAACCATAATAGTTGATGTGAAGGAAAATTGAACATTTTAAGTCTTCATTGCACATGTGGAATATGGGATAACCCCGTATAAAACTGTCACTATAACACACGTAATAAATGCTTGAAGTACGCAATTGTTACGCGATCCCTTTTTCGTAAAACAAAACTGGGTTATAACTAAAATAAATTTCGACAAAATTTTATCGTTTCGTTCAGAATTGAT
The DNA here is from genome assembly GCA_036250285.1 of Pyrocoelia pectoralis. Lineage (NCBI taxonomy): Eukaryota > Metazoa > Arthropoda > Insecta > Coleoptera > Lampyridae > Pyrocoelia > Pyrocoelia pectoralis. The sequence goes on along the minus strand of CM070075.1, from coordinate 4,838,629 downwards.
CGCTCGTCATTTTCGATGCTACTTCTATAGAAATATTTTTACGAATTTATTGTTTAAAAAGTTTAAAAAGTGAAACTATTAAGATAATTTGTATTTATAATATTGTTCGAGAAAAATAAATTCATTTTGCAGCTCATAAAAAATACTTTTACAACAATAACAATCGTTTGAATAGAAATTGGAATAAAATGAAACGGCGTGAAAGGGGTGCGAGAGATGGTAATAAATTTCTCGTATCAGTTTTGCGTACAAATGTCCCCAGAGTATCTGTTAAGTTGAAACTGTTAAGTTAGGGTATAGCCATTTGACGTTGGGCCACCTGCGATATATCCTGCTTTTCATCGCATCATGGAAAACGAAACGTTCGCACGTTCCTGGCCTGTTTTTCCTCAACCAAGAAGTTTTGTTATTTTGTGTTCATTAACTTTTACGCAAAGTACATTTCTTATTTTCCCTAATTATATTTTTCTACGTTATTGTATAACCAAAAAGCTTTTAAAATAATTTGCAATTGGGCCAAGGGGATGTTATAACAGTACGTAATTATTTTATTCTTCCATATATATTTAAGGCAGATGTTAAGTCTATTACAAAATTTTAGCTTTACAATTTAATAATTCTCAATTAGAATGTGCGTCACGTTTTTCTAGTTAAATTTCGAGAGCTGTGATTTTTGTTTTATGACGTCATCGTGTTTAGAATACAGATGGTGCCATTTGGTGGTTTAAAATCTAATTATCGCGATTGGTTGTGCCTTCTCTGATACTGTTTTACGAATTGCTAATTTTAAAGCTAAAAGAATTCCCTTTTTTTTAAGATATTCGATGTCATCTACATTATGTGTCATTTACATTTTGTAGATTATGGAACCAAAGGTGATAAAAGAGGAAGGAACAGAAAAAGAATCCACAAATTACATTGATGCACCGCCAGCAGCACCACGAACGAGATCTGCTAAAGGTAACGTTGATTGTTGTAGTCATTTTATGTCATGTATTAATTAATGTTTATACATAAACTGCAACATCACTGCACGTCATTTTAAAGACATACAAGATGCTCCGATGAAAACGTGAAAATTATCATAAGAATTCGTCTATTAACACATAACCATCTATTCCAATCTCAAAAATGTAGATATACTAGCGTTTATCAAATGTTCTGAAATGTTTCCCTGTAATAAAAAAAAACTTCCATGTCTTTTGGGGATAGTTCGATTATCAAGTAGTGTCACAGGACATTTAAAGTTGACCTCGTTATAATATGTGTACCATAGACTCTCAGCTTGAAACTGGAGGTGGTAAACACGCGTCAGTCCTACATTCTTCTTATTAAAAAGTGGTAACGACCAAGATCGTATATGTATAGTAAAGTAATGAATAAAGGGGAATTGGTGCGGCGAAAATATGGAGAGGTGGTCCGTTTAAATAGGGCACATTAAAACCTTCAACCTTGGAAAAGTTTCATTTTCAAACAATTGCTGATTCTTCTTAAACAGTTATGGATGATAGTGATCCAGAATGATTCTATGCGTTTGTCTCGAAAAGAAATAGCTATTGATTTGAGAAACACTCTTGACGAAAGTGTTAAAAGGTTCACGAAGAAAATGGTGGCACTTCCAATTTTGGTAGGCATGCAGGAAACTTTAGGTGAATCCATTACATTGTAAGTTATAGTTACAGTTATAAGTTCAGTTTGTTATAAATAAAACTTCCAGGAGTTCATTATGCACCATTACACAAATTAGGCCTCTTAATATTAAAAACCAATATTTATCAAATCTTGATGTACAATACTCTATTATATTATCTACATTGGTATGATGTTTGTATTTTATATTGCAATACTACACATAGAGTACCAATATTGTTTCATACAACTATAACTTTATTGATCCAATATTGTTCTGCAATATTGGTACAATTTTGTCTTGTCATTATTGCAGAATGTTAACATTGTAAACTTTGACCATCATTAATATACCCAAGATTGTTAAAATATTGCGCAGAACGTTGGTGTTCCATCTGGGTTAACCGGTTTTCTGGACGAATTGCGGAAGATTTTTTAATACGGTTTGCACAAGTTGGAAATGCTTTGAATTAAAAAACATAATAATATTTTTTGGAGTTAATTAAGCGGTGAATTTAAGAAAGGACCCTAAGGAATCTCAACCTGTAAGTAATTCAGTGTGATGATGTGATAAACTTCACACACCACTGCTGCTTCAGAAGTGAATTGCGTATCGCGGAGAAAATATTGGTGAAATTTCTTGACATCAAAGGGAGGCGAGTTCAAGTTTGGGACACAAAGTGCAAAGCGGTCAGTGGTCAAATGAACCAAAGCTTGAATAGCCTTCCTTTTGAACTGCATAGAACGAAAGCTGCATAGAGATGGTCTAAAATAGTTCATCTCTTGAAGAATTTTGTGAAGTTTTAAATATCAATATCCTTGTTGCATGAAACTGAATTTTCAATTTACATTGCAACAAAAACCAAATACCGAAATAGTTTGAATATGCAACAAATCTCTTCAATAGAGCGAAATATCACAAAAACTATGTAGAAAGAAAACGTATTTCTCTCATTAGTTGCCATGATTTTCTTCGTTTATAGAGGATGATTTATATCAAAGTTGCATTTTTTTAATGGAACCCCCTGTATATTCCCTGGTCAATTATAGTGCGACTTTATGTGCCACACATACATGTGTCCAAAAAATTGAATATCGCAGGGATCACAAAGCTTAGAAGGCCGTGACGATGCGATATTACTAAAATATGAAATGTACTATCGTAAACCGGACGGTCAAATCCGAAATCTTTTTGTATTCGGAGAAATTACTACGTCAATTGACAAAATTTCTATAAACGGTAAGTTGATTTTTCAAATGGCACTACCAATTTTTCTTTTTCACGTTTTAATTATTGAACTATGAATTTACAAAATTATAATTGCGAGTTTATTATTTCCAATTTCAATATTGAATTTAATTTAAACTGTAAGTAGCAGTAATATTTTGCGTTTCGAATTTTGAAATTTGAAGTTTCAAATTATAATTTAGGATTCATTAGCATTAATCCGTTATTTTTGAATTTTATGTGGATTTATTTAATTTACATTTTATATTTACATTTATAACTTGAATATTTTGAATTTGGAATTTTTAACTTAGAATTTCCAAGGTGTGCGTTTTTTCTTTTTTTTGTAGCTTCAGCAGTAAAAAAAGTCAATACCGGTATCAATCAATACCGAGATCCCGGTGATTCTCTTGATTGAATACCGAAAACCGGTATTCAAAATTTCTAGATAGGAATGGTGACTGTAATATTTTGACATTTCTGGCACCTCCGAGTATACGGGAAGTAGATGCTAACTTCGTCAATTTAAGTGAAATACCCGTAAATTGATACATTTTTAGATTCTACATAAAAATTTAAATACATACATTTCATGTATAACGTCCTATACTTAAGTTCAAACGTTTTTAAGACATTCTTTTGCAGGCCATAACATAGTTATCTAATAAATAAAACTACTCAAAACCTCCCCTTAGTGAAATTTAATACGTAATTAAGTCAGACTTGGATGAATGATGAGATGAAATGTTATTTTTTTTTGTATAGAAAGTACACCGATGTATACTAAAACATTAGCCCCGATATTGTAATCGGCAACACTAATGGGTGTTGAAATTAAAGCGATTAATTGGAAGTACCTCGCTACTCACTTTCGCGAACGTAACTGACCAGCATTAATCGGAAGGAAGATTTTTTATTTGAAAAAACCCCTCGTTATTAACCTTCAACGAAGGTGAAAAAACAATCTTAAAGTTTGACTTATTAACAAAAATTTAAATTTAAATGGGAATACGACATGTTTTGAGACAAGCTAGTCTCATTATCAAGCAAAAGGGTGATTATTAACAAACTAAAGATAGGTACAACTTCCATCAAAATTGAATGTCTAAAAATAGCAATATTAACATTAAGGTAACAGGTGGTTGCAAGTAAACTTACCAAAGGGGTGAAGATAAATGAATTTTACAAAAACACTAGTTAAAAATAATACATATTAATGAATCCGAAGCCTAAAGGGTCCGGGTTAAATATAGGAATAATCATTTTAAGAATTAACAAAATTTATGAAAACAGCCATTATACGATGACATTTTGATGACAACAACAAAGTCTGTCTAAGGGGAGGTTTTGAGTAGTTTTATTTATTATCATTGACCCCCTTCGTGCAAAGCTGACACATTATGGATTATAGTTATCTAATTATCATTTTTCCTATACAAAAGACTTATTTAATGTGGGTTGATTTCCTTGTAGAAAGAAGGGTGATCAAAAAACAAGAATAAAAATTGAATTTAAAAAATCGCCAAAAGTCAATTTTAATATTAAGCGTTAAAAATAAGGGCAACTTCGTATATACGGTTATCTATCCCGATAATTTGTAGTTTTCGAAATAATTGACAAAAGTATACCCGTGGCTGACACTAGAATCGCCATTAGTGTCAGGGTTCTAAACAGGTTGCGTAAGACAAATTCTACAGGTTGTTTGCTGGTTTTTTTTGAGATTGCAAGTGTGAACCTTCATCGCCCAAAAAAATAACCCAGTGTAAAACCGATTCACCATATACAAAGGTCATTGTTCCAAGGTATCTTTCGTCACTAATATCCTTGTGTTCTTGCAGCAAGATAATTGAAGAATGCTGTAAGAAATATCTGTAGTTCATGAGACGAAGCGGTGAAAGTACCAACTTCAACGTGCTTCTTTGTAGTAACCATTTCCAATCCCTTTTGCTTTCTTATTTTGGGATAAGTCTACGTATATTTGAAATATTACTATGTACCTTTCTTTTGTAGAAGAGGATTAATACTAATACAACTGTATTAGTGTCATTAACTTTATTGAGCAAATGTTATTATCATTCGTCTGTTAGCGCTACATAAGAAAAGCGGTTTTCGTGATTACATCTCGTCTCCATTTAATAGTTATTTTCTGTAGCGTATCTAGCGCATAAAGGGCCCTCGTGTAAGTCGAAAAAATGGGCCCCTACTACCAGGATAAGGTTTGGGGAAAAAATGTTACCGTTAAAACTCCAGAGAGGAAAAAATTTATTGAACTTTGTGAGTACTCAAAATCTAAATGTCCATTCGTGAATCCAACGGACATGCTATGCTCTACACTACACGATTCTTCTTTCCATGACCCAGGATTTTTCCATTAAAAAAGTCAAATTTTTTTATGGAATATATTTTTGTTATTGTAGGAACATGAATTTTATTTAGATTATAAATGGTAGCTGAGTAAATAGTTAAACACATAAAAGTCCATTGTTTGTGATTATAAAGTTATAAATTTTTACACACTTTTCAGTCAGCAAATTACCAATCATCTCATTTAAATCTAAATTTGACGCTTCTTTATTTTATATTGCGATAAGTGATAATATTCGAAGCCTCTCTTGCCCCATAGAATTTGGTAGGTTATTTTTTATTATTTTTAGCTTCGAGAAAGATCCGCGGTAACTAACTTACCACCCCTGTAACATAAAAACCGCAATAACTTTCAACATTCACGGGATTTTTGACAGTCAAGTGGTCTTGATATGTTCATCCTTCTAACCCCTAGCAACCCCAATTTTAAAGTCTCAAATGCAACTACCCCACTACATTTACATCATTTGAAAGCCCCTTTCAATACCAATACAACAGTGTATTCCATTTGAAAATTGGGTGAGATTTGATAAAGTTATGGGCAAAAAGCAATCATTTGACAAAAACTTATTTATTTATTTTCTTTAATGGTTAATAATGAAAATCCCCATCTATTCCGGGAAGGTAATACGCAATACCCCCAGAACATAAATGTTTGGGCAGGAATTTTAGGAAACGCCATAATAGATCCCTTATTTATAAATGATTCTCTAACCGGGGAGGTGTACTTAGATATGCTTCGGGACATAGTTGATGGACTAATCACTGAATCTTTAGAAAATCAAGTGGATCATCACAGAAATTCTTTACTGCAAGAAGACCTACTACACTTTCAACAAGATGGTGCACCCGCGCACTACGCTAGACCTGTACGTGATTGGTTGAATATCAAATTATATGACCCATAACTTTATCAAATGTCACCCAATTTTCAAATGGAATACACTGTTGTATTGGTATTGAAAGGGGCTTTCAAATGATGTATAACAAGTGGAGTAGTTGCATTTGAGATTTTAAAATTGGGGTTGCTAGGGGTTAGAGGGATGAACATATCAAGACCACTTGACTGTCAAAAACGTTCCCCCCTAAAATAAAAATCGACGTGTCCCCGCGAATGTTGAAAGTTATTGCGGTTTTTAACTTACAGGGGTGGTAAGTTTTAAAATGAACACACTGTATACCTACACAGTGCAATTCATAGGGTTATGAAGGGGTTCATAGTTTATTCAATACTAATTCAATATCTACTAACAATACTATAAATCTGAACGGAAACCATTCAGAATGAGAATGATTAACAGTTTCTTTTGAGAAATTTGGAGAAGTTTTTAGCCATCTAAGTTCAGCTGAAGGCCTCCTAGGCCCCTAAGCTTGAGGGCCCCCGTGCACTGCACGTGTTTGCACTTATGTAGTTACACCGCTGGTTATTTTACACGTTGAAAGTATACATGAATTGAGTTTCGAGCTTTGGAAATGCTCCCCATACTGCGAGTAAAATCAACGAATATGCTTGCTACTAAAAACCGAATCGCCTGCATTAAACGCGATACCACAAACCTTCGATCAAGATATGCAGAATAGGTAAAATGTTTAAGTAAATTCCGTAGAAAGCAATTAAGTTAAGATTTAAAAAATGCTTTTCAGAAAATACAAACTAAATTTGCATTTTTATATTCTGGCGGAAATTAAATAACAGTAACAAAAAAAAAATTATAAATTATCCAACCCCTATACAAGTACAAACAAATTTTCGCTGGAACAACTTGAATCTTTTTAAATTGCTGAATAAATGATAACGATATAATAATAAGGGGTCGAGATAAAGCGCGCGTTTATTTGTGCGGGTGGCTCTGAAATGTTCGCGAATTTTCGAAGTTTATGAAAGATTCTTTTGCAATCAGATTCTTTGTTGGTTATATACACATATATAGGGGCGTACGGGCCACATACATTTCGTTGCCTATTTTCGTTCTAGTCTTACTGTAATAAGCGGGTACCGCCATATAAGGGTTGTCGCTGTTATGATTTTCTCGCACGACGTCCGATCTTTAGTCATTAATGGCGAAATTTCATCATAAAAACGAACAAGAAAAAAATTAATCTACGCGAAAATGTAATGCAAACAATAATTTTGGCGATGTATGTATAAGAGCAGCCTGTTTGAGTCGATATTTTCCTACTGGAATCCTTGCATCTGCTTCCTTTATACATATCCTAGCGCAGGACAACGTTGTATCGAAAATGTTTCTCTAACTCATTTCTGTATAAAGATGATAATTGCGGATCAAGCGAACTCTTCGTCGAATTATGAATTGGTGTGTATTTTGGTTTAATTCTCTGGCTAGTTTTTGATATTGATTCCTCGTCTTATCCATTAATAATATTTTTGTTATTCACCAATTGTTTTATCTCTAAGTATTTAAGGGTTATTGCTCTCCATTTGGAAAATTAATCACGACGGCCGCCGACTTTGTGTTATTCTCATAATTACAATTTCATTAGGGGCACGTCGGTCCGCCTCCACTTTTTTATTATTAAACGTAACTCTTAATCCGCATTTTCTAAATGCTATAAACGCTTCCTTTTTGGCGAAAGAGGGACGGGAAAAAAAAGGGAAATTGCGTAACCTAGTTTGCAAATATTAATGTCCAGCTCTGCATACATCATTTTAAGTGGCTGTTTATGTTGGGGATTATCCGACAATTTATAGATATTAGTGCCGGTTGCCCGACATAAGACTGTTAATTGGGACGTAACGCACCTGAGACCTCTCCTGATTTTGTTTAAGAATTATTAACGTAATCAAACACGCGCTTCCGTTACGAAATTTATTAATTGAGATTGCGACAGTTGTATTAAAATGCAAACAGCTATTTTAAAGTCATGCATATCATCAGCAACTCTCGTGCTTCTGCTTTTACGGTATTAAATTTATAAGCTCTTGTATTACTGGAATGAAACGTTCCGCTAATAAATTGATATCATTTTTATGCAACGTCCAAAATGTATTGTTTAAACGGGAACCAACCTCAAAAAGGCACTACATTTGTATAAGTCTTTGCCGAGGTGAGAAATTTACACTCTATAACAGTGCAACGGTTACGGTTTGTTAACTTTAAAGGTTTACATAAAGTTAATTACTTACAAGAACCAACCCTCAAAAGACGAAAATTGGCAATTTCTGCTCTTACACGACGAACTGTTCGCCTACTGTTAAATTTGGTTACACTTACCAAAGTATGTTCCAAATTTAAATTTTTCGCTATTCTTTTATGCCTAAAGTAAAGAGTACCTATCTAGTTATATCCAGACAATGAACTGTATACTATACGTACCAGTATACAGTTCATTGTATGCAGATATTCAACTAACCAAACAAAATTTTGATATACTGATATGTGCCTAAATAAAATAGCAATGCAAATTCATCATATTCATTAAATAACTAACTAAATTTTATTTATTCGTCAAAACGAGGTAGATTGTTCGTATTAAATAATAAGAATTTTTTAATATTGGTATATACATACTGTATATGTAAATAGATATGATACAGTACAAAACTGTCACGTAAAAAATATTTTGGGTTTATGTGAAATAGAGATGTAATTTAATTCATTTCCAATCTATTCGAGTCAACCCTGCAGAAGATAAAATACACGTCACAATAAGTAAAGGACAGCTCCCTGTTAACATTTTTTTTAGATTTCTTTTAAAATGGTTAAGGTCTGCAGATTCCTTAATGGTAGCAATTAAACACTTTCCGACCATTGAAATGAAAATTTTCCTCAAAAAGGGAAGCCATTAATTTAGCAATGAGTATGTTATAAGGGCGAACAACATATTAAAACAATGATCTCTGGATTAATTCGTGTATTTTGCCATATAACAAATGTGTCATATGGATTAGATAATTTTAATGACTTTTTACAACACCTTAATAACATCTATGCAAATATTAAATTTACCATAGAAATTGAAAATCAGTTACCTTTTTGGACATTTTGGTCACCAAAATTGAAAAAGAATTCAGCTACACCTTATTTAGGAAACAAACGCTCACTACTCGCTACCTTAATGCCCATTCACATGACCATCCTTCCCAACTACATGCCATTATTAAGTCATTAACTACAAGATCCATCCGTCTAACTGATACTAAATCTAGAAATGTAGAGATTAATAATCTTACATTGTTGTTTAGGTTTCCACGAGTTGAATTATTTGAATTATTATTCATGTCTGGATTTTCTCGTGTAATATTATTAATAACGTTCTACGTTTCGAAAACTACTTCTGTTTTCTTTTTCAAGATATTGACAAATTGTCACTGGTGAAACATGCCATCTATTTTCAATTTTGTAACGTATTCATACGTGATCTACTGCGTGTCATGGGTCCGTTGGAGGTAGATGCTTGAACATTTTGAACACTTATTGTAGTGTGTTGGTCTTTGGAATTCATGCTACTACTTAGTTATAATTCTTTGTAAAGGTGCATTTTGTTTCTTTATGACGACTTTCCAAATGGTTGAAATTCTCGAAGTATCGTCCCTTTTGTTAAGTGATAAAGGTCTTTTTTCTATTTCTATGGCTTCTCGTATGATACGTTCATTCAATGTGTTAATAGCAGCGGGTAATTTAATATTGCTTGTATCTATTTTGTGACCAGTATCCATGTAATGGCAAGCCAAGGAAGAAGATGTATTGAACTGTTTTACCGCTAAATTATGTTCTTGTGCTCTTACATTTAGTCTACGATTTGTTTGTCCTATATAGGAGCGACAACATCCAGAACAAGGAATCTCATATACTCCCTGGTTCTCACCAGGTATGTGGTCTTTAGCGTTCCTTAACAATTGTTGTAGAGTTGTAAACGGCTTAAAAAATTTTCGGATTTTATCTTTGGGAAATTTGTTTGCAATTGAATCAGTTACACCTTTTATGTGCGGTAGAATTAATGGTTTCTTAAGTTCATTCTCAGTGGTTGGTTTTTTAGTAAAATTGTTGCAATCTTTTATGACTCTGTTAATTTGTTTAGAAGAGTATCCATTTTGATGTAATGCTGTTTTTATATTAGTTAGTTCATCTTCTCTGGATTCGTCATCAGTTAAACGTAATGATCTTATTATTAGAGACTTAATGACAGCGTTTAGTTGACTTGGATGATGATGAGAGGAAGCATTCAAGTATCGATTGGAATGTGTTGGTTTTCTATATAATGTAAAATTAAATTTACCATCAACACGTTTCTTTATTAATGTATCCAGAAAAGGTAGTTCATTGTTGTTTTCAGTCTCCATTGTAAATAATAAAATAAATAATCTTACCAATATATTACAACTAAATGGGTATCCTTTTAAGCAAATACAAAAAATCACTAGGAGCATCACTGAAAACCGAACAAAAACAAAATCCAATACTGAAGAACTCAAAAAACATTTAGGTAATTTTGTCATAATTATATGTATAAAGGGCGCAACAGATACTATTGCAAAGAAAATCCCTAAAACACAATTTAGAACAATCTTTAAACCCTATACAATTATTCATCAATTATTAAGAAACCCTAAGGATAAAATGCATGGAAAAGAATAAGGGGTATGTGAGATTTCATGCAGCAATTGCCAAAATTCTTATGTTGGACAAACGAACCGAATACTTACGAATCTAACTCTTTAGCAAATCATCATCTAGAAACCGGCCACAGTATCAACACTGATAACATTAAATTACTTTCTTCAGCATATAACTTACAAGAACGAATAACGAGAGAGGCTATCGAAATTGAAAAACGTCCCTTAGCGTTAAATACGCGAGACGATGATTGTAGATTATCGCCTCTGTGGAAACCACTCAAATAGCTCACAATAACGATATGACACTACCCAACATCCCTCAAAATCCGCCACAAGTCACAGATACGTACACAGGACCTGCAACTCGCAGCAAAACTAAAGTTAAAACTAAAATCTAAAACATGACATCTAGTGTCAAACTAATCGATTATTCTTGAGAAAGACTGCCGATATTAAAAAACGTCATTTTACACGAATTAATCCAGAAGATGTCTTCTAATCAAAATGATAACATTCGTGGAAGCCTAAACAATAATACCTATACAGGGTGGCCCAACGAAAAGGTAACAGACGGGTTTCTGGCCAGAGGGAATTTTTTTTGGGAAACGCAAAAACACGTCAATTTTTATATCAAGGGGGACAACTTTCGCCATGATTTTCAACCTGAAGTGATTTCATCCCTTAGCGCTGTGAGAACAACCCCTAAAATTTAAATAGGGATGATGGGGCAAGTGATACGTCATTTGAAAGGTCTTTCTTTTCTGATTTCAGTGCACTAGTTTTTTTAATATTTTTTTTATTTTTAACCAAAAAATTGAAGTTCCAAAATGGAAAATGAGGAAAGAGATTGAGGCATTTAAAAACTCAAAAAAGCTCGGACAGGTCAATTGTTTTTTTCTTAGAGAAGCTAGGTACTTTTACTGATACTTGACAACATTGTTTCACCCCTTGGGTACAGGGTAAACAACCCTTAAATTTTTAAATAAAAACAAGGGTTAATTTTTTCTTGTGCTAATTAATAAAACCAGTTTATGCAAATTCAACCCTTATTTTAATAAATGTTCGAAGGTAGAGTTATGAAACTCAACACAAATGCCTTTGATTATTGCAAAATATTCTGATAAGGGAGGAGGTGAAGCAATTAAAATCAGTTCGCTTAAATACAACATTTAGCTTTTTTTACAATTTTTCGAAAAATATTACTGTTCCCAAACTAAATGGAAATAAGTAGCGCATGTTACGATTTATGAAGTAGAGGACGATTGAGCAGTACGTGCTCCTAAATCCTGCTTTCTGTATTTTTTTCTTTGAAAATGTGTTTAAAAATAAAAAATATATATAATAAGCTCGCTCAGAAAAATAAATGGTTCCTTTCTGATAAAAAAATTCTCAAAATTCGTCGAAACTGGTACGATGTAGGAGCCTCTCTCTTACAGGTACAACACAAGAAAAACGTTTCATTTGTTTATGTATGCTGTTCCTATATCTCGGGACACAAAATTAAAAAAAACTGCACTCAAGGGCTTTTCAGAATTTCGTAAATTCCATACTTTGTTAATGTAGTGTTATTTCCAAATGTTGGAAAATGGAAATTGAAATCTTGAGGTAAGCCATAAAAAGTACTTATATGATAAACATTTCATTGATGGTAGGGAAGTATAAAGTCTTGTAAGCTAGAGTGGATGATAATGGACGTTGACATGCATTGATTTAAATGGAACTATGTACTTTACATGCATGAACTTTTAAATCGCGCAATGACCACAAAAAGGTTGCTAATGAATAATTACCATATTATTACTACCGCATATAGCTCTTACCATTATAGTCTCACAGTTATGATTGACACAAATAATAGTTTTGCTAATGCGTCCCTTCACTATGATTTACTTGTAACATAGAAATGAAAGGCTATGACATGCAACGTGCTTGTCAATAAAAAAATGAGGGAACGATATAATTTTTATGCATCATCGAAAACAAACAAACCGCTTTAACTATTTGTAATAACGGCATGTAATATCCTTTAACGAATATCCGCTTTGTGTTCTTGACAACGACAGATACAAAGCTGCTGTACTCTAAGGATAATTACTGGTCACCTTTGTTAAAACTAATTATTACCTGCGGCTACAATTTTATTTCTACGTCATTTACACTATTCACACGTTTACACTCCAATTACAAAATGTAATCACCGAAAAACGATTCGTCGTTATTCTTAAATTATTCATTACATATAGGATGTACTAATCAATTATTAAAAAGAATGCCATATACGCTATGCGTATGCTATATAAGCTTAATCGAGATTTTTTATTATCCTTTTCATTGTCAATCGATATCCGACTTTTTAATGCACTTATTACATAGGTACATTATACATTTTTCGTTCGTTTAAAAGCGGCTTGGTTTAGAAATGCTTTTGTACATGTTCAGTGCTTGCAATTTTCACTGAAAATACACCACGGCAGGAACGGTTTAAATTGAAATTGACGTGGTACTGTAGGGAAGAATTCATTTCTACACCGCTCTAGTTAGCATTAAACAGTACTTTAACATGAACCATTTCCAAAAAATTTCATTTTTTTTTAATGCCAAACTGGTAATAAAAATGCATCACGCCGATTACTGGAATTAAAAGGACATCTTGAAATTGGTAAACTTTACTTTGTCGAGATCAAGTCAAGTTTCAACCCCAAAAACGTTCCCCCTCTAAAAGTTCTTCTATAAAATTATCTGTTATTTTAAGCTTTCGCAGTATAATGTTTTATTTTTTACATCCAAGGATTCACGACGACATTTTAACCAAAAAAATCTCAAAAGTTATAACAATACACAATATGTATTTTTAAGACAAATAAAATAAACAACCGTTTTTATGGATTAAAAATATAAATAGAAAGAAGAAAATTAAAGCTTGTTTACTTTGAGAAACTTTACCAATTTTAAAATAACAACAAAATTGCGTAACTCTGTTTCTTTTCATAGCAAACCGTTTTTTTTTTCTCTAAATGTTGCGTTAAGGAAAGATTGCTTATTAGAACGTAATTGTAGATAAAAATGAATATTCTAATGGAATGGAGATGATTAGCACGCAATACAGCAGTTAACATGTAAACTGAATTTTGTTAATAAGTATGCTAAATTAATGGTGGGCAAAACAATTATGTAAATGTTTTTGAAATACAAGGTGATTTAAAATAGCAAAGTTGTCAGAAGGTGAACTATCTACTGTTCGAATATTGTATATCGAGTTTGTCATCAACTGATATATTATTATAGGTAAATATAAATTATTATATGAGAAGCAAAGCTGTTAACAGTTACTGTGATCCTGATCATTAAACACCGAAGGACCTCATTAATACTCGTATCTATTATTTAGGTAAAAGGTCACCGAATTAAAATTTTAAAAACTATCATTTAAAATACGTGCATATGCTCATCTGTTGAGGAGCTTACAGTTTCGGTATCAGAAAACAGGTGGAAGCGGATGAAGATCCTTTCTGCTCATCATAATAATGTTGTCGACAACTACTGTCATTTCAGTACTACCGTTCATTATTTTGGGTTAAGAATTCTTTAAAAATTCTTAAAATCCAAACATTCTTTAATGGCAGCAGACAAGGAGTTCAAATTCTTCGACCACTGAAACATGTTGTCCCAAAAAGAACAGATTTGAATGACATAACTAAACAACTGATAATGGATGTGCATACACGTATAAGCATAATATGTCAAGGGGAAGGGGGTAAATGTTCACAACAGTTTTTTCGTTTTTTGAAATATTCCCTATAGGACTGGCGGTTGCTGAAGCAAATGTCCTTTTGTACGCTATTACAGCAGCCCCAGTTGATAGTATTGTACATAACATAATATGAATAAAGGTATAGGTGATAAATCATTACCAACACTTTAGGAATACACACATTTCTAAGAACACTGAGAGTGTAAGACCTTTGGAGTTTCAAATGGACACTATCTACGTGCGGTGACCAGTTTTGAATCAGGGGTTAAATCATAAACTAGTTGAAATCCCCGGATTACAGAACGAACTTCTAAAGTAACGAAAGTATAAAAAATTAATTATTTGCAAATGGGTGGTAATTTTCGCGGCCCCAAGAATTGTCTCTCTGAGCCCAAGAATTATTATTTTTATCCCAAGAATTATTTTTTCGACCCCAGATTTTTAATTATTTTGGTCCCAAGATTTCTGATCCCAAGAATTAATTATTATATTAGCTCCAAAAATTATTATTTTAACCCACAGAATCATTCTTTTGGCCCCAAGATTTTATTCATTTTACCCCATGATTTTATTCAATGTATTCAATTGAAAAAAAATATACTAAACCTACCTCTAACCTAAGCGCCTGAGTGACAATGTACGTTTAGGGTGACATTTTTTTTTAGTTTCAAATACTATAAAATAAGTAGATAAATAATATGTTGGGGTAAAATAAAAAAAAATCTTGGGGTGAAATGAATAAAACCTTGGGGTAAAATAAATAAAATCTTGGGGCTAAAATAATAATTATGTGGGCTAAATTAATAATTTTGGGGACTAAATATAATAATTCTTGGGAACAAAAATCTTGGGACCAAAATAATTAAAAAGGTAAGGTAGAAAAAATAATTCTTGGGGTAAAAATAATAATTCTTGGGGTGAGAATGACAATTCCTAGGATGTACAAAATAATATAATAGGAAACAATGGAAAAAATGCGAATTCAAAAGAGTATATTATGATAATTTCGAAATTTCGACTTTTAAAGTTGAATATCTCGAAAAGTACTTGAGATATCGAAAAATTGGGACCGGATCTTCAATCAGCATAAAATTTCACATAAGGTCCATATTTTAACTCGGTTGTAGACAATACGCATCTCTTGCAACGCACGGACGCACGGACGGAATATTGATTTCAGTAACGAACGAAGTTCGTTGAAAATGCCGGATTGCGTAGGTGACTGAAATAAATATCATTCGTCTTATTTTGATTTATGGTTAGATTATTACGTTTACACCAAGTGGAAAATTTATGGTATGTCGTTTCACGCCGGCTTCGCTCCTAGATGTCTCGATGGCATTATCACATCATCACTCAATAAGTAAATTGTGATAATAATAATACTAATAATTTTAATGCAATCCGCACACACAAAAATTGCAGAGAACGCGTTGAAATATTTATCACAAAATGGTAATTACTTATACGGCTTTACACAAGGCCGCCTATAGTAGAAGGCCGGTAACTGCATCCCCTCTCCTGCTGTGACGTCACGATTGCCGATCCATTTCGGTATAACGGCAATATTGACACATGCTTAATTTTCGTGTT
This sequence comes from Pyrocoelia pectoralis, assembly GCA_036250285.1. Classification (NCBI taxonomy): domain Eukaryota; kingdom Metazoa; phylum Arthropoda; class Insecta; order Coleoptera; family Lampyridae; genus Pyrocoelia; species Pyrocoelia pectoralis. The sequence continues at coordinate 4,822,486 of CM070075.1, read as the reverse complement.
TATAGGTGTTTCAGTCAGTCGTGAGAGCTTGAACGCCATGGAAGTTGAAGAATTGTGTAAATAACCTTAATTATTTCACTTTATCACGTGGCCAATGGCTTGGCGTGACCAGGCACATACACACATAAAGGGTTTAACTCCGCATTTGCTTTAAAAAGCAACCCTCAATTGATTCCCTTCGAGCCGCGCCTGGAACTGAACAGTTTTGCGACTATTTTGCCCACTGACAAGCGTATTTGCACGCGCATCCAGATCTGTGCAGGCAAGTTTTAACACTTGTATCTCTGTGTATGGGGCCCTTAAGACTTAATTCAGAAATGTTCAAAAGTTCTCGGCATCAAATAACATTTGGTAAAACGTACTTATAACATTTTAGATGCGTACCTTGCTGCCGAAGCAATTACAGAAATTCTGAGAAGGTTTTGGTATTTAGATTTCCGAAAGACGGAGAGAAAAGAAATAGGTGGATACACGCAATTCATCGCAAAAATTTTGTACTTACAGAATCTTCAAGAATATGCATTAAACATTTTGTAGATAAATTTGTAATTCGCGAGAATCAGGCAGTTAGGGAGGATGGTACCGTTTTAATTGTTCCACGAGCGCAATTCAAATTAAATTATCCAACCATTTTGGAAAATCGCCTCCATTATTGTATAACTGTTAATTTGCCAAAAAACGTAAGATCCTAACATTAGAACCAAGGAATTTTCCAAAAGGAAGAAATTAACTGACCGCTTAGCAAAAGAAAAGGGTTCAATTAAAGATTTAGGTTGTTTTAAAATATACTACAGGGTGCAACTTGCGTCAATCGGCATCACAGATTTTCACGTAACATTTGTTAAAGACTTTGTATGTCTTTTTAAAACACATATAGATTGTCGGTTTCAGTTACAAATTACCGTATCTTGCTTGAGCACGCATTTTCTCCACGTAAAACTTCACTAGAATGGATCGTCAGCTGTGACGTCACGTCATGCAGTTCCAGGCCTCTACTATAGGCGGCCTTGCTTTACATTGGACAGAAGGGACTTAAGTGGCAACACCGAGAAGACAAAAATGGTGGTTTTTCAAAAAGGGGGGGGAAGAAGGGTGAAGGAGGAGTGGAAGTGGGGAGAAAAGGACATAGAGGCTGTGAGGGAGGTGGTATACCTGGGCTACAGATTGAGAAGCAATAATAATGATGAAGAACAGGCAAAGGGGCTAGCAAGAAAGGGGGGTAAGATAGTGGGTCAGGTGTGGGGATTGGGGGAAAAGGTATTTGGAAGGGACGTGAGGAAGAGGGGGTGGTTAGGGGAAAAATTGGTGAAGAGCGTGATGATGTACGGGGCGGAGATATGGGGATGGAAGGAAAGGGAGATGATAGAAAGGATAATGGAGAGATATTGGAAATGGGTGTTGGGACTGGGAAGAGAGACACCGGGGTACATCGTCCAAGAGGAAATGAAATGGGAAAAGATAAGGATACAGACAGGGAAGATGGCGATGAAATTTGAGGAAAGGATGGAGAGTGGGGGAGGGGGGAGTATACTGCAGGAGTGCTGGAAGGAGGTCAAGAGGGGGAAAATAAAATACGGGCAGGAAGATAGGAGGAAGTACTATGAACGAGGAGGATTTGCAAGGGAAGAGGTGGCGAGAAGAAGAGAAAGTGGGGGTGGAAAGGCAACAAGAGAGCAGATAGTTGAAAGGGACAAAGATGTGCAGGTGCAAGAAAGAAGAAGCAGGATAAGGGAGAGCAGGTACAATGGAAAGTATGGGGAGATCATGACAGAGGGGGTACCGGAGTATCTAAAGGGAAACTTGAGCTTGGGGAAAAAAAAAATGGTGGCGAGATACAGAACCGGAAATGAGGAGAAGGACAATAAGTATTGGTGCGACGAGGAGGAAAGAAGATGTAGGCTGTGTGGGAGGGAAGGTGAAAGCATAAGACACATGTTGGAAAATTGCGAAGAATTGAGGCACGAGGAAAGAGGATGGAGAGAGATTTTGGGGGAGAGAGGGAATGGATTAGCATGGATGGAGAAGGTCGAGGAGAGAAGGAGGTGGATGAGGCAAAGGAGAGGTGGAGAAGGGGAGTGAAGGGTTGTTTTTGTGTTTGTTTTATTTTTTATTTTTTGGTGTAGGTACCTAGTTCATGCAATGTACATATTAGGGGAGAGAGATGGCGGGGATGTTGAATTCTTTGTTAATGATGTAAATAACAAATAAATGCATTATTATTATTATACGGCTTTACAAACTCAAAATATTCCTGCAGTGAATAAAAGCTGTTCTTAAATATCTTTTTTACTTCCCGATTACGAAATAAAAGGGAAGTATTGCATTAGTTCAAAAAAAAATGACCTATGCAAATTTTTACATATCTTTGCTTTTCTGAATGAATGAAAAAATTGACCTATGCAAATTTTTACATATCTTTACCTTTCTGAATACGTAGATTCAAAAAATGAAAAAAAATCCGTCTGTCGTCTGCCGTAGTCTGTAGTCTGTCCGTGCACATTTTCTTGCAACGCTGTATACTCAGACACTATTAAAGTTATCGAAATGTATAACTTAAAATAGCGACACTCATTTTTTTTATAAGATAAAGTTACAGTTTTTTATGTAGCTTAAAAGAGTATTTTTTTCTGAATTCAGCAAATATATTATGCTATAGTACTTATTTTTTGAAAAAAGTGTTAATACGAGGGAAGGGAAGTCTCCTTGCAATACTTGCCAGAATTGTTTAATGGTATTTCTTTAATATACGTGGGTAACTATACTTAAAAATTGTTATAGCCCCGGGCCCCATTGATTGAGGGTCCCATTTTAAAATTTTTTAAACATTTAACAAGGCCCCATGTGGTTTTAGTTTTATTAGACGAGTTACAGATTTTTTTGTCAAAGTACTTCTTTTTTTTGTAACCTAGGCTTTGATCAAATTGATGGAGTTTAATAGGAAATTAGCATTGAAGCTGTGCTGAACATGGTCGCTTTTAGTAAAGTTAGATGTTAAAGCAGCCATGTCGCTGGAAGTTTGCTGGAAAGTGGCATTAAATAAGTATTCGGTGAAAATCTGTTTCGAAATTTGTTCTCCAAGTTACTACCGTGCCTGTCCGCAAGTATTACAATTGTGTGTTTTGGTGCCTCTTTTGGAATAAGCTTTTGAGTGTTCACAATCTCGGAAACTCTACGTTTGTTGTTAAGTTCTGAAATTGCATTCTGGAGCTCATCAAAGATTTGTTTGAAACATTTTCAACAACCTTATTTGCATTGCTATTTCGTATAACGTTACAGGTAACAGAGCTGGAGACGTTTGTTCATAGACATAATGGATACTTTGGGAGCATCGTGATTTACGTGGACTTGTCCATTTGCGAAGGCGTTTCTCCTCGTGCAGTCCCGAGTAGCAACATCTTTCGTTTTTAAAACACAGTGGATTCAGATAAGAGCTTTTGATATTTCCTTGTTTGCACTTGAGATCAGAAATTTTTCTGCAGAGATTCTTATTGTCAATTTTTTTTCAAAATTTTTTACAATTTACTTTTTGGTAATAGAATTTTGCTTACAGAGGGATTTAATTTCAATTTGTAGATCGAAAATTACGTTTGTAGACGACAGACCTCATTGTTCTCAGTAAGGAAGTTAAGGTGGTTTATACGAGTCCTCATCATTTAAACAGTACGGAGTTAGTGTGGAGCAATTTCTGTACCCCATGTTACAGTTGTTAATTGTTACAGTAGTTGTAATCTGTATCTATACGCAACAAATGATTATTACCTTATTGGAAGTTAAAAATAATTAACTGGCCATTATAAATTTAAAAATGTATTTAGCGCCTAAATTAGTTAATCACAAGATAGCAATGTCCATATACATTGTAGTTGTAAATAATAGTTGTAGATAATAATCAGTAATGTTAGTAGTTGTAGTAGTGTATAGTGTATTTTATGTGTTTATGTCACTTAAGTGTAATTAATGTAATATTTATTACGGACTGTAAAAGTAGTCGAAGTATGTAGACCGTTTTGGGGTTTGCCCTGTGGTCTAATGAAGTTATATTGTATTTGGTATTACATTTGGTTGAATCGTTAAATAAATAAAAAAATAAATAAATAAATACCCAGTGATAGACCAGACTAACACATTGAATTGAATTAAATCGATGTTTTCAATCCAATAATCAAACTTGTCTCTTTGACGAAATATTCTGCATTCAAGATTTTGCAACATGTAATTATGGTCATTTACAGCAACTGCATAAAGAGAATTCTACCCTCTCATCGAAAGTCTTAAATGCGGTCGCTAAAAACATGTAAATGAAATTCGTTAGATCACCCTATACAAAAACAGCAAATAAAGTGATGGTTCGATTAATAAAATTGAGCGACAGAAATGTCTTAAACTTTCTAGGGAAGAGGGTTGTGCACATTCATTTTAAAAAAAAGAACCATTTGTTTTTATCCATAGTATGATGGATAAACAAGAATCGTAAGAGTGCAATGAGAGAATTTAGCAATGAGAACTGAAACACTTGTCGCTACAAACGACCGCGAGGGGCGTGAGAGTCGGGAGAATCCCTGGATATTCGCTTCGGCACGTTTCTATTAGCCGCTAATCCTCCACTACACTTTGTTTTCCCACCCGCTTTTAAACATTTATTTTAAAAAAGGCGCACTTTTTATACTCCAAGTACATCATCACCTTTTATACTATTAAGGAGCTTTCGCACATGATACGCCACTGATTTGGTTTGCTAATTATTGAAAAAAATTGGGACCCGACATTAATGAGCGAATTGAAATAACATCAGCTGTCGTGTTTAATTTAAATCTCAATTTCATATAAATATGGAAGGAAATATTTTTCGTTATCAAGTAAATTCGTTATTAATGTATTTAAAGATTTTACTATTAATTGCTTTTTAACATCCAGACGTTGAAAAAGTTATAAAAATAATCTCTTTAAAATTTTATTGAGTTATAAAAGAAGGGACTTACGTATCTAGAATTTTCCTCAACGCTTTCTATAAAAAGGGGGCTTATTTTACTCTTTTCAAAAGTTTGAAACAGTTTACGGTACATTTTTCTAACACAACCGTTTACAGTATCCATCTTCAAAGGTTTTGGGCTAAGCTATGCTAATATATAACACAATAATTGCTGTAAAATATCGACCAAAGGGAAGCGAAATAGCATTGTAGAATTGTTCAATGTTATTTTAAATTGGGATCGAAGGTTGAACTGCAAATCGACTGACTAGACCATGAAAATGGGAAGCCAAATGTGGTCAAAATTTTTCAAAATTGTAACACAAAGATATTTTAAATTCACATCCCCCATCTTTTCAATGGACGGTGTACTGTATGCACAATGCACTGGATAACAATAAAAAACATTGTAGACTAAAGTGGTAGGGCTTCTGCAAAAAAAGTGGGCATACAGGAGTACCGAATGAAGTCGCAGTAATTAGTTCACAACCTTACAACCACTATACAATAATAAGTATTCAACTTACCCGCTTCAATTGTTTGAATCTACAGGCGGCGCGGAGCCCTGAAAAACATTATTTTGATTAACTTTATGGTTGGTTACTTCGTGGAGCACTATAAATATGTAACATTATTCATATTATGGGTGAAGCAGAATAAAGAGGAATTTGCTATACACTTTTCTTTTAAATAAAGCTGAATTATTTGTTGTTACATGCAAACTTAAGAATCATGGCAAAGTTAACCACCTGCTAGAAATTACGTGGAGTATATCTATGAACAATAATTACATTCAAGAAATTCGTAAATCAGAAAAGATCCGCGAAGATAAAAAAATCAAATGCGTCGACAAAAAGTAACTATGGCATCGGCATTACACACCATAGTTACACTTTGTCAGTGCTATGGTAGAACAATAATACAACTAAACACTTTTAAGCAAATAAACTCGAAATACTAATAATATTGCTGTAGTAGCGAACTAGGAACTAAAAACTTAAAAAAGCAGAGATCATCACGTTCGAAATTAGGTACTCTTTCGTCCATACTTGGTAGCCGAAGTGAACTGTTATCCCAACCAATTTTGCGATAAGAAAAAGTGAAGATAACTTTCTATTATTTCATTCAGCTACCACTGTTACTTATTTTTCCCAACTACAAGAAATTTGTATTGTTAGCACAGTTCGTGAATTAGTCTACTTGCAATAAAATATTTCCCCAATCATTCGTGGATTACACTGTAGAGTCTGTACATTGACACTATCCCCTGATAAACTCGAGCAACGTAGACTCGAAGAAGACCAAAGGAAAATTAACTAAAATCTTCCGCCAATTAGTATACCTGAGGATCTTTAAGGGCGCAATGACGAAGAGTTACTCTTAGCCAGTGATTTTTATTTCTTTCAGAACTTTCGGGAAAATCCAATCCCTGCACGAAATTTGGTAGACATTTTTGCAACAAAATACAATAAGAATGATAAAAAAGTTTAACCGATAGTAGACTTTTTTGAGTATCGATAGATGGACTTCAATGTGTGACACTGCTTTAATGGTGTGGGTAGAGAATATTTGGAAGTTTATTGACACCCACAGAGTGAACATTAATGAACTGAAACACTTGAGATCGAAATAGACAAAACTCTAGGAAAAAGTCGGCTCATTTGCATTTTTGGACGTGGCTCAAGCTTTGAATAAAGTTGAGCACCAGAGCTTCATCCACAAGTTGGTAAAGAAGAGATTTTAATAGGTATGCTACATTAGGCCAGACTCCACCTCAATATCAACGCAAAAGCTTGCGGGACGTCTAACAACACGTCCTAATATTGAAGAGGACCAAACACTAGATCGTGCGCAGTGTGCGATGTGAAAGCACACGACAATCTAAATAAAAGCATCAATGGATTAACTTTAGTTTAGATGAGGGTTAGTTTCAAGGATGAATTCAGGAGGCTATTTTTAGTTACTTACATATACAAATAAAATTATTTTTACAAAAAACACATTTTACTTGAAAATGATTTTTATTTAATTATTATAACCGGTTCCTGTGTTTTTTACCATTCGGGATCCACACGAACTCCTGAAAGTTTTTCCCTTGTTCTTTCTTGATCTATTAAAGAACTCTATTTTTTAAATTATGTAGGGGACGTTTGCGATATTTTAAATACAAATTAGCATCATTTACTAATGAATTTTAGGATTAATATTAAATCATGAGGGGTTTATGTCTCATTTTCATATATACATAGTACTGACGAATTATCTACACTTCCGTTTCGTCTCACCGAGAAAAGGTGAGGCGATATTAATTGGTATCGTCACGAAAAGTGGAGACGAGCGTACTTTTGGTTTTCGACGAGATCTCTATTTAAAATTAATTTTCCCCTAATTTATTATGTAAAACTTCATAATTAATCGTAATAATAAAAACACCTAATGATAAAAATTATCAGTTTATTATTACAATCGCTGAATTTAAACATTTAATCATAGGGTGACATTATATACTCGTATATATGAAATGTTTTCACCAAATCTCGCATCAGAGTAGTTATTTCATCGTGATTGTTGCATCGCTGTACTACTAAAGCGATGAAAATCATTTGATTTATAGTCGAGGCTATTAGGAGGATTACCAAAAATACCCCATTAAAAGTTTGTCAAGAGAGACTTATCATAGAACTTTTTGGTTTTATTTTGGTCTTTTATTGCCGTAAACGTAACTATCGGGTGGTAATTTTCGCGGCTCCAAGAACTGTCACTCTAAGCCCAAGAATTATTATTTTTACCCCAAGAATTATTTTTTCGACCCCAGCTTTTTAATTTTTTGGTCCCAAGTTTTCTAATACCAAGAATTATTATATTAGCCCCTAAAATTATTATTTTAACCCACAGAATCATTCTTTTGGCCCCAAGATTCTATTCATTTTACCCCATGATTTTATTCATTGTATTCAATTGAAAAAAAATATACTAAACCTAGCTCTAACCTAAGCGCCTGAATGGCAATATACGTTTAGGTTGACATTTTTTTAGTTTCAAATACTGTTTAGTATCATATTCCCGTTTTTTATCAATTGAAAAAAAATATACTACACCTACCTGTAACCTAAGCGCCTGAGTGGCAATATACGTTTAGGGTGGTTTTTTTTTAGTTTCAAATACTTCTATAAAATAAGTAAATAAATAAAATCTTGGGGTAAAATAAAAAAAAATCTTAGGGTGAAATGAATAAAACCTTGGGGTAAAATGAATCAAATTATGGGGAAAATGAATAAAATCTTGGGGTCAAAAGAATAATTATGTGGGCTAAATTAATAATTTTGGGGGCTAATATAATAATTCTTGGGACCAAAATAATTAAAAAGCTAAGGTATAAAAAATAATTCTTGGGGTAAAAATAATAATTCTTGGAGTGAGAATGAACATTTCCAGGATGCACAGAATAATATCTTGTAACTACATATCTGCACTTTGGCTATTATAACATTTTGTTTCACTTCCGTTAAACGTGAATAATAATCATTACAAAAACGTTCGAAGAAAACATTCAGCTCGACAAAAAAGGAAGTCAACATTTTCGAATAGTATAAAAATGACGGTTTTCAATAGAAATATCTGCGATTTTCAGACAAAAAAACAAAAATCAAATTGACAAATTTGACAACTGATTTTCTTTGTAAAAAATCCAAATTTTCATTTGAAAACTTAAATACTCACGTACTTCGTGGTTTTAGGAAATGGATGGATTTAAAATTGTATAATTACATCATCGTAACTAAAAAAGAATGTATTTAAATTGAGGTATGTATTTATATTCCGAATCTGGAAAAGCTTTCAGCCGAATGTAAAATAATTTGATAGGAGAGTAGTTGGTGTTATTGAATAAAATAGATTTTGCAAGGGGACATCACAACTATTAAATTATCTAACCAATATGGTATTGGTTTAAGCAGATGGCCGTACAATATGTGTCATAAAATATTGAGGCGAGTACTGGCCTGGCACTAACCGTGAACGATAGCAAAACACTTTGCCATAAAACAAACCAATCTAACTAAACTTTATGCAATTTTTTTCGGTCTTTACGTAAATGTTTTACATTTACAACTCTATTTATGTTAACGGTGAAATTCAACAGGAAGGATTCTGTCTAACAGTGTTTTGGTTTATGTTATTTCGTGAACGCATCTTTTTGAGATAAACAAAGCGTATTTCTGCCTTTTGATTTGTCTTTTTACTTATTGAGGAACAATGCCGTATGTTAATTTGGTTCTCGATGAACTCGGTAAATAAATTTTATGAATGAATGAGGGAAGTTTTAAAAGCGTCCGTTCTATTGCAGATATCCTGCATATGCCAGCAATATCTTTGTCCAGCTGACGAGCTCTAGATGTGCAGTAACAACACGTGTCTCCAACTGCTCTTTCTTAAACGTGTTCATTATTACATTTTTAATGCAATCAATACCACTTTTTTCATTTTGCCTTTTTACGATTACTGCTTTCTGTTCCTAATAAGTATATCATTTTTGGCATTAAAACGCACTACCTAAAACTGATTTATAGAGAAAATTCATTTTCATGATAACCATCATATTACCACCGACCTTCTTAAAATTGGTCTTCTAAAGTCAAAGTTAATTGCCATAACTCCAATTCTGATTACCATAATGAATTTACGGAATTACAATAAAATTGTTCAATTTTTTCTCCACTGTTTTTATACTCGCGTCTAAATTTCTCGTAAATGTTGGTTTTACTTTACTCCCTTCGTAAAGAATTCTACTGATACACTTCAATTAATTTTGCTGTTATAATATTTTAAGATTATGGATACAAAAACAGAAAATAGATATTAAAATGCCTAAAAATTTGAAAATATCCAAAAAGTTCCTGAAAATGGTAACTACATATAGGTAGGTATATAAGGTTGGTAATCACATTGCATTACAGAATGTTTAATGCAGAAAATGATAACAAAATTGTTTACTCTCTAGATTACAATTTACTCACTCTTTTCAGTGAGGGGAATGTCACCCATTTGTGCAGGTACTATTTACACTTGGTGCGTGTTGATCGACTTACGGGGTACATTGAAAATCATTTCCGCCAATAAACAGCTTTAGGAAGATGAAAAGATGCAAACTCAAAGGGCTTTGAGAGGGACGTTTCAAGATATTCCAACGGCATTAGTCAATGCGTTGCTTTGTGGCGTTGGCTGTGTTCAAGTATTTCGAAGTACCACATTGCTTGTCTTTTTGTCTCCGGGATGTAGTGAGCCATCCACGTCTCGTCGCTGCTTACAATAGAGTTTAGGAATGGTTTAACTTCCAGTTCGAAGCGCTGGAAGAATTCCGGTGAAGATTGACATTATGTTAATCTGTGAACTGTTTTGGAACCCACCACGCACATAATTTTCGAAAACCAAGTGTTTCAGTAATGTTTCCATGGAGAAAGATGTGGAGATTTTTGGAAAAATCGCGGTCATATACGATTCATCACACCAATTCCATAATAGTTATTTATGCATCAAGGGCGTAAAGAAGCTTTTATGGCCCGAAGCCTTATTTCAAGCCCGAGCGGTAGCGAGGGCTAGAAAAAGGCTGTAGGGCCATAAAAGCAAGTTACGCCAGAAATGCATACACTATTTTATGCACAGAGAAGGATTTATATCAAATAATTTAAATATCGCATAAAATTGAGTAGCTTTATCAAGCCGCTTGAAGTACGTTGCTATAAATATTAAAATATGTTGCCATAGTAAAAGCAGTAAACAAAGGTATCCATTTTAATTGTTGCCATAGTAAAAGCAGTAAACAAGGGTATCCATTTTAATTTTGTTCAAAAACTGTATTATTTCCATTGTCATTTTAATGTCATTTTAATTGACGTTTCTTTATGGCCCGCGGGCTATAAAGAGGCCCGCGGGCCATAAAGAGTTGTTTATGTTCAGGTAACCAAGGTTATAATAACCTCATTATGATGTATCTGTGCATAATAGTTATTTATGCATTAAGGGCGTAAAAAAGCTTTTATGGGCCGAATAGAGCGAGAGCTGGCTGCAAAAAAACTGGCCTATCGAGTAACAGAATGAAATGATTTTTAAAAGCTAGTACTTATACAGACCATCCATAAAATCTTTGGCTGCCTGGGCGCAACTTGTGCAGAAATTCGCCATGCCCTCTCTCCTGAATATTTTTTGGCACGTTACTGTACCTATCGAGTAACAGCATGAAATTACTCTTAAAACATAGCTTTTATACAGTTAAAAAAGAAAAAAATTGGCTGCCTTGTTAAATCTTGTGCGATACCTAGGCACCCAACTTTTTATTATTATTTTTTTGGCACGTTACTGTACCCATCGAGTAACAGCATGAAATTACTCTTAAAACATAGCTTTTATACAGTTAAAAAAGAAAAAAATTGGCTGCCTTGTTAAATCTTGTGCGATACCTAGGCACCCAACTTTTTATTATTTTTTTGGCACGTTACTGTACCTATCGAGTAACAGCTTGAAATTACTCTTAAAACATAGCTTTTATACAGTTAATAAAGAACAAAATTGGCTGCCTTGTTTGATCTTGTGCGATACCTAGGCAGCCAACTTTTTATTATTTTTTTGGCACGTTCCTGCACCTATCGAGTAACAGCTTCAAACTATAACCAAATATCTCGAAAAGGAGAATTTTTTTCAAAAAATGTTTCACACGAAAGTTTTGTGGCTTTGAGGGGGAAAGATGGTGACATTATCAATTTAATTGTAGATGGCGCCACTTTAGAGATTTCATCATGGCGGCCATTTTTTTAAATGGGAGTTGATTTTTCTTTCCAAATGAAAGTTGTAGCTGGCAATAAGACAAATACAATGGTTTTTGGTTTTTTGTAATCGGATCATTTTTCAAAGTTTATAAATTAAGTAAAAGTTTCCACAATTCCACCTCCCATAGTGTACGTATTTTGTAACTCCACACCACTCTGCATTTCTCTCCCCTCTCTGTGTTGTTCCTATCCGTTATCTGGACCGATTCTGTTTGATAGTTAACCAGGTCCAGGCTGATTGACACGCATGTTCCCCTGCTTAGCATTACCCAGGATGAACGACGTGAACGTGACGGGGTTTTCATCCCTTTGGAGCGTGAGTCCCCTTACCTCTCACGATTCGGAGTACTTGATTGGTGCAGAATTACAAAATACGTATACTATGGGGGTGGAAACTTTACTTAATTTATACATTTTGGAACACCGTAACTCACTGAAAAATGCTCCGATGAAAAAAAACAAAAAACTGTTGTATTCGTCTCATTGCCAGCTACAACTTTCATTTGGAAAGAAAAATCAACTCCCATTTAAAAAAATGGCCGCCATGATGAAATCTCTAAAGTGGCGCCACCTACAATTAAATTGATAATGTCACCATCTTTCCCCCTCAAAGCCACAAAACTTTCGTCTGAAACATTTTTTGAAAAAAATTCTCCTTTTCGAGATATTTGGTTATAGTTTGAAGCTGTTACTCGATAGGTGCAGGAACGTGCCAAAAAAATAATAATAAAAAGTTGGGTGCCTAGGTATCGCAAAAGATTTAACAAGGCAGCCAATTTTTTTCTTTTTTAACTGTATAAAAGCTATGTTTTAAGAGTAATTTCATGCTGTTACTCGATGGGTACAGTAACGTGCCAAAAAATATTCAGGAGAGAGGGCATGGCGAATTTCTGCACAAGTTGCGCCCAGGCAGCCAAAGATTTTATGGATGGTCTGTATAAGTACTAGCTTTTAAAAATCATTTCATGCTGTTACTCGATAGGCCAGCTTTTTTGCAGCCAGCTCTTGGACTAGAAGGCTTATTTCAAAAGTGTCAGGTGAACCGTAATAAGAGTAACATTCGTAACAATTTTAAATAACTTATTTTCTAAAGCGTACTGCTGCATACATCGAATAATAATATTACCGTCTTTATACAGGGTGTCTCACGGTGACCGTCGGTTAGAAGTATATCAAGAACTGTAAAAGCTAGAAATTTGAAATTTTGCACATGCGACATGGAGTGTTTAATCTATTAAATAAAAATATTTTCCAAATGGCAGCACTTCCGGAAATACCAGAAGTGAGCATCAACTTCTTTATTTTAAATACAAACCAGGCAATTTTTTTTCACATTCCGATGTGTCATAAAATGTTTAGTAAGTGTGCTTAAAATAATCGGCGTATCAATTTTGATTGTTGAGAAAAAAAAATTTTTTCACTGAAAAATGTCAAAATCTTGTTTAGGAAATAAAATTGAAAGTCGAAAGTGGTAAAAGTTAGGGAAATGGGATGTTTAGGTTCTGAATGTCAAAAGATTGAGACACAATTGTCTGTAACGGATAATAGAAAATTGCCCGTGGTTTTCATAAAGTTGCCAAACCTCCTCCAACTAGTAGAAGCTACGAACAGGTCAATTTTGTATTTGAGGGGACAACTTTTGAGTGCATTTCGAACTTTGTAACTTCAACTCCCTAGCGGTGGTGACACCAACCTTTAAAATCTTAAATGGGAATAGGGGTCGAGTAGCATATCATTTTAAAGCTTATTTAAGGGCCTATTTAATGGTGTATTTGTTTTTAAATTTTGAGTGGTCGTTTTCGAGAAAATGTACTTTTTTATAATATGTTGTAATACTTGTTATTACAAGGAATATTTTGAAACTAGCAATGATGTGACATGTAAATTCACAAATTAATCAAATTAAATGTTGTCATTACTTTATTACTGTAATCCTATTAACGTTTTAAATAAAAAGTAAAGTAAAAACATTTATTGTGTGTATTGTCTCATTAGAAGATCTACGCCAACGAATTGTGAACGAGTGCGGTCTTATGTCTTATTACGCCAGAAATACTCCAGAATGTGCGTGCCCGTTTTGGACACAATTTGTATTATTGCATGGAGGGTGGAGGTCATCAATTTGAGCATTTAATAAAATGATTTTAAGATAATTGCCAGTTGACGTTCCTGACGTTTAAAATTCAATTTCTCGAAAACTACCACTCAAAATTAAAAAAACAAATATACTATTAAATAGCCCTTTAAATAAGCTTTAAAATGATATGCTACTCGACCCCTATTCCCATTTAAGATTTTAAGGGTTGGTGTCACCACCGCTAGCGGATTGAAGTTACAAAGTTAGAAATACACTCAAAAGTTGTCCCTCTCAAATACAAAATTGACCTGTTTCAGGCATTTTTCGAAAAATAACAGTAATGATCCGAAAATGGCCCTGTTTCGTTGTCAATAACCCACCCTGTATATCAAACGTATTCTTTGATAATAATCAAAGGGTCTTTGGTAATATATGATATTATAAAAAATAGAATAAATTTATAATAATTCACGTTATGTTCATTTTTTTTCGTTAGTAAAGGACAATACAAAATAAATTTTGTTTTAGTCAATAACTTTTAAATTGCATATTAAATGTTAAAATACTAAATTAAACAATTATAATTACCTTCACTCGCATAATAACATTTTAGGTTATTTACAAATTTGAATTGTTTCCAGATTTTTTTAAATTCTTCTAGTTCTACCAATTGAAATCGTAAAATAAGAGAAAATTGTCAAAGTTAGCGACATCATCCTTAACAATTAAACCAAAAGCGGATGTGCAAAGCGTCAAACTCAAAATAGAAAATCGTGGAAGGGACCGGGGGGGGGGGGGCGTAAATCCATAAATGGATCGAAGAGGTTTAAAAAAGGAAGAGGAAGAAGAAGACAGTTTCACTCGGATGCTGATAGTTCAGTAAAGCAACCCCTGGGTTTTTACCAACAGGAAAGATATAGGTTAGTAAAAGAATGAGACCCTTGTATGCTAATGCCTCTAAATGTGTGTCTACTGAATAATCTCGCACTTGATGTTATTTACTTTATCATTCGTCAGCTAAGAATCCTAATACCAAATAATCCAAAAAGGGATTAATAAAAACTCGCAACCTTCCCCATGGTATGATTTCTTTAATTGTTGAAGCTATGAATACCATGGGGAAGGTTGCGAGTTTTTATTAATCCCTTTTTGGATTATTTGGTATTACCACGCACCCCATTTAGAGCTTTTCCAACAATGGTATCAATCAATCAAGAATCCTAATATAAATTTTTCTTCTTGTAGGTAGCGCCTTGTGCCATGTGAACAACTCATATAAATAGGTTCGTGATTTTAATTTTTAATTTGCGTTATCATTTTGAGATACTTCATTTCTAACATTTCCCTACTTTCTAAATTAAAACAAAAGTATTCATTAACATTTCAACACAATAAGATCAAAGAGCTAACGCTAGCTTGCGGGTGACTTTTTGATAATCAAAAAAATAATTTAGAGTAAAATAATTACATTACTGATAGCAACGTTATTATCGCACACAATCACATTCAAAGGGGATCAACAAATTGAATTTTATAATATAAAATAATATTCAAAATCAAATGAACGTGCACTTAAATTTGCCGTAGGTAATTCAAATCACAGGCAAAAATATAATAATTAATCTGTCAAAATCATACACGGTACATCATAATATGAAAATCACAGCACCAGCAGCTATGAAACAACATCAGAGTGCCACAAACAAACTCGACAGATCAAACCTCTTTTTTTTTAATAAAAACACAACCGCCGCCAACGCCGCTATACCACTTACATTATTTCATTAAAATAATTATATATTTTAGTGAAGTTATACTTATACTTAGTATTTGTGTGCCTACATTTTTTTTTATTTACGTGTATATTTTGTAGTTCTCATTTGAAAAGAACGCATTTTAACGGTGTGTTACTGACAGTTTTAACTAAAAAAGGTTTTCCTTTGAAAACACTAATAGTTTAGCGGTTAGAAAAATTCTTGTTTCTGAAGTGTTCTATACTAACAATTTCTAAAGAAAATTGATGTGTCAGTACCTTAAATTATAACATGTGTCATATACTGGAGCTTCAGTTAATTGGGAATTCTACAAAAATGGAATTTTCAACATTTTACGCGAAAGCCAACTATAACAGTAGTTGTGTTACGTGATTGAAAAGCCAGTTCTACTTATTTTGTACATGATGAAAAGCAGAAAATTTTAAAAAAATTTTATCGCAACTACTAGGTGGATGTTTGCGGAAAAAACGTACGATTTTGTCGTGCAGTTTTTTGAAATACGGCAAAAATTGTTGAATTGAGATGCCGAAGAGAACTTTATTACGTCTTTGCTTGGGCGACTGGTAAATTACTTTGTGGAAAAATACGGTGAGAATGCTTGTAAGGATTTTTACTAGATAAACTTGCGTGGAATTATCTTATGAAGGGTTGTAGAATGTCTCACAGAGGAATATTGGTGGACATATTCGGGGAATTTAAGGACTGCCCTGTGAATATTATTTTAACCCTTATTATGCGAGTAGTAGTTTTCAAGGTATTTCTCGTTTCATTTTTCCTTTTTCTATCCACGAGCATCAGGCAATCTAAATATTGCAAGTATTACTGGTCCAATATAAAAATTACTCTGCAGCCTGAGATTGACCCTGAAACTTTGGAATTATTTCATTGAATAGGAAAAGATTACCTATTGCTATATAAGGTTAGTTTTACGTAGAATAACTTAATTCCTTTTACCGTTGCAAGTATCACACCCAAAGCTTTCCATCCAGTGATTATCGATGGACCTCATTCCACTTTATGTCTCCCCTTTCTATTACTTCCCTGATCTCTAGTGCAATGTCCTTCGAGGTTTCCCTTCTCCTCTTCTTGATTGTTCGGGCTTGATACAGATTTCTGATCTATTCTCCGTCATTCTAATAACGTTCCCTAGTCGCCTCAATTGTCCTTTTTCCATTCTATTTTGTACTGGTTCCGTTTGTAGTTTTTTTCCCGAAGAGTTTCTTATTCTGTCCAATCTCGTTTTTCCTTCTATTTTTTTAAGGAGATTTTTAATTTTTATAGTTCAGGACTACGTCAAATGCTTTGTTCTGATAAAATTTCTCATTTTCTCATACAGTCGTCTTATTCTTTCTTCATTAGTCCCTCTTTTCCTCAGTGTTCTTTACATGAGTTCCCTGGCTACACTGACAAAGGTTCTTTCACGCCTACTTATAAAATATAAGTGGACCTCCCCATCTTCTTTTAGCACCTGCTAAACTTCTGTACTGTAAAGATAGGGACTATTATTCCTACACTTTATCTAAAGTCGCGTTGTGAATCTTCTAAGGTTTACTCTAAAATTCCTCTTATTCTCGTTTTTCCGTTGCTATATCGTATAGTTTTCCTGTTGTACTGAGCAGGGTCCCCTGTCTTGTATATTGGTATACATTTGGGGTTGTCTTAGTTGGTTTTTTCCTGCCTATTCTATAGTGAGATCGTCAATTCTACTCTTCCTGAATCTGCTGCCTGAATCACCACTTTGTACCTCGAATAGAGTTCTGTAAGTATTGACCGCGTGTGTGTGTGATATATAATTATGATCCTTGAAGTTTTTGAAGTCAGCACTACAAAAAAATAACTTAGAGTCGGGCAATAATAGAAGAGAAGTAACCTGAAACCAAGCTCACTAACCCATACAGGACAGGGTGGAATTAAGTATGTAAGTAAACATTAAGTGTAAGTCTTGAAAATTTACTGAAATCAAACATTCCCAGTTCAATAGATGATGGCAATACTATTTATTTTCATCTCTATAGAGGAAAATGTAAATTTCTTCACTAATTGTACTAAAAAGAACCAGTTTTCAAAACATCTTTGAATCTTCATTCGACGAAAAATTGACATCAACTGGTTCAGTAGTATTATTTTCTAAAAAATACTATCAACTTGCAAGTGCTGATATATTTCTCCAAATAAGAACAACAAACATACTATTTATTAAAAGCGTGTTTGTCGTTCCCTGACCGGAAGTTTTACGGATTTGTTCAAAATATTTATTAATGGTATATACGGTGTAGTGGACACTTGACCAGATATTCTTTACAAGATAATGTGCGGTGTTGTTATACGTTAATAAATATATGTATAATGCAACAAAAGGATGATAACGATATAGCGCGTAGTAAGGCTGCGAGGGCTTCTGTTTAAATAGTTATAAAAACTAGGAAAGAAAAAAATTGCTTGGTACAAACTGTTTCAGTGCTATTTTAAATATTCGCCTTTAAGTTTTATACTCTGAACGTATCTCAAAAGCATCATTTTCAACATCCCTGAGGTGATACAAAAATCAATGTCCACACATTTTTGTATAGCATTAGGGAACAAAAAGAAGGCGAAAGTTAGGCGATAAATCTGGTGAACAGGGCAATGAGACGTTTCTTTAATCAATTATTCGGCGTGTTGTGTAGGAGCTGGCATTGTTATGATGGAAAATGATGCGATGTTTTTCCTAATTTCAGCGATAACTTCTGGCAAACAAATTGTTGTACATTATTTAGCGTTTTTCAATCCTCCAAAGGAATGGTTGCGACATATCCAGTCCAATCGACCAACGAGCGATCACATTCTTCGAAGTGCTTTTTAAGTATTGTCTTACGCGGATTATCCTACGAAAAGCTTCACGAGTAATTTCCATTTTCCGTTTCCAGTCAACAAACTACTTTGTCAACTTTTAAGTCGTCGCTGATTTAAATTTAAAAAAGTTGAAATTTTATGAATACACCGTGTCCAAGATAAGAATGCACAGCATGGGGATCTTAAAAACGGTAGAAGATACAGGGTGGCTTAAATTAGAAAAAAGTTGCGCTATTTAGAGTATGTTCACATGCTGGCCGCAAAAGTTCATTATTGTTTATCGTTTTCAAAATTCTCAAAAAAATGTGATTTTTTGGATTTTCGTTTCTTTTCATTTTTTTATTTATTTTAACTGATATTAAAAAACTACCGGCACTTTCTCATTGCCACTTTTTAAGCTCTACAAAATGGCGTGTTCAAATTTTTAATCCGACGTTTCGTATCCGAGAAACCATCATCAACTTTATTTTTTTATATGGCCTCAAACAAAGAGACACTCTGTATTCGGTAGCATTATTCATTACAAATTCAACGATGTATCACACATTATGGTTTTGAAGCCAAAAAATGAGAAAAACGTGAGTTATAAGGTTTTTTATTTTTTAAATTAGTAGGCATTGGAATAATCGCAATATTTATGTTTTATCTGTCACATTATTGTTGAAATAGTTATTTGCACTACAAGTGGCGGTAAGTGATTTTTTTTATTCGAGGTGGGAGTTTGTGCACCGAAGCGGAGCTGAGGTGCATAAACCCACCGAGAATAAAAAAGAAACTTACCTACGCGTTGTGCATTACGTTTTTCTCACTACCACAGGGATTAACTCTAATAATGTGTACAAAATATTTGGGTATATAATAGTAATTACGTATAATTAAAAATTTACTGGCATAATCGAGTATGCTGATTGATTAGTTGCTGTAGTTACGACAAACAAACAAATTCAGTAGAAAAATTTTGATCAGAAATTCGTTTTCTAATCGATACCATAAACAAATATTTGTGATCAATATAATGAGTGATTCGAACGAGGTTAAAGATTTTTTTGAAATTGAAAGTAGTGCTAATGCAGCTCGAGCGTCGTTACTGCCTGAAAAGTCAAAGGCTCGATATGAGCGAACATATACATATTTTAAGGTCAAAGAATGTTAAGACAATTAATGAAACTGTGCTTTTGGCATATTTTAACGACAGGGCATCGAATCTAACGTCTCCAACCAGCTTATGGAGTGAATATTCTATGTTGAAATTAACGCTTTGTGCTAATGAAAATCTTGACATTTCAAAATTCAAGCAGGTACGTATCTAAGTATATCAGATTTTAATTTTGCTAAATTTTTTTATTTATTTATTTATTTAAAATGTATCCTACCATTTTATAGGTGATCTCATTTCTCAAGAGAAAAAATGATGGGTATATTCCTAAGAAGCGTAACATTTTTACCAAGGAAGAGATAACGAGGTTTCTGTGTGATGCTCCGGACCACGCATTTCTATTGATGAAAGTTGCGATGTTTTTGGGAGTTGCCGGTGCTTGCCGGACCGATGAACTTTATCATTTGAATTACGAGGACGTTGAAATTAAACCTGACGTAGGGATTGTTAAGATTCTGCAATCCAAGAACAAAATCCCACGATCATTTGTGGTAACTGGTTGCAGTGAAACGGTTAATTGGCTCAAGATTCTTGAAAAATATATGAAGTTGCGTCCCTCTAATACCAAAGAAAGTAAATTCTTTTTACGTTATGGTAATGGTAAATGTGTACGGCAAGTAGTAGGCAAGCATACTTTATCCGCGATACCAATGAAAATAGCAAAATTTTTAAATCTGAACCACTGCAAAGACTACACGGGCCACAGCTTTAGGAGAACCTCCGCTACTCTTTTGGCTAACAGCGGGTCGGACGTCCTATCTTTGAAAAGACACGGAGGGTGGAAATCCAACACCGTTGCAGAGGGGTACGTTGGAGATTCTTTAACCCATAAAGTCCATGCGGCTAACAGCATTTCCTACGGAGGAACCGTTGAAAATTCTAGTAATGCAATTGATATAGTTAATAACGTTATTTCTGTTACGAACAAGGAAGAAAATGATGTTAAACAATTTGTAAAGATACCCGGAATTAACATTCAAGAATGTTCAAATTGTACTTTTAATATTAATATTAATAAATAAATGAGTCCTCTATTTAGGTATACATGACAAGTGTACATAGGCGGAAAGTGGTACATAGGCGGTAAATCGTTTTTTCACTCCTTAGATACCATATGTTTATGTATCTAAGTAACGGTTTTACTTTCCATTTCTGTCGTGTTTTTATCAAAGTAACGTTGATTTACCAAGGTGGTAGTGAGAAAACGTAATTTGGTGTTGTGTAAGTTGTTTTTACGGGAATTTGAAGTGTTTTAATTTTTGTTCTTGTTAAAGTTACTTATTCGTTAGTTTGTTGCTTCGTGCCTTTAATTTATTTACAAGTGTTACCATGGAAAGAGAACGTTTCACAAACGAAGAAAAATTTGATATGTTGACGTGTTACATCTTGTGCCGCAAAAATTGTGTAGCTGCTGAACATATGTACTCTGATAATTATCCTGAACGAGGACAACCTGAAAAATCCATTTTTAGACGTTTGGTATCTAATTTAAAGGAATTTGGCTCATTTAAAAAACCTGTTGTATCTCGTAAAAAACAAGCCAACGAGGAAAAGGCGACTACTGTTTTACAAATGGTTGTTGAAAATCCTGAAATATCAACAAGACTAATTGAACGTCGAACTGGAGTAGCTAGATCTACAGCCCATTTCGTTTTACAAAAGAATAAATTTCATCCCTATAAATTTAGAATTTGCCAGGGTCTTAAACCTGGTGACGAGAGAAGGCGAGCAAGTTTTTGTGAATGGTATACCAGAAAATGTGAAGAAGATCAAAATTTTCCTTTTAAAGTAATTTGGTCTGATGAGAGCATGATAACCAACAATGGCATTTTCAACCGGCGTAACAAACATTATTGGGCAACAGACAATCCTCATTTAATAAAAGAAGCAAGGCATCAACATCGATTTGGATTTAATCTGTGGGTAGGCATTTTGGGTGGCAGAATAATAGGACCTTTTATTTATCACAACAATTTAAATTCCGAACGATATCTCGACCTACTGCAGATTGATTTGGAGAATGCCTTGGATGAATTACCATTACTTATGGTTAACAACTGCTGGTTTCAGCAAGATGGTGCCCCAGCGCATAATTCAAGAAATGTGCGAGAATATTTGTCCCAGAGGTTTCCTGGAAAATGCATTGGAACTCACAGTGAAGTAGCCTGGCCAGCCCGATCACCTGACTTAACCCCATTGGATTTTTTCCTGTGGGGTTATTTAAAAAACCAAGTGTATGACGCCATTTTTGAAAATGAAGAACAGTTATTGGCATTGGTTTTAGCAGCAGTTAATACAATCACACCAGAAATGTTAGACCATGTTTTGAATTCTTCTGTAGACAGAGCATACTTGTGTCTAGAAAATAATGGCAACCTATTTGAGCAATTATTAGGTGTTTTCTTTTTGCATTTTGTGGCACACTTAAATCACCTCTGTCAATACACACCATTCGTTTTATAAAAATAATTTGACTCAGTTCTCAATAACCCGCCTATTCGTTTTAAAAGCTTTATTTAAGTTTTATATTAACCTGAGGCAGAAATGTCTACATGACGCAAGGTGCTTCAATCACGTGATAATTGTGCATTTACCTAACCCTGTGGCACACCTGTGGTGATGCAAAAAGAAAACACCTATTATAATTTTTTGACATTGTGTTTCTGTTATTGTACCAGCGCCTACTAATTTAAAAAATAAAAAACCTTATAACTCACGTTTTTCCCATTTTTTGGCTTCAAAACCATAATGTGTGATACATCGTTGAATTTGTAATGAATAATGCTACCGAATACAGAGTGTCTCTTTGTTTGAGGCCATATAAAAAAATAAAGTTGATGATGGTTTCTCGGATACGAAACGTCGGATTAAAAATTTGAACACGCCATTTTGTAGAGCTTAAAAAGTGGCAATGAGAAAGTGCCGGTAGTTTTTTAATATCAGTTAAAATAAATAAAAAAGTGAAAAGAAACGAAAATCCAAAAAATCACATTTTTTTGAGAATTTTGAAAACGATAAACAATAATGAACTTTTGCGGCCAGCATGTGAACATACTCTAAATAGCGCAACTTTTTTCTAATTTAAGCCACCCTGTATCTTCTACCGTTTTCAAGATCCCCATGCTGTGCATTCTTATCTTGGACACGGTGTATAGTGATGCTGATGACCTTATCATAATAGACTGCTAATGCAACGTTTATAAACGCACCATCGTGAAAAGAATGAAAATATAATTCGTGTCCTTTACCGTCTCGCAATAGCCTTATGGGTAACGGTTAAGGATGCGCAATACTGCTCTCTCGCTTGCAGGTTTGCAAGTTGGTGAGCTTTTTACACATTTGGTAAATAGGGAATTATCAGTCCAATATTATATGGTCTAAGGTGATGAGTGTGATGACACATTTCCATGGCACCATTTAGTGGTCATCAGTGCCAGCCACAGGGCGTAGACAATGAGGGGCGGAGAAATGACCAGACCAGGACTAACTTTTTGGGTCATGCTCATGCATGGCAGTTAATAGCATACAAAAGTACAATATCAATTTATTTATGGCGTCAGTCGAGTGTAGGTAGATGCGCCCTATCAACAGTACGCACAGCTGATATCATTTCTTCCAAACTAATAACATAGGTACCGGTAGTTGTATCTGCTGTGGGCATTGTGTTCGTATAAACGCTGGCGAGGCGGGGCAGGTCGGTGGCTACAATCAATTGGCAAGAGGAGCATATTATATCGTTTTGTCATTGTTTTAAAATTAATTAAAAGTAAAATTGAAGAAGATTTGTTGGTGAACTCGTTTGGATAAGTTGGAAATATTTGTTTTTTTGCGAATTCCACGATCAGATGGGAAACGTTAATCAACCGTTTAAAAATTTCATTGAAAAATCACGCCGATACTAGGTGGGCCTCTCAAGCTAGAGCTGTCAAAGCTTTATTTAAACTTACAAGGGCATACCCCAAATCTGGGGCGTGTTAGAAAATTTAACTAGCAACGATTCGTGGAAACAATCGTGACTGCCGAAAGCATTTTGGGCTTAATAAATTATAAATTTACAATGGGTGGTAATTTTCGCGGTCCCAGGAATTGTCACTCTAAGCCCAAGAATTATTATTTTTACCCCAAGAATTATTTTTTCGACCCCAGCTTTTTAATTATTTTGGTCCCAAGAATTATTATATTAACCCCCAAAATTATTATTTTAACACGCAGAATCATTCTTTTGGCCCCAAGATTTTATTCATTTTACCCCAATATGTTATTCACTTTACCCCAAGATTTTACTAATTTTACCCAAAGGTTTTGACATTTTTACCTAAGATTTCCATTTTCACACCAACTTTAAGTTGTATGCCGAAGGTTTTAGAAACTTACTAAATAAAGTACGCAAGGAGTTTGTAGGTATGAGCCTCTATGTAGCCATTGTAAATTTTTTTAGTTTCAAATGCTATTTAGTATCATATTCCCGTTTTTGTATCAATTGAAAAAATATATACTAAACCTACCTCTAACCTAAGCGCCTGAGTGGCAATATATGTTTAGGGTGGCAAATCATGGGGTAAAATGAATAAAATCTTGGGGCCAAAAGAATAATTATGTGGGATGTGGGCTAAATTAATAATTATGGGGGCTAATATAATAATTCTTGGGAACAAAAATCTTGGGACCAAAATAATTAAAAACCTAAGGTAGAAAAAATAATTCTTGGGGTAAAAATAATAATTCTTGGGGTGAGAATGACAATTCCTAGGATGCACTAAATAATATCTCATTTACAATAATGTACGCTACAAATTTGGGATCCAATTTTAGAATCTGTTGGCAAATCGAAAACTATTACTATCGACAAACCCTCTGAATTAATCAAGGGATTAATAAAGCAGATTCAAAATATTCGCGAGACTGTATATAATGCTTTCGAAAAATCAAAAAAAGTTTGCGAATAATGTGACAATTTTTCTGAACAACGAAGAAAGCGCGTAAAAAGACATAATTTAAGCGAAAGTTTAGACAAAAATTTGGTTTTGGATAATAGATTTTTATAGATATTATCCATTTTATTGTGAGAGTAAGATTAGAACATTTTTCAAGGGCGCAGCGCAGTTATAAAAGCTCGCGCCGGGTAACCATCGTAATTGTAGTTTTCGCCAAATCTATTGCGCCAAAAATTTGGGGAGAGACAACGAACTATCAGATGCTGATTCTAAGCTTGGTTAAACTTGCAATATTTTTGTTTGACACTCCAATTGTTGAGGTAGCTGTCAAAGTTACATCAGTCAATAGTAGATGTACAAACCTGATAAGGTACTGTAGAGCATACTTTTACGTTTAGGGACTACGCAACTGAAGCAAGTGAAAATTGTACCCCTGTATTCAAAATCGCGCATAATGATTTCTCAATTACTTAGTATCAAATAATGCAGTGAGATTTGTTTACAGCTATACAAAAATTGATCGTAACTTTGGACGTATGTAAAGACCTATTATAGCCTCTCAGATTGCCTTTAGCAAGGGAAAGATGGGCATCATTTGAAAACTTTTTTAGTTAAACAGTGGTATGTAGCACCAAAACTAATAGATGATAGTTTCAAACAACCTCCGCAGAACTGACTGAAATCGCGGATTTACGCAACAAAAAAAAATCTTTGGCTAATTTGCGATAGGTTTAAATAAACTGAAGCCAGTAAGAGCATATTGAACACCATGTAATAAGTAAACAAACGAAATACAAACAGTACAGATGACAAAGTTTAAATAGGTTTTACATTAGTTTTATCTCCACATAGGACATTCCTTTCCTGGCGAAACTGTGTTATACAGTACAGTGTAAATTATTTACGCTTTCAAGTAGTGAGCCTTTACTTTTTAAATGTACGGTAGTATTGAATGGCTCTAGGAGATGTGATTACTTATACAAGAAAGCTCTAAAAGCTCAATAGCTCCCAAGTTAGTAGGTATTTGTTTTATGTGTTTGTACTTATTTCTCGTATATTAAACCTTAGGTATATAAAATAACACCTGAATCTGGAAAATAATGGTGATTTTATGCAAGTAATATTTTTAATAGGTGGTTAGTTTAGGATAGCGGCGCTCTATCATCCACACAGCTTCTGCAGATGCAAGAGCCTATATCTGTAAGCCGCAGCGCTATGCGGGATGAGTTAAGCCAGGGTAACCTGCCCCTGGGACGTGTCTTATCTCAGTCTGCCGTCCACCGGACTCCCAATTTCAGTATACAGCGGCGCGTTTAGATCTAGGTATATTAGGTATATAAAATTATTTAAATTTCGCATTTATTAGTGAAATGAATACTAATGGCGATCGGAAGGTACATACGATCGAGAAAATAAGCACTTTCGAAAGTGTCAACCTCTCAACGTTCGGATTATTCTAATGAGATAGTCCACAGGGGCGTTAAAATAACAAAATAAAATACGTTACCGAAATAAGTTATATATGAAATGTTGCGCCACTGCTTAAAGTACCCCTCGTGTTGATAATCACACATTCTCTACTCTGATATCAGCCTTTTGCAGTGTGGACCTTGTCGCTTTCAACGTCAGTTTTTAGGGTACACTTTGAAATCGAGCTCTGTGGTTTTAAGTGTTGGCATTATGATTAGAATTATTTTCAAAGTTTATAATAGGCCTAGTTTAAACTTTTCCATAACTAAAATTAATATTAAACTAAGTCCACCTATGTTAATTGTTCTTTTCCAATTAATTGAATAAGGGAATTTATCTAAATTACCTTCGCAGGCTGCAATTGACACATCTGGAAGAAAGGGCGGATCGTGTTATTGACACATCTAAAATGTGCCACGTTATTTTCACGTATATAGTTGCTGTCGATTAAAGTTTCATACGAAGTGGTTTATGTTAAACTTTCACTTCCGCACATTACGAAAATTTACACCTGTATAGATGTTATTGAAAAAGAACGGTTATAGATACCTTTAAAGGGATTAGATGTCAATCGGTCGATTACCTCCTAAAGAAAAAAAAGCTTGAATTGCGTCTAATTCTGATCCAAAAGGTTGAAGACTCAATACTTCATAGTCCGACCGTAAAATTCAAGTAAATTTTTCGATTTATGACTGGATTAGTAAATGACCGAGTAAAGATACATCAGCCTCTTTAGTTTCCAGTGACCTAGAGTGAAAGTATATCACTAAGCAACATAGTTACTTTTATGAAACAAAATTCTAGTTCTCTTACGTGACTAGTTGTTAATAATAATAACTGTAAGTTAACCTAAGTATTTTCACATTGCACAGACTTACACAACAGTCTCTGTAATTCGTGCTTTTAATTATGCACCACATAATAATCTCGAATGGGGGAGTGAGCCCATGCTAATACTGATGCATATGATAGAACTAATGAAAGAGACCATAATATGCCAAATTGGAGGTTTTCTATGATGTCACATAATTCAAATCTCTTATGAGGAATAGGACCCTAGATACGTTGATACGTTGATTATTTATATGTTTGTCCGAGATTAGTTTTGTTTTTTTGAAGGTTGATACTTGGTTTTGGTATTGTTCAACAATAATATATTTGATATGAGCCATTCCATCTACTACCATTCTTACTTACATTCTATTTGCCCCACGCCCTTGTGTTGATTGATAAGTGAGGTAACATCTGGATTACAGTTAGCGAGATCATTTATGTAAATTAAAAATAGTACCTGCTCCAATACTGAGCCCTGAGGTACTCCATGCTTGACTAACGACAGGTTAGATGCAATGTTTTTATATTATGCATTGAATCTATTTTTACTTCTCAACGTTTACAGAATGTTTATGATTAGGAGGAGCGATATTTAATTGATTCCTTTCACTCCTTTTACTTATTAATGTACATTTATTGTTTGAACGAGAAAACGAAAAAGTATATCCTAATTGACCAATGTCGGTTGTTGGTTAAGAATCGTTGAAATAATTGTTTGTTATTACATCAAATTCGAGTTACCCTTGGTGAACTTGTTACAAGTAGTGTTAGACAAATGGTGTTTACAGATGAACCACGCTAATTTTTAATTACAGTTATCATAAATTATAACGAATGCATTGTAACAAAATGTTTACATAAATGTATTTCACATATTGGTTGTATTTTGTCCAATAAAATAATAGCATATTATACAACGAGCATATAAGAGAGGCCATTAATCACGAGAACGAATTTTTGCGAAACGAGCCGCAGGTGAGTGATTAATAGCCCTTATATGCGAGTTGTATACTACGCTTTGTCCACGACTACAAATATTTTTAATTTAATTCAAATACTTATTTCATTTCAAATTAACACGGACATTTTGATCTGCCAAATATGTGAAAATTCTCCTCTACAAACCGACACCCTTGATTGAATGTATTTAACGGATACCATGACAACCGATACTCTTGATTGACTGTATTGGACGGTTACCATGACAATATCTAAATTTCAATATGTAATGTTCATTCTAAGATTTCTAAGTATTCATTACTCCCGTTGCTAATGACAATAACAGTGTGTAATGAAAGTGAGTGTGTAATGAATGCTATTAGTATTGTCTGCCGAGACATATAACGACTATATTATACCGTAGTCGTGGACAAAATTGGTTATTTGACTTATGGACCGAACTATTAAAATAGTTGTCATGCGTTTTATAGGAGATGGCCACTAACATACAGTTCGTGTGGTGAAGCGTACAAACGGTTTTTACAATAGTTTTCTCGCCTTCCTGTGTAGAATATCGTTTTGTTCCAGCCATTTAAGGACATGATGATTTCTATCAAAATCGCTGTCACAGAATGTTTGATGAAAGGTTCTTGAAGGTACATATAATACTGTAGAAGTTGTTTTCTCAATTTATGGAGTTTTCTTCATTTAGAGAGCTTTCCATTGATGTGATCTCATTTAGTTTGTCCTGAATTCGTTTCTTTAGTGTGGAATTTTGTTTAACTAGCAATGCGGCTTCCAATTGTCAATCACGAACAATATTTTGCAAACGTATAATCTCGTCACGGTCTTTACAAAGATCAACTTCCATTTCTGACATATCGAACTAATTGTTCTATTTTTTAAATCTATAGAAAGTAACAGTATCCACTTGCAAACACAGCGTTAGAGTAACTTCCATACTGGAATTTCTGCATTCAAAAAGGAAACGTATGGTTAACTGATAATCACGAATAGATATTATTAACGATGTCACTTATCATGTTGGCTTTTAATTCGTTAATATAAATATTAAGATTTATGACAAAGGGTTTTGCTATAATGAATGCAGATATTTTTCTAATCAATCCAAAAATGTCTTACACTAAGTAAATGCCATCATTAGCCTTGACACCATACCCCAAAAACTACCGATGGAAGAGAAGGGGGGGGGGGGACAAGAATGTTAATTGCAATGGTTGAGAGGAATGGTGAGGATATTAACCACGATGATATTTGAAGAAAATGATGACGAAGGTATTGAAATTCTAGTAGGGACAATGAGGATTGTTTGAAAAATGGAAGTAAGAGAATGAGAGAGAAGTAGACAACACTTCAATACTTTATGGTGATTTTGTGCTTGTGGAATTGAAGGGAAAAAAGTGATTATTGGTCAATTTGAGGCGATGTACCAGAAAAGTTTTATGGATAGTAACAAATGTAACAATGTTGGAGGTTGGAGGGTGTGCTCTTGCTTCCTGTGAAGTTCTCTTATAATATGTTACTCGTATTATTTTTTATTATAGGTAGGTGTTCTGGTAGCTGATCCCTATCATGGCTATCCTACAAAAAATGGATTTCGAATACTACAAAAAAATGGATTTCGAATATTTTCCCATGCTACAGAACCTTCCCCTACACATATTTCGAAGCAACACTGCTTAACAGTATTAATCAGTCTACCACTTCTTACCATAAGCGAATGCTATGCATACGATTCTTCTCCTGTCGGTACGAAGACTTTGGTAATAAGCATTTTACTTATCGATTCAATTGATGGGTTGCTGATGATTGCATCTTCTAATTAAACCTCATTACATACTAAGTATTTTATCATGACCTTTCTCGTTATTATACAAGTACAAGTATAACTTCCGTCCATACGATTGGGCAAAGCAAAGTTTCCTAGCGTGTCAAAGTGAAAATTACACTCCAAATTTGGGAATATTAAAAGAAATAGGGATAGAGCTTTCGTTTTTTCATAATTTTTCACTTTTATTGCTGTCGTTCTCTCGACCTGATTTACATAGAACCACGCTAGTGTAGCCAGTAGTTTTTTGTGACTAATTTATTGTCAATCGTTAGGTACTTTTCCATTATTGTCGTGTCGAAATTCAACTTTAATCTGTAACTTGACCTAGGGTTTTTATAGGTATATCATATTTCAGTATTAATTAACCAAAACACCCATTTTGTCCCAAAAGGAAATAGTTGGCACATACGCCTTTCATCTTTTTCTAAAAAGCTTAGTTGAGAGATCCAAAAAGTTAATGAGCGATACGTGTTACAAACAGCGATTAAGTAATAAAACAGGTTTAGTTGATCAGGTCTGTTGGCAAAAGCAGGCCTCCTTTGAGATTGGTATCGGTTCAAAACCCGTCACCAAGAGGTCTGTCCTTACAATTGTTAAAGTGACCATAAGGAAATCCCAAATAATTTGGAGTAATATTTAATATATATGTTACGATGGAGAACTCAAAATAACGAACCCAAAAATGGCTATTTTAACTGAAAACTAAAAAACGAGACATAGAAATATCAATTTCGTCGAACACGCCAGACAAGATAAATGAGCGATTGTCGTTTCTGATGTCTAACAAAACGTAATTTAATCATACCCTGCGAATAATGGACGCAAAATAACATCATTGCACTTTACTTAAATCTTTACGAACAGACCTGATTTGCAGATAAATGCAAATTTTGTCTAAACACAATTCAAAGGTCAGTTGCTTAAATGCGGATGTGTCTCATCAATGCCATGCATCAGTTACCTAGTGTAGAATTTGGTTTTGTGCAACTAAAAAAAATTACTGCGCCTTTTTCTGACATTCCATTGAATACATAATGGCATCGACACCTAAGGTGATTAATCTACATAGCCAAACGTACGGGGCTTACTAAATTCAGAAACAGTCGCAGTTGATAAATGAATAAATGAAATAGAAATCAAACAATAAACTATGTTAATATGTTGTGAGGATAATATAGAAATAAAGCTCGTGTGGAAGATGATGGGTGTGTAAGCGAGTGCACTTGACTCGTTAATTCGAGAACTCAACGAAACACAATGGGGGAGTGGCGGTCAAACAATCACCCTTGGTTCGATTGCCGATATGTCGACTGGTATTGACACCTTACCACTAAATATTCTCGTGCTGTCACACCATATACGATTTAAAATTAAATTGAAACGAAATAATGCACCACCGAAGTTAATTAAAAAATGGATAATTAAAATTTGAAGAAGACGCACGTTTTCTAACCGTCGAAAGTTGTTAAAATGTATGCGGAAAACTTGCTCAATCAAAGAATAGATATATCTACTGGTGGCTGTAACATACACACCCGTTTCAAACTTTGGCATTCAGATTCAGAATTCTCTATAAGGCCATCTGTCTTTTATATCAAGCGGGCTGCATTTCTTAAGGTCTTTGTTTCCGTAATTAAAACAAAAGTTGACAACAGCTGGTACACCAGAGCACAATTGTTTTTTGTGATAGATTGCTTTGTCTGTATTGTGCATAGTTTTGATTGTTTTTCGCTGTTCGTGAAAGGTAAATTTATTAGCGTCACCCGGTCCTGATTTCTATGACAAGTAGAAGGGCTGCTGCTGTATTCGAATGCGGTGTTATTTAGGAGTTTCCTTTAGTAATTAACTTGATTTATTCCTTAAAATCTTTACAATTTTTTTCTTTACTTTAACTTAAAAAGTTAACGTCAAACAACTAGGTTAAGAAAACTAAAGCAGTTACGCAAAATGTGTCAAATAACTTACACTCGCGTTCTTTTTATTGTTCTGTTACGACATCTCGAATTTGAACGTTTTCTGTAGAACGATTTTTTCATTTGACATACTGACACACTCTGAGAATACAAAATTTCCATCTTCTGTTAAACGCTAAACTATGATTTCGTAATATCCAACCGTTAAACACTCAAGGCGGATGCCCTTTTCAATATACGTACATTGACAAATGATAAACGAACGCCAAATGAGCGTTCCAAAGCAAAATCGTCAAGAATAAATTGTGTTGTACCAAAACCCATCCCCAACTATTAGCTGAAAAGGTGAATTCAAATCTAGAGTGAAAGTCTGAAATTATTGCTGCAAATGTAGCTGTGAGACAATACTTTATAAAAATATAAAAAAAATATGGAAAACATACGTAAGTGCAATCTCTCAATATTTATTTCTTTAACTACCCTTCAAACTGCTCCATTATTATGTTCTTTCATCAAAATGAATTTCGAAACTACATGGCCGGATGCAAGAAATATAATAGACTACTGCGTATCAACACAGAAAATGAAACATACCTACTAGTCATTGTTTGGCGATGGCGAAAGCAAAGATCAAATAATGGTTGGATAACAAAGAATAAAAGTCAGAATACACAAAACTGACAGTACAAGAACGAAAGAATTCAGAGTTAAAGGAACATCCCAAGAAGAGGCGGATAGAATATTTAAAAAACTGAACGAAGTGGATATTGAGTGGGACTAAGAAGAGAGGTTGGAAAAATTTTAAGGAACTACAGTAAAACCTCGATATAACGGACTTCTATTTAACGGACTTCGGATATAACGGACAAAAAATCCGTTAAAAAAAAATTTAAAAAGTCCTGTTGATATTATACATAAAAGAACAAATTTTACTACAAAAACACAAATTTATTTCAAGAAAATAAAAATAAAAATACGTAAGGATTGCCTTCCTTTTACTGTACATTGACCTACATTTACCTTACTTACTTGCTTAGCGTAGGTTTTTTGATTTACTTTAAACTTACTTTTATATAACGGACTTTCGGCTTTTAGGGACACCCCCTCCCCTCAATTAGTCCGTTATATCGAGGTTTTACTGTACTATTAAGTAAAGCTAACGAAATCTACAGATAGTAGAATAAAAATCTACAGAAATAGAAAGAACAAGTAAGAGAGGGAGACTAAAAGAAAGAGTTGGAGCTGAAAACAGGAATACAATAGAAGTAATAGATACTTCTGCAATAAATCAAACCCACTTGCTTATTTAATTGAATTGAAAGTAATGGAAGGAAAAAGAAGTAAAGAAGGTGATACGCAACAATTTACGACTGGCAGTAAGAGACACTGCAAGTGTGGGAGAATATTATACTGAAAAGTCGAAGAGCACAGAAGAAAAAGAGCAGGAAAGGTGTATTGAAGGGTGTAATTAGAGAAAGGAATAAATAGAAAATCGAATTGGAAAAGATGAGCGGAGCAGACAATATAAATCCAGAACTAATAAAGTGGATGAGAAAGGAGGTATGTAGGGAAGCACGGAAAACAAATATGGTACAAAAACAATGAGAAAACATTTAGTGACGGTAGTGAAATGGGTTGTTAACAATTGCAGGGGCGATTGTCTACAGTAAGAAAAGGTAAAATAAGCGGAAACGTAGAAAGAAATATGTAAGGATAACAGTTACCTAGCATTTTATGTTCAGACGTGTGGTAGAGAAGAAAGAAGGAAATGGGGAGAATTATATATAATATTTATAGATATCAAAGCAACAATTGCACTTCTTCAAATTCAAAGCAAATTCAAATAAGCCAAAAACATGGTTCACAGTTTTGCAAATGCACGCAAATATCTTTAATTTAATTTAAACACTCTGTATACTATTATTAGTTTCGCATATACATATAAAAGTTGCTTTTTAACAGCACAAACTCACATTTTTCCAAATTTCACAGATAAAAGTATGTATTTTTAAATGTTAGTTATTATAATAGCACAAAATCATATCAGAAAAAACTTTTTGTCCATAGATGAAGAAGAACTAACGTCTCTTTCGAACTTTCTAAAAATTAAAACATTCCGAATTAAAATCAAAATACTTCTATTGAACATCCGAACAGCAAATATTTTTCCTGACATTGACATGTTCACTTTGTTCAGATACTCTCTAATCTTTTTTAAGAGCTCCATTAATAAAATATTGACTACACCTTTATTATTGTTATTTACAATATACAGGGTGTTTATCGTCTTGTGATTTTATTTTTAAGGGGTGATTAAACATCTTAAAAAAGGTCAGTAACTTAACAATGGTTCCTTGCGCAGGTACGGTCCTGTCAAGTTACAATTTTATTTCAGAAAAATAATGGTAACTTTGGAACGACTCAAGATAATGTTTTCAAACTTCATACAAGGTTAACATTTGTGGATAGCTACAGATAGACTAAATATGAAGTATCAAATTTATATCCAGAACCGGATTTATAACCTGCTTTGAAATTTGAAATTTTGCTATAATTTTTTTCCAGGGCCATATTTTCGAATTCTCTTCAGTTATTATTAAAGTCCAATTAATTTTACGAAAAAAAGATATTCTTATTTCATATCGATATCTCTCACGGTTTACGAGATACATGGCCATTGAAAAAGAAACACGGCTGTTTTGGGACACTTAGACTAGTTTCTTAACCCCTAACTCAAGAATTTAAATAGGGAAAGGGGGTCGAGCGTCTTTCAATTAGTTTTATTCAATTCTTTTGTCGTCCCATGAGGAGCACCCTCTAAATCTAGATTAACTAAGGTGGGGTGTTGTTTAGGAAAAATCCTAAAACGCGCCTTTTGAACGACACATTTTGATGTCAAATTTGACTTTGTCAGGTCAACCCCCTAGTCCCAACAACCCCCATTCGCTCAAAATGGCTAACAGTTGTTAGTAATACGGCTCGTGTTATGTTTGTACACGCAGTTTCGATTCACTGAATCATGTCTTCTCGAGTTGTGGGCTTGTACATTTTTTAAATAACTCCATAAATAAAAGTCGGATGATGTCAAGTCGGGCGTGGAAACTAAAGTTGTGCGCTATGAAAATCTTGTCTAAAAATATTCCTAATGCCAGCAGAATTTCCAAAAAACAAAAATAAGGACCATTGATTGAGTAGATATACCTGCAGTTGAGGATAAGTCCTCAGTGATATGGTTTAAAAACATTGATGTCCAAATTGTAACAGAGGGTAATAGTAGCGGATGCCATAAGGTGTCAAAATATAAGATCAGTTAGTTATTCCACAGATTCTTACCATAAAGTGGGTGCATTTATGGAAAAGGTTGAGGATGAATGTGTTTCAAAGGATATCGCTAAACCACCAATTACTAGCAATATAGAAAACATGTCAGAGAAACTGTCAGAACTTGGGAAGAAAAGATTTTCGCGCTTTGGTGGCTACCGTTAAATGACTTATTCAAACTGAAAGCTGTGATGACTGGCATTTATACCGGTAATTATGCACAAATCATGCCTTATCTCGATACCAACAGTCTCTTCCTATACGACAAATCATACCAACTGTGTCGTCAGGATATGTACAATCTGGATTATATGCTAATAGCCGATGAATACTACAGGTTCATCACTCAACATTGGTACCACGGAAATGTTCTAGTCTAGAATATGGATGGACGTGAATATCGAACAAATTGTTATCAGATCTACTAAGTAGGGGTAAGTCAAGAGCAGTGAGGTAGTTACATCAATGCTTGCTGTAAGGGATATTTCCATACAACTCGTATTCAGCACAAACTGAAGGCATTGAATAATTTTCAGCTTTCCCCCTAATTTTTAGATAATAATTCCAATTTTACACTAAATTTATGAAATTGTAGCTTAGTTCTTGCCAGATTGAAACTTTCTCTTTTTGTTACAGGTTCTACAAAAGATAGGTGTAAAACACCAGATTCTCCAGAAGGTGCACGAATAAATCAACCAGTATCACCAAGTCAATCGTCACCACCACGTCAACCTACAAACGGCGGTTCATCGCCAATAAATAATGGTTCAACAGACAGCATCACACCTCCACTTGGTTCGGCGGCACTTACAGTCAGTTTAGATGCATATCAGGCACATCAATATAATAGTTATGGGGGCGCAGCAACATGTATAACCCGATCATTACTTAAAGTAAAAAGATTTTTAAATACCCTCGTGCAATTTGGTAGTGATATAAATTCGGATGTTGGCGACAGAGTGAGAAGTCTTGTTTTAAATTTAGTCGTAAGTTGAAACGTAAATTTTTCCAAATCGATCCACCTTAAAAACGATTTCATTACAGAGCGCAAATTTAAGTGTAGAAGAATTTCATCATTCCTTACAAGAAGTAACAAATTTCCCTTTGAGACCTTTTGTTTTACCATTTCTAAGGGCTCACCTTCCGTTATTGCAAAGAGAAATTCATGCGCTGGCACGAACTAACAAACAGGTATAAAACTTTATATAAGAGTTTTAAAAAGTGGTAATAATTGTAAAATCCACATGTTACAGAGAAGGTCAAAGTAAAACAATAATAAAAGTTAAGAGACCATAAAATCGTAGAAACGACAGAAAAACTTTTACAATTATTTTTTGATTTGTATTCCACTGCACTGATTTCATTATTGAATTTTTCACGATTTATTAGTTTCCTTTATCAATTTGCATAAATTAATCTTGAAACTTTTTGGCTGAAAAAATTTCACGCGTTTGATTATATAAGGGTATACCATTTGACTAATGATATAGTGATACATTTGTCTTTATTATTTAGTCCTCACTTCAGTACGTACGAACTCATGAGCACGTAGTATTAGATTCAACACATTCACCCACGGAACCATCAGAAATATTTTTACCCAACGACACGCAATTGACAAGCGGAATTAAAAGAAGATCATCAGACAGGTAAAAACTGTTATTTAAACAAAGCATGTTATTTTTAAACTTGACATAACAAGCATTTCCATTTATTTGTCTTTGATGCATAATTTAACAGTATTGGAAACGTTTTCAGTTAAATAGCTTTTGATATACCTATAGGTACTAGAATATTAAATACCTACAAGATTTACCCTAAATTTGCAGTTGGATAACGAGCATTATAATAGCATATCTCAATTTTTATTTATGTGATAGGATATTTTCTATTCTGTTTCATCCCTTCAAACTTATCCAAATTCTCCTTATAATTATCTAATTCGTCTATCTACTTTTTAAATGTTTTGCTCATCAGTGATTTCTGATTATATCCACGAATGAAGCGGATCAAATGAAAAGGCTATCATGGATTAGAAGGCCAAATAGAAAGGTTAGAAAATAAGGAATGAAAACAGATTCAAGTGATCAAATCAAGCTTCAAAATAAATAAAGGGAGAAGAATAAATCGCGAAATCCTGGGTAAGGCTTACAATACCGGAAGAAATTTTGAATACCGGTTTTCGGTATTTAATCAAGTGAATCCCGGGATCCCGGTATTGACTTTTTTTACTGCTGAAACTATAAAAGAAAAAAAACCGCATGGCTTAGAAATTCAAAGTTCAAAATTCCAAATTCAAAGTAGGTACCTATTCAAGTTATTCAAAGATGTAAATATAAAATGTAAATTTAAAAATCCACATAAAATTCAAAAATTTCGTATTCAAAATAGAAAGTTGAAATAAAAAATTGAAACTCAAAATATTAATGCTAATGAATCCTAAATTATAATTTGAGAATTTAAATTTCAAAATTCGAAACGCAAAATATTACTGTTACTTAAAGTTAAAAAGTTTAAATTAAATTCAATATTGAAATTGGAAATAATAAAATTTTGTCAAATGACGTAGTAATTTCTCCAAACATAAGAAGATTTCGGTTTACTTACGATAGTACATGTTTTAGTAATATCGCATAGCGACGGCCTTCTAAGCTTTGTGATCCCTGCGATATTCAATATTTTTTGGACACATGCGGCCAAACGATTCGTTTTAAGTACTATGTGTGATACATAAAGTCGCACTTGAATTGACCAAGGAATATAGAGGGGGTTCCATTAAAAAATGCAACTTTGATATAAATCATCCTCTATAAACTTTGCGATTCAAGTGAAAATATTTTAGATGTGTAGTCTTAGCATATCCCATGAACGAAATGTTCGTTAATAAACCCACTGTCTTCCATCCACACACTATTGGCCCACCCTGTATACATACAATATTTTATACTATAAATAAATATCATTAATCCAAAATATTTTCTACTAAAATTAAATAAAATTAATACCCAAATATCGGTATTTACGTATGAATACCGGTTTTAAATACTGCATCAATTTTGTCCTGGATCCCGGTTTTCGAAATCTCGGAATTCCGGTGTTGTAAGCTCTAATCCTGGGGATGGAAAATTGTAATTTGTTTAGCAGATAGCTACAGTTAATGTTATTATGTAATAAACCATATAGTGTTTTGACTGACGCGCGTCTTTTTCTAATAGTCCGGGAGCCGGCCACCTTTTTTGCAATCAATTAATATACTTTTTATACTTTTTCCTCTGCGACAATGTTCGCAAATAGGTCTTACGGGAGTGCGCAGGGGAAAAACACGTTGATTTGGAAATGACACAAAATGGGTGAATATCATGGGAAAACGGCCCAATTAATTTGTGGGACAAAGTGGGCATTTAATTATACAAATATTTACTAAGCTACAGAAAAAAAATCAGCTTGATATTCATTATTTTTGTTAATGTACTAATACTTACATATTGTCTTCAGATGGGGACACTCTTGATGGACTCTTTTTTGTTGTAGGACAAATGTTATTTTGAATTACTTACAAAAAAACTTAACAGTTAGCTAAAAAATTAAGTGATATTAATCAATTTTTTGTAATTACCACATCAACGTGTTCTACCCCTGCGCACCCCGTAGGACCCATTTGCGAACATTTTCGCAGAGGAAAAAGTTTGGCGTCACGTTAAAATAAAGCCGCTCACGAAATATAAAAAGTATATTAATTGATTGCAAAAAAGGTGGCCGGCTCCCGGACCATAATGTCTAACAATAACAAATTAAATCTATCGAGTAAAGATTCATGTGAGATACCCTGCTCAGGATACCTATTATCGCAAAGTAAGGCCAGAAAAATGACAAATCTTCTCTGTACACTTTCAAGCATATTTTCGTACTTCTTATAGCCAGGATTCCAAATCAACGCGTTGTATTCCAGTTTTTGTATTCCAGTTTTAACCGAACTTGGCTGTAGAATAATATTAGAAGTGTGGAGATATTGGAGTCCTTTCCATTTCTTATGATAAAGCCTAATATTTTATACGCATGCTTTGTGATTTTTGGCAGTCAATAATTTCAGTGAGATCGTTCACGAAAATAAGGAAGATTAATGGACTCATGTTCGACCCTTGCGGGACTCCGGAAGACGGACTAAACTTTCTAGAGCAAAAGCCATTGTACTTCACAACTTGATGCCTATCAAATACGATTGAAATAGGTTTATGAATGATTGATTAAATCCATAGTACTTAAGTTTTTGCAGGATTATGTTGTGATCTATTTGATCAAATGCCTTCTGAAAATCGGTGTATATAACATCGACTTGGCCTCGGTCATCAATAGCTTCAGTACAGAATTGAGAGAAACAGGGAAGATTAGTGAGTGTAGATCTCCTTTCAATAAATCCATGCTGGTATTCCGACATACAATCAAAGTAAATGCTATTTAAAATGTGTCATACTTTAAGTTAGTATTTTAAAAGAATAAATCCCAGTTTTAGTCTTGCCATTAGTATTATTTGAATCGCAATCATTTTCTCTTTCTGTTGATACTATTGCCTTTTTTTTCTCTAAGTTAAATAGGCGAGCAATAATTAGCAAAAACGTTCAATACCATGTTAGATTCCTATGTTCGACTTTGAGCACGAACTCCCGGTATAGGTACGTACACTCGAAAGGTATAGAGCAAATGCATCAACAATTAATTGTGGGTCATCAAATACAGAATCTGCAAGTTGTATTCTAGGAGGAATTCTAGATATTCTTTTTTTAATCGGATAAAAGACCAAAAGGCATGTGAGTTTTTTTTAAACGAGTTCTCAAGACAACTGATGTAAGATTTATAGTAATCTGATATCTATACAGGGTGGGCCATTGAAAAGGTAACACGCCTGTTTTGGGACACTTAGACCAGTTTCTTAAAAAAACGCTCGGACACGTCGATTTTCTATTTTTGGGGGACAACTTTTGATATCAAATTTGACTTTGTCAGGTCAACCCCCTAGCCCCAGCAACCCCTAACTCAAGAATTTAAATAGGAAAAGGGAATCGAGCGACCGCTCATTTGAAGCGTCTTTTAATTCTCTATTCGACAGTACAAATGAAAATTAGTTTTATTCAATTTTTTTTTCGCCCCCATAAAAAGCACCCTCCAGATTAACTAAGGTGGGGGTGTTGTTTAAGAAAAATCCTGAAACACGGCAATTTTGACCTTTTGAATGGTACATTTTGATGTCAAATTTGACCTTGTCAGGTCAACCCCCTAGCCCCAGCAACCCCTAACTCAAGAATTTAAGTAGGGAAGGGTGTCGAGCGACCCCTCATTTGAAGCGTCTTTTAATTCTCTATTCGACAGTATAAATTAAAATTAGATTTACTCAATTTTTTTTCGCCCCCATAAAAAGCACCCTCCAGATTAACTAAGGTGAGGGTGTTGTTTAGGAAAAATCCTGAAACACGCCACCTTTGACCTTTTGAACGGCACATTTCAGGATTTTTCCTAAACAACACCCTCACCTTAGTTAATCTAGCTAGAGGGCGCTTTTCATGGGGGCGAAAAAAAATTGAGTAAATCTAATTTTCATTTATACTGTCGAATAAAGAATTAAAAGACGCTTCAAATGAGGGGTCGCTCGACTCCCTTTCCTTATTTAAATTCTTGAGTTAGGGGTTGCTGGGGCTAGGGGGTTGACCTGACAAAGTCAAATTTGACATCAAAAGTTGTCCCCCAAAAATAGAAAATCGACGTGTCCGAGCGTTTTTTTAAGAAACTGTCTAAGTGTCCCAAAACAAGCATGTTACCTTTTCAATGGCCCACCCTGTATTAAAGAGACTATGATAATCAGGTGAAAATTATATGAGGCATTAAGGGAACTGGGTCTACCGGAAGTCACAATAATACTCAAGAACACAAAGATGAAAGTTAAGCCATTACTGGAAAACATCAGCAAGTTTTGAAATAGAAAAAGGAGTTAAATAGGCCGATTTTCTCTCAATACCCTTGTTTAATTTAGTCTTAGAGTGAGTAATAAGGAAGAGTAGAAAGGCACGTTTAGGCGAAAAAGTCACTGGAC
This sequence comes from Pyrocoelia pectoralis, assembly GCA_036250285.1. Lineage (NCBI taxonomy): Eukaryota > Metazoa > Arthropoda > Insecta > Coleoptera > Lampyridae > Pyrocoelia > Pyrocoelia pectoralis. Next base: position 4,781,511 of record CM070075.1, on the reverse strand, counting down.
CACTACGGCGTAAAGCAAATTGAAACTCCTGAGATTGGTAGAAGTAGCAGAAAAACAAACTTGAAAGTAAATAGCAAAAAATCGCAATAGGCATCTAATGACGGATGTCCAGAGTACCAAGAACGAAAGAGGGTTAAAAATGGAATTGGTTGAAGGAACAATGATGAAATAGGAAAGAATCGATAATAAGATTGTCACAGAGAAAGGCGAAATACTGAAAGGGGAATCGCACGTCGAGTGATGTCTAAACAAGTGTCGAGCAAGTACAAAGTCGTGATAAGAACAACAGTTATACAGGGTGTCCATTTAGTAGCCCGTTCTTCAAGTACGGCTTTATTGTTAAATTTACTTAAAAATAAATATACGGGATGGCAATTAGGTTGGATGAAGCACATTTGCAAATTATTTAGACACATACAGGGTGTCTCCAAAAAGTATGGTGCATAAATCGTATATTTTTTTAAATGGAATGACCCACTTTTTTTAAGCCCAAATGTAGGGGTGACCTTTTCAGTCGTACATTATTTTTGTATTAATACGCGGCGTTGCCAAGTTATTAATTAATACATATTTTTTTGCTAAATATCAACCCTTCCATTATACGCTTGTATTTTTTTAACGTCTTGTTTTTGTTTTTAAGTAAGTTCGGTGGTGGACTTGGGTTGAATCAGAGTATTCAACCGTGACGAAACATTAAATTATTTCATACAGGATGTTCAATTTTTTTTGCTCCAAACATCGACATTTTCAAACTAATTTTTCTTCATTTTTTTAAATAGCACACCCTATTTATTATTGCATATTTGGAATCCCGGGTAAATTTTAGTGCAACTTTATTAAGCTTACCCTATACCTAAGTGCGATAGATTTTTCGTAAATTGAGATTTTCTGTTCCTGCTTTGACAGCCATTAATGTGACAAAATTAACGAAACCGACTAAATATGATTTAAAAAATGAAAATACACATTACGTAATGTAGAATTAATATTACTAAAGCAGAGTATAATTTAAAAAAAAATTGCAGGCTCAACTTCTCTTGCTCTTGCCTTAATTTTTTTAATAATAGATAGTATTTTTACAGTTGTTTTATGAATGTCATCACACCACTGTGTCGCACTTAACAACTGCAACAATGATTTAAAGTGTCACTAAGACGACTAAAACAGTTTACATTTATCGTGTACCAACAGAGACAGTTCTCGACCAACGTTTGAGGTGAATCTAATCAACTGAATTGTTAACTTGGGAAACTTACTCCTTTATTTCCTTACACCTCGAATACCAATTTATTACTGTTATAACATGTCAAATCCCTTCAACCCGAAATTGCAATAGAAACAATTTTGCTGTTGTTATCACTTTAGATTCATCTTGTGCGACGCGGTATTAAATATTGCCCAAAGATCGACATCGCCTTCATTCGTCGACTTGATTACAGTTCTGTTGTGAAAAAATCAACACCATCAAGGCAGATACGCTGACTTTAAGTTTCGTGTATTAATACTGGCGATTTTGTGTATCATTTTCCATTTGTCATTACTTGCGAGTAAAAACTCCATTAAACTAGAAGATAAATGTACCAAATAATTATAGTCTCCACTTTTTACTTTATAGAATAACATCGGACACAAATATTATAGTACTCCAACTTTAATGTAGGTAAATATTTCAAAGGAAATACCATGTACAAACAGTCGTGTAAAACTTTACGGTTAAATTTATAATGTCGGAGCCCTCAAGCAATTATGTCACAATAAAATTTTAGTTGTTCAAATAGAATTCTGCCGTAAAAGTTTACTTTATAATATCGAACAAGCTACTTAATGTCGTGTCTCGTTTCTAATTTTAAGAAATTTTTAATTAAAAGTTATTTACATTCTTTTACACTTTGCTTGTCAAGTAAAGTGGATTTAGATTTGGAATTATTCATTCGATGGAATTTGCTATATTCAAATTTTATAAAAATGCATTATACGTATCTAACAATTGACTACTTACTTATAATAATTTAATCCAGAGTTGAGATCTACAATTTGAGAATATGTATTCCCAAGCAAAGTCAATGTTTGATGGAATGTTCTTAAATAGAAGATTCTATAGTTCTTAGAGGGTCACTACTGGACACGCTGCTAGTGGTAGGTACCCAAGGTACCTATACTCATGCAGTGGAGCGGCAAAAAACAGGATTGCCGGAAATTCAATTCACTGTAACGTAAACGTGACTACGAGGATGGGAAGGATTTAGAAGCAAATGTGAAGGGGCACACGTGAGGGAATTGGCGAAGAAGGGTAATGGAATAGTGGGGTAAGTGTGGGGTTTGGAGGAAAGAGTGTTTGGGAAGGATATGGAGAAGAGAAGATGGGTTTTTGACAAGTTGGTGAAGAGTGTGATGGGGTATGGAGCAGAGATATAGAGGGTGGAAGGAATGGGAAGAAATAGAAAGAATTTGGGAGAAGTACTGGAGGTGGACATTAGGGTTGGACAGGGAGACGCCAAGGTATATCGTAGGGTAGGAGGTAAAATTAGAGAAAATAAGGATAAGGGCAGGAGAGAAGGCGGTGAAATATGAGGAGATGATCAGAAAGCGGGAGGTATTGTTGGGGTAAAGGAGTGTATGACAGAGGTGGCAAAAAAACGGATAGGGTATGGGCAGGAAGAGAGAAGACGGTTCTATGAGAGAGTGGGTTATGCGAAGGAAGAGATAGAAGAGAGAAGAGAGGAGGAAGAGATATGGTGGATGAGTTGGTAAGAAGGGATAAAGATGTGGAAGCACAGGAAAGGAGAGCGAGAATATGTAATGGAAGATGTAATTGCGCATATCAGGAAATTACGGAAGAAGGGAAGGCCGAGTATCTGATGGGAGAAATGGAGTTGAAGGAGAAGAGGATGGTGGCGAGGTTTAGATGTGGCAATGAAGAGAACGAAAATAGATACTGGTGGGAGGATGAGAGAAGGCTGTGTAGAATGTGTGATAAGGATAAGGGGCGAAAGAGTGTGTGGCATTTAATGAGGGAATTTGAAGACCTGAGAGAAGAGGGGAGAGGAGATAGGAATAAAGGTGATCTTAGGTGGGAAAATAAAGGACTACGAGGATGGTTCATCATTTACTCACAGCATATAACGTCGACAAACAAATGAAAAAATGTTTACTATAGGTTTGTTGTTTTATGACATTAATGAAAGTCAAAATTGGTTGGTAATTTAAAAATTATTAACTTTATCCTCGTGATTCTTTGAAAATGGACAAAACCGAAACGGCGAACGTAAGAACATGACAAGTGTTCATGTCAGGTAATTAAAAACTGGATCTCCCGTCCACATGCATCTGGTGCAGGCGCGCCGACAATTATTATCAAAAAAAAAAATAATCTTCAGTTCACATATCGTGAACTAAGTGATCGCATTACATTTATAGTGGAGACCTTATCGATGTGGCATAAAACAATACCTTTAGCCATTCGGGAACGTTCCCACTTTCCCACTTACATAATATGTTACGTAATATTGGCCAATTACATTTTTGCTTTTTTTAAACCAAAAAACTAATGCAGTCATCTTCCTACCCAATAGCACCGTCTTCGAATTCTTTGGGATGGTTTCATCCACTATTTTGTCTGTGTCACTTCAAATTCAATTCTTCTTAAACAGATCTAAATACTCGTAGGGAGCACATATCGCGAAAAATTTTCCCACCTGCACTCACTGTGCAAAATATAAACTAATACCTATTTTTTAGTTCGGACCCCTTAATTATTCGGCATTCTACCAAAACTACTCTATTTTTTTAGAATGGTAGCCGTTTTTGATGGACCAGAATGTGATTGATAACTGAAAAACCTACAGTAAAGCGCGAATAAATATCTCCCTCACAACAGCGTCTAACCTGAGTTTTATTTCGGTTACAGCTTCCCTTGGAGATTAAAGAATCTTATGGCTACTCTTATTTTAACTTTATCCATTTTTGAAAACGCACCTAACTGGTTAAGCCCATTTGGGAAATCATTTTGCAATTGATTTATGATTCATATGAAAAAGGAGAAGAAGCTTCTAACAAAGCCCTCGGAATCCTTTCAATCTCTTAGAACTCCTGTATATTCGATTAAATTATTCTTGTCCAGCGTGTTCACGTTTCCCCCAATGACATTGTCTTTGCGTTTGCAAAATTGCCCATATTGAACTGTATGGTTACGTGTAGTATTTCGCAACTCCCAGGTTTTTGCAGAATCGCATATGCTGCAAGAGTTTGTTGATTTTCATCGCAATGAAAGCTGTTATTTCGTTGTTTAAATTCTGGAGGAAAAACATGAAATGAATCGGTAGTTTTATTGCGAACAAACACTTGCACTGTTGCGTTCTATGTACAGCATTTGCTCTGGTCATGTTATATTTCATTTCATTATTTCATTAACTGGATTATATGGATCTTTTTTCGCTTGTGATTCTTGTCAGTTCCTTCGTCAGATTTCTTTCAAACCACGTTTAGAAAGGAACAAGTTGCGTTAACAAGAAAACACAAAATCAACAACAAAAGGAGCTTTAACGATTTTGTGTTAGAATCGAAGATCATCATAATTAATTGTATAATAATAATGAAAACGAGTAATTCCACAAATTTTTTTATTTTAAATCTAAAGTAACAATAATAGTAACAATCTATTACCCATTGACACATTGGTGAAATTACTATTTTTTATTATTACAATTAATTATGAAGTTTCACAAAGTAAGTTTGGTGAAAATTAATTCCATCGAAGATCACCATCAGCCAGACATATTAAATGAAAATTAGAGCTCATTGCAAAGCTACCAACAGAGATTATATGGTCTAGGAACCCATTTCTGTAGCTTTAATCAAAATTGCCGAAAAACCGAAAAATGTTTAAATAATTATAACGTTCGTTATATTGAAGTTGAATTATTACAAACATAAGGATTATGCACCATGTATCTAAACTGAAATATTATTTCAATGCTCACCCACACACTATTTTTGGATCGAAAAATTTGGTGCGTGTTCTTGATACAGAGCACCTGATGTTTAAAAAAATGTTCAAAATTATATTTAAGAGCAATAACCCATGAAAGTTAACATTTGGGAAACATAGTCGTGTATAACGATTTACTCCTCATTGAAACTCTTTATTACGTGAAAGAGAATTACGTATAGTACTCTGTTACAATAAAGAAGTTTAACTATTATCTATCGGTTACAGGAAGCAATTTTTACCTATATTGTTGCTCCGAAAACGTGTAGGTATAATTTAGGCAGCATCTTAACGAGAGTGACTAGGAAAGAAGTGAATATAATCATAACCAGGATGATGATCTAGTTATTAATGATCATTTTACCTTTGAAAATTTCATAAATATTAGTTGATGTTTTGAGAAAAACGCATTTTCTAACATTTTAAATTGCATATTCCCTTCTCTTTCTCTCGGGTAAAACGTTTCCGTTGGTTCGCCCAATTTAAACGCGAACATTTTTTATTTAAAAATAATGGGAAAACTTGATGTTTCACTCAAGAAAAAGTGGAAACTTTTGATCGTAAACCAAAAACCATAAGCAAATGAAATATTAATGATTTCATCATCTCGACAGTTAATGAGATTTTGCTCCAAAACCTGCAGAACCTGTAGATCACAAACGGAAAACAAGTTGGAAATTAAGGAAGTTGTTGATATGGTCACGGTTTTGGTATTCCCAGATGAAGAAGCCACACAAGGAAGGTCCAAACATGGAGAAGGCGTTCGCGTGAATCTTTAAATTGAGGTTTGTGCATTCGAATATGAACGATGGAAAATACATAATTTGAAAAATACTAAATACTTCCTTTGTTATCCCTCTCTTAAGATGTATCGTTTCAAATCTCACCATTTCATCCTTTCTTGCCAAAATCAACCCACAAAATAACCAATTGCTAGAAATTTTTTAACTATCATCTTTCATATAAAACTTAAAGTAGGTATGTCAAATCAAGTAGAATTCCATGTAGTAATTATCATTAATACAGAATACATAAAGGTCCGTTCGTTTTTTTGCAATATAGGCAGAAGGTAATTGATGAACATAAATAACATCACTTAAGATTACGTAAGTAAATTTATGTTCATAGTTTCAGTCAGAATGGAAATTCATCAAATTTGCTTCATTAATTTACCTGGTCCTTAATTTTTATGTCCTTTCTCTAAGGATTTACGAGCACGTAATCGTGGTGTTTTAAACCTTAGGTATATTCCCCATCCATGTCACAGACGACATCATAACATTAAGAAATATCAACGATTCTATTGGAGAATGAAATTTATTCAAATGAAATATGAATTTTAAACACTGAATCCTTGTAGGATAAAGGATAGTGTTAGAGATTAGCAAAAATGTGAGGAGATATACTCTAAAAGGTTTTTTTTTTCATATTTTGGATAGTTCTATAAGAAAAATAATTTACAGGCTTTCCTTTTCGATGATCTACTTTCATCCGAATTGACGTTCATTGAAACGATCGGATTGTACTAAATTAATTAAACAATAAACAAGGATAAATAAGGGGGTTAAATAAAATAGAAACAAATACTTTGCGATTTCTGGAATCTGGGGGTCGATCTACTATATTCAATAGTCTGCTTGCGACCGTTTTATTAAAATGAATAATGGTTTCTTTCTGGTCGCCGGGTACACCCGGCGCCTCTGGTGCCATCTGGTCGGAACAGCGTGCTTTTTACTTACCCCATCCCCTACACGTCACTTACACGGCATTCCTTGCCTTTTAATTACAACACTGACGTAAACTTTTGAAATTGTAGGACGAAAATGTTAATTTATGCTTGTTTATGTCATGTTAATCAATTTCTAGATTTTTCGTTCAACTTAGAAATTAGTTTGTGTGTTCAATATGCAATTTATGATCTTGAGTTGCTTGTATTAACGTAGTAATAAAATTTTCCATTAATTCGCTTATTGCTCCAAAATTATATATTAATATATCAAAGAGGAAACTAAATTGAATTTTCGATTTTCCACAGTATATACGAAAATGGATTAAACGGTCAATCACATCAGGACTCTCAAGACTTTTTACCAGTTAAACGGCAATTAACTTCGCAGAACGCTTTTATGTTCGCACATCAAAGCCTATTTCTTCCCAATATGAATTCGTCCGTTTCCAATTCGCACGTTTTTGATTACCCGCAACACGGACATCTCTATACAAATCAACATCGCACAGATGACGTCCTTAATAATGAGTCGAGAAGCTCGAATCGAGGAGACGAGGAATGGAAGAATATTCACGTTATGTTAAATTGTATTTTGTCGATGGTCGAAAAAACGAAAAGAGCCCTTTCCATTTTACAACAGCGGAATAATCAAGAAATTACAAACGAGTGGCTGCGTAAACAAGACGTTGGGGCTGATCTAAAAAAGGCGGCTAACGAAATAATGATACAAGCAGTTAGGCAAACGGAAGATCGAGTTGCCGAAGTACGAAGAAGAGCCGAGGAGGCGGTAAACGATGTCAAAAGACAGGCGGTTGTCGAACTCCAGAAGGCGGTTGCAGCTGCCGAAACAAAGGCAACTGAGCTGGTCGCGAGCGAAAGAGCCAAAATGGAAAAATTATTGCTAGGTACTAAGTTGTCACTTCTTTTACGATTGTATCCAACACCTTCATTTTCAGAGACAAGAAAACACACCGAGGAGAGTCAACCATCATCCGAACCTGTTGAAAACAGTACTTCACCACCCCAAACAACCCCATCTGCTTCATCGCAACAAAGCGTAAGTAACTTTATTGCGATTCACTAACTAATCTAACAGCTCACAGTCGTGCTGGAATTGTGGTAGGAAAGCGCACGAAACCTGTTCCGGATGCAACGTGGCACGTTACTGCGGCCCCTTCTGTCAGCACAAAGATTGGGAGACCCATCACCAAATCTGTTCCAAAGAAAAGACCAGACCCATACGTTCCGCTACTCCAAGTACAACGGCACATATTAATCCGGCGGCGGACCAAGCGAAATTTAAAAAGTGACATGCAAGAAAAATTCGTAAAGCTAAAAAGCAAACGATCTAATAATTATAAATTATTTTTCCTGGCATGGCACAGATCGCACTCGCACTTTTTCAATATTGTCGTTTAATTCATTGTTCCTGTATACCAAAGACTATCATTAAAATGTAGATACTTACGCTAGATGTCGATGTACCTAATTTATTTTTTCGTTTTGTTTTTTCAAAGTTCTAGTCTAATTTTGTTGTAACTTATTCTACAATGAAATTTTTGTTGCTACATGGTAGTTAATAGCAAATAATAATTAAGTAAATATTGTTATTCATTAATGTTTTCACTCACATAAGTAATTTATTTATGTGTAGTAAGTACAATAATGCTGTATTGTTTTCAATTATAAACACTATTGGTACCTTAGAGAGTTTTCTTCTTCTATAAAATGCATTTAAACATTATTAAAATACGATAAAAAACCGAAAATGGCGAAATCAATAAAAGGCTCTTATTTATGGTGGATAAAATTTAGCGCAGTTAAGTCTCACATTTCAGAAGCCGTGGATTAATGTTTACATAGAGGACTCGTTTGAAGTTGTCCGCCAGTTCCAAATTTGCAATCCGCACTTTTTCAAATTTAAAACTCGTTTGAGTCTAATTAGGTGAGGAAATAAAGCACTGAACCTAGCAAATTTTTATAGTAAGGGGGATTGAGATGGGGTTTTTTGCATTCGCTTCCTGTGCAGTGGAAAATGCACCCGGAAAAATGCATTTTCATAGAAAAAATGCGTAACTTCGATATAAACTGCTAGAATAATCGACTCAATTCGGGTTCAAGGGGATTTTCGAGGTCACTGATCCCGAATAGGACCTCCAAATTGACTCATCGCCGACCTGGAGGTCAGGATGGCTGAGCAACGTCATCTCAGCAGCTTTTTCTGAAATTCACTCTCAAATGATTCTAGACATTTCATCCGGGGTTTTTGGGCTGCTGATTCCAAATGAGGCATCGGCAACCATTCGCCGCGTATCTTGTTTCTGGTGTCCTTTTATTTTATCCGGCACCTTTTTTTGTCAGATGTGCTCATTTCGAGGAATTCCCCTGGTAAGATTAAAATGGGGCACCCCATTTGTAGTGCTACCTGATGCAAATAAAAAAAAGTTCCCAAATAAAATCGTCATAGTTTTTTATACTCTTTCTGAATGTGCAATTAAAAAATAAGGGTTTCCATTTAAGATTTTAAAATCACCCCCGTTATCCACTCCCCTGGGGGGTGAAATTTGTTACATCATCGGATGTCCCCCTCAAAACCGTTAACTTTTTATTCGGAACATTTTTTGATCCGACGCAGTGTTGTAGAATTACCGCAGGTGGCGGATTAAAATGGGACAACCGGTACTGTGATTCTTTCTCCATATATTTTTTTAAAAAGTTTCTAAACAAATTTGAGGTGAAATATTAAGCAAATTATGGGGTTCGGTAGGTAATGATCAGATGTTTTTTTGGTATTTCACTACAGCTAGATCGCTCTTATATGGCCAAATTAGTGGTCGTCATGGACGATGCCATATAGCTGAATATTAGAATTTACTCCATAGAAGCGAAATGGCTGTAAATGTAACAACTGTTGGCTATCATAGACACCATCACAGCCACATGACGTTCTCAGCTAAATTGCGTACTTTAAAGCGCTACCACAGCGAAAATGTAAAGTTACTAAACAGCTTGCCACAAAACAGCCATTCAGGTGCTGCCACAACGTTTTCTCGGCCAATTTTTGTCTGTGTTAGCTAAAGAGACAGTCTTGTGTTACTTGGGCTATTTCAAAGTCATGTATAGAAAAGAAGTAGCTCAAAAGCCGATGATGGGTGTTTCAGCCAAATGGTAAGATTTCAGTGGATATCCATACAATATATAATCCTTTTTGTGCGGCCCGGCCATACGAATGACAATAGGTATAGGTACCTACTAAAGATAAGAGAATAAGTCTGGAAAAAAGTAAACACTTGGTTATACCTATTAATGTTTACGTCCCCCCCCTCAGTGTTGTTACGTTGACGTGGTTGTGGGGCTTGAGGGGTTCAACAATCAAGGGGACGTGTAATGTCAGGTTTGACCCGGCGAGAGAGCGCCTCAGGGAACCATATCAGCTCGCCACTTGGCGTGTTTCTGCACAGGTCTTTCAAGGAAGAACCTGCGACTACTTCTGGGTATAGTTTTACGCACATGCACCATTATAATGGAAATAATGATTTTATTTAAAAACACGTCAACACCATCATAGTCAACACACTAACTAGAAAAATTGTCATAATCATATTCAAAACAATTGTTTATGGTACCTATACCTATGTAATAATTTAATCCAACATTGGCAACGCGGTGCATTCCGTTTTGGCTACATTTACATGCAACTAAAAAGATCATATAGGAGTTCCATAATAGAAAACAATTTCTGTTGCGTGTATTTTAGGAAAATGAATGGTTTAGAACAGTTCAGAAAGTAAGTAGAAATTAGAATATTTTACAGACGATTTTACACGTTAAGTTTTAGACGAAATTGTTAGTCAAAAGAGAAAAATAAAGGATAACCGCCCAAAAGAGGTTGTCGCCGTATTTCGAAATTATTTTGCTGAAAATTTGACTGTATACCTACCTATCCTACAAAGCAGGAGAGAATAAAAACGGAAATTGAGGCAAACGTGTCTTTAGATAAAGTGAACAACCGGTTCACAAATGCACGCTAACGGTTTTTGGAAAAAGACCCTCCAAAAAGTACCTACTTACTTATACTCCCTCTTCTATAAATGAAAACATAATACAACGATGTATGGTTACTTTTTTTTGGATTAGAAGATGAAGATAGCGATGTTGAAGTTGAAGAATCCTCTACAATTCTACATCGAACGTTTGGAAACATAAACGAAAGGTAATTTTTATGTTGAGATGGTTTCAAAACTAAAGAACGCTGAGGTGCGCGTCAGATAAATTCGGAATTTGACGTCGTGCGAAATAAAAACATCAACTATACCTACCTACACAATGTGTGAAGTAATATGTGTTTATCTTTAGCTAATATATGTGGACACCTCAAATGCCGTATAAAAAGTGCAAACGGTTTTTGGTTAGTGTACCTACTGACATTCGGAACAAACTTGGTTTCTGCGCAAAGCATTCTTTAGTCTTGAAATAAACCAGGGGCGGCATTTAAGGGGGGCTGAGGGGGACAGCCGACCTCCCCAAGAATGTGGGCTGAACTGTGAGGAGAGCGATACATTGAAGCTCAATAAAATAAAATAGGACTATCTGTTTAAACACAAAAGAAAAAAAAATTAAGCTAAACTCCATTATAATAGTAGATATAAGTATTAAAAAGCAAGTTTCATAAGGTAGGATTTATGGCTCGAATCTAAGTTTAGAAAACGAGGATGAGTGCTATAAAAGCCTTATGAATGAGTTTTTTATACTGTTTTTTAGAATTTGCGCCTTTTGCAAAGAATTTTAAATAAATATTTGATATTATAAAAATCTAGGGATTTTTTAAAGATTGGAACTACTATTACTATTCAAATTGCCAATTCAAACATTATTTATGGTTAACTATAGTATTTGCTATGAATTAACTCGGTAATACCAACTTAGCAAAATTAAGTTATACCAATTTTATTAACACACCCAAATTTCTATTAAAGCACTCAAATGACGCGAATTCTAAAAAATAATATATGTAGGTACCTACTTCTTAATACTTATAGGTAGGTACCAATTTTATTCAAATAAAAAAAAATAGAGAAAAAACTATTCGTTGCCCCCTCCAACAAAACACTGAAATGCCGCCACTGAAATAAACTATACCTAAGCACGATTTTTAGTATCTACAAGTGTACCTACGCTGTTAGGCTAATATCTCAGAAGGTGCAAAAAATATGTCCAAACATCGAAGATGAGCAAAAGGTACCATCTCATCACTACATACCTACTTTGATATTCCGAAACCCAATAAATGTTGTCAGATGTCGAACCAAAGAATAGCAGTAGCACTAATACTGCATAATCCACCAATCGAATTTCGTTGTTACGGATAGGTACGCTTACGCAACCTTACGCAGATGTTGGATTGGAATTAAACCCACTAATGGAATGGAGAAAAGATGGGAATGAGGTACCTAAGTATGCGGTAGTTTCCGTGCGTGTTAACTTAACTTGAGGTGTCTTTCCAGACTGTGATCACTTATTGGTGTGGGGCAAAGGAAAAGGCCTATGTTAAAGATGAAAATCCGCAATGAAGTTGGATCAGAATACAGTGCATGAGCATGGGACAGAAAACAGAAAAGTTACTTATTGTACTTACATAAGATTGTAATCCGTAAGTTAATTTTATTCATCTTTCTGCAACATTTTATTATAGGTAATCATTTCTCATTTCTCATTTATTCAATGGTAATATTTTATTGAAGGTGCTGGGCTGATAATTGGCTGAAAAATTGGCTAAGGGGGTCCAGGAGAGATTGGAAAATATAAAAAGTAACATGTTTTGTATAATTTGATGTAATCTTCATTTCAAAACATTAAGTAATTATACATTCTTATTACAATTGCATTACATTTTATTTCTGATAATGATTGGGTACGTTTAATAGGAATAAAATGTAACATAAGCCCTAATGATAATTGTTATACGGCGTTCGACGAACAGTGATTTCTAAATTGACGAAACATATCGAACGATAAATTCAATTGGTATAATTGAATCTGATACAATGACGTATAGCAATAATTCGTCGGCAAAAAACGGACTTACTGACGTTCAAATCCGTAGGTGGTCGCCATAATAAGGAACCCTATGGACGTCAGTAGGTATGTTTGTTGGGGAGAGAGGTGGGGGTATTAACAACAGTGTTTCGAAACAAACAAGCTTGAAAGAATAGGGGTGGATATATACCACCTCCACCTAGTAGTAAATAGGCATCGATAAGAAACGTGAAATGTGCACTAAGGTGTGTGGTGTGCAAATGTGTAGGTCAACAAAATATCTTGGATTGAAAAGAGATTCACCTTTATTTAATGAAGGAAGCACATTGAAAATGTTAATGGAAGGCTAATGCCAAATATAGGAGGTTGCCGAACCTAAAGAGGATTATAGTTACTGAAAGCAAAATGAGTTAATACGTTGTAACGCCCTGCGTTAATTTCCTATTTTCTATTTGTAATATTCTAATTTCTTTTACTTTCATGACTAATATTCTTAAAATTTGCTACTTTACATTGTATTATAAGCATCTGTCCTTATGACGAATCTTCTTAGCCCTATGTAACCTGAACCTTTGGAATTTTCTTTGTTCGCTGATGACTAATTGTTATGCACACTTCTTTCTGCATGACAGATGTGTTCATTCCTTTGTCTCGTTATACTATTTTGCTGACGCATAACTTGCTGATTCATTTCCTTTAGGGTCCAGAGCCCCCTTTTCTGTATTCTTTTCTTCAGTTAACTACTCGCTTCCTTTCTAATCACTTCGCTTCATTTCTGTACGATCAGATTTGCATTTACTAAAACTCGAGTTATTTTCGGCTTTTGTGCTCATCGATCAACAATTTAGTGAAAGTTCTTACTGATGCTTTAAGAAATCGCTAAAATCGTATTTTTACGTATATTTGTACAGTAAAGAAAAGTGTACGTGAGTTCTTCTTAAGACGCTGGAATTTAATTAATTATTTACCAGGTTGGTACTGATTTTTTCTCGCTTAATGTAGTTACCTAATTTCGCTTTCCCTTTTTTATAGCGGTTTTACACCAGTATAAAAAAGCTACCTCTAACTCTTCTACAATTTTCCTACATCTTTACTTCGTGACCGACGACCTACGAGGGAAACCAACTGTTTTCTTCAACCCCTCGATCGCCGCTACGAGAACTCCTCTAATTTCATCTTTATGTTACTATACCGTCGCTAAGGAAAAAACCAATTTTAGTTTTCCCCTGTGTTACTTATTTTGCTCATAATTTGAGTAATAACTTTCAATTTATAAAACGTGAACCTTTTTGTACTTTAATTTTACTTACGCTATTTTTCCATCATTTTATTTAAAAGATCCTGTTTAAACATTAACCATTTTTACTATTTAAAATTTGCTACATTTGCTATTGCTGTAACCATTGAATAATTTCACTCAACGCTGTAACGTAATTTTACCGTATTATTTCCTTTGAATTTTCTAAAGTAATATAGTTTACTTGCTAATTGAATTTGCTATTTGCTAAATATTAATTTGTTATCGAATTACCTTTAACCCTTTTCTTGAATTAACGTAACCATTCAAATTTGAACTTAATCTATATTTGGTATCCGATTTTTTGAATCACAGTACTCGTGTAATTACTCATTTCGGCTCGCTGTAATGCCCAGCGACCTTGTTTTTATTTTATTTAAGGACTTGGAGAACTGTGCACAGGAGTTCCAACATCCGACTCAACTTTAACAAAAGAAAGGTAGGATTTCCTATTTAACAACCGATTACTGTATATTGCATTTTTAAAGTCGCATCCCTATATCTCAATTTGCTTGTCAATTTAACGTCATTTTACTCACAAATTTTGCTTGACTTAAAGGTAGTTTAGACCCACGTAGTTTGTACCACAAAATTGATTATTTACTTAATTAAATTAAACCTACTTCTTTATTCAATGATTAAACTCATATAATTATCATTCTTGTACTTATAAAACCTGATTTTATTTTGTAATATTTTATTTGAATTTATTCATTATAATAACCTTAAATTTATTTACTGCGCTTTATTGCCGAAACCACCCCGTTCTCTTTCAGAATCGACATCGTTACTGTTATAACTGTTAATACCTTCGTAATTCTGATTAGCAGCTTATTTTCCTACAAGAATTACGTGGCGCCCTTTTCTTCACTTATTTTCCCTATTTTTACTACCACAATTTCTTACTTTTTCGCTCATTTTCGCTAACCTACGACCACGTGTCTACTAGCACTGAACTACTGTGGCCATTGCTCCATTTATTTCGTTGTGACCCAATTCTTGTCGTAACAACGTATATGGAATACCAATTTTGGAAGCAGGAATGAAAGTAAATAAATATATGAAGCCGACTCAGACAGTAGATGAGTATCAAAATAACGTCGCATTGCCGCAATACTGGACAGTTTCATAAAAGGTGCTCAATATAAGTAAAAAACAGCCCCTTACAAATAACACTACCCCTGGAGTAGTTTCAGCGGGAGGACCGCTACACTACCTCGCGTTAATAAATGTCCATAAAAGAGATATTCATTCCATTACACAAAAAAAATTATTGATTTCATTTGAATCATTTATTAAAGAAAAGAACCCTAACTAGGTACCTAAAATATCTGTAAATAATTCTTTTACGTCCTTTTTACTGTCTTTCGATATAACATTACTCCACTCTTCTTTGTTTCTTTTATAAGTTTCTAAATAGATTTTAGCAGAAATAATGCGACCAAACTGTGTATTAGACCAAGCACCATCTTTGTGTGAAAGTTCGTTCATTATAGTTTTACGATTTTTTAGATTCGCAACATTCCAAATTGCTTCAAAACTTCGTGAACCATATTTATCGGCCGCTAAATCTTGAAAAGTACCCTAAAAATAGTGATCGTCAGCAAATATTTTGTCATCACAAGAAAAACAACCTGTAACTTTTTTAACAATTTATCCCGACTTTTCTCCCCCACATATTGACTTTTAACGTAAACATCAGCAATGTGACTTCCCATACGATTACAAAATAGTTTTTTCAAATCTGTGGAGTCGATATCCAAAATGCTGTTAACAATTTTGATGGGCTTATTATATTCCAGCATTAACTGAACTATAAGTGTACCGTGTAAGTTGAGTTTTGCATTTTGCAGATCTTCCTCTTTATGATTTTTCAAATCGTCATATTTTAGGTTCTTGCACAAGCACAATACGATGCTAGATTGGCGTGCATCCGGTTCATAGCAGTCATACACTTTCATTATATTCTGTAAATAATTGTTCGATTTATCACAACAGCTACACAAATTTCAACCACACTACTAAGGAAAAGTCACACTTATCTAAACAATCAGTGCTAATTTGTTAACTAAATCCCGATTTTGTTGCGCTCGGCTAGAGGATCAACAGAAAACTAAAAATATTTGAATATCTATAATAAAAAATTTGAGTGGAATTATTATATTAAATGACACGAAAAACAGAACACTGAGTAATATTCATTGGAATATTTTAATCATTTTTTATATAGGTAGGTATGTATATGTTGATTAGGGTAAACGGTCAATTTTTCAGCGAAATCAGTATGTTGTTTTTCTGTTATCTGACGATTCTTTTAATAATGATATTAAGCGAAAATTTACGTTTTACAATGAAATTAAAACAATTGCAATAAGTCATCGATTGCCACTATGTGCATTGTTAGAGAGAAACTGTTTATTAAGCTTAGACAGAGAAGACGCCTGTAGACCTCATATATAAAAAAAAATTGAGCAACAATAGTTACATGTACAAGTCGAAAAGAAAGTTATGCTTTTTTTCAACTCGGGCACAAATTTTAAAACATGAGCATATCGAGTATGTCAATTGAGCGAGAGTTGAAAATTTGAATTAAGTTGATGTTGACAGTTTACCGAATTCATTTGTTTTCCTGCGATAGATAAATGGTGATAATACAGTTTACTTTCATCTCTAGAGAGGAAAATGTAGTTTTTCTTTATTTGCACGTAACTTGCAGAAGGAGCTGAAAGAGATGATGGAGCAGAAACTTAAAAGAGTGACAGTGATAAACAAAGAGAGGGAAAATGAGATGGTGGTGGTGGAAATGGAGTGCTGGGAGAAGCAGAAGGTTATGTCAGAGAAGAGAAGACTGAGGGACACAAGAATGTACATAGACAATGATCTCAAATGAGAAAAAAAGGAGAGACTAAAGAGAAACAAGGAACGGGGCGGCGGAAAGAAAAGTGTGAAGGTGGATGGAAAGATATGTTTGGAACTAAAGAATGAAAGAGCTAAGCAGAGAACGGGGAGAAAAAAGGAGTAACCAAAGGGCAAAAAACTAATAGACGAGGCGGAGGAGAAAGGGGAAAGAAAGGTGACAAAACGGTAAGGAAACGCGAAAACAAAGTAATGGAAAAGAAAAAGAACAAAGTAGAAGGGTACATGGGAAAAGAAAAGAAGTAGAAAAAAAGAGACCACAGAATTAAAGATACTGTTCTGGAATGTGACGGGAATAAAGAATAAATATCAAGAATTCTGGAAGTTTATTAGGGAGGAGGATTACAAGAGATGTGGCTGGAAGAAAAAGAACGGGAAAGGGAGATGCCAGGGGAATTTTATTGGATGGCGAATATACAAAAAAGAGATAACAGAAAAGGAAGGGAAAAGGGGGGTAAAATAACGGGAATAGGAAGAAAATGGACGAAGCAAGAAGAAAAAGAAGAAGTGCGACAGAGAAGAGAAATTGTAGAAAGAAATATAAAATGTAAGGAAACATAAATCAAAGTAATGACAGTATATAGTAGAGGGATGAAGGAGACAATAAAAATCTAGAAGAGATGATAGAAGGACATGAGGAGGGAATGTTAATAGTAGGAGGGGGCTCAACACCAGAATAGGGGAGGAGGAAGGAAAGCATGTAAGGAAAGGGACGAGGAAGAGACAGACAAGAGGGCGGGATATAATGAATGGGAATGAGGAAAAAAGAGGAATCCACGTGTGGAGGGGGCAAGAGCAAAAAGAGCTACAGGAAAAATACTGGAGGTGGATAAGGGTACGACAGGGTATATAGTAAGAGAGGAAGTACAAGTAGAAAAAATAAGAGTGGAGGGGGCAGGAAGGGCAGTAAAATAAGAGGAAGACGTTAGAGGAAAAATGGGTTGCAAAATACTACAGGAATGTTGGAAAGAGGTAAAAGAAGGGAAGGTTAAATATGGGCAAGAGAACGGAGAAGAATACTATGAGAGAAACGGATACGCGAAGGAAGAAGTAGAGAAGTTAAGAAAAGAGGGAGTGAGGGTAAGAGAGGATATAATAAGAAGGGACGGGGATGTACCAAAACAAAAAGGGTGGACAAACATCAAGGAGGCGAGGTAAAATGAGAACTACAAGAAAATTAAGGGACGGAGCAACAAGTACTGGAGAAAGGAGGAAGAAAGAAACTGTAGGTTATGTGGGGAAGGGTTTGAAAACATGTCACATATGATAAAGGAGTGTAGAGAATTAAAGGAAGATGAAATATTAGATGAGAAGGGAAGAGGAGCGGAATGAATGGAAGAAATATGGAAAAGGAGGAATCCTAATGTGGGGGTGGCAGGAGCAAAAAGAGCTTACAGGAAAAATACGGGAACTGGGTTTTGGGACTAGATAAGGACACGCCAGGATATTCAGGATGTTTCTAAATAAGTGCGACAAACATTAAGGGGTGATTCTGCATGAAAAAATAATGACAGTTTGCTATATAAATGTATGTCTTCAAATGTTTAGTTTCCGAGATACGGGGTGTTAAAGTTTTTTTTAAAAAACTGACGATTTATTTATTGCTCTAAAACCGGTCGAGATATGCAAATGAAATTTGGTGGGTTTTGACTTTTTGAGAGGTAGTTATTACGCATTTTTTACATGCAATTAAGAATTTTATGTAATGATCGGGTAATGATCTCAATTTTTTTAAAGAAAAAAATGGTACGCCATTGAGATATTTCAAATTGAAAATTATTTTTGAATTCCTCGTTCAATTTGTGACAAAAATCTTTCTTGCCTTTTTTTGTATGGGGCGCTATTTTTCCGGCTGTGAGACAATAAGAAATACACCGGGAGTTTGTGCGAATACGACAATCAATGAGGCGAAGAATTGAATCTTGTGTCGCGTTTGAGGGAGGTCATTTTGAACATTTGTTGTATCCTTACGTGTACTTAAAATTTTATTAGTGTTATTTTCCGTTATTGTTCGAGATAGTTTTTGATAATGTATCAAAGAAATTAAAATACGCGTTAAGATGTTTTATTTTTTTGCATAAAAATGGCGCGCCATACAAAAAAAAGGCAAGAAAGATTTTTTGTCACAAATTGAACGAGGAATTCAAAAATAATGTTCAATTTGAAATATCTCAGTGGCGTACCATTTTTTTCTTTTAAAAAATTGAGATCATTACTCTGATGAACATAAAATTCTTAATTGCATGTAAAAAATGCGCAATAACTACCTCTCAAAAAGTCAAAACCCACCAAATTTCATTTGCATATCTCGACCGGTTTTAGAGCAATAAATAAATCGTCAGTTTTTTAAAAAAACTTTAACACCCCGTATCTCGGAAGCTAAACATTTGAAGACATCCGTTTATATAGCAAACTGTCATTATTTTTTCATGCAGAATCACCCCTTAATGTTTGTCGCACTTATTTAGAAACACCCTGTATAGTAAGAGATGAAGTGCAAGAAGAAAAAATAAGAGTGGAGGCGAGGAAGGGCAGTAAAATACGAGGAAGATAGGGTTGCAAAATACTACAGGAATGTTGGAAAGAAGTAAAAGGGACTAAGGTGAGCAGAGAAGAATACCATAAGCATAATATATATAAATAATATAGGGGAGGGGAAATAAGTAAAGATGAGGAGGAAAGTATGAAATGTATATAGGAATTAGACAATTGTATAAATGTACATGAAAATGAAATTATAAACATGATAAGAAACTTTGAAAAGTGGTGTGTAAACAAAGAGAAACTACTATGTACTAGGAAAATGAAATTTTCTTCACTCATTTTATTTAAAAAAATACTATTTTCCAAGGCAGTTTTAGAAAAATGAGATTTTCTCATTTCTTGGTGCTCTATTTTTCCACTTTGGGAAGAGGTGCAACTTTATATTAATCCCAGTCAACCCATTACGTATGTAATTTTCTGCTAATCAATTGGCAATAAGGTAAGGTAGTACATTTAGATTTAAATAGCACTAATTATTTACATACAGTGCGACTTTTTTTAGTGAGGGGTTTAACTGAACGTTGCAAAGACAACATTACAAGAATGTTACGATATAAAAAGAGTCAAACCTGAACAAAACTTCCTTGCTTTGTAAGAAGTCGTTTACATCCCTGAGCCAATGCTAAAATAACACCCGAATGACCAGATTCCAATATTGTGCTGTAACTGTCTGAAAGCTCATCAAACATGGTTTCAAACTGTAAATAAATCTCGCTTAATAAACAACGACTGAAATGTAACAACATACTTCACTTTTCTCTTTACAGTTACTTAGTAATTTTTGTACGGCAAAGTTTGTACTTTTCATCGATGACAGATGTACCAAACGATTATGAAAGCACTTAGCGTAAATTTGAGTGAACAGTTTCGGAGAAGCAACTTCTAAACAAATTTCGAATAACATCACCACCGGTTTTGACATAAAGGCATCGGGTAATTGATCACTTTTCATCTCGTCACCTACACCACTGACCTTCGTAAAGCACTCGTTTAAGAGCTTATTCATATATACATCAAGCAATTTCGCATCTACGCTCTGTAAAGCCTTCAGAAGTATTTGTAGAAGTCCGGATGTTAATTCCGAATAAGGTAAGTCGAGAAACTGTGGCCACACTAGTAAGCGATTGCCGTAATCTTTTAAAATTGATACGTACTCACTAATGTCGCTTGCATTTCCTAAGTTTTTTAAAACCGTTCGTATAATATGGTTTCCGTATGTGTTCCATACGTAATCTTCCAAATTGTTTAAAAGGAATTTACTTATTTTCACAGTGGTGCCTCGGCAGTTTTCCTTGAACTCTTCATCGATATCGGTGCGTAAAGATTTCTCGCACGTAACGTCTACCAACGTCTGCAGTACGTGACTTGCAAAAGAATCTGAACAGAACGGTCTTAAATCGGCCGTAAGTACACGCATGTACCGTTCGAGATACTCCTGACTGGCAAAAGGTAGAAACGTTTGTATAACTCGGCAACCGACTTGATTACAGCAACAGTTCACCTCTTGGTCTTCGGTTTGTTGAAATACATTGTTGACAAACAAAGCTAAGTGGAAGATTGAGGTTAAGTTGCAAAGCACGTTGTAAACTTACCCTTTTCTTCATCAGATGGAAACCCTTCTTTGTAGACTTCTAAAATTCGTATGAAATATTGATAAGTTTCGGCATCAAGTTGACTGCCTCTTCCGTACATCCCTTTTTTTCCAAATCCTTTGGCATTTTTTAGGAAATTCTTTTTACGTTTACGTTTATAGCGTTGCTGCTGTGGATCTTCGGACATTTTTTGGAGTAGCAAATAACAATTTTATTCAAATAATATTGATAATAAAATACTTGAAAAAAGTGAATTTGAAATGAGAATGAGGTTAAAACATTGTAACTAAAGGTTGGCAGCAAGACTCTTTGGTTGGCAAGAAGAATGAAGTGTCTCTATTACCGCAGAATTACGTATGGAAGTGTCCAACATAACTATATAATATACATACAGGGTGTTTTTTGAGAGCTTTAGTTAGATATTTCTGGGAAAGTTTTATATAGTTTGTCCCACGAGAGCTCGAGTGTGACTCATTAGTTATTGGTGTGTGAATTGACCCAAATTATTAGGTTGTCTTTGTCATACTTACAAAAAGTACCTGATGGAAAAGAGAGCGAATATAAAAAATATATCTTCTAAACATTGGCATTGTAAATTACGTAAACGTACGTTGAGTTTGTATCGTAGTGTCAGCCGTTAGCTGTCAAATTGATTGTTATTGTTAACCTATATTATATTTGCTTTATAATGTCGCTTTTATCAATAAATCGTTAAAAAGTCAATCGCAGATTACGCTAATGAACGTACTCAAATATTTTGAGAACGAACGCGATCGCGGTGGATGAAATTCACCGTTAACATGAATAGTTCAGGTAAATAAGAATACACTAAATTTATATTTTGGTACATTTAAGGTTAGAAGATTAAAATGCCCAGAATGCCCTATAGAAGATAGCTAAGACAAACGTTTTCATTTATATCGTTCGGATAGTTTTTAGGTATGCGTCACACTCGAGCTCTCGTGGGACAAACTTTAGATAGCTTTTTGAACTTAAGGGTTACTCTGAAAACTGAATCGATATAAAATATTTTCACGACGGCAGCGCTTCCGGAAATGCCGGAAGTAGCTAGTAAGTTAGTTATTTTAAATGGGAACTCCTATTTTTTATTGCATTTTTGGATTCTACGTGAAATTTCAGTTATTTTAATACCCACAATTTATGGTTTTAAAGTTATGTTCACTTTTTTTAAAAATGGCGAATGCGGGTGGTACTGCGATAATTGATTACTTCAAAACCGTCGTAGTTATGGCAAGCAAGTATTCACTAGCGCATAGAGGAAGAACAAGATTTTCTTTTGGTGTATTTAAAAAAAAGTCATATTGCGTACGACGTCACGTATCCGGTTCCAAATTTAAGAAAATTAAAAGACTAAAAATTCAGTTTTTCTAAATGAAATTACCCTTTCCTTGCTATTGCATTTGATGGGGAATCAAAATAGGCATATTTGGTATTACATGTTCCTATCCTTATCTGTAATAGTTTTTGACTTATTCCCCCCATTTCATTGCAATGGTAGGATTTTTTCGGATCTTTTTTAGTTGTTGGCCATGACCATATGGCAAACGAATTTTTAAAAAATCAAGTGACATTAATCAGTCACCTGTTATTATAGGTTTCAAATCAATTCAAAACCTTGTCTTCTTCAACAGTTGCTCAAAATGGGCGCCTTCATGTTATTATAGGTTTCAAATCAATTCAAAACCTTGTCTTCTTCAACAGTTGCTCAAAATGGGCGCCTTCATGTTCCAAACACAAGTCTTTTTCTTAAATGTTCTCGTGTAGAGTTTCTATTTGCAAAACTCAATTCGTCTTGAGAGGTCGCTTGGTTGCATCGAATAGGGCGCTAATGGCAGTTTTTTTACTTTTTTTAGGATTTTTTAGATGCAACTAAACCCAAAGCAATTAGTGGGGTACGCCGTGAAATATCCAAGTACATTAATAACACTGGGGAACAATTTGTAACTTCTGTAATTTCTGTTGAGTTCGATTTTTCAGCTGTTTTAAGGATAAATAGGCATGCTGATTTCAAAACTTTAGTTAGTTTTCTTCTAGCACGTCAAGTTTTTTCTCTATACCTTAAGGCTCCTAAGGAGAGCTCATTGCTAAAATGGTCATAAAATGGCCGTAATCATCTAACAAAAATTAAAAAAACGATGCATAGGCCAAATTCTATGTAGCATAGTGATCAATTAATGTAAACCTTCTGGTTTCAAATTAAATATTTAAGTTACAATCTTGGTCGAAAGTTGAGTAAATGTAGTACCTCTGCTTCAGAACTTTCGACCAAGATTATAACTTAAATATTTAATTTGAAACCAGAAGGTTTTGAGGAATTGATCACTATGCTACATAGACTTTGACCTATGCATCGTTTTTTTAATTTTTGTTAGATGATTACGTCCAAAATGGCCATTTTACCAATATGAACCACAGAGCTCTCCTTAGGAGCCTTAAGGTAGCCACACACATACAGTTTTTCCTCAAGACAAAACTACGCAGTCTAACCCTTGAGGATTTCCTTTAAATGAGGCTGCCCCCACACGGACTGAGGTTTATCGTCAGAAATCTCTAATTCTACACCCTTGTATTACATACATTTAAGTATGCACTCTGTACGTTAAACCTTATGATACCACCACACACGCCGAGTTTGACCTGTACAGGCAGGCCTACGCAGTTATTCACAATGGTTTTTCGAATAGGATTTTCCGGCGCCCTCAAGGTCTTCACCACACACGTTGAGAAAAATCTCAAGGTTTTGGACTGCGTAGTCCGCGCCTTGAGGAAAAACTGTATGTGTGTGGCTATACCTTTACGTGAATGTGACCACTCTCTGCGGGACCGAGCGTGGATCATAGGAAGTACTATTGCTCTCCTACTGGCTGACACAAACCTTGACCTACTTTTATAAATAAAACTATTTTCTGAACAGTATGTTGGGTAACTTTTCCCTTTATCTTCCTTTATGTGCACATTTTATATGACTTTTGAAACAAAAAGAGGGTATACTGTAGCTTAAAAAGTTGACGTGATAAACAAAAACTGAGATTATTTTCTTAGTCAGTGGCCAAAAGTTAGTCAAAAACAAGTCACAGATCTAAGACAACGAAATGGCTGTTCCCCAGTGTAATATTAGCCTCACCTTCAACAACGGGTCTTACTCTGGGTAATTGTTTTGGTAGTACAAAGCTTTCAAAATTCAAACAATTTCATTCCAGTGTTCGGATGGTAGGTAGGTTCACTAGGATACGGTCTTTCTGGATATACCTCAATGAACGTATGACGAACGCGCGCCGCGATTCTGTCTATTTAATTATTCTTTTGCCATTTTCTTATTCCACCAGTAGGTTCGCCTTTTGTACTTTACTATTACATTATGTCCGCACGCTTCTTCAGTTGCCTTTTGATTTCTCGTTCCTATTCGGTTCGACCCTTATTGTTACTTTATGTTGATGTAATATGAGTTCAGTATTCAGTTCAGTAAATTGGATTGTATTGATTGATGTATTGTCCCTTGATGCGAGAACGTGCGCCCTTTAAATTTTCGATTAATTTGAATAAGTATTAATAACCTTAAGAAATTTTTTTGGAAGAAAAAATTAACCAAGGCAATTTAATTAAAAAGTATGTCTGAAAATGAAGGTTGAAAGCTACGTAATCGTAGTTAGGTAAGGCAATAACAAATTAAAACAATCAGTTTCGCTTATTCGCAGGCAGAGATTCACGTTAAAAAAATAAAACAATACAAACTGTTATAAACGACAATTCAAACTTGTATTGTATACTAAACTCTAAACTTATTAACTTGCCTTTTAATAACACGAAATAAAGTTTTACCTAAAATTAGCAAATCAAGTAGAAAACCAAAAATTGTAATTCTTGGTGACAGCAATGTAGGAGATTGGTTTACAGTACTAACGACTTTTTTACCTCATACCGACTACAGAAGATACTGTTCATGAATTTCTTGGTTCAGCTACGACCCTTTAAACAACTCACTATGACTGTTTATGTTATGGTGATTGTTGTATCAAACAACGCTAAAAAGAATAATATGGGACCTTACAAATTTAATCACAATTGAATACACGCCAGATTATTGTACGAATGTTAGATCGAGCTTGTCGCGTAGCTCTCCAAGTATCTACAGTATTGTTGATGTAAATTTTAATTCACTACAAATAATATATGATGCAATAAAATAGTATGTACATACTTTAGTCCTATTGGTGACTTTTGGCAACTTGTTTGGATAAGTTTTCTGTGTAATTGATTTCTGAACTGTTGGGCAAATATACATATAAATTAAAAATAAAGTTGTAGATAGGTAGTAGCTGTATACATTGCGTTTGTTGATTATCATTTATCAGAGAGAATAACAGCTAAAATTTTTTATTTTTGGTCCGTAAGATTGATGACGAATTTATTTATTTTACGTTTCGTCCATAATTGTGGGCTTATTCATAAATAATTAACGTTGATCCAAAATTATTGATTATTGAGTCAGACTTGGGGTTTACTCTCTAAAATTTAAAGTTAAAATTAATACAGTTATAATAAATATGGTGAAAAATGTATTTTCAAATGTATAAAATCAATGTATCAAATTCGGTTCAATTAAATAAAGAAGTAAAAAAATCTTTCAAGTATCAAAGAGGAAGTACTCAATGATCTGAGGATTCTCTAGAGAACTTTATAACTGCAGTGCATGGGCGCCGCTACTAAAGGACAAGCCTCCCCCCGTGGAATTTCATAAATTACGTAAATCCGTTTTAGAAAATGTTAAAAGCTCACAATATAACTACTTTTGGAATATAATGTTCTATTCCATCGGTGACTCTGCATAGCCTACTGATTTACTTATTTAAAAATAGGTAAACATTTTCGAGTATTCTAATTTCTACTTGAAAAAATGTAAGCCCCCCCCCCCCCCTAACAAATTTTCTTCCGGGGCCCTTACTGCGTTTTTTTATAAGAACATAGGTACTTTCTTCCGGAACAATCCCATCTAACTTCAGGAGGCAAACGTTATTGCTATATTAAAAACAGGCAAAATGGTGACGATGATGAAAATTATAGATCAATTTCTTTATTAAGTGTTATGTATAAAGTACTAGACAAAATTTTGTATAATAGTTATTTACATAAGTCAGGAAAATCTCACATTACTGAAGAGGAGCTACATTGATGCCGAGTATTTTAAAGCTCCAAGCCAAGTAAGAGATTTTACTGACGTGTTTTGTATTAAATTTTTCCGGAAATCGCAAAAAAGATACAATTTACTAATTTTAGAAATTTTTTTTACAAATTCCACAAAAATCAAGTTTGTCAATTTTGTTGGTATAGTTGCAAACTACAGTGACTAAGTCACTGTATTGCAAACTATATTTTGCGTTTTGTAGTCTTCACAGTACTAGTCCGGAAAATTCAATGTTCGTGCGCGTAAATAACCAGGGAAATGTTGTTTCCAAGACGATTTCCGGAAAAAGAATTTATACACGCCTAAAAACCCATTTTCCCATTGAACAAACGGGTTTCGCCAAGGAATTGTGCATTAATTACAAAAATTGAAAGTGGTTCCAAGATTCCAAGATTTAAAATACTGCAGCTTATGACACCGTTTGTATATAGATGGTTTAATTTTCAAATTATATAATACAATTCCTTGTGGTAATATTCTTAAACTTTTGGAAAATATGTTATCAATCAGAGGATTTCGGGTGTTTATTGGAGACAAATGTAGTAAATTCATATTTATTAATAATAGTCTCCCTTAAGGTTCTGTATTCGCGCCCCATACAGTATACACCAATTTGAGAAAGTTTATTTATGCTGACGACATAGATACATATTTTGAAACCACCTTAACATCAAGGAACACCTTACATTGTCAGAATCGTTTTTTTCTCTCTAAAATTATGTAAACAAGTAGGTATACCATTCGATTTAAAATAAATAAGTTTTTCACGTTTCTTTGATGTCTGGAGACGTCATTAATTAAAATCTTATCTGTAGGTGTCTTCGCAAAAGTCAACAAACCGTTAGAAGCTTTCAAGTATCAACTTTCACCTCCCAAAAATTGAGCTTGATATTGTCAACGGTTATTGAGATATTAATTTTTAATTAACCTTACTTTTTAGCACAAATTTTGAAAAAAGAAAAATAATATCTCCGAAACTATTATTTTTAGGTAGGTACACAAAACCTTTAACAAACTATCCTTAAAATTTGATGTAGAATCTAAAAAAAATTGTAAATGGTACCATTCCGTTTAAAAAAACAAAGTTGTTGTCTACTTCCGGTATAACCGATAAATCCACCATTTTGAAAATATTTTTATTCGATAGATTGTTTTCCCTTACTTTCGATCCCAAATTTTCAGAATGGTATCTTGTTTCGCTCTCCATATACTTCTAAAGTATTGTTAAAAAAATCACCTGGTAGGTGTGTATATGCACGAGAACATAAAAATGTCGAAACTAAGAACAAATATCATAGAAGAAATATCTGAGAAAATAGAGAAAGAGGATGTGGAGCCCATAGACATGCAAGGGGAAATGACTCCATTAATTATCACTCCATTGGAGTGAGGTACAAGGGTACGGCAGGTCTCTATGATCTCATCATCATGAACGAACCCGACCGAGTCCTAATGACTAAACAAGACTAAGAGAATTATCGACAAATTTTAATTGCCACCAATGTAAATGAGAGTATAGCTATACGTTCTTTGTCACGATATACCTGCCAAGTAGCTAGGTATCCTTTTTGCATTAAAAGATCGATTACGGATTACCTACGCGATTTTAAACAACCCGACTTATTTTCGACATGCGTTAGTCGCGTATATAATATGGAATTCAATTCCCGGACTAACGCCCTTGCAAAAATTCTATATTAAGAACATTTCAGTAACCTTTCATTTCACATAAATCCAAGTAGGTAGGTGGATTAGGGAAATGCTTGCTGGGATATTTGAATTTATAGACCTGTACATCAGCTTATGTCAAATCAATTTACTTATTCCTTTCCGTTACAAAGCCTCATAAAATAGATAGTGTGAATGACCTCAATATTCTGAAAATTTAAATTGAGTAGTCTAAACTTTTTTTCCAAGTTAATCAAAGATTTAGGAGTATATTTCGATGATAACCCTACATTCTCCCAACACATTCACGCAATTTGTAAATCATCCCTCTCAACATTAGGATTTGTCATACGTAATTCTAGAGATTTTTCAACCTTAACTGTTATTAAAAATTTGTATTTTTCTTTAGTCCGAACTAAGCTTGAGTACTGCTCGCTGATTTGGTATCCCCAATATAACTACCAAAAAAACTCCACTCAGAGAAGATTCCTTAAGTTTTTAGTTTTTAAAATGGACGGCATTTATCCTGAAAGAGGATATTGCCACACCACACTATTATCTAGATTCCATTTCAATTCATTGGAACAACGTCGAATTTTAAACAGTATTGTACAATTGTATAATCTATTACATAACAAGCTGGACTGCCCGCTACTATTATCATCACTTAACTTTCATGTACCTAAATATCACTCACGTAACTTTTTGCCTTTATACTTACCTATACCTAGAACTAATGCAGCTTTTCTATTATTAGTCGTAATTACAATTCTATCTCAGACAAATTAGATATCAATAATTGTACCTTTGAGTCAATACCGAGAATAGTTTTTGCAAATTTGGTTTAATTATTATATACTTATATTTAGTTTTTATTTCTTTTTTTTGTTAGGTACTTATTTTTTAATTATTACTATTAGTGTTTTGCACTACCTCAGTATATTTATTTTTTGTTAACCTTCTTTGTCTTATAATTGGAACTTATTATTCTGTTGGACAATAAACGTTATTATTATTTTCAATTAGATACAGATTTGGTTTTCTCACGCAAGAAATCTGTTCGTAGAATTTAGATGAATTTATCATAATATCGTAATCACTAAAAATTGTCATATTCATGTAAAGACGTTTCCAAATTATTTAGTAGGTATATAAGTTATTTTGAAAGTGTATTTCATTCAATTATCGAGTTTTTGTATTGGGTTTCTTATACAAGGAAACTTGAGAATTATCTTTTAATTAAAAGAATACCGACTTATTAAATGAGGTTAGAAATTTTCGATACTGATGAATACCGTACGAAGTTCATATTATTTTTTAAAAAAAGAACAAAGAACGCCATCTCCTTTACCTTCTCATTTGGTTATAGGTGGAACTACTTATTCCTCATAACGGAAGAAGGTTGAAAGCATGTAACGCAAATTTTAATAAAGAAACCAAATAGCCTGTGCTTTTTAGGGAGGAAACGAAGGAACGATCATTCCCTTAAATGGTTCTATCAACGTGCAGCATTTTTACTACCCTTCGTTCTGTAAATGTTTCAAATTTAATATTATAAGTAAGTAGTTAAATTATGATGAAGGAAATCAATTAAAAAATAGTCATTCGGGAGAAAAACGAATCTTTTATAACATAATGTACTTACTAACGTATAATGACAATTTGTTTAAGTTACAAAGCAATTGGTTGTATCATCATCTTCTACATCTTTATCCACTGTCGAGGAAGTGTATCAGATAAAATGTTTAAAGTAATTTCAAGTTGAGTATTATGAACTAAAATTTATTGAGTTGGACGGCGGAGTAGGTAGGGCTGATCTGCGGGTGAAGATAATAGGAAAAAAGGGAGAAGGATGTTACTCGGTATCAGCAGCAGCCGTTGTCATCCGGAACAAAAATAGTGCCACGTAAAGGCTACGGGAGGTGAAGCAATCATCACTGCTCCAAGAGGAAGTTGTCATCATTACCATCAAAGATGATGAACATGGACAAGTGTCAGCAAAGTGGAACGAGAGTAGCAGCAGCTCCGATTTTTGTTCTTCGGAACTGCTGCTCCTAAAAGTCCCTTAGAAGCAGAACGAATGTTACAGCCGATTTTAGCACACAACATAAACCGAACATTTATAGTTATTTATGTAGCAAAGGTCTTAATTACCAAGGGGAAAGTTTGCTGGACCTCGCGACACGAGATCTAAAGGATTAATGGGCAGCTTTAGGATCTGGTACCTCGACAAAAAACAACAAAGAATATTATGAATTTGCCCTAAATCGTCAACAGCTAAATGTGCAAAGATACGGTAGTGCATGGAGAATTGACCAAATAATCTGGAGTATGTACTATAAAATTTCATTTGAATGAGGGACATATAATTCGCTAGACAAGAACATGAACAATTGTTCTTAAACCATCTTATTAATTCTATTTAATTTTATTATTTACGTGAATTTGCGATTGCTGAAGAAGAAAAGAAGGAGAAAAATATAAATACGTTAGTAGTTTCGTCAATATTGAATTATTTGCCCATCTTCAAACCTTTATAAGCGCATGGAAAGGAACGTCTGGATCATGGTTAGGCAAAAAAAGGGGTGCATTAATTTTTTGGAAGAACAACTAATGTTACCTTTATCTACTCCAACGTAAATCAAACCATTCAGTTAAGTTGGGATTTAACTAATTTTAAGAGTAAAACGTGATTTTTATTAAAGGAAGGACGGTATTCTATTTAACTATCTAGTCGGGTCGCCAATCTATTTTTTTTTATGGAACCTTGCAATGTGGTATGACAAAACTTTTTCTTCAGGAAGTTGATCTTAGACATGTCCCAAGTTAGAATATAGAGGGTGCCCAGCTGGCACCCTTGGGGAAAATTTTTTATTCAAGGTCAAAGGTCAACAGTCAGAATATATGCTTTTGTAATCTTAAATGCATTACAAGTGTAAGACGGATGGTTATCAACAAAAAACAGTTGAATAAAAATTTATGCAGCATAGAAATATGTAACTAATGCTCAAAACACTAAGAGATACAGCAATAAGCGTGTTAGGGACCGTTCATTATAGTAACGTTATAGTTTGACAGTACTGGCTATCGGTATCGATCCAGCTTAATATATATTTTTTTATGCACTAATATTATAATATTATATAACAATATAAAACAATATAACAATGGAAATGGGGTCTGCCAGATATGAACCTTACAATGAAGAAATCTAATGGTTGTATTATAGACATCAACGCCTCAGCTTCAAAGCTTGGCAGTAAATCGTCTGCTCTGCTAGCAGTACATGCCCTTACGGGATGTGATACAACCAGTTATCCTTTTGGAAAAGGAAAGATGTCGGCACTGAAGTTGCTACACAAGCATGAGCTCGCACTGGAATGCTTTGGAAATCCGAATTCGACAAGAAATGAAGTCGTTAAAGCTGGTCATCTATTTTTCTGTCTCCTTTATGGCTCCGCAAACACTGACATAAGTCTCCAAGAATTGCGATGTAAGATGTATACAAGTAGAAAAGATACTCCCAAGATAAAATCCCTGCCACCAACAGATGAAGCAGCTGAACAACACTTTCTTAGAGCACATCTACAAGTATTGTTATGGAAAGCTACTGATCAAATTGGACCACCAACACTGAACATTGAAGAATATGGATGGAAAATTGTGGATGGTATACCAGTCCCTTTAGTTGGTGTCAACGAAATGGCTCCGCGTGAGTTGATGAAGGTTGTAGCATGTGGGTGTGCATCGGATAAAGCTTGTCTGCAGAATAGATGCAACTGCAAATCTGCGGGGTTATCATGTACATCATTTTGCAAATGTTCGGCTGATCTTGATCAATGTCACAATCCAAACACAATACAGATAACTGATGAGGAAAGTGATGTGGAACAAGCAGATTAATGTACGAAACATAATTCTGTAATTATGCATTGAGTATACATGTTTTCGTACATGTTTATAAATGCATTATGTAATGGGTAACAGTAGCCAATAATACCTATTTACATACATTCCAATTTAGTATTTTATCAAAAGTAGTTGCCCAGTATGTTAATTAACACTATGTCATTTAAAATGTAGTTACATATGTCCATGCTGCATATCATAAAATTGTATTCTACTGTTTTTTGTTTATAACTATTCGTTTTGCACTTGTAATAAATTTATTACTATTACTAAAGCATATACCGATAGCCAGTACTGTCAAACTATAACGTTACTATAATGAACGGTCCCTAACACGCTGATTGCTGTATCTCTTAGTGTTTTGAGCTTAGTTACATATTTCTATGCTGCATAAATTTTTATTCAACTGTTTTTTGTTGATAACCATCCGTCTTACACTTGTAATGCATTTAAGATTACAAAAGCATATATTCTGACTGTTGACCTTTGACCTTGAATAAAAAATTTTCCCCAAGGGTGCCAGCTGGGCACCCTCTATATTCTAACTTGGGACGTGTCTAAGAACAACTTCCTGAAGAAAAAGTTTTGTCATACCACATTGCAAGGTTTTGGATCCTGGCAACCCGACTAATCTAGCAATTGTAAATTTAGCGTATTGATGAGACTTTTCATATTAATTGTGACAACCAAGAATTCTACAATTTTGTTGGAAAATGATGGAAAACGCAAGAATTTCTAACTCTTGTTTAGAAGTATTGTTTTTCTTTGTAGTTCATTTTGATATCAGAAAACATTGTAAATTTAGATTAGTTTAATCCCCAAAATTGTATTTAAATAACCATTATTTATGATTAGTTCGACATGTTTTTACTAACACAAAAGTCAACTTTCTGTAAGTCGATTATACTCTCTTTAATTTATCGAAGTGCCCGATACATAATGTCGTACAATTTTACAATAATCCAAAAAGCAACATGTAAAAAAAGAAAATTGAACACTTTGAACCGTTGTATTAAAGCACAATACAAGAAACACCGAAATTACAAAAATTTCAACAGCTAGAGGCAACTATCATCAGCGAGCGTCTCGCTTAACCCTTGTGTTGCCACCCAAAAAAGGTCACATCGTCTGCCAACCAGGGTACCCGGGTACCCCATACGAAAATTCGTGCGTATAAGTGCGCTAATACGTGAAAATAATTGAGTGCATTCTATCAGGATCTATTTATTAACATCTTAGTATTTCTACCTGAAAATTACTATAAATTACTAGCTAACTCGGCGGACTTCGTACCGCCAATAAAAGTTGTCTGAACTGAACCCTTAGAGGGTAACTTTTGAAAAAAGGTCAAATACGTTTCTCATGTAAGTTCAATACAGGTACGTTTGAGCAATTTTTATATTTCCATCTGACCCCGTTACCGAGATCGCTTCAGCCATTTTAAAATTTCAACCCTTATTTTGACCCACTTAGGGGATGAATTTCGAAAATCCGCTTCTTAGTGGGTGCCTACATCATTAGGGGAAGGTTCACTCAAGTTTCTAGGTTCAGTGGTTTGGCCTGGGCGTTGATAGATCAGTGAGTGAGCCAGTCAGTCAGTCAGTAATCACTTTATCCTTTTATAGGTATATGTATGTAGAGACACCTTTGTAGTCCTAAATCAGGTACAAAACACGCGTTGCTCTACCCTAAATTTCTGGTTCCTGCGAAGGCCAGGTACGTGGAATTCGAATGGTGGGGAAAAGAGTCTCTCTCTGAATTGCTTTGGATCAAATGTGTTCGAGGTACTCCACCCAAGAGCGAACGTGTAGATGGCTGATGCTGGCTTTCTTTTTCAACATCCTCGACATTGCAGGTGTAGCTGCTTATGTTATCTACTATGAGAACAACAGCATACTTCGCAAGAAAACAAACAGAAGAAGATTTTTTCTTCGAGAATTGTCAGAAGAATTAGGAATGCCGATGATCGAAGAGCGAGCCCCGAATCAGAAAATAATGCGAAACCATTCTATCAAAATCGCACTGGGAGAAGAGCTGTTGTTGGATCTTGTTACATTTGTAACGAACAGCCTCGTTACAAACGTTGAAAGATACGGAAATCCTGCGTTGAGTGCGATAAACACGTATGCGATCAGCACTCGGTGAAAATTTGTAAATGTTTACATTTCAATGAGTAATTTTTATTTTTTTACATTGATTCTTAAAATTTAGTTATTCAAATTTACTTGTTCAATAATGCAAATTCAAAAAGCAAAAAATTCATTAATTTTTTGTAACGTTCATATCGCAAAATAAAATTATTATTACTATATTATACAGCAAATTTTATCACTAAATAATTAAAAATGAATATAATTTGTTATAATTATCATATAAATACTTATTTATTCCTTTTAGATATAAAATAAAATTATTATCCTAATGTATTACACGAACTGCGCCGAACTTCTGCAGGGGTACCAGGGTACCCGGGAGGCTGCGACGTGTTTTTAATTTCAAATGTCACACTTCTCAAGTAAAAAAAATTTTAGACTATGTATAATGCGAAATTCGATAGATAATCGGTTAAACCATGGGGATCCAAGAGGATTTTAGCCTCTTTTATAGAAAAAATATTATTGAACAAAATACACTCCGGTGGGTATCCGGGTACCCGGGTAACAATACAAGGGTTAAATTGACTAAAATATTTTTATGGTTTTTGGCGATTGCTGTGTTGTGCCTTAATTAGTAAAATAAAGTAAATTGGGTAATTTATCATTCATTTACCATTCGCGCTTTACGTCTCGGTACTCTTTACCTTTTAGTGTTATGCGTAATAAAGTTAATTGGCAAACGAATCTTTCCATGATATCTTTCACACGGTAAATCCAAGATAAAGTTTACACGTAGATATTAATTCGACGTTATTTACATAAACATTTATTGCAAATTTGTTGTTAAATATCATCGCAATTCTTATTCCAACTAATGGTAATAAATAGATTTGTTTGCATAATTGAATAAAATAATTAAAATTCATTGAATGATTTTTTCGTACAATGAGAATATCATTTTTTCATAACACTAAAATATACGTAACTATTTAGAAATACTGCAATATACCTATTAGAGGTTCACCTGACCTATCTAACATTTTTGGCTTAGTTTCAAAATTTTATTTATCTTGGAAATTTTGTCTGAATCACTTATGAAATATATATTTTCGTAATAGTAAATGTATTGCAACAATAAGAATGTGTTATAATATGCAATCTTATTAAACCTATACAATTTTCCAGAAAAGTCCTGATTTCTTTAATTATATTTGCATATCCTTAGATTTATTTGACACGGAGAAGATTGTCAACCCTATTGGGAATGCCGTTTGCCTCGATTAAAATCTTGTAAATATTATTTATAAATACATGTTGGAAATGGTTAAATTATGTATTTGGAGTCTATGAATCAATTGTGTTTTTGCGTGTATTTTATGGTATTTCAATGTAAATCTCGTCATGGAATGATTTTGCTTAGCATTACCTAATCAAAAAGTAATTCATAAGAATATACTCGTAATTGGCCGCGATTAAAAAGTATTATTCGAGTGATACCCAGTATTCCAGAATACGTCAAAAGGCACTATGCTTTTTATCCAACGCAGCTACACCTCTTACAAAATTCTAGCATGTATTGCCACGAGACTTCCTTCATACCAAAAACTGCAGCTTTTCTTTAAAAAAAATTAGTTCCGCCATTTTAGCTTATACCGAAAGCGACGTCATCAAAGGTAATATCAGCATTTTCGTCCTTGGCCGGAATGCAATCCATTGGCGAAAACCGCATTTCGATAACTTTAATAGTTTCTGAGTTTCTGAATTTTTTTTTTCATATTTTGAATCTACGTATTCAGAAACGCAAAGATATGTAAAAATTTGCATAGGTCAATTTTTTTTGGAACACTAATACAATACTTCTCTTTTACTTCGTACTCGGGAAGTAAAAATCTTCCTTATTAGTCACTCACTTGACATGACAATCGAAATATTTTACTTACGTTACTACTTACTGAAAAATTCCCCAAATTTTTGTTTTTAATTTCACAGTGTATACATCTTAATTATTATACTATTAAAATTTAATTGTATTTCGTAGTTAATTAAACGTTTGTGCACTTTTTTGTAAAATATGTTTCAAAAATAAGATAAACAGCAAAGTTTGTTCCGGGTCTTAATTTTACGTCTTTAATATTTATAAGCTTACATAACCTCCAACGTTTCTGCTTTCAATGGAGGTATAATAGCCAGAAAATAAGAACCTCTTGTGCGTGATTCAAAAAAGAATAGGACATTGGGCTAGAAAAATCTGTCATTGGATTGCAAGATGCAGTTGTGCTTTTTTGCTTTAAATCTTTTTTTGGTTTTTATTTGGACATTTTCAAAGTATTTAATTATTGTTTCTTACCAATTTATTCACCATTTTATTATATATTATTATATTTACTCAAAGAATGTTATAAAATGAATACTTAGACGAATATTGGTAATGACTGAAAGATGTCTTTCCTTCGTAAATATTTAACAGTAAAGTTAGAATATTAGAAGAAAATCCAGACGTTATAAATGTAACGATGAAAGAAAGGTTTCCCAGATAGATCGCAAAGATACGATACGGCACGATATATGAAATATAATATAATATCTATAATAAATAAAGAAATCTGTGTTTAAAACATTAATAGATGAACTAACTAACTGATTCGGTACAGGACGTAGGCAAAGAGATTCAACTTGATAATCGAGATCCAACTTTCACTAGAATTATCAAAACAAACAAAATTGATATTTTTGTAATTATGTATATGATATTTATTCACAGAGACGGCAACAAGCGAAGAAAACTCATAGATGGATAAGAAAATCAAAAACTTAATCACATAAAACTCACAGCTTCTTCATTTAGTTGAACTTACCACAGTTACTATCATTAGTATCATTAGATATTAAAAGTATCGAAGAACCTATTTTAGTTTACTTATTGTTTATATAAATATATGGAAAAGAAACTGCAAACATGACCGAAATTTAACCTTCAATTGATTCGTTAACATTTATTGTGGGCTAGTTGTTAGTACGAATTTTACTAATTCATATTTTATAATTTAGGTTGAATTATAGTAATGTAAAGAAAATAACACGAACGAGATTGCGTTGCCTAGTATGAATAAAAAATTGACTTACCTTTTGCCACCCATGTGCCTTTGGTCCTTTTTGAAGATCTGTAAAGAAAAAATACGGTTAATAATAGGTAAGTGTAGGAGATGATACGATTTAAAATTAGATCAGTTTTTAAAAGAAATTTTAACACATTGGAGATTAATGCCTACCTAGGTGGCAACTCGCTGTAGTTCATTCCTGATTTCGGCACATTATTTATAATATTTATGACGACGTTTTAGCAATCCGACAATTTATACGTGCGCACGATGTAATTATCGCGATTTAGAACTTTATAATTAAAACAATTGCACATTTTCCAAAAAGGCACATACCACATACACATTTTTGTAAACTATTGTTACACATTTGAAAATAACCGAAACCGTTCACTCGCAAAGACCAGTGAAAGGCAACTAACATCAAATTCTTTTCAAATAACGAAAGTGGCCTGATTTTCAAAAACTTGTTAGCGATAAGAATAAAACAAGTTATTGTTGTTACTATCAAACCTTGCCTGCCGTCAATTACATATGGACAAGAAAATCTACGGTATAAATAAAAAATTCTTGATATAAGAATGGTATTAAACGTGCTTATCCAAAATTAAATATGAAAAATTTATGTTGTGGATTATGTGGGGAAAATATTATACAGACGACTCGAAAACCACTCCAGGGCACTGGCTCTGGAGTGTGCGGGAGCAATGGACGGGGCTGCAAAATTTCTGTACGCCTAGGACAAAAAGCGATCGTGTTCTAAGCCGAGGTATATACGATCCTGACAGCGGCTGCTCAGCTATTAAAAGAGAACCTTACCAAAAGGAAAATCTTTATAGTTACAGACAACAAAGCAGCGATTGCAGCACTAGACTCATATGTGGTAAATTCAGGACTAGTCCTTGAATGCACAAAAATGCTAAAAGCACTAGGTAAGTGCAACTCAGTCACACTAGTCTGGGCACGCGGGAATCGCAGGTAACCAGGTTGCTGCGAACTTGCGGGAACGGCAAGTGTACAAAACCACTCATAGGACCCGAACCGGCCTGTGGGATTACATATAACACAGCCGAAAAGGAGATTCAGACAATACTCACGAAAGAGCATTGCAGACACTGGTCGAAAATCCCAGGACATTCATTCCAAGATCTTTCTGGAAACCCCAAACGGGGACTTAGCTAAAGTTAATCAGGACAAAGATAAAACTTGCGACAGAGATGGTCACAGGCCACTGTCACCTGAACAAACACCTGCATAACATGGGAATGACAGATAGCCCGATATGCAGGGGTTGTGGTTACTTGCGTTATTTGCCAATGTGAGGCATTCACAAATACCTACTTGAAAATAAAAAGATTACACAAGAGGAAGTAACGAAGATTCGCCCTACTAAAATCCTGGACTTTGTTAAAGATACAGGTATTCTGGAAGGGTAGACAACAGCGGGGAGCACAATAGACCAAAAGGTTGCAGTGCAGGAAGCAATTGGGACCACCCCTAGCAATAATAATAATGTGGGGAAAAACTGAAAAACTCTTCTACCCTGCAACTCCTAGACTAGGTAATGGATTATATCTTTGCGTAACCAGTACCTAAACTCATTAAATTGGACAACAAGAGATAAAAAGTTATTGGTCAGCTACTAGAGTTAGTTTATGACATTCCTTTCCTAACACCTGTTACGTTTTCTTTTAAATAATAATGACAATAACGATAATGAATTAAAGAACAATCTCTAAACCTCCCCTTTAACCTGATCATCTGATCATCATCGCTTTCTACATTAAATTGGTTAAAGGGGAGGTTTAGAGATTGTTCTTTAATTCATCCTTTCCCCCTTTGTGAGATGGAACCGCTTAATTCAATAAAATAACGATAATAGTAACATAAGGCCAAAAGGACACGGCACTGAAATATTCGTCTCTTGTTCAAAATATGTACCGAATTGTCCGAATTTTATAGATAATGGTCAAGTAACTCTTTAAAATTGAACTGAAGGTATTAAATAATTTCACAAAACATTTTTAAATGAGATAGAGTTATAGAAATTACATTGACATTGTTTCGATGGCTAAAAACACATAAAAATTAATTTTCCAAATGTGGCCATCAATTAAGGCATGAATTATATTTTAAATAAATTTAATTCTAAAATTTATTTGATTTTAGAATTAATTATTATAGAAGCAGCTTTTGTTGCCTTAATTGCAGGTCCGGAATAAGCTTTTCATAACTTTCGACATCTTCTACGTGTAAATTAGAACTGATACCGTTGATTAACCCGTTTTTCACTCTTTTGAGATGAGTAAGAATGTCATTCATTTTAATGAGAGTGTCAATTTCCGTTGTGCTTTCGGTGTTTGTTTTAATTAAAATTAGTAATGGTTCAGAGTGCAGAGTATAGAATTTGAATTATAGTTAGTAGTGAATATAATATGAGAATAATCTTCGATAATTGCCGTGCTCAATATGCCCGAATTACTGTTTTAATTTTTTATGATAATTTTCGAGTCCGAGTATGATAGATAACCTGGAAAGCAGAAGGAAAGAGAATAAAATAGAGGAAAATTGGTCTCTAAATGCCAGTTGTCTTAAAAGCGACGATCTTGACGCTCATTCGATCTTCTTGAAGCCTCGGTTCCTCTTTTACGACGTTCCTGCCCATCTTCAATCTATGTACGGCGCACTTGCATTAGAGTAGACCGATTTCGATTTACGAGGTTAGCAATTTCCCCAAATGAAAAACCCCGTTTCGCACAAACCAATAATTCGACCTCTCTCGAATTCCGGTAAAATTCCTCGTTGACTATAGGCATCATCAAACAAACAAACTAATTAATAATGAAAAAGAATAACAAATCGTACGAAAAACACAAACGGAAAGAATTAGCAGAAAGTTGTAAGTACTGTGAAATGTGACGTTATCCACTCAAATGTTAATCAATTATTACTTAGTCAATAAATCTACCAAGTTTCAATAAAGAATTCCAACCCCTTTTTGGTGTTGCAATTTCTATCACTCAGTACCTATCTTATCTTATCGGGGAATTTTTCCAGAAGCATATCAAAAACGCGCACTTGACAGTTTACATAATATTGCCAATGTTGATGCTTTGCCAATTTGATCACAGAAGAAATACAAATACCTACGGATGCAGAAGCGACACTTACGGCGCGGCGGTTTCTTTGATGTTTGATGCGCTAGACTGCCATCTTAATAGTTAAAAGCAAGTATTTGAACGGTGCTGTTTATTAGAAATATCCAACATACATGAAACCAAGTCACCATGCAACTCCTGTAGAAGGCTCCAGTACAATCTAAGGAGACACTCAGTACTGAATTATAAAATAAAATATAAGTAGGTACCTACTAGTTTTTTATAAATGTATTATATTTAGTAATTTTTGCGCCACATTCGGCGGTTTCTGTAATGTTTGCAACCTCCTTTTACTTCATTTTAGTTTGACGGCCATCTGAAAAGAAAGTTTTTTTGGCATTGCAAATTGGTATCTACCGAGACAGGTAGGTAAGTGTCGCTTCTGTATCCGTAGGTATTTCTTTTGTGATAAGGCTCTTCTGTACTGGTATGGATACGTAATGGTAATTTTATAACACTTTTTCATCCGTAATTATCAAAATGAAGAGTTGAGTTAAACGGAATAACATACTAAGTACAATTGGGGATCAATTTTGTTAGGTATGTCCGCTTGGTTTAATTGAAAAACCATAATTAACAAAAATCTGTATAACGTTTTTTCTCTGTGATGTGAGCTTTGCAGTGGAAAGATCCGGATTGCGCTCTTTGTATGGATTATCTGTTTTGGAAGTGCGCTAACGTCTCGAAATTTTTTACAACTCGTTAATTATGTCTATAATAGCTATTTATATAACAAGTTGCAAAATGAACGTGTTTTTTGCACTAGATGTGAAATTGTGTGCAAAAAAGACAGAGTTTTGCAACATGTTTATATACATACAAGTTTTTTTGCAATTCAGTAAAATTCATTGTTATTTTGAATTTATTTGACTTGGTAATTATTTGACGTCGGATATTTTCAAAGCAATCCTTGTTTGTTGCTATGGAAATACACCATCACAACCATGAAATCTCATTTGGTCAATGGGGTGACAAAATTATGACATTTCATAACTGAATTGCAAAAATATAATTAAATAAATTAGAAAAAGGCAACACATTTAACAAACTTCTTAAAAGTATATGGATTAATGGATGTTCACAAAGCGTTCCGACGTTCTTGTAATCTTTACTAAACCCAGTAGGTAATATTAGCAGCATGACGTCCTTTTGTGACATACTTGTTACCTGCTAAAGTTCCTTCATTATTGCCTTTATTTACTAAACAAGATATTGAATAATTTTCCTTTTGTTACAAGTAATAGAAGCTAAAGTTGAACAACAAACGTTGGTGCATTTTAAAGTATTTCTTTCATATGCCTACAATTAAAAATGCCAATTTTTTAAATAATTGCCTTTCAAGAAAATTTGAAATAAAATAAAGAGATTTTTAAACAAATGTATATTTATAATTACTTTTGTTGCGAGTATTGTGGTCTTAGATAATTTGATGAACAATAGACCTTGCCAGGTAATTAAATGTCTTTATTATTCGATATTTCGTCAAATTTTATAAATTATATAAAAGTAATTTTAATTACTTTATAAAATTTGTAATCAGTCACTTATCACTTTCAGTTCCTGATGAAGTCAATATTTGATTGACGAAATATCGAATAATAAAGACAAATTACCTGGTAAGGTCTATTATTCCCAACAATCCTTTTATAATTAAAAAACGAAACTTTAATTTTCTGCTTCTCAGCCATCTTTTATGCGAACGTCTTTGTTCTTCGAATGCTAAACGTGGACTAAACAATATTGCGCAATATTAACCCTATACGGTTCAATGAAAACATATTGTGCAATAAAAATTAAACTCGTTCAATCTTTTTCTCAATCATTGTGCAAATCTCAATACATACTAGACGTAGACGGTCAATAATATTGCACAATTCCTAATATTGTGCAATATTATTGACCGTCTAGGCGCCGCCTAACAGGCAACAAAGACAAATATGCATTCCATTGGCTAAAATAGAGAGCGTACGACCCATCCTCTCACAATACGTGGATTTGACTTAATCCCAATAAAAGGTGCACTACCTCATCCTAGAATGCGTACTTATTTACCGCTAATGCTTTATGCTGATTTATTTAATTATGTAAGTCATTGTTGACAAGGAAGTGTGGCTGTACGGCTGTACCGGAATTACAAGCAAATAAGTACCTTTGCTACGTATAGTTCAATAACGCGATGTTGAAAAGGTTGAAGAGTGGTAAGAGGAAGATTAATAAAAGTAATATAATTAATGGTCACCATATCATAATTAAAATATAATGAAAGAACTGGTACCATGTTTTAGAAAAGACAGTATGTTTAGTTTATGATGGAAATATTGGAAACTGTAAAATATACATTGTTTTTTTTTGTAACGTTTGCAATCTTTTCTAAAACTTTTGTTAGGTACCTACTATAAGTAGATCTATTAGATTTTCATGCATGTATGTATAAATTTCGAACGGATACAAAAAAGATTAGAATATGTATAAATGACGACCAATAAACACTTCAGTTTGGTTTGAGATACAAGTAGGTACTAATTTTTATATAACTGTAGCATCAAAGAAACTGTAACCAAGATGTGTGTAATAACTTATTTCACTGAATAATCGAACTCCCCATTTTGAGATTAGAGGACTATGGATTCCACTCACCAAGACCCGTATGTTTAATATTTTTTAGGGATTCGAATAAATGACGTACATATATCAAAAATACGGCGGGCACTAATCTTTAAATTAGAGTCAAACGTAGTCTCAGAATATTTTTCCAGATTGGGAAAATTTTCCCGCTCCGTATTTACACCATTATTGTCTTGATCAAATATGGTTTTTCTGGGAAAAAAAGGAACGGTGCCTGTACATTACTAACGTTGCAAGGGTGAACATACAAGATGACGCATCGCACTGGCGTCGATAGTTTTATAAGAAATAAAGAAACATTTTTTTCTAGTTACATAAATGTAGGACCAGGACCACTAGGGGAATATTTAGATTAAAGCTCATCAAAAAATTCCAATTATCTCAGGAAGGGGAGGCTTTATATAATAATTTACTTAATGAATAAAAATGTAAAAATCTTTGCAAAAAATGACAAAACTGTTGCTTAGGGATACTAGAGTTCACTGGGGACCTACTATACTTGCAGAATACAAACTGGATATATTCTACCAAAATAGATTGACAACCACTTACCTACTTCAGAAAAATCAAGTTTTAGAAGAAAAGTGTTTTGCTGCTTTACATAACAAAGAAGGGATTAAGTTGACAGGTACCTAACAATTTACACCAGTCATAAATGAATGACTAGGTTCGGCGTTCGCCTTGCTCAGATTTCCGTAGAATATGAAAACGTCGAAACTAATACAGGTTTAACACTCTTTTCAAAAGCCAGTAAATTGTAAGTAATTGTAGTATTGATTGAGGGAGTGTGAAATTTTGGTTGTAATTTTTAAGTGGTAGGTATATGTAAATTGAATATTCATTCCTTTAAATGTTACCCAACCTCTGAGCACTCGTGTATAAAGAGCAGAAATTTGAGAATGGTTGAAATCGAAGACATAAAAGGAAAAATTGGAAAAGTTTCTTGCCTTATTAAATAAAGCTGTAGAAGCTATCAAGCTGCAGTGAAAATTGCATGGGGTGCGAAACCCTATATATTTTGGTCACGAATTTCAGTAGGTATTCCGTTTCACCTTTGAATGCGCATGAATTACCATTTGTATTCTAATTCTAAGAGCTGATAAACTATCTAGGTTGTTTTACATATTTTATGATCGGCATGACTTGCTAGTACCTACACGCGAATAAAACACATAGATTAGCAACTGTAATTATGTATTATTAGATAAAACAAGGTCGACAAAGCTATTTTTCCAGCAACCTTATGTTCAGAGCTTTAAATCCATATAAAATTGGTTTCGGATTGAATTTCATAGAAAAGTCGTTATCGATAACATCAGGAAGTAGGGAAAAATGAATTTTTTGCTATTTTTCTTCTAGTAATATACCACGTGCGTGCGCAAACGATCTATTCTTATTCGCTTTGGTGTGCCGACGAAGGACGATGAAGGTTCGTTTATCGTATATTTTACTCCTTTTTTCACGGTGTGAAGAAATTTTGATTTCAGTAAGCCGCTACTGTTCGTGTGGTGTTCATCCTTATACAACCACGCTTGATCGAATATTTCATTTCATTTTAAAAAAAAACTGGGTTTTTTCTAATTTTCGTCACTTAAACTATTATTATCAGCAAAAACATCGTGCTTCTGGATCACCAATTGGCACATTCGTCCCCATTACAATCAAGTGTGATTAAACTTTAAACAGGTAAATTACACAATTTTTATTATACTTAATACCTTAAATTCGTGCTTTATCATTTAATTCATTTCTCTCATTTAATTGCCCTGCTTAATTAATTAGTTTAAGTACCGGTAGCATTAGAGAAAAGGCACCAAGTTTAAAAAACGCAAATAGTAGCACCTCTACTTATATTCTCCAGTGTCGTTGGTTCCAGCTTTAAAAATTAGTTGACTTTCTGCATTCCTTATTGTATTTCTTTTACTTATCTACCTTTTACCCTTGATCGGTCGGCACATTATTTACAAATTTTGCACTGTAATTCCACA
Source organism: Pyrocoelia pectoralis (assembly GCA_036250285.1). Taxonomy (NCBI): domain Eukaryota; kingdom Metazoa; phylum Arthropoda; class Insecta; order Coleoptera; family Lampyridae; genus Pyrocoelia; species Pyrocoelia pectoralis. The sequence continues at coordinate 4,736,665 of CM070075.1, read as the reverse complement.
GTTGTAAATTCAAACGTGTATTGCACAATTCTACACAACTATTACATTACCATCAACTATCAAGGCTACACTTTTATTTTTCATAGAAACTCTAGTAATAGTTCGTGGATTTTGCCACATTTTGTTTTGTCTAGAAATAATAGAAATAACAAAAATAAAAATCAATTCCAATCATGTACAATGAGACAGTATTATAATAGAAGCCATTACAGTATAATATAATGAAGACCCATCTGTAATAAATGAATTTGTTTTATGAATTTCACACGACCTTTGTTCGCATAAAGTATGGTTTGTTTTGTAATTATAAGTATTTACTGTATATCCTTGGGGTACCTGCCACTTTTATTTACTAATTTGTCTGAAATTTGGTCGAGTCAAATTTATAAAAGTATTATTATGTATTATTATTAAAATTGTAATTCACTGAATAAGTGATACACCCCACTAACCACTAACCAGCTTCGCCCTCAACAGTAAAAAAACTGAACGATTCGTGCAACATTTCATTAGAGTTACTTACCGATGATCACAAAATGTGATAAAAATATTTAAGTCACTAGAATAGCACTACAAACTTGGATTTATGACGTCATCTTTTAATACTGATAACTGAGGATGTTCCATTTCGAAACTAGTCCGGCAACTAAAGCGAATGATTTGTTAGATATCTGTGGGTTCTATCGACAAAGTATTATTATCCTTAAACAAATGTTTGATTTCAAGTTAATGGAAATTAAAATTCAGTTAAAAATTGATAATTAATTACTGAAGCCCTAGATTTTAGCCATAGATTTTAAGCTGGGTTACACTTACAGAAAGGATCTGGTACTTTAAATTAATTCTTACTTAACATTAATTCAATACTGCACAACAAACAAAACAATTAAGTAACACCTATGTACATAGTCTAACGTTCCTCTGAAAAAATTTCGATATTCACAAAACAAAATCTGTTTTTCTTTAGTGTAATTGAGCAGATTTTGCACATTTTTGTGAAACTAGAAATTTTCTATAAGACACGTACATATGCTTGGTGTTACTTAATAAAAAAAAATTAATTTGTAGTACCAGGTGCTTTTTGTAAGTACTCTGTACAACCCACGTTACAATACATGGATCCATGGATGGCATCTATACCTAACTTCACATCAGTTATGGAACAGTGATAAGATAACTGTATCTTTGTATATCTAATGGAACATCAATTTTTCAAATTTGTTTGAAGTTCAAAGTAATTTTCTTTCTAAAATATTAAAATTTAAAAAAAAGTTGCAGAATATAATCGATCTTTTGTAAATGTAACAAAAAATTTGCACGTGGCTTATGTAAAAATTTTCTATGATTATTGGAATGAGCCTTAAGAGCTTTTAAATTGTAATGAAAATGGAACCTCTAACTGTTGAATGATTGTCATTTTTTAAAGCTGTTTCAATTCATACAAAATGAAGTGTACGTCTAGATCTAGTAATTTATGGGGATTTTTTATCATTAGATAACCAAAAATAGTTGGTTTACTTCAAAGATAAATCACGTGAAGAGTTGGAAAATCTAACACTCTGCCCACTATCATAGGCTAAGCCTATGCCACTATCTTGAGATTGTGTCAATATTGGCCGATTAAGGGAATCCCATTCCCTTCGTGTTTCAAAAATCTCCAAAAATTCAGTTATTTTCGGCACAAAGTAATTGCAATAAAATGAATTTAGTGGGGGATGCCACTAATAAGTCCGTTAGTATTAAAAAAGTGGTCGACTTGACTACCATTCAATGTATTATGCCATCATTGTGACGTTCGCGTGAACGTCGATCAAAATGTAATAAAGTAGATAATAGTAACAATTTATCACATACAGCAAAGGTCGTTAGTGATAATCAGTAAGTTTTATACAATGTCATGTAATGTAGATGCAAAAACGGATGTCGCACGTTAAAACGTTTACTTTTTGTTTGTCATTTTAGTAAATAATAATCACACATCATTATAAAACGCTTTAAGTAATTATTATTTTTTTTAGGAGCTTTATTGTCCATGACTTTGAAAAAGTGCGAAGTCATTGATTATATAAATGTTGACTCACTTTTAATAATATGAAGTTCAGTAACACGTTACGTATAATCACTTCAGGTGTACTTTTTTTTACTTAATGTTATTAAGTCATTAGTCATTCAAAACTGTGTGAAAATGCTGTTTTTTGTATTCTGTCTCCAAAGTAACCATTTTGCGGAGTGAAAACAATCCGCAAAATACATCTTTAAAGGACAAGTACGCTAAAGTCGCTATGACAACCTTAATGCTGGATCTTCATTCGTTTTGACGTATTTATTTTGACTTTTTACGAATTTACTTGTTGTTGCTATAACAACTATGTCAAAGATAAATATGACGTTTACAACTGTTCTGTACGTACCAAATTAAATTTTTATGAAATTAATTTGATAATTTAGAGAATTCATGCAAAAAAATGTTGTATGCATCACGTACGCAAAACGTTTTAGTGGATTCGTCTAAGTTTTCGGACTCGGCTTCGCCTCGTCCGACAAACTCGACTCATCCACTAAAACATCATTTTGCGTACTTGATACATAAATAACTATTATAAACAATTTTCTCATGAAAAAATAAGACGTAACGTGATCCTGTAACTTCTGTACTGTACAATAGACCTCTCTCATACTACCTACTCTGCCAGTATTTCTATCCATTCTGTAATTTTTAAACCTTTCGTCATTTGCTAAAAACAGTACTTCATCCCTAATGTTCTGAATTTCAATGAAAACATTGTTTTAGAAAGACATATTCGAGAGAGAAATTGGAAAGTTCTTCCAAATTACTGCACGCATACCATTTTGAAAAGTTAAAAGAAAAATTATCTTTTTGTTACATTTTCTCTACTTGCCAGACGTATTTCGTTAAAAAAATGTACACTTCGAACATTTACTCACATGCAAGCACAATAAACTGCACATTTTTCTCCTTATTAAGAACAAAATTCGTTATTATTATGTATTTGCAATTCAATGTTTCAGATATGCATAGTATAGGACATGGTTCTAAATAGATAAAATACTTGTAATTTGTACTTTTCTCGAATATGCGTTATTCAATTGTTTTTTTGATAATTCCATATTGATCAGCGCTAAAACACTATTACTTTCCTAATTTAACTTACTTTGTAAAACCAGTAATAACAAAGATAGCAATAGTGCTCACTTAATTTGAAACAGTCTGTATATACAGAAAGAGGAAAAACTGCCCTATGTTGAACACTTTGATTTTTGTTATGCTTATCTTTGTCATTATGGAGAAAATTCGGGAAATTATCGCCCCCCTTTAAAGAAAAAAAAGTTATTTCCAACAGACGAATCTACTAAAGCTGAGCCATGCGCTTACAATGATTTTTGAAACAAAAATGTCATTCGTGTATATCATAATCACGAATGTTTAAATAACAAATTTGTTTCTATTTACTTCTCTAGCACATTTGTGGATTTTATAGTTTCCAGATTATCAAAATAAATATGTAGATGGTACGTCATTTAGCTTTTTATTAAAATTATTCGTTACGTTTTGTTCTCCAATAAGAAATTTCTTCGGCAACATTTTACGTCCTTACAACGGTTGATTTCGTATAGAAGAAGGTGAAACATAATAAAGGGAAAGATTTTCTTTCTCTTTGGAATCTGGAACATTCCAAAACCCGCAAGATCATAGATAAGGCACAATATTTTAAGCCTCGTTTTAAGCATTGGAAATAATATGGAACAAATGCAAAACGCATTATACTCTTGCACTTTTGTGTTTTTCTTCGTGGTGTATCTCGTTCTCATTTTGCATAATTATTTTTTATCTTTTTTCAATACCAAATGGTTTCTTTTGTCTAGGTGTCGGTAGTGTTTTATGCCCAGTGCAATATTCAGTTCTGCACAACTATACATTTAGATGGGATTAAGAGCAGGACATCTGCAGCTCATACTTTCGCCAGGTTTATTTGTATTTTCTGGTCGATTTGGTCATTACTCCCCCCCCCCCCCACTATTTGGCGTAGTGACCTTATTTCCAGTGGTAGTGTCCTTTAGTCTATCTTTATTCTTTGTGTCTATCTGTTGTGCATTTGTAGCCTTACTTGAACCTATCTGAGGCTTCGTAGTGTATGGGTAACTACATATTGTTAGAGAGCACATGAAAGTTTGGTTACCGTGTTAGAATTTTCAGAATCACATGTTGTTCTCATATGGAGTTACCGTCAAATCCAAACAATGCCAAGACTACTTTAATGTGACACATATGAAAGCTTTATCATTTTCAGGTTTGCCTGAATACATAAACAAAAGTGTTATCGACCTCTAGGCTAATTATAAACCTGTGTGATACTTTACAGAATAAAACAATTTACGTGCACGAGCTTTTAAAGCTATAGAGGGTGTTCTTTGACTGAAGTTTTTCAAATTTTGTTAGGTATCATCAAACGACTTTATCTCATTTGTATTTTCTGTCACGTTGCTATTTCCATAAGAATTAAGGTTTTTTTGCAAATGCTCATTTCTTCAAGACGGAACCACAGATCATCGTACTACAAAAAGAGAAAATATTTATAAGCACAACCAGTTAGTTCGGCACGTTCACCTAAATCCATGACAAAATAGCACTTATCAGATAATTGCAAATTTTATTAATTTTCTCAGTTAAGTACCTTTGACGGTGTTACCTAACCCACTTTTTTGAAGAACTTTCTTTTCGCAAGTCACTTATCTCTAATGTTGTTGCAACGTGAACGTGATTACGTGATACAATATTTATCTATACGAAAATTGCTATCGTCATATTTACACTATCATCAAAGAATACGCTAACACTCTCATATGAGAGTCGGCGGTATTTCATTGATAAATAATAAATGGGACAGACGCGGTTAAAAACAGCTCTCTTATTTTTTTTTTTCAATTTTGGCACAATACACAGGTCTATGACAATAAAATTAGATTCGAAGGTTGCAATCCATTCCAAATTCAGCCAAGGTACGTAACACTTAAGTTTTTACTATTTCACTTAGCACAACGCGATCTTATTTAGTAAAATGTGCAATTAATATGACCATTACAAGGACTCACGCAATTAGATCAATTAAAGAAGTTGTATATTGTCTAGATATATTATAATTAATTAATTGCCTTAAATAAGCGACAGTTCATTTACATTTCCTGTTTTTCGTGACCATGTGGATATCAGGAAAAAACCCACAATCGAAAAAAAGGTGGTCTTATTTTTTCCTACTCGGATTCATGTAAATTAGTTCCAAAGATTTTTCTGACTGTAATTTCCGATTATATTTACTTACAAGGTTCATTGTCTTTTTTAGTGTTGCGAAAATACGTCAAGGTTAGTCTATAATCACGAAATCGATAACTTTGTTTTGGCTGATCGTGTGAAGTGAACGTACTCAGAAGTATATTTGGAATGCATATAATGATAACTTTGGAGATGAAGTAATCTATTATATAATTATTTACAATAAGTGACAATTACATATGCCAATTTAGAATCTTGCCCAAATTCTAATGTAACCTTGCCAATAGCAACCTTATAAAAAATTAATAATAATTTAAAACCACTGAAGAAATTGTTAGTAACCATTTGACGAAACTGTGTAATTTTTCTGTTCTGTAACCATTTCATAGAATTTAGATAAAAATTACATACAATGACAATAAGGTAGAATAGTTCCTCCGCGACAATCTCAACCAAAAGTTTCGTCCACGGACGTATAAAAAACAAATGGACTGCTAATTGGTACGTACCGGCAACATTTATTTGTCCCCACCATGGGAGCCGCCATACTGTGCTCTTAGTTAGTTATTTTCTTCTAGAGATCGATTTTAGTTGGCAATTTCAAACGTCAAATCGAAAGTGGTCCAAACTTCAAAGTCTTTGACTTAACCTCAATGTTTTATATCTTACCTTTCGTTGCTTTCATATTTGACATTTTTATATACATAGTATGAATAGAGCGTGATGTTTCGTTGGAAACGATTGTTGCTATGTGTCGTGTGTAAATAAACAAGTTTTGTTGGTTAAATGGTTACACATAATTATGCCATTTTGGAGTACATCGAAAACCACGTTCCAGAAGAAATTTTACAAATACTTTCAACAGCAGAATCGTCGTTGATACCAAGCAAGTGATGATGAAAATATAGTTACAGAATTGAAATTCAGAAATAATGAAATGACAAATTATAAATTGCAACTTTCAAATATAACCGCTAAATTTTCAGGGTTCATTATACTCGCTTTGATTATATATATAATCAAAGATTACTCCACAGACCACTAATATTTTTAATGGTCTGTGCACAAATCACTTTTTTGTTAGTAGTTTGTGGGTCTGTTGAGCCACAGAATAAGGTCCCCTTACTTATTCTGTGATTGAGCACAGTATGGCGGCGCCCAGGCAGGGGACAATTATTTCAACATAATTAGCAGTCCATTTGTTTTTTATACGTCCGTGGTTTCGTCCCATGTAACCATAGTAACTTCTATTATTAACCATTTTTGTCACGCCAGTGGAAGTACACTTTTTGTTAGGACTGTCCGCGTTGTCATGGAACAGATTGCGTATACAATCATTCGCTTGCCTAAACATATCTAATAATACCAAAAACGTCATGTTTCTCAAGGCTATATCTTCAAAGTATACGTTAAACAATTCTCAAATTTTTTCACAATATTCGTATAATCCCTCTCTAGCATTCTCTAGTTTTTCATTAAATTCTGACATTTAGTTTTGACAGTACAATTGATAATGTGCCATCGCCCACATAACACGAGATCTGCAAGGGATATCCTGGGGACTTATGTGGACATATAGAAGTCTTTGGGGCGCCTTTGAAAGATATGTGCTACGTGGGCGGTGTTTTTTTGTATATAGGTTATATGTCAATTATGCCAATTTTAAGTGTAAATATCTCGACTTAGGGACGGTAAACCTCATTTAAACTCCATAGATGTTTGGATAACGTATTTAATAACGTCAGTTTGAACAAATTCTGTCATAAATCATTCCGCGGAGGTACTACCTTAAAACATGGTCTACTATCTATATAACATTTTTTGGCTATACTTCCGTTGGAAAAGTGAGCATAAGCGGATCGTAATTAAATGTATTTTAAAAAAAGTTAACATATCCTGTATAAATGTCAAATAAAACTCTATTTTGGTTACATGAATTGTGTAATCTTGTTGGAAATCATAAATGAAAAGAAAACTTGGTTTTCTCTCTTTTTCAGGGAAATCGGTCATTGTGAAACACCCGTTTCGTTACAAATGTTATTAAAAATTATGAATGATGTGGTTTGCAAAAATATGCAACAATCGTATCAAGCTTTACCAACTCGATACTAACTTATAAAGGATAAAGCTTAAAATCCATTAAACATCTATTAACACCATATTAGGAAAAAAGGCGTTAGATGTTAACTCTGCCTCTTCACCTAAAAATAGATTAGGTGGCTCAGTTGCATCGTATCTATAATATCACTCAACCCCTTAGTGACTTAATAAATTTAGGACACGCTAAAGATTCTTAGTGTCAGACGCATTGTATTTGGTAAATTCGCTAAATATATTAACCAAAATTTTATGTTTGTTGTATTACATTTGTATGTACCTATATCTGTGGCATGTTATTACTTATGAATGTTTGTGCCTTGTCAGTCGAATTATATTCACTTTCACATGCGCGGAGCTGTACAAGGCGTACAACCGTTGATTCTTTAGTCAATGGTACAACGTACTAAGATGAAGCAAATTAACAAATAGATAAATAAATAAAATCAATAAACTGCTCTTTGCAACTGTATTTTTAAACATATACAGGGTGTTTCTAAATAAGTGCGACAAACAAAGGGGTGATTCTGCATGAAAAAATAATGACAGTTTGCTATATAAACGTATGTCTTCAAATGTTTAGTTTCCGAGATACGGGGTGTTAAGGTTTTTTTAAAAAGAAAAAAATGTTACGCCACTGAGATATTTCAAGTTGAAAATTATTTTTGAATTCCTCGTTCAATTTGTTACAAAAAATCTCTCTTGCCTTTTTTTGTATGAGGCGCCATTTTTATGCAAAAAAATAAAACCTCTTAACGCGTATTTTAATTTCTTTGATAGGTACATTATCAAAAACTATAAACTATAAAGATGTTTTATTTTTTTTGCATAAAAATGGCGCCCCATACAAAAAAAGGGAAGAGAGATGTTTTGTCACAAATTGAACGAGGAATTCAAAAATAATTTTCAATTTGAAATATCTCAGTGGCGTACCATTTTTTTCTTTAAAAAAATTGAGATCATTACCCGTATGCGCGCCACTGATGAACATAAAATTCTTAATTGCATGTCAAAATATGCGCAATAACTGCCTCTCAAAACCCACCAAATTTTATTTGCATATCTCGACTGGTTTTAGAGCAATAAATAAATCGTCAGTTTTTTAAAAAAACTTTAACGCCCCGTATCTCGGAAACTAAACATTTGAAGACATACGTTTATATAGCAAACTGTCATTATTTTTTCATGCAGAATCACCCCTTAAGGTTTGTCGCACTTATTTAGAAACACCCTGCATTTGATAATTTTACATTAGAATTATTATATTATGCAACGGTTGAATCTTAAAAAACAACTTGCACTTTTAGTATAAACAAAGACGTAACCTCGCAATTATTGAGAAAATTAATTGAACTGAAACGATAATTAAGATTAAAAGTAACCAAAATAGAACCTTGATTCAAAAAATTAATAGATATAGTTTCATTGAAAGTTACAGCGTTAGGTATAACTTGATCAGTACCGTTATTAACTTGGTACTTGTAATAAAGGTGAAATAATAAAAACAGATAACCTTCACTTCATGATATCCGTGTGTAAAGCTTAAAAAGATGGTTGCATGAACAATCGATGGAATAAGGCACAAAACCTCCCGCTTGACTTAATAGATATATTAATTAACAATTAACAATATTTCAATAACAAATGGAATCAGTTTTATATTAATTAACGTTTAACAATGACTTTTAGGCGATGGTGGTCGAGTTATTCAATTGCATTGCGACATGTTTCGACGTAAAGTCATCTTCAGACTTTGAGTGATGATAAGGATAACTGATGAAGAATAAATTTTTAATTACATTTTTAAAAAGAAGAAAGCATGCCAAGGGGGACAAATTTGATTATCACAGATAGTAATGTTACATTTTAACACATTTCTTAATCTTACATTATGATCGTAAAAACGTATTGGTACAATTACAATAATGTAAATATGTCGCTATATTTACTTGAATGCAATTGAATCACTCACTAAACATCGCTTCAAAAGTTATTGTTAAACATTAATTAATAATTAAGTAAAGGGGGAAGTTTTGTGCCTTATTCCGTCGATTAAACGACCATGAAATGAGAGCAGAATGCTTATTTATTAGTTATTAGTTATTATACAAACGAAAACCATACATACTCAGTGTTTGTGAAGCCTTCTGTGAATTGCTATGAAAAAATGATGGAGTGGTTTAGAAGAAAACCTACCTCAATATTCTTGCAGAAGGTTCACTGCCAGAGAAATCGAGAGCCAAATATGAATAAAAACTATTCAAAAACTGAAAGATGGAAAGGAAGCAGGGAGATGTTAACTTTGCCCTATTTTCAATAATGTAAAGTACTAACATCATGTACGGTGTGCTACTCCACATGTTGTTACGTATAGCGATGGTAATTCACAAAAATGTTTACTGTGATACCTCTACTAATATTAATAAAATCTAGTGGCGTTTAATTAAATTTAACTGTAGTTCCGTCATTACGAATGGTTATAACTTGAAGGGAGGAAAAATTTGCCTTTCTTATAGGGATACAATGAAGGCACTTTCGTATTTAGTAAAGAGAAAGTTGAAATAAGCTTATTTCGTGCAGAGGTCGTTGAAATAACCGCAATTTACCCATTTTCGAAATAATGAACGCACACCCTTTTCAGCACAAATGAGAATGGGAATATGCTAAAGTAGCTCGTTTTCGAGATAAGGTACTTTCGTAGAACGAAATGTTTTCCTTTGAAAAGCTCAGTTGCATAAAACTATGTAGTCTTCAATTTCCTCAGATACGCCGACGACATAATAAAAATGAAATTCTAGTGACAGAACATACAATGCAGTAATGAAAGATTCGTAATTTGATCTTAGTGCTATTTCGAAACGGAGAAACATAGAGTTAAAATCTAATGTGACCTATCCAACTATTTTTTGGCTTTCTTTCAAGTAATAAAGTCTCGGCGATTCCGTATGAATCATTTTTAGAGCGAGTACATAGACCGTTATAATCTAATTATAGATTTTGAAAACTTTTATTAAAAAAAAAGAGGTAAATGTATGTAACCGTTGAGTGAATATTCAATGATGTAACTTATTAACACTCTGATTATGTAATCTTATTAAATTCGAGAAAAATTAACCACGCTGCATTTATGTTTATTTTTATCTATGTCTGGGTCTATTTATAATCTATAATCTATATGAGGTTGTTGTTTTCATGCAAGTCGCCGTTATCCGTACTGTTAGAAGAATTTTGAAAAGTTTATTTTTCTTCCCATTTTGTTTGGTGATATCACGAGTTTCGACGAATGTGCTTTACTCACTTTTAATAGTAAGTTCATTCATCAAAATGTTTGCGGTCACAACCAGGAAATTGATAACCGTAATTACAAAAATGAGTTGCGGAAGTTCCAAAGCGATTTATCGAAATTAATCGTCAGTAATGATTGTAAAAATTCTAGCAAACGTAGCCGTATGATTCCAAGAAGGCTGAGACATCAATATCTACGTGGTATCCATTTGCATTTGTGGTTTCAGCCAAGTTAATTTCAGTATTTCAGTCATATTCATGAGTTGATCCGATCGTTGATCATGTTGTAAATGCGAGCGATTAAGGCACAGCCGTCAAGCAAACTTTACAGTGAGGATAGTTTGGCTGAGAACGAAATTCTCTTATTGAAAGAAAAATGATCACATTTTAAAAATAAGAAAGAAGCATTCTTTTACAACAATATTATACTCTAGGGGACTCATATTCTGTCTCACTTCACAAGTAAAAATCAAGATGGTGATTAACCTTTCCAAATTTGTGGCGGTAGAAAGTATCGCCCTTTGTTAGTCAATGTATTCTCATTTTTTGAACATAATTATACACGTATTATTCTCCATTTCATACACTTCAACAGTGGTTCCTAAAAAGCTGTCAGCTATTAGATGACCGGATAGTGCTGCACGATGCTATTCAATCAAACACTAAAAACAAAATCCGGGGAAAAGATATACCGTAAAAATCTTAAATTGGGAACTCGCGTTATCCTGGAAAAATCAAAAACATTTTAGTTTAGTGCAGGAAAATAAACCAGAGGAACTCGAGAGGAGGCACCACTTTCGATGGCCAAATAGATATGAACGTAATTGACAACCTTATATCAGAATTTAAGGAGCGAAAAAATCGAGGAAAAAATGCAATAGTTATGTAAAAGAAGAATTTGGTTTCATTATAAAATTATAAAACAACAGCTTTTCAAAATATTAGTGAATAACTCCAAAATTTACAAATCATTCGGATGGCAGTTTCAAAAACGATGTGTGTTCTTCAACCTAAGCACTTTATCGAAACCAGTTTAAAAAAACTTCAAAAATTCAAAATTGGTTTTATGGTTAAAATAACAAGAAACAATAGTATACATATATTACCTACTTGCCCTTTTTTAAATATGAATATAATTTTAACACTTCTTTTCTTCTTCTTAAAGTTACAAACTGTTCACGTGAAAGGTCTTAGTTAACACTAAAAGTAGAATGCTGCCTCAGTAAATGATAGCACTGATCTTTGTTTCTTATCTAATGAAAAAGATTAAAATAAAGTTAACCTTTAAAACGGTATACAAACATTTTCAAACACTAATATAGAAAAATTAATCTACCTACGTTTTGTTGTGATAATACGTTGTTGTTCTTTGTTTAATATTTATTCATCATATCATTTTGTTAAGTATATATACAGAGGGATAATTCTAAAATACACAGTAGTTACAACAAGATACCAAAATACCGTTTCTAGGTACTATAAATGCGAGATAAAATTGAGATGAGATATTTTAAAGACCAATCCTGTTCGCCCCGTTAACTCTACTCGCACGATTTACTCACTTATAATATCCCGAGGCGCCCGAGGCGTCGATTCTATCCACAAATTTTTTTGAATGCATCGATAGCAATGTATAAATCGCACGAAAATAAAATTTCCAGGATATGAATCGATGCAGAGGGATATTCGGTAAGGAAATCGTACGAAAAGTCAATTTTTCTTTATTATTAATTTTTCTTTGCGGAAATATTTCCACTCGTACGCAGGACGAAAATATTTCCGCGGAAATATTTAATATTGCCATGGTCAACACCATAAAGCAAGGTTTTCATTGGCTGTTGAATCTTTGTGTGCGATTTTCATTAGTAATACAACTCGGTGGTACGAAATTGCAGAAAATTTTCGATCTCAGATACTAGTATTGCTTCGACGACAATTTCCACGAGTGAGCGTAGCGAACGAGTTGAAATTGTCGTCGAAACAAATACGAGTAATCTGAGATCGAAAATTTTCGACAATTTCGTACCACCGAGTTGTATTCGGCATGACAATTCCACGAAAGAAGTAATTTGAGGGAAGGAGGAAGGAATTACAGCGATAATTTGAGGACCATGCTAAATTATCAGTGTAATTCGTTCTTAATTGGTCGAATGATTCAAAATTGTGCAAACTAATTGGTTGAAATTTTCTGAGTGGAATTGTCTTCCTAATTTTAATTTACACAGGGTGGATCAGAATCCATTATGAGGATCACCAATATGTACTCTAGAGGTTTCTAAGACAAACATGAAGAATCTTAAATACAGACAGGCCTATTATAGGTCCACATTCATTTTTTATGTTTCATAGGAATCTAATGATGAAAAATGCTTCTTGACATCCATGTAATCCTACCAGTGATAACGAGTAACACTTTACTGTATGGTGAAGGTATTAAAATTTTTATGTGTAATTTGGCAATATTTCAATTAAGTGGTTTCAAGGTGCAGCAATTTCGCTGCCATGTAAATAATTATAATAATAACAATGTTGTGTACGCTCGAGCAAATTTGACCTTAATATGGAATTGCAGAAATTGACAAAAACTGGCAAAAATAAATACCGAAAGTAAGATTAAAATTTTGAAATAAGTATAAACGAGTTTTATAACCGAGACTTGGCTATAATCCTTATAATGTACGCTGATCTTTAATCGATCATTTTTTTTAATCCGATCGGAACTAAAACTTGCAAGGAAAGTGAACGAAAATCAAATGGAGTATAAAATGAAGAACGCAAATACATAGCAGTGAAAGTCAGCACTCAGCAACATCATCCCTTTGGATACGTTTAATTGCAACGCAAATTCCCCTAGAGCAAAAGTGAGGAATCTTGTGAATGATTCAAACAAATATCCTCCATTCAAATATGTAGTTCATCAAATTTATGTTTTCAAGCGCGACAAGAAAATTGTTTGTATGAGAACAGATTTTCAGCCGTCTTCACAACCGAATTCGTGTAAAAACAAAAACTTTACACTCGTTGCTCCCAAATAATGGCCAAAATCACAAAATTTTATTCTTCCTCATCGAGCCAGTTTTGGTAGCGAAATTATTGACGTGATGTGCCAAATTTAAAATAAGTACTAAAGAAATGAATAATAAGATGGAGCCTCTGTACAAGAAATGTTACCGTTTAATTTAATCGGTGTTAATTATTTATTTATTGGGCAAATTGCTGACAAACCGTACTTTTTATTTATTTTCCCATTTTATTGATATACATCTCATTCATGTCTGTCTGTGGCATTCTACCAAATAAATCTACTTTACCGTTACGTCAACTAAAGTTTTTTCTTGATCTACGTTTTAAAACCCAAACAGAAGATGCTATTTTCGAATTTACTTAATTTCGCAAAACATGCAATTTAATGAACCGATAAATTACGCAAACAAATTCTAAACGATTTAATTAAACTAAAGAAGGGTTTCGCAATCGATCGCCGAGGAAAGGAAGGAGTAGGTACTGTATGTACGTCATTCTGTATACGTGCTTAGCTATTTTTGTTTTAGAATTAAAAACAGTCAAGTTTTGGGTAATTACGATATTAATAAAATACCTACTCATTTTAATCACGCATTTATTTTGCGAATTTTCCCATTTTGTAATTTATGTAAATGATCAGTTTTGTCATAAGTTTTAATTATTGAGTTGAGGACGCAGAACACAACTGAAACACTTCAAGGGTCTTCTCTCTTCAGGTCATTATCTCTGAAAATCGATTCCTCTATGTCGTCAATTTATCTTGTTCACTCGCTCTGCCAAATATTTTAGTAAGAATTCGTTCAGAATTTTCTCTTAAACTTTTTCACGTATAACTAGAACTTATAATTGAGTTTAATAACTTTTCCAAAAATAAAAACAAAAGCTTATCTTACATTGTCGTTAAGAATTATGAATTATTTCATTTGAAAATTTGTAATGTCTATGCTTTACATATAGATAAGCTTTTTGCAAATTCGTCTCGTATAGATTATTGTCTGTCCATCTGCTAACTGACGGAAAACAAAAGTAAAGAACGGCACAAGTTCATTATAGTGCGTAAAAAAGGAACAAAATCATTGAAAGTGAAATTGGAAGTCAAATTATATTATAATAGATATATTATATGGATAGAAAGAAGGAAGGTAGCTGTAACTAATGAAATAATAAATTATTAAGCTAAGTGTTTTTTTATTCGTTTTTCTGTTAGCGCAATCGATTTCGATCTATGACCATCATCAGGCTCGGCTGTAAGAACAATATGATATATACCAGCAACAAATGAGTACAATAATGGTATTACCGTCAATACAATAAAATAATAAACGATGTAATGGTATGTGAAGAGCGAAACAATCTGTAAAAGAAAAATCATAAGTATAACAATGATAGATAAAAGGTAGCTGTATTTAAAAAAAATGGTTGCTCTGGTAGAACACTGCACCATGGATTGCGTTTTGACGACTTATTACCAATATGAAATGAGAAGATCCATCAAATACCAAGAAAATAAGCTCAAAATATGTTCATATTAGGTTCATTTATAGCGAAAGGAAATAACTAAGTACTATTTTCCTTACAAACAACTTAAAGTTGCTCATCGCATTCTTTATCTTTCTCAAAATGGAAATAAAACACCAACTTATTTGCTTCTTCTTCATTGGTAAAGCGACTAACAAAATAATATCGTTGTTCTTAAGATATCGGTTGCCAGCTCTCTTCACCTTTTGGGCAATCCTCCTGGTGGCCTTTTCTCGCCTAGTTCTCCTTAATGGTGGTTTTAGCTCTCTCTCATTCTGGCCATGTACTAGTTGTAGGCACGTCTTTTTTCCCTTGTTCATCTAATCTTTGTTTACATGTGTTTTCTTGTCTATCCTACATCGCATAGCCAGCTGAGGATATTCATTACAGTTGTTTCGTTCGTCTTTTGGTTGTTGCATTATCTAGTCTAACATACGGCAAGATTGTTGTCTTTCCAAATTGCTTGTCTATGGTGCCTAGATAAGGTGACAGTCGTATTGACTTGTTGTTCTTTATCTTCAAAATTTTCGCGGCTGTAAATTCTAATCCCGAGGTAATCAAAACACATTATTTATTAAATGAAAACATTTTATTACTAGTTTGCCTTTCAGGTTCTTTTGACATCGCCATTGTTTTTGTGCAGTATTTAGTAAGAAAAATCTGTAAGAAAAGTTTTTTCAACGCTAGTACTATCTTGTCCATCACGATATTAAATATTAATAGACTGCTTTGTAAAAAAACTTTTATAACTTTTTTACGTAAGCATTTTTTAATGTAGGAAAATGGAGAGTTTAAACATGATATCACAATAAAATAAAATAGTCCAAATACTCGAAAGAGCTTATTCCCTCTTTTCTTCTCATTTTGTACAATTTATTGTAAACTTTTTTGGTAAACCTCAAACTTTCTTTCTTAATTCTCGTTCATAGCGTCCTTTACTCTTCATCCAGATGCCCCATCGATATCTTTTCGGAAGCCAGTATTAAATGTCTTTGGAATGTTCGAATTACTTTGGTGGCGGTCCAATCTTTTGATTGAGGGAAGTCGCTTCTGCACCATAGTTGAAATTCCTTATGCAGTTAGTGAAATCGAAGAATTATGGTTTTTCATCGATATAACTGGGCTCCATAATATAGTTTATATTTTCGGTTTCTTCAAGCGCAGTTTCGTAACATAAACTTGAAACAGTCCTCGACTCCTCTTGAAAAACGTCCGACGAGACACCGTATCATATCTTTGCCTGTGTATGGATTCATTTGTCATGTTACAGGTCCAAACCCAGCTTGGACATTTTTTGATGAGATCTAAGTCGAAAAGAAACTCGACCGGAGGATATTTCATAATTGAACCGTGTCTTTGGCAACTTTATTTCTATCGTCTTCTCAACGATGTTAGACTTGATGTGTTTCTGAATTAGTGAACTGTCGGGTTCGTTAGTTGAAAATCTTAGACGAGGAGGATCAGTGCAGATGTATTTTCGCCCTCTGATTATGAGGTGCCAATCTTAAGCTTAACGTGTTTTTGCACCGTTTTCGAAAAGAGAATAATTCATAATAAATTGGAACTGTATCGGATAAATACGTTCCATGGTAAAATAATGCATTTTAGAGGTTAAAAAAAGCTTTTACTTACCCTC
The DNA here is from genome assembly GCA_036250285.1 of Pyrocoelia pectoralis. Classification (NCBI taxonomy): domain Eukaryota; kingdom Metazoa; phylum Arthropoda; class Insecta; order Coleoptera; family Lampyridae; genus Pyrocoelia; species Pyrocoelia pectoralis. The sequence continues at coordinate 4,719,815 of CM070075.1, read as the reverse complement.
AGGAAATCAATGATACATAATTCGCAACTATAAAGGAAACTGATTGTTGTTAACTACAATAATTTAAAAATTATTCGTATCGTTAGCAAGATAATACAGGAAATAAGCGGGCCTTATTAACGAGATAAAACAATCACCGTCGTGTGGGACTAATTTAGAATGAAACAAGACACACATGCGTACTGCGTGAAAGCTCCGCAGAGGGACAGCGTAAGGGGGACAGCGTAAAGGGGTTGGGGAGTACCGACGTATCTCCCATATTCCCTATACCTTTGGATCGTTGCAAAATTTGCATGATAGCGCCCTACCCTAATGGTTTCCGATGAGAAACTTTGGAGGTAATATGTTGATGTCACAATCTACATAAGCTTGGAAGAAAAGTAAATTCAAATAATACGAGTGTACAGGGATAAATAGGATAAATACAAGGATATGCCTCCTCCGCTTTTAAACTTGTGTTTTCGTGCTGCGGCTATTGGAGAAATGATGACTTTCATTGTATCTCATCAATTTGACACCAACCAAGAAAGTATAACCGTAATTTTATGTTACGTTTTACGTTTTAATGAACTAAACTGAATGACACTTAAACCACCCGTATATGAAAAATGTGTAATAGTTCCTATTATTAACCTCACGTAAACCAAAATTAGTTTTTGAAGGGAGGAAAAGAAAAATTGTTCTAATGGAATTCCACCCCTTTTACTCATGTAGAATGCCGCCCGCGTCGCGTCGCTCTCGTATTGATTCTGCCTGTTCTCATTTAAACGTCCTTAATGGTCTGTATTTTCGAACTATTATTTTAACATCAGTTCAAGTTTCTATTACTGTACGTACCTTGGAATAATTCATAGAATGAGTTAACTGCTTATTTATGTGTTATTAATCCCTAAGCAGTTTAGACTTTAAATCGATCGATTCTGTTACTGCTCCACAGGGTGGGTTGAATTATATCAAATGATGGTGTTTTAAATTAAAATCATGATTTAAATGAAACTAACTTTTTATTCTCTAAAACAAAACAATAGTAAAAATATTCTTACAAAAATAACAGTATAATAGGTACAACACCTATGAAAATAAAAACGTAAGTATATGTATAGGTGCACATAAGACATAAGTTTCAAGTTTCTGCATTTTCATTGTAAAATTTAAACAAAAATACTAGTTTGCGACAAGAATTTTCTCTAGCAAGAAGTTTTTGCAAATATTTATAGTGTAATAAATTGAATTGCGGATAGTTGACGATAAAAATCATATAGATGAGGTAATTTCATTAAACAATTATTAATATTATGTATTTAAAAACAAATGAATTAATTAAAATCAAAAAAATAAATAAATCAATGATTAAGTTTTGCCCAACCCTGCTGCTCCAAGAACAATGAAAATTAAAAAAAACGGTAGGTTTTCATTTGTTTTTCCCAAACAGAACTTTGAAATTTTCTCCCACCGTTATCAGCTAAATATCTCTGAACTGTTATCAATCGTCTAGACCTTTGATTAATATTCAAACTTATCTTTAATTAGGACTCTAAATGATGCAAAATTCAATTTGGTTTCGTGGTAAATTTTCTAGTTGCGGTTCTGATAAATTTTTCAGAATGGTCAGTGTTATAAAAATATTTTCCACTTAGACTTTTTTTTGTTTATATGCAGTGGTGTTTTTTTAAGCTTATCTCTTATTTTGGTTTTTATTATCTTACTGCAATATCATGCTCCGCTTTATTATCTCGTTAATTAAAAATATCGCATTTGAAGTATTGTGGATAATCTTAGAGACAATGACTTGCAACATTCATCACGCATGTAAGATCAATAAGCGAATGAGTTCCAATTTATTTATCATTAACATTTCATAATCTTACACGCAGAACGCTTGTAGAGTAATCACAAAATCAGGAATACGTCACGTGAAAGATATTAAAATAGTTCTACTCTACCACTAAATCACAATTTTTCAAAAGACGAACCATTGTGTCTTTGAGCGGAACGGAATACGTTCATTGCTATTTTCGTTTTCTACTTAGATCACAGGGCAGCTTTTACCGTTTCATTCTCCAATGTGTTTTGGTTAATCATTTAACAAAGTTCTTCTCTACTAATGTTTTTTTTACCAGGAAAAATGTTCTAATCGGAGAAACGGTTGCTATTCATAAAAGAACTAAGAACTTTTGACTCCGGAACCATTTCCTTTAATTAATTAAGATTAAATTTTCTGTGTGATTAATTGTTTAAGCAGATCTCATAACAAAAAAGTGTGATTTCTTCAATTTAACGTCAAAATTATCTGACATCAAATGAGTACAGAATAACCTATACGTAACTTATAATGTAAAAATGATAAGGCGAACCTTATCTAAGTAAGTACACAACTTACATACCGCAAACTCGCTCATTCATCTACATTAGTTCGACCGAAGCACATGTGCTTTTCACTATTTATTTTCACTCACTTAATTTTTTTAATTACAGTTTACAATGAAGAATCTAACTCCAAACGTCATCCATAAGGATGTAGTGATTATCGGTAAGTAAACTGTATGGTTTTTGAACTGATTTTTACTAATTCCGTTTTTTTAAGGAAACGGTCCAAGCGGCCTCGCGTTATCGTATATGCTATCAGGCAACATACCCTACCTAATCTCAACGTCTCATCCAGATGATTTGTTGTCTGCACGTCTTGGTATGACCAATAGTAACAGTTTGGTACATCAAGATTTACTAGAATTAGCTAACGGTTTGGAAGGAAGATCGACCAATCCAATTTCGTTGTTAATGGATACGCTTGCGCAACCTTACGCAGATGTTGGATTGGAATTAAACCCACTAATCGAATGGAGAAAAGATGGGAATGAGGTATGGGGTAATATACGTGCGTGTTAGCTTTACTAATTGAGATGTCTTTCCAGATTGATCACGTGGTGTTGGGCAAAGGCCCTCCAGGCGGCTCGTGGCACGATATGGACCCCCACATTCTAACATTATCTCTCGGTACTTGGATGGCGCTACCTGGATTACCTTATCGAGCGCGCGACGGCTCGGAAAAACGCGCATCGGCTGGAAATGTCGCGAAATACTATCTGCAATACGTAAAAGAAATGAAACTCGAAAAGTATTTCCTAACCGGTCTATGTGTTACACGAATCAGGCAACTAAACGAATCATCAAACAATTGCGGCCCGGAACTATGTAGAGTGAAGAAAACTGAGCCCGACATTGAACCACGAAGGCAAAAGATCTGTTCTTTATCCAACGCGTTTAATTTTATTCGTTTACGTGCGAATAGAAACTGTAAACGACGAAGAGATGCTTTAACACGGAATGATCAAAGTCCTGACCGGAAAATACGTGAAGTTGTACAAAAAGCTCATTCGATTCCAGAAAGCGATGTCAATTGGCAATGTGCAAGAGGTGTGAATAAAGTTCCTCTATCTTCTAGTGTAAATAGATCTATAAACGTTTCCTGTGATTTTGATAATTTTCAATCTCCGTGTGATAGTTTTTGTGGAAAATTTTTTAACGAACAAGGTAGCTTTTTTGATCGTGTTAAAATTTCGTGTCATTCCTCAACAGTGCCTCATTTGTTAAATAATTGTGATAATGACCCTGACAGACTGAAAGAAAACTGTGATCCTGTTACATCTCAACTTCAACACTCCAATTCAAAATGGTTAGTGGAAACCTATGACTTAAACACTGGCAGTTCCGTTACCTATACATGTAACTATTTAGTTTTGGCAAATGGCACAAGCGATTTCCCAAATAGGTTGTCGTTGCCGAATAATGAGAAGAACCCTAGTTGGATGGTACATGATGTACGTAGTTTGGAACTTAAATTGGATCTGTATGCAGCTAAAAATTCGAATCCTGAACCCGTTTTGGTTGTTGGTGCTGGTCTTAGTGCGGCTGATGCCATTATTGCTACTAGATGTAGAGACATTCCCGTTTTACATTTATTCAGGCACAAAAATAGTGATCTTGGAAAAAAGTTACCGGAAAACATGTACCCAGAGTATCATAAGGTAAGCTTGTATTATCTAACTAAAAATTTCTTAAACTGAGGGAAATTCTTGTTTTTAGGTTCATCAAATGATGCAAGATGGAGGTTCAACATACCCGCTATACACTGCTTTACCGGAATGTACATTAACTAATATAGATAGTGAGAAAAGGACGGTAAAAATTACAACGAAAACAGGAGACGAATTAAAATTCGATGTATCATTTGCAGCAGTTCTAATTGGCGCTCATTCAGATCTCAGTTTTGTGCCTAAAAACTTTAATTTGGGCGTAAATAAAAATTTACCAATTGATAATAAATCAAATAACATTGATATTAATAAATTAAACTATTCTGTTAGTGGTATTGATAATTTATATGCAATGGGTCCATTAGCTGGTGATAATTTTGTTAGATTTATTCCTGGTGGGGCACTAGCAATAGTGTCCGATTTGTATAAAAAATATGGGTATTAAACAATTCATTCCCGTTTAAATGACATGTGTAAATATTACCTATCCTGTCCACGTAAGTTGTTAGTTGTTTATGAATTATGACATGTGTAAATCTTACCTACCCTGTCCATAAGTTGTTTAAATGATATTTTACACAACTCTCAGTAGTTAGGTATTTATTAAATGAGTACAAAGTATGTAGAAAAATAGAACAGTAATTGAAAATTAGTTAGTAGGTTACACTGTAATTATATTTACGTTACACAAATTGATTACAATTTATTTATAAACATGTTGAAAACATTGTATTACTTATTTTAAATGTTACCTTTATTTTTGTACTTTGTTGAAATATAATATGTTGTTACATGTAACCACTTCTGTGTTCATTAGTAACCAAACTTTCAAATAACGTTAACATGCAAAAGAAAAAATTAATTAACCGAATTAATGTTACCATCACTTTGAAAGAATAGCAATTTAGTACTATGGTCACTGTATAATTATGACTTGAATATAAAATATGTTGTTGCAAGTTTGTTGAAACATTCCTATATTCATACACTTATCTAGTGGAATATTTTGCGTGTGATATTTTGATATGGCTAATAAAACAACAGCAGCGCAGTTTAATGAACCATATGTGCCGATTTTAATCCTACACACATTCAGATAAATGTTATTTTTATAATTTGATCAAAAAAGTGTTCTCAAAATAAAATAAATATAGAAAAAATCTCCCGACATTATGGGTCAGCTTTCATTCAAATGAACTGTAGTTCAAGTTCGTACTTTTTTTTATTGCTCAAAGTTATAAATAATGTTACATATAGATAATGATTGTGCAATTAATGAAATGATAATACAAATATAAAAGTGGTATTACATGTGAGCTAATGAAATTTGAACTGAATGCCCAATTAGTTATTTTAACTTCAATAAACAATAAACTAAACCTTTAACCTTTAGTAACAATAAATTAATAAATATCAATCATTTTAGTGATAATGAAATGATACAAGAAACTTCATGTGGGGTTGCCATCTGCTTAGATGAATTTTTATTTTTTTAAAAAAGTGTAGTTATATCACATAGTCACGCGTCAGACATCAAAAACAAGGAAATAAAAATCAAAGGTTCAAAGAACAGCAAAGAATCAATTAAAATTTGATATAGAAGAGGTTTGTGCGAACCATTCCTTAAAATTTTACATTGACACTTAAATGTACAATTCTGCGTGATCTATTTGTATAATGCGATAATAACGTTAACCCTATACAGGGTTCCCACCAACCGGGAAAAGTCAGGGAATTTGATATTGGTCAGGGAAAACTTACAGAATGTAAAGAAAAATAATTTATATTGATTGTCATTATAATTATATCTTATATTGTGAAATCTGAACACTATCTATTTTTGTGCTTGGTCAACGTAATCTTACCTATTCTATATTATTGCTTTACTTTTAAATCTAAGCGATATGATTACGTTGTGTTGGTAATGGTTGCCATCAGCAGGGCCGGCGGAAACGGACCTGCAGAGGATGCGGCCCAGGCGGGGGGCGCCATCACCAGGGCGTTGTTCATAATTTCATTTAAAAAGAACATTTCAAAAATGAAAATAAAAGAAAACTAGCCAATTTGTGAAACGGCACAATCTCCAAAGGATAAGTTTAGGGTGAACGTGTTTTATACACTTCTAGACGTTGCAATGTATTCGTTATACAGGGTGTTTTTTTGGAGCTTTAGTTAGACATTTCTGGGAAAGTTTTATAGGTATATTTTTGAAAATTTGCTTAGAGTTTACTCTGAAAGCCGAATAGATGTAAAATATTGTCAAAATACCAGCTGCCAGCGCTTCTGGAAACGCCGGAAGTAGCTAGTAACTTCGTTATTTTAAATGACAACCCCTATCATATTTGGATTCTACGTGAAATTTCAGTTTCTTTTTATACCCACATATCGCAATATCTACAATTTATGGTTTTTCCATTTTTTAAAGAAATGGCGGACGCAGACGGTACTTTGAGAATCCATTACTTGAAAACCGTTGTAGTTATGCCAACCGAATTTTCACCAGTGCATAGAAGAAGAATAGGGCTTTCTTTTAGTGTACATAAAAAAAGAAAAAAGTTAAGTTGCGTCATTTCATTAAAAAAAACTGAGTTCTTAGTGTTTGAATTTTCTTGAATTTGGGGCTCCATAGGTGAGGTCGTACGCAACTTAAATTTTTTGACTACATCATAAGCCCTATTCTTCCTCTACGCGCTTGGGAAAGCAACTGTTTTCAAATAACGTTTTCTTAAAGCACCTCCCGCATCCGCCATTTTTTTTAAACGTGAAAATAACTTAAAAACGTCCAATTACAGATATTAAAGTGGGTATCAAAAGAACTAAAATTTTACGTAAGTAGAATCCAAAAATGCATTAAAACAAATTGTCGTTTAAAATAACGAAGTTACTAACTACTTCCGACATTTCCGGAAGTGCTGCCATTTTGAAAATATTTACATCTATTCGGCATTCAGAGTAAATTCTAAGTACACATTTTCACCTATAAAACTTCCCCAGAAACGTCTAACTAAATCTCCCAAAAAAACAGCCCGTATTTTTTTGTATTTCAAATATTATATTTGTATTTTGTATTTTTAAAAATAATATAAAAGTATCTCGTATTTTGTATGTCAAATACATTTCTAGGAATATTTTGTAATTTGTATTTGAAATACGTTAGTGCATGTATTTTGCCCAGCCCTGCATATGTCTTTCAATTCTTGCAAAAGATCTATTCCTGTTATGCAGAAAATGTTTAAAGATAGCAAGATTGCTAAAAAAATCATATTAGGTCCTACAAAACCTGCATATACGACGACCTTTGGCCTTGGGCCTACTCCATTTTTCAAAGAAAAACTTTTAAGAGAAATTAACTTTTGTGATAAACGTGTTGTGTGTTTTGACGAAAAAGTGTCACAAAAGGGCCAAATGGACATTGTTATTAGATTTTTTAGAGTTTAGAGTTTTAGAAATGTGTAAAGGATTTTCAACAGATTTACGTTTGGATGAATTTTTGTAAGATTTACTTTCAAATGATCCTGAATACAGTAAACTGTGACAAGTAGCTAAGTATGTTCATATATTATCACATGGAAATGCTTCTGTCGAAGCTGTTTTTTCTGTGAATAAACAAATATTAGTAGAGAACCTTCATGAGGAAAGTTTGGTTGCTCAGCGGCTTGTGTATGATACTGTGCTAGACTTAGGAGGACTAGGAGGAGTGTGCGAAGTCAAAATTGACCAAAAAATGAGAAATTTTGTACGAAATTCGAAGAAGTGTTATAAAGAAGCTTTAGAAAAAAAAACACAAGGCGGCAGAGAGATATGATTAGAGAAGAAATGAAAAAACTAGAAAGAATGAAACATCTAAATACAAAATCAACTTCTAAATCCAACTCTATAGATTTGGAGATTGATGTATTAAAAGGGAAAATAAATGAAGTTTTCGGATGGTCAATATGTACCTGTACCTATAATAATAAAGATATCTTTTTAATTCCATTTTATATTTGTAATATTATATTTTGTCTACTTATAAGGTGAATTTTTCTGGAGAAACAAAAATTGGTTATGGAAAAGCTAGAAAAGTCAGAGAATATGTTGTTTCCAAGTTTGATGGGAACCCTGCTATATGAATGCACTTCTTTGTGGTAATTTGAAGATGCCCCCTTTATAAAAATGTTTCTCGTATACATAGAAATTCGTCGAACATTGCGAATCAACTCGTCAATTTACTAAATATTTGTGTTGATACGTATGTGTTAAGTTTTTACATGTTCTCGTCCTTCACGAAATTATTTCGAGAAATACAACAGAGACGAGTGACACAGAAAGTATTTGAGATTTGCAGTTCATCTGCTGTTGCACGATTTTTTCCTGAAATATCGTGAAAGATTTAAAGAAAAATGATACGTTACAATAGGTACCTACTTGGCAGTATATCGTAAATAACTATTATCAATATTATAATACGCTTTTTTATATGCATACTTAGGACTTAGCGATAGCGTACAATAATGTATTGTGTATCAAATGCGAGAAAAGGGCGCTGATGAGGTTAGAAGACCTGGCGGAAGGGTCCTCAAGATCTACAATACAGGCGGGCGCTGAGATAAAAGGGATGTCTGGCGAGTTGGCAAACGCAACCAAATTCTCGGCAGAAAAGATGATCAATTATGTAGTAAAACTGTAAATAACGTTTATGGGACAAGAATTTTCTATAGGTTAGAATTTGGAAAACCATACAACAAGGACGATATGACAAAAAGGAAATACTTGAGTAAGGACTAGCAAAAGAAAAGAAATATTAATGATGTGTACAAAAGAGATTTTTAGATTTAGATTTCGTTCCGGACTCTAAAATAACTCATGGTTTGTGTAGTACAATATTAAAAGACCAAGGGCAAGACTTACAGTTGGCGGACAGGTACAAACATAAAAGAGGAGAATATGTCCTCAGAAACTGCTACTAAATAAGAACCCAAGAGGTTTTTATGTTCCATGCACGATACACATAAACATGTTTATGTGTATCGTGGTTCCATGTAGGTACTGCTCATTCCAAGTATTTGTTTTGTTGTGTGATGGGAGTTTCAATAAGTAGATTTCAAAACAGTTAACACAACTTTTTAAAGAACACGTTAACGTTACATCTTACAAAATGTAACCTCCTCCTCTGATGTCCCTAAATATGTGTACAAGTCTTCGCCCCCCCCCCCCCCTCCTTCCGGGATCAGTTTTCCAGAAATCAAGAACTAGCCCAAATATTTCCTCAAGTTAAACCATCTGCGTCAATATTAACTTCATTTCTTCTTGTACAACATACTTTCAATGCTCTACTTTTCTATTAGTAATTTCCATTACCTATGCACTTGCATTCCCAAAGAGTACTTTCTGGGTTTCATCCGCAATATGTTGAGAGGGAAGTTGTTTACTGTTTACTTCTTCGATTCCCACCAACATTCTGAAGACTAGGTGCTGTTCGGTCTCACGTCGCCAAGAGAAAATTTCAATAAAAGAAATGGAGGGTTTTAAAACATTCACCCTATAGCCCAGATTTATCACCTGTGAAAGGTACCCGTTTTCATTCACACGTAGAGGTGGCGGTGCAAAATGCTGTGAATACATAGGAATTCCGTGAAAAAGCTATACATCGGTTCCTGAAACAATGGAATCATGTGTCTTGTGGTGATAATTAATTGTAAATATATTTCTTAATACATTCTGTATAGACCAAAGATGCAATTTATTTGCTACGTTATTGTTATAATCAGTCACAGTGCTCTTTTTTTTGTCATGGAACGCTTGGGAACGGCGTTCCACCACCTGTTTTGGACGGATTTCTTTTAAATAGCTGTAGTTGGTCGAAATAAAATCGCCCTGTGAGTAGAGCACTAGAGCAGATCTAATTTGATTTTCAAGAGCTCCTTAATTACACCACCGTTTAGCCGACCCTCCATTTTGGTTGCCTAAACACTGAAGGCAGCATAATGCAAAAATCGTCCGAATACCGCCCACATCCCGCACACCCAAGGATTATATTATAAATTACAATTATAAATCTAATCTAATCTAATAGATATATAAAGTAGAAAGTTTGTGTGTGAACCCTTTTACTCCAGAGAGAGGTCGAGTATACGAAAAATGTAAAGAAATGCAAATCAAAGTATGTTAATAGAAAAATTCTCTTTGTGCGCAAAGAACTGTTGCAAGGGGTCCAAAAGTAAAAAGGCGGTACCTACCTGTACATGTCGTATTTTGTTAAATTACAAGCGCCATAATGTCTAAATTCACAGAAATACTTTCTATGCGTCTACGAAGATGATTTGACGAGAAACGAGGACAATATGAATTATTCCATATGTTTTACTTCTATTTTCCCCCTTGAATATCAACGCATTTGGACCAGAGATGCTGAAGTGACATTATATACGTTTTATAAATGATCATCCAGCTCATCAAAATATTACTATGCGCAGCAATAACTTCCTCTTAAATTTCTTTCCGTCAAAGAACAGCTTTACAACGCAAATAAGGTGACGAGACACAACTTGGAACCGCAATTGGTCTAATTCCTCCTGAACAATGCAACTGGTGTGAGAAAGTTTACCTACCGTTGATAGTTTGGCCCTTTTATAATGTAGTCAATACGTGATTTCTTCTTCGCATCCGAAAAAATTTGGACATCACATTCTCCGCAGACCGAAACTACTTGCTCTTCTTTGAGGAAGAATTGTCACGATCTTTCAACAGTTGAGACTTTTTCATTTTGGAGTTTAAAGTAAAAGTCGACTGGGTTTCTTTTAAAAAGGTTCAAATTGTCACTAGACTTTCGCGCTGTGTGTGTCAGGTTTTTGGTAAGAATGCAATAAACCCGGTACCCACCTTACCGACAGCTTGCATAAGCCTAATTCAAAGTGCAAAATGTGTTGTACGCGTTACTCACTTTCACTGAAAATCATCATGGACTTGAACGATTATCTTGAATTGTTATCGTTTTTGCTAGTCCTTCGAGCCTCATATCACCACGATTAAAACCTGCAACCTAGCGGCGGACTATTGTTTTCGAAGAAGCATGGTCGCCCAATGTTTTATGCATACTGGCAAAAATTTCAGTTGTGTTCATCTTCTTACAAAACTATCACATAAATTTATCCATTTAAAGATTTTGCATTCGCTGGTCTTCTTTCAACACGTATAGTCTTTAAACTAAAACCCAAAAAACAACGAAACTTCAACTATCATTTGAAAAAAAGGGTGACCTATTCAAAAGTAACGGCGATTTAATCATCGAAAGGGCGCGAGTGGTGGAGTCTCACGTTTCGTCATATCATCCCCGTATAGCGGCGCAAAATTATGGAGATTATCTTAATTTCTTCCCTGTTAGCTTCAATTAAAAGCCACTGAACACCAATATACAGGGAAATGAAGTCGTTTATTACAATTTTAATATTACGTTCAATTTGTGTACTAATTAATAAGCATCTACAATCTCTCTTACTGATACAATTAACGCAAAAAGAAACCTAAGAAGCGGCTTAAAAAAGCTAGGCTTCTGTTTTATAGAAATATGAATTGAAATTATCCTAAATAATAACTTAAAAAAAACTCAAAGCCTCGATCAAAATTATACAACGAATAAAGATGCAAATATTGTGGAGAACTGAGCATTTTTCAGCTGCTTTCGAAACAAGATGTATATCTACCTACATGCAATAAATTTTGGTTTGAAAAAGATAAATTTGAAAGGAAAATGGAATCGTTACACAAATTACTCTAAAGAGAAGCCAAGCCAAGCCAAGCAAATGAAAAATTGTTCTTCTTAGTTTTTTTAAACCTTCCGTTACAAGTATGTCGCTATAATTCAGCTTTAGTACATTCTTGAAAAGAGAATAAAGCACTCTATCAAAATATCTAAAGATATACCTTGTCATTAGAAAAAAAAATTTTTAGCTGTTGCACTTTTCTTTTAAAAAATTAAAGCACATTTTTCCATAAAATGGATATTTACGAAGATAACAATACTTCATACTTTTCGCACAGCCTGTATATGTTATGCTATAGCTTCAAAATATTATGTACAGGTGGCGTTATTACGTTATTTACGTTACAGTGACTTTATTTTAGAACAGTGACGACAATAGAGCGTAAGTCCCGCCTCCGCGCCATGTTGCGACTAAATTCAAACAGTATTAGTAAATAGTCCAGTAAAATAAGACCAAATTTAACGATTTGGATGAAATAATGGTTACAGCTTTGCAAATTTGGGAACAGGCTTGATTTGTGCTCCCTTTGAAGTATTCAAAAGTCCCCACCCGTACCCCCCCTCCGAGATAAATGGAGGGGACGAAAAAGTGTCAAAAACCAGACTTTCGTAAATAACTGAAAAAGTATCAATTTTATCAAAAACAAAAACGTTAAGAAAATTGTAGCTGACAAAATTCCGCACATTTTCGTGTTTTATTTTTGTCTCTACGACCAATAGGAGCCGAGATAGATTTGTTTTAAAATGTTGTTTTGCGGCGAAACAGTAACACGTGCGCACATCGCGCGTATTTCGCTTATATCTCGAGAATAGCCATTCGTAACGCAAAATGCTTCAAATAAAAGTTGTAGAGAATTTAATTACGAATAATTTTCTTTTTTAAACATTTCCATACGATTAATATTGACAGAGATATAATCATTTAAACCTTTTTCTAAGACACAATCGCTGCTCGTTTTGCATAATAAAATCAATAATAAGTCGAAAACTATTGATTCTATGTACTTAGTGCATATAATAAAAGTTGTAGAGAATTAAATTTTGAATCTATATGAATACACGAAATATCATTGTGGTAATTTATACATATAAGGCGATAGAGGAAGAAATAATGAAAAATTCTCCTCATTTTCCAGCGTTTCTTTGCAAATAGTTATGTTTTGACTACTTGTAGACAGTAAAGTGCCTTAATAGTTTTTTAAAGATATAATGGACCTGTAAAATAAGCGCAGGCAGAAGTTCGTACGACAAACAGTTCGCTAGTTACAGCTCTTTAAAGGTATACCTACTCAAAAATTGACATTTTATTAAGAATCCCGATTTTCGCTAAAAAATGGCCGTTAAATTTTTGTTAAAATTGGTTTTATCCTATTTTCAGTACTTTATATATACTATATACAAAGGTAATACAATACAATAAATCGTTCGCATGTTGCACTTTATTGTAAAAATACATCTTTGAAAACTATATATTTTCACAGAATTTAACTATAATGTATGTTTGTATTCAGTTTTTCTTAAATATCTTCGTTTCCATTTATTTTACGACAAACTTTTATATAAACTAATTGAAAGCTTACAAAATTTGCTATAAAAAACACTGGCGCGTATGTTTTTCTATAAACAGCGGCGAGAAACTGACGATTGAAGATGCAGGTAATGTTTAATTTTTACAGAAATCGTATCTATATGTATAATTGTATATGATATTTAAGCATTGTTTGTATTTTCTTCTGGAGTTTCTCCGTGTTGGTTTTTATGTAGAAAATGCCTACGTTTCGATTCCATCTATGGAATCTTTATCAAGACTTTTTTATCAATTCTGAAGTTTTCAAATTTAATTTAAGGTCTGTGGAATCGAAACGTAGGCATTTTCTACATAAAAACCAACACGGAGAAACTCCAGAAGAAAATACAAACAATATATACATCCGTGGAAACCTTAACGAAAATATTTAAGCATTGTGTATATACATACAGTTCCTAATTTTAAGTTAAATAAATAAAATGGAGTAGGTAGGTGGGAAATAAAAAAACAGCAGATACTTAATTTTTCTTATAAAATCTAAGTTAAACTTAAAAACGTCCAAACAGGTGATAAAACATAAACACCGTTCAATATCCTAGCACTTAAAACCACATTATATTGTCTAGATTTTAACAATTTACACAAAAACTAAACCGACACTATAAGAATGTAATGCAAACTATTCAAATTTTAGTCGCAACATGGCTGCCAGGATCACAACCAATAAAAAATGAGACACCCATTGTCATCACTGTTCTAAAATAAAGTCACTGTAATTTACGTGGCACCAAAACGACGAATTACTCACTTACAATACAAACCATAACCACTCCCTTTATATACTCTTTGGTAATATAGGTACATAATGCGAGAAATTCACAAACTAATAAAAAAAAAACATGAAATTCAAACAAACCCAAATATTTAAGAAAGGGAAGCGTTGTTTCTTTGATTGAATTAGAAAAAGTTTATCCAAGTTTTTACCAAGAGTCCATTACTTTCAACATTTTATAACACAGCAAACAGGAAATGTAGCTACTGTTTTAGTTTTACTTTTATTCCATCAAAATTTAATTCTCATGTATATTGTGCAGTAGCTCCTCTCCTTTCTCAAAGAGCACAATCTTATGATTTTCATTGACCACGATAATTCTAATTAAGGAAAGACTGCGCCTTTTCCTCTTAAATGTTAACTTGATTTTGCTAATTATTTTCATTGCGGCACCATTCTCTTAGATCCGCGTAAAAATTTTTGACGGTCAGTTGCTTATATTTTCGCATGTTAATTTACTTTTAAAGTTGTACATTTTTACAGTCTTCCTGAAATTTATCAGCTGGACCAAGTTTTTGTAAAATAGCACTACCTATGTGAAGGAAAAACGACAATTCGGGTAATTTTTTACTTTTAACAATTAAAATTATAATCGTGACACTTCATTACAACCCCTCCGATTGTTGCTATTGACAAATCCTACAGCAGATGGTAATTCAATGTCAAATTTTTAAACTACCCAGTTTGTTATAGTGCCGACAGTGAAAGTACTCTACATTTTATTTTGGAAATGTACTTTTAGCACCTAAATTCTTCGAAAAGGAGAAATCGCAACGAAGGAAATATCGCCTAATTTGGTAAGGAGCACCAAACAAAAACCAGTTCGATTATGAAACTTAATTTACAATTGTTGTTAATGAATTCGTGATATTTATAATGGTGAGTCATTGGTGTCATAACTAGAGTTTTAATATAGAATATCTCCATTAATTATAAAATACCTGCACTTGTGGGGACATTTTTATTTAACCCCATATGTCATTTATTTGCATTTGCAGAAAAAAAGGTTAGATTAACATTTTCAGAACATTGTTAAGTGCATACTTGTCTTGCCATATATGGTTAAGAATACATGAGGTGTACCTACATTTTAATGTAGGTTGAATCTATGCATCATAATGTATAAGTTTAAGTGCACTTATAATATTATCGCCACATGGAGAATTTCGAAGTGTATCCTATCTCTTATGTCATCGACACTGCAAAACTGTTGCAGTTTTTAATGGAAGACAGCCAGAGTATTGACAATTCTGCGGCCAATTTAGTAGGAAGGAACCACCCAAGATGACGTCAGTATGACTCATCATGCCGTAGACCGAAGAGAAATTGTAGGAGTTCTTATTATATACCTACCTATTATTAAAGTGCGTCTGCAATTTGTAATTAATGTTCACCTTACTGCAATATTAATATAAATAGGAATGACACGCCAAATTTCTCCAGTACGTTGACCAAAGAATGAACTTTTCAGTAGACCCTAACGAATTAAAAAAAAGGGATCAATACCAACGCTAGTCAGTGTTCGTTTCCAGTTATTCTATTATTTCTTTTCTGTATTTAGACAGAAATTGTTCAATAGATGACCGTGTGAATAATTACTGATGGAATTTAATTCCCGTTACATCAATTACAGACAAATATGAATTTTTTATTGCATCGTTAATAAACTACTTACGTTGTAACAGTTTCAAAATCATCTATGAAGATTGTACTATTCTCAAATACTAAAACCTTGAACTTCTTGACGATTAGGCTACTAGGTAGTTTCAAAGATCAAGGTTGAGACAAAAATAAAGATGTCTTTCAAATAGTAACACTGCCTAATCGACGGGTATGGCCTCAAATTAAAGGAGGTAAGGTGTGTTTGAACATTAGGAAAGGTCGTGTTTAGGAAGTATTTGTATTATAAAATTGGAATGATCCAAAAATCCTTTCCAACAAATTTCGATAGTTTTTCTCTTATTTAGCCAAATTGTAAGACAGATTTATAATAATAACAGAAATTTTGTGATTTATTGGAACTTTAATGAAGCATAAGGCGATTAAATCTCAGCCGTGGCAACTGATGACATCACTAGTCAATTACTTTTTTTTGTATCTTCCGTTTACTTCCACTCTTTTCTTTCTTTATGTAATATCATGTGTATTTTCATGTTAAATTTATCCATAATTGTTCTTATCGACAAGTTTGTATTTGACGGCCGATAGCCATTTAAGACTGGAATTTCGTGAATAACTGTTTCTATTTCTGTATTTTAGCTGTATCAATCTTTATAATGCTATATTTCATGTGTAGAGGTTCACAATTTTATTAATCCAATTTTGTTTTTTCTTCTGCTGAAGCACTGCCTTATACAACTCACTTTCGAGTGCAAGTAGTGCTCTTAAAACATTTTGAAGTTTTGCGAAAGCAATCCATGAATGAGGAAGAAAACATCTAGTAACACAGTTAAGGAAACAGAAATTTGCTGAAATGTAAAATTAGGCAATTACAGAAATTGAAGAGTACTTGATTAAGAAGAGGATAAACATTTTGAAGCGTTAGTAGAAATATACAGGAAACCAAACGAGGTGTTTGGTATCGGTAGAGCCCTAGACGAGTACCTGAAAATTAAAAATTGGTTTCTCTGTCTATAATTTTGTGATGACTATGGAAGAACTTGATTTGATTAAAAATTCCAATAATTTTCGAATGGCACATTTATTACTGAAGTTACAAGTGAACAATCTGCATCCAATCTTCCTTGACTGCAGTAGTGATCTTCATAAGATAAACTGCAATGAAAATGCGTTGAAGTGATTTCCTTCTCGAAGCGGACGTCACCTCTGAAAAAAGTAACCTATGTCCTACGCTTAGTATCAAACTGCTTGTCTGGCAACCTGTAATTGTGCTGTTCCAACACAACACAAAATCTATTTGGGAACTTCTAATGGTGAAAATGGAGAATCTAATCAAAGAAGTAGCACAAAGGGGCCGAATGTAAAGCTCATGTGCACGTGCACTGTGCGCCCTCCTATCAATAAATAATAAATATTGCAATAACGACGATTGCATCGAATTCTATTGGACAATCCAATTGGAAAAATCGTAAGGTAAAATAGTTCCGAGATAAGACGATTTGAATGTTTCATAGACGGTCTGCTTAGTTATAAAGACAAAACGATTATAAGAACTTTCTTTCACATAAAAAAACCGTTAAGTAGTAGAGAATGCACTTTATGATGAAATGTGATATAAAAGAAAAATGTTAAGAAATAATGCGCGTGTGACTTTTAAAACACTTCACTTGAAAGTTGGAATGCAATTAATCTATTCTACAAAGCACACAAACACATCAACAATTCCATATATTTTAACAAAAGAGAATGGAAAGAAAAATAAATGAGAAAACATTACAAAACGAAATTATAAAGTGATGTATTCGTTGTAAAGTTTATTTTGAGATTCATCTTCGTTTAGCGTTTCTATCACGTCAGTCACGAAACCTTGTTATAATACTTAATGTACTTTGTAGAATTAACAAGGTAGAAACACAGTTATATGCAAACGGATCAAGGTGAAAGCAATAATCATTTTCAGGTTCACAGTTGTGTATTTTAAACAATAATTCCACATTTGTCACCTTCTGGTTATAGCAAATTGCGTAATTTATATTTCGAGCCATTGTTATTAATTATGCAAAATATAGAAACGTTATTGTTTGGAAAATAATAATAACAATTTCGTTTCTACGAATGTTAATAAGCGAAACAGCATACGATCGGTATACCCTTATTTTTTTCATTATTATCTTTATTTTCTAAGTAAGCTTGTAGATGTTTGATCTTCAGAGGAAAGAAAGAAAATCTGTGAAACAGGAATCTAAAGACGAGGAGTTGCAAAAAAAACTAGAAGCTATATACCACACCATACAGTAAGTAAATGGCGATCTATTTCACAAAATTTGATCTAAAACCAATTTTAAAACAGGAGTGGAAACGTGATGGTTCTGCAAAGATGTGTACAGCATCAAATGCTCGGAAATGGTAAAATTTACTGACGATTGCATAAACTTATTCGTTGGTCCACGATCGTCAAAGGCACTTGCTGCAAAAGTATTCCACAAAAGATAAAAGGATATTTTGCAGTATTTGCATTTTTTTCAGTAAAATTGAAACTAACTTCCCCATTTCAGATGCGAATGATTTCAACGGATTTGATAAATATGAACATTCAATTTCGCACACAATTGATGCTGTTAATGCTTAGTATAGGTTAGGTCAGTCAGAGTAAAGTTAACTTTTGATGATTTTAGTATAAGCTTTTAAATGTGAGCTACCAAGTTCAAGTAATCGTTGAGTGAGTATTTGGGTATCCTTATGCCTAAGAATAATGAACCATCAGCTACACATAAATAGGTTGTGAAGGTTGAAAAAGATCATTTACATGTATTAGAAAAAATTGTGATCCCAAAATAGGAGCTTGCGCTACCCCGAGTTTACTTGAACGAAAGCTTGATAGATTATCATCTATTCTTTAGGGAGAATGCAAAAAAATGTGATGCCAAACTTTTCTAAAGTATTAATATGAATCTTGTATTTGAATAAGTCCTAATCGCTTTGTTTTCTGGTTATGAAACACTTGAAAAGAAATGAAAATGAAAATAATATACTCCCTATTAGACGGATTTATTACTACACAAGGCATTAGGTACAGTAAAACATGTACCCCTAATGTTATGTGTGCGTACGACCTTTTCGTAAAATTGTATTATGCTACCGTTTATTAAAAATGTTTATATCTAAAGATTTTTCTCCAGATAATAATGTTTTCACCAACTTTCCCATTCGGAATGCAGCTTTTTCCATACTCTGATTTCTGATAAATTACTCGTTTTTTTAAATGCTAAAATTAATATCCTTCCAATCGATTAAGTTTTTGTTGCTTGGATTTACTTAGTTGGTAAGTCAAAAAGTCACCCTTAGTAATCCCAAAGCTTGTGTCCTAAAGGTTGTGACGTAAAATAAAAAAGTGCTTGAAAATTAAAGTCATAGATCATCTCGAGATTAATAAACTTGCAAATTTTTCAGTGTGCGTAGTTATATGGATGCTTTTAGTAAACCTGATCCTTGTATATATGGTAAACTATAGTCCTACGAGTAATAACTCTTCTATAAATAAGTTTGATACCTTTTGATTTCATTCAAAATATTATATTGTCACATTTTTTAGATTTACGGTCATTTGGGAGGTAGTTATCAACGTTTTTATTTTAAATGTAATTCTTACTATACAGCGTTTAGTGAATATACGTATACTTCTTAAAGAGCTATGGTAGTGGACTGTGGATTGTTAATTACATCTGGAACCCATTAGCTATCTGAAAATAATTATAAAAATAACAAGCAATTAGACTCAATTTGGAATTACACTTGTTATTTGTATAACTATAAAACTATTTAGGGAGTTATACAACAGACGATTTAAAAAATTGCACTATTTCTTGGTGTAATGCGATAAGAATCAATTGTGGTGTTTGGAGGCCGAAAAGTCACCTAATGAAATCGAGCTTTGGCGCCAGTGCCGGATTACCCATTAGGCGGACTAGGCAATTGCCTATGGGCCCCACGTTTTTCAGGGGTCTTGTGACATTAGATTAAACTGTACATATATGTATAATATACCTATATACAGAGTGAGTGTTTTCCGATGTTTAGTGTATTGATCTTGGAAATTAGGAGCGATAGAGAGACGATTAAGTGAGGAAAGAATTGCAGTTTTACCAGCTCCATTTAGTGAGCTTTTCGTTTTTTGAAAAAAATGCATGGCTAACTACAAAGGTATCTCAAAAAAAATCATTTCTTCGTTTTTTTTGCTTACAATAATTTTTATCTGATAGTTTAATATTGCTTATCCCCGGATAGTATTAAGAAATCTTACTATGAATTTAAATTTGCTTAAATCGTCTTTTGACACTTTAGCGAGTCACATAGGGGTAAAAGCTCAAAAAATATATTTCTAAAATCTATATTAAGCCTTAGTTATAATAATAATTATCGCTTATTTATATTTTAGATTAATTTGTTGATAATTTGTTTCTTTTGAGTGTAATGAAATTACATTCCTAAAGCTGTTATGTAATAAAATCATATTCGTAAAATTTTTAGGTAGGTGACAGAGCCCCGATATTTCGACTGCCTAAGGGCCTCCATCTTATTTAATCCGGCACTGTTTGTTGCCAGCAACACTTTTAATCTATGTCTTGACCAGCTCCATAAGGTTTTGCATATGGACCTTTAGGAAAACAACTACCTGTAGCAAATTATGTACGACAGAGCGGAAGGTCACACTAAATTTTGAATTTTGAAAGACAGAAGATGTTTAGATCTACATCCCAGCTAACATAGTATGATTGATAAAGTATTAAAACAAGTTGTATGTATAATTTAATTAATCAATAGTGTAAGCTAGTAAAAGTGGTTTTGATCGACTGAACTGCAGGTGTTCTATTGAAGTATCGGGAAAATCAAATTTATCTTGGCGCGATACTAATTAAACCATAAGGATCGAAATATATGCCGAAAGAGATTAAATATATAGAATAATAAATAACAATATCGAGAGGTTTTCGGTTGAGAGTTACAGTAAAACATAAAATTAATCAGACGACAGGTCGTTCCTAATAATAATTCTGGATCGAATTATTGTTGTAAGTCAGTTCATTATTAAAATCCAACGAGCGGAGATACGGTGTGAAGGTTTCACAACTGTCGATTTCAGTGGAAATTTTAATGCACTCGTATTTTGAACGAGACACCTTCATTACCTATTTTTGTTCAGAAGTAATTAAGAACACGACTTATTGTTTTATGCTAGGTAAAACCTTTCCCAGGCAGCTAAGCGTAGTATTTTGTGTCTCTATTTATAAAATTAATTATATACAATGGGTAGTTAAATGCGGCCACAATAAAGAGCTATTCACGTCCCATTTCAAAATTTACATCCTCATTGGATTCATGTGAAACAAATTTAATTTCAATTTTTATTTATTTTGAATTTTGTAATTAATTTCCCTTTTTGTTTTGGCCTAGGTAAACAAATAAGGAATTCTCCTTTTCATAACCATAAAAGAAAATCGTACAAATGTATACGTTTCCAATACAATAGACAAAACAACGTGAGAAATGTAACCATATCACTCTTCGTTAGATGTATTTCAGAGAAAGATAGATTTTCAGAAAATCAAAACATATACCACACCAAAAAATAACTAAATAAATATGAAAAATATCTTGCAACAATCCGAGCGTCTTTGATGGGCACAATTTTTTATTTTACCCCTCCTAAGTCACGTTGCCAATCTCTAAAATACCATGTCTTAAGAGAGATATTTGGGACTTGCGTTAGGAGTTTCTATAAATAATGAAAATTTCCGAAAGCATCTTTATCGTAGAATGAACTGTTGCAGTGCTTGTTCACCACTCTATATTCGTACAATAGATTTATCCAACAATGGGAAACTTGCTTTAATATTAAATGAAAGAAACTTTAACATTCGAAAAATAGTTATTTCTGTTATAAGGTCGGTAAGTACCAGTTTAGATGTTTTTACGGTCGAGATTTTAATATCTTCTGTCGATATTTTTACACCCCCTCTTCCTTTCAACCACCCTCGTAAGCAGATGCCAAAACTAGGGATGAAAATAATTAAATTAAAAGAGAGTTAAGAGTGCCAACATTCATTAACACAACCATTTAAAAAAGTAGGGCTAATAACATTCATGCTACATAATAAGTGATTTAAAAAAAAGGTAGTAAACGTCCAATAAGATGGCCAACCGATTCAGAAAATCAAAAATGTCATACGAAATTTACCGTAGGTAGGTCTGCGACCTGATCCAGTTTTTATTTTACAAATAATTGGACCACAACATTCTCACAATTTGTGAAAACGCTATTTGGAATAGGCGATTGAACTAATTTTTCCACCCTCACGAAAGTTGTAATAAAATAATATATTCAACGAGATTATTGCGTTCATCTTCATAGCTTACTAACTCCCTAAAGGTTAATAACAAGTAGTATTATAGTACCAAGAACAATACAACAATAATTCTCATTGTAACTGTACATATAGGATACTAACAAAAGAACTCATTTACTAAGAAAATTAGTCGGTTTGAACATTTCAGTTTGATGATTTATTAAAATTTATAAAAAGAAAGTATGTAATTCTCGTACTAGGAGAGACAGAAACTATGTCAATTTCGCCAAGAACATTATAAGGTGAAAAACCGCATAATAAATACATACACATAAAAGGAAATTAAATCATATAACATGACGTAATACTTTGTGTAATAATACTGTGTCATTTGTTTAGTTTCTTCTTCGAAGTATTCAGAATTAATTATATCTATTTATAGAACAGTTGGGTGTTTCCCTTATACAGATCTTTGTGAGATAAATTTTCACAAATTTAAGTACCATTTTTGGATTTGAGAAAGTACAAGTCTAATCTACTTACATTTTATCGTCTTCCGATCCACTTGTAAGACCTGAAAATAAAAAAAATAGCCGTTAGAAATTCCGTTTTAGATAGATTCTAATAATAATATGCAAAGATCATTCGAATAGTAGAGGTAAAATAGTTTAAGTGTCATACATATTATTATTTTTTTTGGTTTCGAATATGTAGTGCTAAGAACATAACGTACCTACGTTTTCAGGTGTTCAAAAGTCCTGAAAACCTTCATAATTGTATTTAGATGAATGAAGCAGTTTTTATATTACGACAGATGAAGATGTGGTTCTTTATTATGCAAAATGGAGAAATGGCTCCTTAGAAAGTGACGGTTCTATCGGTACTAGAAGTTGAAGCTTCCAGTTTTTGTTTTTAAAAATGAACTAATTATTGGGACCATTACAGGCGAATTATCTTTTGGATAATAATCATCATGGTTTGTCTGAGAAGATCACTTTTGCTACGACAATGTTTGACCTCACGCGAGTATTATCATTGAAGAAAGTCAATGGTATTATTAACCTTAGTGTTATCAAGGCATAAGCTTTTGATTGTCTAAAGCTCAAAGTCGAGATATATGCGGTCCTGGTTCGTGTCTTTTTCACAAACTTATCTGGTTACCCTCGTATAATGTTTTTATTATGCAATAGTTTTGTAGAAGCCCGTAAATTTATTACTAACATAGGAGATTCCACGAATTATTCATTCTTACCGCGCTGACCTTGACATTTATACTTCTACCACAGTTATCTGTGCTTATACTGTGTCCATTTCGCTTTCAGTCGCAACAAAATAACTTGTTGACCGAATTTAACAGAAAAAAATGTATATAAATTGAAAGAGACCTTTGCCATTTTCTTCGTGAGAATCGTTCAATTTAATTGCTTTTATACGTCAACATACTTTCATGATTGTCGCCATACTCCTGCACTAGCACTACAATACAATCAATATGCTTCCGTTTTCAGCGTATTGTGTCAAAGAAGTTCAGTTCAGAGGTTTTTCCTATGATAAAATCCATTCGTAGTTCGTACCAGCTTAATAATGTAAAAGCGCCTTTAAAAAACGAATTTGTATATAATTTGCATTTCATGCATGGATAATGTAATTTATGGAATTGAATTAATCACGCCAGTGAAGTTAAAACAATGAACAATAAGAGAAAAATACATAAATTCTTACAGCAAGCAAATGGGAGATAATTGAAATGAATAATTCTAATAACTGGTTGGCTGTAATAACAAATTAATAAATATTCTCACAAGTTTAATTAGTTTAATTTTGAGTTTTATTACTGTTAATATCCAGTAAGTAAGAGTAATTTTTTCAAATTAGGTAAGTACATTTGAAGGTGTGACTGTTGCTCATTTGGCTATAAGTAACTAAATTCTTAAAGAAATTAAAGAAATCACTCGACATTGACTTTTCTCCTATTGTATATTCATAAGAAAAGTAGAAAATTTCTTTATTAAAATGTGCGTTTAATATTGTTTCAATTGGAACGCAATTTATAGAATACTTAAAACTCTCCAAGAGCATTTTCAAGCACCAAGAATGTACCAAATTTCTTCAGTAGGACTATGAAAAAATTTCAAAAAATATCAAATATGGGTGCACAAAATGGTGGTTGCCTTTTAGTAGTCTAATATACAGGGTGTTTAAAAAATACGTTCGAATATTTGGCCCACTTATAGATCTCATCAGTACAAACAAAAAAGTCAAAATAAACATAAGTCCAAAAATCAGCCGTTTCCTAATTACAGCCTGTTTTTCAAATTAAAATAATTGTATGGCAAAGCCATTTTTTTTTTTTTTTGCATTTGGGGGTATTTAAAGACATTAGTTTATTCAAATCCTGTGAATAATTTAGATGAGTTGCGAGAACGAATTGAACATGCCTGCCAGACTGTTCGTATAAATCCGGGACTCTTTGAGAGAGTGCGGCGTTCACTTTTACGGAGATGTGAAATGTGTATACAAATGGAAGGAGGACATTTTGAACATCTTCTTTAAGAATCATTAATTTGTAATAATTAAAATGTATTTATACTGATATTTGTTCATGTTCTAGTAGAAACCTCGTTGAAATACTCCTACTGAGTGTAAATTATTTTAATTTGAAAAACAGGCTGTAATTAGGAAACGGCTGATTTTTGGACTTATGTTTATTTTGACTTTTTTGTTTGTACTGATGAGATGTATAAGTGGGCCAAATATTCGAACGTATTTTTTAAACACCCTGTATAAAAATCACGACTTGGTGCCCAAATCAAAAGTAATCTACTAAATATGTATTAAAGATCTGTGTTTGGTGGAAAATTCCTTAAACAGAACATGATGTATAAAATAAACGTGAATAACGTGGAAACATCTAATTGAAGGTTTCTTATACCAAGGTTTAGAAATTACTTAAAAGCTACAGAAATTGATAAGAACAATCAACCAAACTAATGTTTTCAATAATTTCACGTAAAACGGTATTACCGCTTTTGCGAAGAAAAACCAATTAGCTCTCTAAGATAAACGGAAAGCTGAATCAGGTGAAAATGAGAAGTAACAAATAATTGCAAAGGTAACAAGCCCACAGATTGGGAAAACTCACTAGTTGTCGTAAAAAAAGTTAATAGCAATAAAATTGGAATTTGCATAGATCTTAAGGTTTTACTGCACCGAATGTAAGAGTCAATATATTGTTTACTAAATGAGATGAGGTATAGATGGTACAAAATTAGCGAGCAATGCATTTTTCAAAAGATTCGATGTATTGAATGGTGTCCAAACGTATATTGACGATCTTGAACATTAATATGTTAAAATTAGTCAAGAAACTTAATGTTAAGAAATGTAAAGAAAAATGTGTTTGGTCTATGTAATATGGAATTATTTTTAATGGACCTTGTCAAATGTTACAGATAAAGTTTTAGCTATAACAAATATGAGAAAGGCAAGTAATAAAAAGGGTGTACAAAGATTAATTTATTAGTCAAAACACAATGAATTAACGGTTTATAAAAAATGACGCAGCATGACAATGATATGAAAGGCATGATAGGTAGGTATGTGTTTTGATAAATCAAATGTTCCTATTTTTAAATGTTTTGATATTCAAGAATACTGTTTCATTCAAAAATATGATTTCAATTTATTCTATAACAGAGGTAAAGAATCTTTCATAGGGGACCATTTGTCCAGATATTGCACAGAAAAACCTGAAATAAAAAACAACATAGATGCTGAACTAGAATCACAAATGCATCTAATAAACATATCATTTAGTATGTCTAAAGCTCAGTTAGAGAAATTTAAAAAGGAAACCAAAAACGATATATTAATAATAATATACTAAAGGTATTTTTGAAAATGATAGGCCTAATTCAAATAATTTATCCAATACCAAACATTTACAATTTAAAAAAAATCGAGTTAAAATTTTAACATCATGATGGTGTACTTGTAAGAAACGATCGCATCATATCTAATACCGAAATCAGTGCCAGGGCTGGACTGCTTTGTTAGGGTCTACCGAAAAATGACGCTAGGGCCCCACCACATATCGTTACTATATTTCGCACTATACCATTTCTCAATGAAACAAACGTACATTAATACGAGGGGTGTTTTTTTAACCGCCGATTGACTATAAAGGAAAGACGAGTGAATATGAATATAAGAAGATTTTATTACCAAACATTAGCACTTCTTCGGGACTATATGGTGGGTGTTCAAAAATGTCCCGTTTAAATTGCTCAAGGAGTTTGTTACACGAGCACTGTGAGGATGAGCATTGTCACGGATCAGAACAATTCCAGAAGTCAGCATGCTTCTTCTTGTGTTTGCAACAGCTGTCCGTAATCGTCGCAAAGTGTCATAATAAGAATGTGCAGTAACTTCACAAGCAAAACACCTTTTTGGTCCCAAAAAACAGTTGCCATAACCTTATACGGTTGTTGAAAGTTTGTTTAAATTTTTTGGGTTTGTTTGGAGAAATTGTGTGCATCCATTGTTGCGATTGTGGGTTCATTTCTCCACGTCTCATCACCGGTCACAATGGATTTCAACAAATTTTCTCCATCAGTAAGTATACCTAGTTAAAATCAAGTGAAATAATTAGGAAGGTCAGTTGTGTAATCATCTTGAGACAATTTGTGTAATTTTGAAGCCAAAAATATACAAATGAGTAAAAAACGAAACAATTTTAGGTGAACATTGAAGGAACAAGGTAAACGTACAAAAAGTGACACAAGTGTGCCCTAGATACGTGTCTTTAGTTTATGAATAAGTATACAGTTTTTATATGAAAATAAATATTATCATTAAAAGATTTATGGCAAGATCAGAAACTCAACACGAGAAAATTGTTTTGTTTTCTACTCTTTTTTTATGTTTTTGGCTTCAAAATGTCTTAAGACGACTATACAACTAGTCTTCCTAATTATTTCAGTTGTTTTTAAGTGTCTAGCTCTTATACTTTCAATGGAAAAGCGAATTTTGTAGAGACTTGCAACGCATCTAAAGGGGCCATTGGAGAACCCCCTTAAATAAAAAGTTGCAGCAATATATCAGTTTATATTTGAATGCTTCTTGCAATATAAAGGAAAAATAAATGATTATTTTTGAAACGGTGTAAATTATTCCAAAAAAAATTTTTCGCGAGAATATTTTACGAACCAGAAATTTGTGCGATTGTTTATTGGTAGCCCAAGGGGGGAGCAGAATTGGTGTGGAACAGATTGCGCCTTTCTATATGTTCCTTTACTTGACGATATTATCAATAATTTACGAATTTGATGCCTGCTATTTCATTCGATTTATTAGATAGGTATTTAAGATGACCATACGAAGTCCAGTCCGGCCCTGATCAGTGTAGAAAGAATTTATTATAATTATAAAGGAATAATCAAAAGTAAATTGACCTTTCATGACATTGGGAATGAGGTGTAAAACATTGCAAAACTTGTGTACAATTTCAGAGTAATATCAGAGAAACTTTAATTACACATAAAATAAAATACTCAAATTTCTATTTGTTCGTAATGAAATTCCGAAAGTATTCCATTCTTCTGATCGAAGTCCGCAATACACATATCTCATGAATTTCAAACCTTTTGAAAACATAAAATAATCAGACTTGACCAGCGTTATCATACTCAAAAACAGTATTAGCATACTTTACTGCACCAATACTTTTTTTGAAGATTAGAGTAAAGTAATTATTAACTTTACACTTTTAAGACAAACACTTCGTTATTAATGTTAATTTTATAGAAGTTTTCGCACGGCGGAAGCGTACCTCAAAGAAAGTGGCTATTTAACAGAAATGGGGGAAGAAGAAGAGTTTTATACTTGACGAGCTTAATAATTATTTTTTCAATGGCATCCATTTATACCGATTTGTTTTTTCTCATTATAATGCTTTGACTTTTTAGTTTTGTAACTATGTGTATAGTTCACTGATATTTTTTGTTTTTTTTTTTGTTTTGGGTAAAAAAAATTGAGCCCTGAAATCAAAATGGAGAAATCACGTACAACGTCTTTCCAGGACCTTGTCATAAGGCCAATTAGGGAACGAAAAAATTTATAAGGGGCTATTTTCTTATATAACTTCATCCCTTACACTTGTAATCTTCTTAGAGATGCTAATCATGAGGAACAGTAACCTACTTATACTAGAGTAAAGTACCCTAATTTCGGATAGGTTCCTAATTTCGGACACCGGTATTTTTTCAAAACTGTACATAAGTGGAACATGAGACACATTAGAAAGTATCATGCCTACAGAGACAGACATGTATTTAAAATTATATTGTGGTTTATCTTCGGTAGATGTCGCCAATCTTGTTTTTAGTAAAATATCTAGTGACGAGTTATTTACAACGTGCGGTTCGAAGTCAGTTTTTTGTTATAAATTAAAAGATTTTTTTATACCTGTTTTAATAATTGGTAAGTACAGTTATTGGTCAAACATATTAACTTACAAAATGTATCAAATTGTTATTATTTTTCTTTAAAACTGTGTGTATTCTCACTTTTTATAGGTGTCCTAATTTCGGATACCCCAAGTACCTTAATTTCGGATAGTATCCGAGATTAGGACACTAAAAATGTTGTGTTAAATGCATCCGTTGGGCACATCAAGAATGCACTGATTTGTCCAGAAAGAAGATTTTTGTGTGTGATTTTTGTTTAAATCCCTAAATTGTACAGATTAAATGTTCTAAAAAAGGGATCTCAATTTCGGATACCCTATCCGAAATTGGGGGCCTTTTTTTAAAACTACAATTTTTTGCTTGTTCTATAAATTATTATTTTTCCTACTAAACTGTTAACTTGAAACAATTTTAATAAAAATATATGAAATATGAGGGTCTGTCATGTTATATGATTGCTTCATAATTATCTTTTTTTCTTTTTTTCATAAAAAAATATGCGTTAATAAAAAAGTATCCGAAATTAGGGTACTTTACCTAATAAAATCGATGAAAGTGAATAAAAAATAACTCGTACGGCTTCAATTTCCGCACATATGTTTACTCATATTGATCAATTATACCATTGACTTTGTATAAAGTCAATGATTATACTTATAAGGGAGGGTCGTCCTGATCAATAGAATTTTAGCATTTTGTCCGTGCCAAATTTCTCCTGCAGATACGTTCGCAGTGATTATTGATTTCAGTGAAATGAACAACAAGGCGTTTATAAATAATAGGTATTTTTTTTATAAGACTTCTACAAATAACTGTAGTTTAGTACGCCCGCTTATAAAGTCACAGTCCTTCGCAAGATCAAGCTCAAAATTATTATTAAAGGTAGTGTACCTACAACTTACAAGTATCCATGCGTTACCTCAACCCACAAATTTTCTACAAATACGGTTATATGTAAATTTCGTCACTTTTGTTTATGATGTATCGGTTTAGCGCTTATCCATAATACGTTATATCGGTAAAAGCACATGGGTAGCGGCGTCCCCTTCGGGTGGGGAGCATATATAACCGTGTCCTAACCAAGCACAACGCATTTCAGAGTAACTACAAGGCTCAATAGTTTCAGTGTTTTCTACTATACCTACAATTAATTATTTTTAAATCATGAGGGAAATCGTGCATATCCAAGCTGGTCAATGCGGAAACCAGATTGGTGCTAAGGTGAGTCCTTTTTCCTTTTTGCTTTATTTAGAAAACACCGGTTGACAGCCATTTTTATAATAAGTAGCCAATGCCGGTTATACACGCCATCGCCTGTACAATAGCCGCAACGCAAACTGTAGATTAGATACCGATGTGTCACTTAAGATTTTTAATGGAGTTTTGTTTGTAATTATCTAAGATCAGTAACGAACCAGTAACCCTCGTCTTTTTTAATCGATAACCACATATATAGGGTAGGGTGTGGTTAAAATGCAGTCGCGTTTTGCTATGTAATACTTTTTTGATTCAAACATGCAAACGAGGTTTCTAATCCGGTAATTTTAGTAAATTGGCCGGCTTTTCGTCCCCTTCAAACTTGAACTTGTTTCAGATTCAAGGGAAAAAATAACGATAATTTGAAACAAAAATTATAATTATTTAGATTAGAAAGATATTTTGCAACAATATTTTTATGGTCTATTTCCCATCTCTTGTCTAAAACCTACTTTTAAGATGCTTAAGAATTTGAAAGTCAAGTTCATTGTGCTAACTTTACCTCATTAAACATGTACCTACTAATTGAATATTTCTTTTTCAATTCAAAAATATTTTTTTAAATACATATATATTGTCATAAATTACGTAATCGTTTAGCATTAAAAAAAATAGAGACGATTTCATTTACTTAATGAGTTCTCCTTGTAATTATCACCACTTGTAAATTATCTCACAGATTACAGTCATTTGT
The DNA here is from genome assembly GCA_036250285.1 of Pyrocoelia pectoralis. Lineage (NCBI taxonomy): Eukaryota > Metazoa > Arthropoda > Insecta > Coleoptera > Lampyridae > Pyrocoelia > Pyrocoelia pectoralis. Next base: position 4,689,298 of record CM070075.1, on the reverse strand, counting down.
TTGCGAAAAATTATTGATTAGGGAATTTAATGGTTTGAAGAGAGGGTCGAGACGAAGGGGTGAACAAGCAGAATTTGGCGAATAGTTCAATCAAAGAACGTATACGTTCTTTGGTTTAATAAAGTTAAAGGTGTTTGCTTCTAATTATATTTTTTTATAGCAAAGTGAAACTTGAACCATTTTTCAGGAGCAGGAAATGACTGCAGTGGTGATTGGAGTGTGTCTATTACCCAGCACGGGCGCACTCATAGGCCATTTATTTCTTTATTTAACTTTTCTCGCCATCCCCGCGCCCCGTAATTACCAATTACCATTGTTTAGTGGGCGAGGCGCACCCCTTACATCCCCATACGTGTGTATGATTCATTGCCTTTGTGCCCTCATTCTGTCTACAACCCTAAATAATTACTTTAATGCTTACCTCCAGTGTTACTACTTGGGTTGATTTATATAATTTAAAAGCTTTTAGCTACTTTTACCAAAAACCTACCCCTACAAACAGAAACGGTTACTTACTTTTTAAAATTAATGCGACATTTTTACTGTTTAGCTAATAATTGCTTCAAAACGTTGTCGAAACACAAATTCATACAACGTCTCATTTGTAAGGTAGCCGAATCGGTAGACCGAATAACAGAACAAGAAGTTATGCTTCAGAAAATCAGAACCCATCTAGATAAACGCCACTTCGTAAATATTCTAAGAATGCTGCTTAATACAGCAACGAAAAAACAGAATTGTTATTTTGCCGTTTTATTAGAATTAAAGCGGCAAATATAGCCCTTTAGATGAATAAAATAGGACTGTTGTAACTGTCGTTAATTCAAACCATTAAGAAGCTGCACTTGTAAAAGGTGTATTACAAATGTTATTTTGACAACCCCTAATTATTGTAACCACAATTTCGGACCACCACCTGCTATTAAACAGCTGTTACCTTTAAAATAGCTAAGGGTTTTTAATATCTTATCTTATCCCTGTAGGGTCACAAATTTTTCTTTATGTAATTTTGTAACTGTACACAGAACCCCTGAAATGTGAATTTTTTAAAACATCCTTTACATAAAGCATGATTTTGATTCATTTGTAATATCAATCGTTTTTTCCACCCATCAACACTTTTGTGGAGAAGTTATGTTTGAGCTTTCGTCATGGAAGGTTTCAGTACTCTCAAATGGCCTTTCGGTTTTACAAATGTGCGAAATATAATCCCCCGCTATTACATCTTTGCAGTTTTGTTTATTGACTGACCTTTGCTATCATTAGTGATAGGGATGATTTATTCTCCTTCATAGAAAATCTCTCCAGAGACATGGCCTAACGCAATACTCAATACCTATGCAAGGTATCCTTTGAAAGACCCAGATTCATTGAATTCATTCATTAAAATTCATAAATTTGTATAAAAGTTCGGGAAAGTTCAAACGTTCAAACTTATCAATAATGAAAATCACAAGCGAACGCGTAAAGTAGAAGCCATGATATAAAACATCGATTTTCTACTCTAAAAATTGCACAAATTTATTAGGCAAAGTGAATAATACGTAAATGTAAACAGTTTCAATAACTTTTTGTTTAAGGGATTAATTTTTGTTTTCAGTTCTGGGAAATAATCTCCGACGAGCACGGAATCGACCCCACAGGCGCATACCATGGGGACTCAGATCTTCAATTGGAAAGAGTTAATGTCTATTACAATGAAGCCTCCGGAGGAAAATATGTACCACGTGCCATTTTAGTAGATTTAGAACCCGGTACGATGGATTCAGTAAGGTCGGGACCATTTGGACAACTTTTCCGCCCTGACAATTTTGTATTTGGTCAATCTGGTGCTGGAAATAACTGGGCTAAAGGACATTACACGGAAGGCGCCGAATTAGTAGATTCAGTACTTGACGTTGTACGAAAAGAAGCTGAATCATGTGATTGTTTGCAAGGTTTCCAACTTACACATTCCCTTGGTGGTGGTACCGGTTCTGGTATGGGCACGTTACTTATCTCAAAAATTCGCGAGGAATACCCCGATAGAATTATGAATACATTTTCTGTTGTACCATCACCTAAAGTATCCGACACAGTTGTAGAACCATACAATGCCACTCTCTCAGTACATCAACTTGTAGAAAACACCGACGAAACTTACTGCATAGATAACGAAGCCTTATATGACATCTGCTTTAGAACACTTAAACTTACGACACCAACATATGGAGATCTAAATCATCTTGTATCCCTCACAATGTCCGGTGTTACAACCTGTCTTAGATTTCCAGGTCAGTTAAATGCAGATCTTCGTAAACTTGCCGTAAATATGGTTCCTTTCCCACGACTTCACTTCTTCATGCCCGGTTTTGCACCACTCACATCTAGGGGCAGTCAACAATACAGGGCTCTAACCGTACCTGAACTCACCCAACAAATGTTCGATGCCAAGAACATGATGGCCGCCTGCGATCCAAGACACGGACGTTACCTAACCGTAGCAGCTATCTTCAGAGGACGCATGTCAATGAAAGAGGTCGATGAACAAATGCTTAACATTCAAAACAAAAATAGCAGCTACTTCGTCGAATGGATCCCTAACAATGTCAAAACGGCCGTCTGCGACATTCCCCCAAGAGGATTAAAAATGTCCGCCACTTTCACCGGAAATTCAACCGCCATTCAAGAACTATTCAAACGTATCTCCGAACAATTCACAGCTATGTTCCGGCGTAAAGCTTTCTTGCATTGGTATACCGGTGAAGGTATGGACGAAATGGAATTCACAGAAGCGGAATCGAACATGAATGATTTAGTATCCGAATACCAACAATATCAAGAAGCGACAGCCGATGAAGATGCCGAATTCGATGAGGAACAAGAAGGCGAAGTTGAAGAAAATTAAAAGCCGCTACACTTGATCTTGAAATTGCTTTTTAAATCTTTGTATGCGCATGTTTTAGTAATTTTACATTCCGTAGAACAAATCCCTATACGTAAAAAGGACTTAATTGAAGACTGACTTTATGTTGCTTTTGTACCTACTACCGTTTTTTTATTATAACTTTTTGTAATTTTTCCGACATGAAAATTGCATTAAAATTGTAAATAAACTATTCCTCAAAACGATTTATTTATATAAAAACTTTCATAATTAGGTACGTGTTTTATGTTGATAGTATTCAAAAATAGTGCATTAACTTATAATGTCAAGGTCCACTAATGAACCTTAATCTATTGTTAAAATGTAAGTTACCTACCTACATCTTGATGACCACATCTTTCATTTCAAAGGTTCATTTTTATTTAAATCTATTGTAAAATGTGGGAAACTGAAATTTATTATTTGTCAAATATCGCAAGGTCTTTAAGTTTTGGTGTATTAAAGTACAAAATACCTGAAGTTCACTTGTTCATATGACTATTTGTAGATCTTAGAGTAACCTTGGTTTTCGAAATTGGCAATAGGCGACACATTTTGTATTGTACGGCTTCTGATTGTCAGTTCATGACAAACTGGTATCAGTCCCAAATTTTTAGTTAAGTAAGGAGTTTACCTGTTTTAGATTTTCTTTATTACGAACAAGGTAGGTACGATATTAAATGAATTTATGCTTAAATCTCTAAGGTATACGAAACGTCGGGAGTAGTATGTAACAATGGAATGCTTCGAAGATGCAGAGAAAACGCAATGCAGTTTTCGCCCAAATTGTTTTTGATAACCAAAAGGTTTATATAACGTTTTAATGTGCTTGTCTCCTTTCTGAAATACATTTGCTGCTTTTTAAAATAAAAAAGGATTGGAAAATAGAAATGATTGAAAAAACTTATTAAATACGGTAGAAGGAAGACTAGTTTTTTAATATACAGAGCGTTCTATTGGGAAAGCTCTTCAAAAAAATGAAATTCTGTTTCTGTTACATTTAGGAAGGCAAAAATATTTAGATTAAAACGACACTTGGAACTTATGCTGTAAAGATGGGCGCCGCTACTAAAGGGCAAGGGGGGGCCCGGGCCCCTCCCTGGAATTCCATAAATCGTGTAAATCCATTTTAGCAAATGTTAAAAGCTTACAATATACTTAATCACGTTTGGAGTATAATGTTCTATTCCATCGGTGACTCTGCATTGCCTATTGATTTATACTAATTTAAAAATAGGTAAAAATTTTCAAGTACCTATTCTAATTTCTACTTGAAAAAATGTAAGGGCCTCCCCCCTAACAAATTTTCTTCCAGCGCCCCTGGCGCCTGTAAACCATAATTCGGTAGGTAAGTAAGAATTCAAGAAATAAAATATGACACCTAAAATTTCTATTTTGCACTATTTGGTCTTGAAAATCAATGTACTAATACACAAATCTGGAACTGAATAATTACAGTATTATGACTTTATGAACATTTCCGTTAGTTGGATAACTGTGGCGATATGTGTTATACACTGTGTCTCTCAGAGAGCGCCACGAGATTCTATAGAATTTTTCATGTAATATTAACATGTCGGCGTCGCCGTCGGTTATATTTGTCGATAATACGTAGATAAACAGTTGCAAATTTTAAACCATCCGAACAAATAATTGGCGAACCAACGATCGACTCCGCACCTTGTTGCAGGACTTGATGTAACTCGTCCTGCAATAATGTGAACAATGCGCAATGAAGAAAGATGGCAGCTATTGGGTAAATTATTGATGAAGATTAGAAACCGAGCGCCAATTGAACCTCTGTACATTCACTTTAAGGAAAATGTTAGTAAACATTTTGCTTTAAGATCTTACATAATGCAACACATACAAGAATGACCATCGTTTGAGCTGCCCGTTTGGCGAATAGGTTGAAAACAAAATACACTTTAACCCATGGGCGCTGGAAGTCCTAAATTTTCCACCAATTGGTATACCTAGTAATTACCTACTCAATATCTTTAATATAACATTTTAATTTCGACATAGATACAGACTCATTACCTAATTTTAACTTGAACATGTTCACTTATTCCTGATCAGAAAAAAGCAATTACTTCTTGTTTTTGAAATTAATAAAACCTTCTCTATTTTTTATAACAAATAATCTATGCACACTAGCCGCACAAAGCCCATTCAACCTCTCTTCAGACATAGTGGACCACATAACCAGGTCTCAAACTACTAAATGATCTTTCAATAGTTCACTCAAAACAGTATTTCCTAACAAAATGTCCTAATGATTTACCACGAAGCGCTAAATCTGAGTCCCACAGTAAATTATTGTTGAAATTATGGGAATAAGTTTTTTTCTATTTGATTCAATTTTTTCTTTTTTAAAATTGTTCAGTTGTTCAGTGCTACGAGTACCTTTTGGCCTCAATTCACGGTTCCATTCTGAAGCCACAATTATGCTTTTTCGCATTCTCGTGAAAGTTCTTGAAGTTTTTATAAGGTTTTATTATGAAAGACCCAAAAATTCCTCTTCTTAAACTCGAACGAAAGAAGTGATTCAATTTTTGTAAAAAATCAAAATAAATGGAATTAATTTCATTTACTTAGTTTAATTTATATTCCCAATTTGTATCCAGAGGGGGGAAAATGCCCTACTTTGCCCCCCCCCCTTTCCCGATGCCCATTCTTTAACTCATTATTTTATAGCAAAATTTATTCAGTGAAGCTCATTTTTGGTTTGGTTTGGCCACATAAAATTTTTGTTCTTTATTAATTCTAACCAAAAATTTCATCATTATACAACAATAAAAATTCTAACGCAACATTTATCTCCTAGACTAATGAAACCATTCGTCCCGCATTAGGCGGGATTGTCCCGTTTTGAAATTTAGAAACCCGCAGAGAGAATATCCCGCAAAATGTCCCTCATAATATTGCAATACCTATGTCATAACTAGTGTGTATAATCCATGGTAATAACACTGCTTTGAGTGCGTTGGTTTAACTTTGATTTCTATAAATATAGAAACAACAACACAAAATACCCCTCCCTACTTGACCGATTTTTTAGGTAGTAACCTAGTAAAACATAATTTTGAAGGGCCGGCGCAAAATTTTGACATAAGCTTGAAAGTTAATGAAAAGAACCTCTGGACGGATGATTGGTGGTACGAAATTGAAGTTTGTTTGAATAGTTTCATTCTAGAATCTTTTAATATGAATTTCAGCAAGAGAAAAAAATAATTTTTAGGCTGGATTTTGTAAAACATTGCACCTATAAGGTAGGCATGGAGACATCATGGGTTCCCCAACCTAACGATATCCGATTTATTTCTGTGGATGTATTTAAATAGAAAAGAGTTTGCAGCAGAAGACAAGGCCGCAGTCGAGAAAAAATTACACGAATTGTTGAGACACAATTTGATGCTTAGAACTGAATGTTGTGTTTAAGTTGATGGAGAGCATTAGGAAGAGATTATATTTAAAAATACTTAATTCGATCTTAAATCGCATAGAATTATAATTGTACATTAGTGAAACTTTACTACTCCACCAATTTTATTTGAACATGTATTAATCTCCAATAGTGAAACCTGGAATACTACAGAATTTTGTCCTGAAATAATAGATAACGTTTATGATACATCCACCCTCAAGATCATAATTTTTGCATATCCAATAATGGTTTCCACTTCAATTTTTAAACGACCACACTTACCTAATAGAACAGTTAGTTTCTCTTCCGAAGATTATAAAATATAGTAGGCATGCCTCGAGGCATGTAAACCGGCTCTCCCCTGCAAAAATACCTACGTATTTATAGACCACCTTAAGAAGAATGCAAAGTATCATTTTATTGCCCATCCTACTTGCTTTGTTTAGAACAAAACCTACTTTAAACCGCGTAATTTTTGTTATGGATTATATTTAAAAAATTGAATTTATTCCAATACCTCCAAGTGTACATTTTTGCAATAAAATAAGAGAACAGTTACCAAAATCAATTCTTACAGTTTTTATTTCTTCTTGCAATTAATTTAAAGCGTTTGGTCCACTGGTTAGATACGCTTAAAAATCCATAAAACAGCGTTACCTTCAAATCAATTGAATGACTGCATAAAAAAGAAAAAAATCAAACTACTAGAAATTAGTTTTTGAGTTGTAATGACAGGACAGGCTTTAATATTAAAAAGAAATTTATTTTTCGCATGCTTCTAAGAAAGTGAATATTAGACACGCATCCAACCCTATTCACGAGTCAAATTGGTAATGAATTGTTTAATTCCGAAAAATATAACAGCAAAATTGATTTGGCCTCTAGAAAAGTACTGAAAGTACTAAAAAGTATTAAAATCATCATCATATTAACATTATTTATAAGAAAACAAATCTTAAGTACTGTCCCTAGTAAATACTTAGTTGAAATTTAAATGAATTTCAGGGTTTTCAAGTTATGACATTGAACGTGCAACTGCATTTATTTGTACAAGTATCGAATTGCTAAATTACTAATTATTTATTTCATAGTTCTGATTTAACTTTTGTTCGTAGGATGAAATGGTTCTTAGTTATACCGTCATAGAGTAATCATTAATCATGAATTTCGACGACAGGAAATGTTACTAGGGTGGCAGCTGGCAGGTGGCATTATAAAAAGGGAAAGAAATGCAAGGTTTAAGTAAAGTGTTTATAGTACTAGTTTCTACACTAAAAGTCAATGGTGGTACCCGTATACGAGTACAAAGAGTGTAGCAGTGAAGGTACAAAGTTCTATATACCGAAAATCGAAACGAATAGGTTACCTACTTATTACTCGACGCACCTCTTGAGGTGTCTGTGAAGTTAGCCCCTCAGATTCCGAATTTACACAGGGTGGGCCATTGAAAAGGAAACACGCCTGTTTTGAGACACTTAGAGCAGTTTCTTAAAAAAACGCTCGGACACGTCAATTTTTTATTTTTGGGGGACAACTTTTGATGTCAAATTTGACTTTGTCAGGTCAACCCCCTAGCCCCAGCAACCCCTAACTCAAGAATTTAAATAGGGAAAGGGAGTCGAACGACCCCTAATTTGAAGCGTATTTTAATTCTACATATATTCGACAGTATCAATGAAAATTAATTTTGTTCAATTTTTTTTCGCCCCCATGAAAGGTACCCTCCTGATTAACTAAAGTGGGAGTGTTGTTTAGGAAAAATCCTGAAACACTTCACCTTTGACCTTTTGAACGGCACATTTTGATGTCAAATTTGATTTTGTCAGGTCAACCCCCTAGCCCCAGCAACCCCTAACTCAAGAATTTAAATAAGGAAAGAGTGTCGAGCGACCCCTCATTTGAAGCGTATTTTAATTCTCTATTCGACAGTATGAATGAAAATTAGTTTTATTCAATTTTTTTTTCGCCCCCATGAAATGCACCCACTAGAATCCAGATTAACTAAGGTGGGGGTGTTGTTTAGGAAACATTCTGAAACAGGCCACCTTTGACCTTTTGAACGGCACATTTCAGGATTTTTCCTAAACAACACCCCCACCTTAGTTAATCTAGAGGGTGCTTTTCATGGGGGCCACTTTAGTATGATCTGATTTATGGGTTCCGGACACTTCGCCCCCCACATTTCGCCCCACACATTTCGCCCCCACACATTTCGCCCCCACACATTTCGCCCCCACACATATCGCCCCCGACACATTTCGCCCCCACACATTTCGCCCCCAGACATGTACATAGCAAATATACAGTGGATACAGAAATTGTTTTTCCTTTTTTCAGCTTTCTCATCTGACAGCCAGATGGGTGAATTCTTTTCACTAAAGAGAAATACCGCAAATAAATGAAACGGAAGCAGACTCAAATTAAGAACAATAATGTAAAAGAATATTGTTTTTTACATTATTATTCTAATTTCAATTTGGTAGGTTTAGTATATTTTTTTTCAATTGAAACAAAAACGGGAATGTGAAACTAAAGAACGTTTGAAACTAGAACCATAGGCTAATATCCTATGCTAGAACGAATGCTAACCTAAGCGTAGATTGATCCGAGGTTAAAGGTAGGTTTAGTATATTTTTTTTTCAATTGAAACAAAAACGGGAATGTGAAACTAAAGAACGTTTGAAACTAGAACGAATGCTAACCTAAGCGTAGATTGATCCGAGGTTAAAGGTAGGTTTAGTATATTTTTTTTTCAATTGAAACAAAAACGGGAATGTGAAACTAAAGAACGTTTGAAACTAGAACGAATGCTAACCTAAGCGTAGATTGATCCGAGGTTAAAGGTAGGTTTAGTATATTTTTTTTCAATTGAAACAAAAATTTATGTATTCGGGGGCGAAATGTGTGGGGGCGAAATGTGTCGGGGGCGATATGTGTGGGGGCAATATGTGTGGGGGCGAAATGTGTGGGGGCGATATGTGTGGGGGCGATATGTGTGGGGGCGAAACGTGAGGGGCGAAATGTCCTAGAACCCTGATTTATACGTACCTAACGAGAAATGCAAGTTTGAAAATGAATTCGGAAAAACCATTTTACTTCAGTAGTTAATCAAGTGATTTATTAAGAAACATGATTGGTTCATATTTTAAAATTGTGGAGATTTGACAGTTTATGCAAACGTTATTCGCAGCCTTAAAAATGATACATTGCGAAGCTGTGCTTTAATTAGCGCTCGGCAGGTATGGGCTCATCATGGATACGTAGGTACAGGCACTGTCATCTTTCTGTTATACGTTAGCATAATTTGCAGACGAAACCATACCATTTATTGGAAACCTATTATAAGAATGCATATTGATTTACCATTAGTTTTAGAAGGAAACGCACTGCAAAATAACTAAAGAGTGCGCCTAAATGGCGTGATACTTCGATGAACCGCTATCGTGAGGCCGTCGATTTATAAGCAATTCGTAATGCGCTTATAAATTTGATGGTAGATATTTTTAGAAACATTTTTAACGATCTTACATTAAAAAAATTCGACATCACGAATTGGGTAGATCATTATGAATGTTTAAACTTTATTTTATAACATTTTTAGTTCTCGCAATTATTCACCTTTAATCATGTTATAATTTCATTACCTATTTCTAACGTAATAATATATCTAGTAATAATTTATACATACAAGTATTTATCTTTCCAACCTTTCTACTGCGACCGGCTTCACCCTCTACTCGTTTATTTTTAAGATACGCTACCATCCATACAACATGGTAAAACTTACAATTTTAAACTGTAGTTCATTAAAACTGGAAAAAGTTGTAATTACAATGCCGTTAACAACACGCTTTGTACAGGGTGTACAACTAAGAAAGGAGACCGGCCTCGGCCATAACTCGGAAACTATTTGATAGTGAAATAAAAAATCTTAATAAATGTGCCAAAGAGAAAATGCTGGAAATTATTTTCAACTTCCTACCACTGCCACCAGAGGGCGTTTCTCTGATTTCAATTTGAAATTCCCATTTTTTGGGCAATTTTCCTCAGTAAAGTATTTAAAAAAATATATTCGTTGTAAACTGGTGATCAATATGTAAAACTTTGTTTAATGAATTTTGACGATTGCTGTCAAAATAAAGGGAGGGGGAACTAAATTACGTGTTACTAGAAAAAATCGTGTAACTTCGAAACGGATTGCTTGAATTTATCAAGATTGGTCTCGATGAAAAGACAATACTTGATATTACCAAAAAAATTCAAAACCACAACAATTTCTTATCCCCGTCTACCAATAGAGGGCGCAACTTGTTGAAGGAATAAAGCGGTCGACTTTTCTAAACCTTATTAATTTTCCTTCCAATAGCAGTGAAAAAAATATTTGGTAGATACCATTTGAATTTTTTTACTATTAAGAAATAATTTTTATAATTGAAAAAAACATTGTTTGAAAGTGTTAAAAGAAATAATGATGAAATATGATTTTTATATAGATTATAGGTACACTTACCCCAGACCAAAATGAAAGCAGTTTTGCTTGTTTTTGCTGACGGATCGTCGTCCACTCCTGAATTTTGTCTGTCGCGAGTTTCTGGAGGTCTCCTTTAATTTGCTTTACGTCGTTTCAGACAGAAACAACATGCTGCTGCACTTTTTGTTTCGATTTTTCGGGATACGCGTTTTGGTGAGCTCTAATTAAACTATTAAATAGTTTTTCTTTGTCACAACTTTTATTACTCATGAATTCATGACGAAACGAAATTCTCAATAAAGAACTGAGCCGCACAATAACACAAACACTGATAAACTAACATGCAATTGAAACCAACTTGGTTTGTTCTACCACTTACGATTCATTGTTATTTTAGACTTAAGGGATTAGTGATTCACCAAAATTTTAAAGAAGGAATGGGGTTATTTGTATCATTGTTATTCTACCTCGCTTATACCCGGAAGTACCGGATTTCTACATCTCTATTGTTCAACAACAATTTATTTTAAACTCTTTCAACGCGATTCTCAAAACTTTTAAAAATATGCATTTTCAGGTAATATGAATAATTGAAATAAATCCCCAAAATGTCTTAATACTTTTATCGTCGTTACGTAACGCGCACCTTAACCCTCCCCTACCTCCTCGTAACACTGCGTAACGATACTATAGACCCCCCCCCCACTCCCCCAAGAGCGTTACGTAATTTATGGATGGCCCCCATGAACTCTTTAGCAGATGTCTTTCCGAACAACCAACGGATTTTTATTTTGGGACCATTTCTAGAGCCTAATTTAATTTATTTATTATGTCGAAAAACTTTTATCCTCAATAATCAGGATACAACTACATTCTGGAAAAGTTTGACTTTTACCTTATACTTTCGACTTTCGATCATAGCTGTCAACTTGTGCCAACAAAGAACTATGTTCGCTTGTGATTGTCATTTTATACACCATTTCAATGGAAATAACTTTCCAATTGGGTAATGAAGAAATAATAAAGAAATAAACAACATAGTTAGTTAATATTTTCAAATTTTCAACTTGAACATTATAGTATTAACTTTGGGCACGTCTGGGTCCTAATAGGAAACCCTATACTTTTTTATGACGGAAAAGCAACTACCAATTTTCTTGTTGTCACCTAATTGATTTGGATTCTGTTCGCTGGCACAATGTTCGTTTTATTCTGCATTATAAATTACAAGTGAACCTGTGCACAAAGGTATAAATGAAAATCTATGACGTAACACTTAACACGCTCATGAATGATTATCGTGAAGCCGTGATTCATAGCAAGTCTTAATGGAGTTATAAGTTTGATGGTATAGATATCCTTACTCACAGTTCTAACGATCTTATATAAAAATAGTCCGACATCACGCATTCATAAGTAATAAAGGGCGTAATGAGCTTTTACATAAAATTTCCTTTATAAGATTTTAAGGTTTCACATTAATTACTCACCTTTAATTAAGCCATGTTCAGTGTACCTCAGTTTTAAAAAGAATATTTTGATATTATCATTCTTTAGTCGCGAATTGTCATAGCTAAATAAATCAAATAAATAAAAGATATTATTTCATATCTATCATGTTTTCTGTAATGGCTAAATAAGAATTCCTACTTATATTTGCCAAGAATGATTATGTGCTGCGGTCCAGACTCCAAGAATTATAATGTGATCGTGAGATGCCATGTTATAGAATTATAGATTCTCGAAAAATTTTATTTAAGAGTATTAGGCTATTAGGTAATGTGCAACACAGACGTAAAAAGTAACCAAATCTGGTGGAAATGCTTGCAGCCGCCATTTTGAAAATGGAAATAAGGGAAGGTACCATATTTTTATACAATATTAATAAGTATTTGTACGATTAGAACAGAAAGTTGTGTATTTCAGCTCATCCTTTGTCAATCGAGAGGCAGCTGAAAAACTCTTCACATGTTTTACAGAATTTTTGTTCTGAAGCTGTATATAAATAAAAAAATATGCGCGAAATTTACCTTTATAACATATAACAAGAGTCAATTGTAGATCAAATGGTGCCAATTTACATAAATTTTTGACCAGTGTAGGGCAAAACCAACTATTTGGACAATTTCTCCCAACATTGCTGAGTTTGGTTTGGTTAGGTTTTTATAAAAATTGCATCGATGAAACACTGAATAACAGTCAAAAAAAATTAATGGCCCAAAGTTTGTAATTCCTCCGTGCCCTCGTGGTAAAATTGACTCATTTCCTGGCCGACAAATTTACTAGCCAAAACATAAATGATACTTTATTCCTTTGTAATTCATTTGTACTGCTTCCCTTACTGCTTTACTCTTCAAGCTTATGCTTATGTAACCCAAATCATTTCCGTTCTAAATCAAAATTTCACTTTCAAATGGCTACGAAGAAGTTGTTATTAAATACCTACGTAAGCAATTTATTTTGGTCTTTTTATTAGAATCGATTTCTACTAGATTTTTCGCACACGCAAACCTAATTTTATACAGGCCCGTGCGCAAGGGGGGGGTTTTGGGGGTTCAAACCCCTCCCATAACCCGTTGAAATATAAGGAAATATAATAATATATATTATGTATGTAGTTATTAACGTACTTTATAAATACATAGATACCTAATTATGTATTTAAAAATAGATAAAAATTTAATACCTACCCACATTTCAATGTTTTAAAGAATATGTTAACCTAATTTTATTATTGAGAGTATCGCAACCTAGTTTATGTTTTATGAATGTTTAGGGCAGTGGCGTAGCTAACCCCCGCAACCCCACGCAATGCGTGGGCGCCCTAGGCACAAGGGGGCCAAAGGGCCCTCTGATCCAGATCCTTCTATGTTTTTAAATCTAATAGCAAAAAATCTAATTAATAAAAAATAAGAATTCAAAATAACTGAACCGGCGCGGCGTCAAACCTTTGTTTTAATTTGCATTAAGTACAACATTGATTTTGAATTCTACTTTACATTATCACCAATTTCGCAAAAGTAAAATAAAAACTAAATAGTATTGGCTTTTCATAGTGGCCGTTGCGTCGTCCGCTTCTTGCCGGAAAGGCTTCAAAGGTTTTGCCGCTTTGCCCGATCCCACATACATGCGCTCTATACCGACAACTATAAATAAAATAAATGGACCCTCAAAATTATTTCACTATTTTCCAATCTTCTGTACAGACAAATGCACAAATTCAGATTTTATGTAGTGCTTAAGTACCTACTTATCTTTGGATTAATTTTTTTAATACCTGAACCAATGAATATCTCTCTGTAATTATTACTATTATTACTTATGAAAAATAGTTTTCCTAGGCAGACATTTAGTAACATATATTTCCATATTAATAAACGTGAGTTGATTCATGTTCGTTCGTTCGTCTCCACGATAACTCGACTCGACCCGACTAGCTAGGAGGTCGAGGTTGGTTTTAAAAGATTCCTAATTTTCAAACTTAATTTAAGTTCGAAGATGGTACAAATCTGACGACCTTTGCCTCCGACTTATAACAATTCCGTAAAGAGTGATCAACCAAATTTTAATGTGGCAACGTTAAAGTTAGTATTTGTTAGATAATATTTTTTTTATACCTTAACCTTAAAACAAGAGATCTGCTATGAATATTTTTTACTTTCAATAATAAATTACATATTGCCCCGTCTGTTAGACGGGTATTAACCGCTACTTTGAAATAAATGATTGTAGAGAAAAATATAAATGTATTGGGGGAGATTTGAAAGATTCTGCGTGGGGGCCCAAATTTTGTAGCTACGCCACTGGTTTGTTTGAGGTCTTCCCTGTTCCCAACCCAACCCCTCCCATGGACAAATCCTGCGCACGGGCCTGATTTTATAACTAATGTATTATTATGGAACAAAATGACATTTTGATCAATGTTTAACTTTGCCATGAACTTCTACCCTGTAATAGATAGATTTTGTAATTATATGCGCTCAAATGTTATACATATCTACCAACACATTACGGTATTACTCGGAAGAAAGGTAATGTCAGCAAGTAATAGTTTTAGGAATAAGTTCAACACCTACTTCATTGGCACTATTTGTAGGTTACGATAACCTTGCATGTTGGCGTTTATTCATTGAACTAATTAATAATAATAACTAATAACATTTATTTATGCGTTTAAAGCAAGTTTATAAACTGTAACAAAACTAATTATTTTAATAAGCTAATACAGTCCAGTTATTAGTAATAATAATTTTCGATTTGATCGTTTATCAATGAAGCCCTATAATTTTATGCAAATCTCGTTTATATGGTTTAGGTTATTTTTGGAATACGTAAAAGTTAATTTAAAAGCACACAGACCGAATGTTCTCATCTAATTTTTTTAATGCATTGTAAAAATGAAATTCTCTATCATCATTGAGTAAATTTTACTCAATGCTCATTATACATTTTCTAGGCGTTTCCTTTTGTTCAAATTCAAATATTTAGTTAAAATTGTTCCTTTGCGTTGCTAATTGATTATTTCTTTAAACATATGGTTACTTGTTGAGAAAGATCCTGGGTTAATTTCAACAAAAAAAGGAAGACCAGCATTTAGACCAAATGAATTATACCTCAAAATACAGATCATTATATCATGATTAAGGGATGGAAAGCTCTACTTCTTAAATAGAAGCTTCAACGTTGATACCTTACGGTAATCGTAAGCGGACAAAACTGTATTTGGTTACGTTCTTGAGTGCTACATAGCAGCTATTCCCTGTTCAAAAATTGGATTGTGCCAAGAAGAATTTTATTGCACACCAATATCACCCTTTACTTCCAAAAACGTGGCTTTTAGAGAATACGGTAAGAATGCTTGTTGGTCTTAACTCTTAAACCTTTTAAATCGTTCACGGTCTCTTCTTTTGGAAATGGTATTGCTAAATCTTCCTTCTATAGGAAACGTAGAAAATATAATATGCAGTAATGTTTTACCACATCTTTATTAATAATAATAATAATAATAATAATCACAGGTATTCTCACAATGTCATTCGAATTTATATGTTTTAGATATATTTAATTATCGTTTAATCATTAACTAATTGGATAAATCTGTACTTGATACCTACATCTGCATTTGAAAATGGAAACAGTTTACATACTGGATAAAAGTTAATTTGTTGGTGTATCATACTAAATGTATTAAGGTAGAAATTTCACTAAACAATTAGGTACTAATTGAAATATTTGAAGGTAAGAATTTTCCAATATCTTAAAATTTAAGTAAATCTTTATGACGCTTTTATATTGCACATTTCATGCACTATACACATTACACTTACACTAACACAACATGTAGGAGAATATTCGCTTATGTGAATATTTGGGGAGTGACGCCCTCACGTGATCTTAGTCATCCCATTTTATTAATGAAAATGGAGCGTAAGGAAATAAGCCTCGGAAAACAGCCGCTACCTGAGGATCGTCAGGGCACGTCTAGAGCCACCGCTGGACGTTGCAGTATGCGGACCGGTGGTGATGGGGAGGTGATCAGGCGGCCACCCATCGGGAAACCCGAAACAAGTACAGCCGATAGAAGATTAAGAAGAAGAAGAAGTACGACAACCGAAGAACAGACTCAAGATGAAGAAGAGACCTTTGTACCTGCTTCTCAACCGCTAACGGATGGGACCAGTTCAAAGGAGTCTACCAGACGGCGTATGAAATGGACCGAGGAGATGAATCGATTCATTTTGCGTACGTACCTGGAAGTAACGAAGATAGAAACGGACAAAACTATGTATAGGGACAAGATTCACACAGCATTCACAACACAATACCCACATCTTTCACATTTAACACAACAACGCATAGCAGACCAACGCAGGGTAATTATAAAAAACACGCTTCTTTCAGTAGAAACACAAGAACAAATTAAACACGAAGTAGAAAGGTTTTTAAACATAAATAACACTATCAACACCCAACAAAACACATTAGGTACACCTAATAACAATCATCATCCAACACTTATGACACAGCAAAGTACATTAGATACACAAGATAACGATGTAGATAATAACTCCCAACACTCACACGAAACACTTAAATTAAAAATTCAAACAGAATTTGATACTGCACTTACAGAATTCACAAACATAGATCCATCACAAAGATATAGAATACCGAAACAAAAAGACACTAACAAGTTACACAAAATCACTCAAATATTAAACACCGATATTTTACCCAATTATATTACAAACAACATATCACTACATCAATTACACCTAATTGTGTACTGCGGTGCTGTTGCAGCTTCAAGGTGTAACGGCTCCAAGGTCATAATATCAACACAACACCACATCACAAAGAAAACAACACTTCCGGCCTGGGAGAAGCGTCTAATGAATCGTGTAGATGAAATTAGACGTGACTTAGGTCGAATTACACAATACATACAAGGCACAACCTCTTCCAAACTAACACGCCAGGTACACAACATCATTAGAAAACTAAACACACACAGTTCACGAGAACCAAACACGAATTACAATGAACACAAAGATACACTCACACAAAAACTTTCAGTATACACAAACAGATTGAGACGGTATAGGGAAGCGGCAAATAGAAAACGTCATAACACACAATTTAAATACAACGAAAAACTATTTTATAGATCACTAACACAACAAAACACTCAACAAAAATACTCATTACCCACATTAGAATCTCTAGAGCACTACTGGTCCGATTTGTGGTCCAAAAACATTGAACATAATATACATGCACCCTGGATCATTTCGGAAAGTATACGTACACAACACATAATACCGATGCATGATATACAAATCACTTTAGAAGATATTACCATCTCCATCAAACACCTACACAACTGGAAAAGTCCAGGCATAGATAACATTCATAATTTTTGGTGGAAATATTTCACCTGTACACATATACACCTCGCACAACACTTCACAACAATATTAGATGCACCACACACTACACCACCATTCTTCACACAGGGAATCACTTATATGCTTCCAAAAGATAACAATACACACGATGCCTCTAAATATAGACCCATTACATGCCTTCCCACTATATATAAAATTCTAACATCATGCATTACACATAAAATATACACACACTGCACTAACAACAACATTTTATTTGAGGAACAAAAGGGTTGTACCAGGTATTCCAGAGGCTGTAAAGAACAGCTCATTATAGACTCTGTAATACTTGAGCAATCTAGACTCAATAAAAGAAACATACACACAGCTTACATTGACTACAAAAAAGCATTTGATTCAGTACCTCACTCTTGGTTACAAAAAATACTATCGCTGTACAAAATTAGCAACAACATCACACAATTTCTCACTCACATAATGTCATGTTGGAACACCACCCTAACACTTACACTAAATGATACCCAACTCATCACAAACACAATACAAATTAAGAGGGGCATCTTTCAGGGTGACTCCTTGAGCCCACTTTGGTTTTGTCTTTCTCTTAATCCCCTTTCACACATGCTGAATAACACAAATTTTGGTTATAACTTAAAACACAATCACGAAATACATCACAACGTTACACATCTATTTTACATGGATGATCTTAAATTATACGCCTCTACAAGCACAAAACTCAACCATTTATTACATATCACTGAAACATTTTCACATGATATACACATGGAGTTTGGTATTGACAAATGCAAAACACAGCACATCACTGCTGGTAAGAGGGAATTTGTGGATTTTGAGCTCGAACATGGTGACCATATAAGATCCATGGACGAGAATGAAACTTACAAGTATCTTGGTTTTCAGCAAAACACACACATAAAACATACACAAATAAAACGAAATCTAATCACACAATATTTACACAGATTACGTAGTATACTTAAAACACAACTACACGGTAGAAACACTGTCAAAGCTATTAACACATACGTTACACCGGCCCTTACTTATTCCTTTGGAATAATAAAGTGGACCAATACAGATTTAGAACAGGTACAGCGAAACACACGTACATTACTCACTAAATACCGAATACATCATCCACACGCCTCAACAGTAAGACTATACCTTCCTCGTTCACGAGGAGGTAGAGGCTTAACAGACATAGCCCTGTTACACCAAACACAAATACACAAACTACGAGAATACTTTTATAACAAATCACACATTTCAGCGCTACACAAAACAGTCACACTTGCAGACAAATCTTACACACCCTTAAATATGAGTAATAGAAACATCACACCACCAATGAGTAGAGATACGTACATCACACATAACATACAAACTTGGACACAAAAGACTTTACATGGACGATATCCACAGGAGATTAACGAAGACTGTGTTGATATTATAGCAACGCATGCTTGGTTAACCAAATGTGATATTTTCCCAGAGTCAGAGGGTTTCATGTTTGCCATACAAGATCAGGTCATTTACACACGAAATTACAGAAAACACATAATTAAAGATAGGACAATTACACATGATCTTTGTAGACAATGCTCGCAAAGACCAGAAACAATACAACACATTATATCAGCATGTACACGTCTAGCACAAACGGAATACAAACACAGACACGATCAGGTAGCTAAGATAATACACCAAAAACTCGCCACAAAACATAACCTTTCTACTGATAACACACCCTATTACAAATATACACCGCAAGTTGTACTTGAAAACACCACACACAAACTATATTGGGATAGGACACTACTCACAGATAAAACTGTATATAACAATAGGCCAGATATAACACTTATAGATAAAACACAAAAAATCATATACATAATAGATATTGCCGTTCCCAACACAAACAATTTAGCCAATACACACGCAGAGAAACATCGGAAATACACTGACATAGCTCAGGAACTTAAAGCGCAATGGAGAATGGGAACTGCTCTTACAGTACCCATTGTTCTTAGTGCAACCGGAGTTATACCAAAAACAATACATCACAGTTTGCACATTTTAGGGTTAGATAAGAACATATACATACAATTACAAAAGGCAGTCATTATCAACACTTGTCACATAGTTAGAAAATTTCTAAACATAACGGAAGATACCGCACATCACTCAGAACCACATCACACACTTTCAACTAATACCATTCAAACACAAAATGAAACACAACACTCAATCCTCCCTTCACAAATTGAAACTTTGTTGCATACACAACATAACATTATAGAAAGTCCATTACCAACACACAACACTTCAACAATCACTCATGTAACACCTCTGACTCGTTCTCATGCACTCAAACGTAAACACACAATATACTCACAGTATCAGAATTCGCAATTAACACAAAACACAAACAACACATTACCCACTCGAGTGCAACCTATGCGTCGAGCTAAACAACAAAAAACGCTTACACAATAACCATAACACTTTTTCAAAACATACATATTATGTTCATTTTTTCTTTTCTATAAAAAGTCACTAAGTGACGAATAAGTGACGCCAACGGAGAAGCCTAGGAATATAGGGTCTCTTTTTGTTAATGCCTTCGCGGAAAGAGGGTCGACGGGACGTGGCTTTTACAAATTGGGATCAAATACACCGAGGCTTCTCAAACAAATACATTCTCTAAAATGTGATCAGCGTTGGTTTTATCAACGTCATTTAATTTAATGAACATAATATGTGTATAGTATTTAGTATGTTCACTTTTTAACAGCAACTTCAAATTTATATTGTATAGATATATGTATTAGTAGGACTAATCGTTACTTGATTTCGATCCGTGCGATTAGTTAACCAGGCTTGGCCTGAGTATCGATAACAATCGAAGTACATATAATAATAATAATAATATTGTCTTTATTTAAATAAACTAAAAATAAACAATTTAATTAGACAAAATTACAGGGCGAAGTTCAGTTCGGCAAAAGACATTAAGACTACTTAGGTATCCTTTTCCTTGCATTTAGTGAAAGTTGAGAGTTTTTACTGTGAGATATCAAAATGGAGTATGCTTACATCTCATTCTTAATAGGATTCATCTGATAATAATAAAATATTCTATAACCTTTTTTCTTTACGTTCTTGCACTTGCCCCATTTTCAAATTTACAAAATTTTGTATATTCCGAGCCCTTAACGCCCTTAACACCGAAATACATGCTTTATTCAAACATTTCACTGAGATTTTCCAGGATGTAGTAAAATTTAACTCTATTATTTTCTCCCACCCTGTATTGGGGGGTTTGTGCAATTTAAGTTCTTGAAAAAATAACACAAGGAAACGTAAACGTTAACCTCAAAACGTGAAACCAAACTTCCGTCACAATTACCTACGTCTCAAAGTAGTATATTTGGTCTGTGGTAATGCTAATGCTCCTTCCAAACCATCCTAATTCGTTGACTAAGAAACAAATGGCAAACGGTTGTCTGTTTATTCGAAGAAACTGAACATATCAGAACGTAGACTGGACGGTCAATTGTGGCTAGCAAACGAGTTATTCGCTAGAAGTATTCACGAAAATAACTGAAATAAGAGAAAACAATGCGCGACGCCGGATCATTTTTCACCATGACAGTACGAGTCCACATACTTCGGCAAAAACAACTGGATTTTTGAGCACCAAAAAGCCATGTTTTGAGGAGACATTATTAGCTATGTACAAAAGTACCTACCTACTATGAATACTGGATTCAGCAACAATATACCGATCATCAGAGGAAGTGTTTCGAAAAATAACAAAAAAGTTTATCACGCTAAACATTTTGATGACAAGTTTCCAATTTAAAGAAACTACACAAATGCAAATCCAACCGTAAGGAGGTTATATCGACTACCGCATGAACGATCACCACGCACTTCCTTTTTGCAGCTATTAGACCTCCCAATTACAAAACACTCACAATTCGCCAATTAAAAAATATACCATCATAATATGTCATGCAATTTATTCGCTTCGATAAGTAATTAATAATTTTAATATCTTTTTTTAAGATAAATTGACCTCATTTTTGAAACATTAAATAAGATTGACGACGTCGGTGATCAAAATCGCAAAAAAGCGATTCTCGAATGATGTAATACAGGAAGGTTTTCTATGTGAACTGTAATGCGGTTGAAGTTATATTTGCGGCTTTTAATAAATAGATGAGATAGCGAAGATACTTTTAAAACAAAAGATTCAGTTTGCATGCTTTGTTGGTTCTAATAAATTAATAAACTACACTTGAGCGATTATAATAAAATTATTTTTAGATTAAAAAGCTGATAACTTCAATATCTTGTTAGCAAGTTTAGAAATTTATTTCCTAAATCCAAATGCCGATGAAACGATTTGACTCGTTTGCATATTTAAATATCTTTGGCACGCTTATTTACACATCGATGGTCAAGGAAGTCGAACAAATAACCCATTTTTCTATTGCCCCACTTTAAAATCAATTGCAAAATAAGGCGTGATGAACAATATTGTTATTAAACACATGAGTATGCTGAAAATGTTCACTTTCTCTTCTCTCTTCTTAACAGACCACCAGGAGCTTCTCGTCACAAAGATTATGGTATGAAATGCCAAAACAAGAACTATTATTAACGACTTACAGGGTAAAATGTTGGAAAATTTAATATTCAAATAATTGAAAATCGAAGGGCACACGCGGCCTTTTGCTAAAACAGCTAAGTGTCGCAATAATATTCTTGTATATGAAAACGTAATGCCGGAAAACTTCATTGGCGTGAGAAAAATGATACGTAATTGTGTAGGTGAATTAAACTAATATTCTTAATGGGACTTTCATTTTCTCTTAATCCGTTTTTATTTAACATTAACTTTTTTATTTTCTACGTTGGCGAATTAGCTGTCATTTTTCCTACACGCATTCAGTTATAATACTAATTTGCATAAGCTAACATTTCGATTTACATAACGCTAAATCACATTCATACCACAAACTTGGCAATTGCTTCGTCTATATACCTACCGCATTTTTAATAAAAACAATATTTAAAATATAATCATGAAATAAGAACACTTTTGTCGCGTACTAGGAATCAGATCCATTACATGGGGTGGATCAGTGATATTATTAATAAGTAAATATCTGATACAAATAGTATTATTGTTTGTTGCTTCCTTTAATTTTATTTGCAGAATTGGGTGATAAAAAACAAAATAATTCAAACTAAGGTTATTATCTCGGAAACTATTACCTTTAGATATAGGACATATTTAACAAAAATCAAAGCTAACTTAAAAAGCAGTTCATTCATGAAAAAAAAATGCAGGATGTTCTATTTAAAATAGTCGACTTTTGGCATTTCTTCTGTGGTTGTTAGAAAAAATTCCGTGCGGAACTTTTGCAACAAAATTCGTTCAAAATCAACATATCGAGAAATAAAACGTTCTTTTGTTTATAATAATTTCCACTTTTGTTGCACTGCTGCCAATGATTGAATAGTTATGATTTTTAGTCTAGAATCGAACATGGATTTCAAAAATATAAAAATCTATAGGGTGCTCTATTTAAAATAGTCGAGTATGATCCTGTACAGACGAAACCGAGAGCAGTGTGGGTCTCAAAATATTTTTAGGTTGTAAACAAGGAACATCTGAATAAGAAATGTCCTAAAATTAATATTAAAGGTACTTATCGAAGAACGAAGGGCAAGTAGGCAACCCTGTATACCTATAAGTTCGTTAAAGCACTTCAATTTGTTAATAGAAAATGTTTTGATTTGATGGACACATGAATAATAAATAAGAAAAATCAGAAGAGGTAGATAACCTCACCGCTTGACAACAATTTGAATTGGAATGAGTTGTTAATTAATTACGTTGTTATTTTAATAGGACGCAGTAGCTCAATATAACTGAAAGGCTGAAGGTCTCTATTATATTCCAAACACTTTTTTTATCGTCGCTCTTTTATACCTACCTCCCGCTACTCTTAGTTAAATGCAGATTTTCTCTTGTAATGCAAACGTATATGACATTGTCCCAAATTTCCACACAACCTACAGACAGAAGACTGAGAAAAACTTAACCCTGAAGTTATTTAAATTATACGCCGACAGTTTCGTAGATCAATAATAAATTTTAGACTGTCAAATTTTTCTTTAGAGAATCAATTAATAAGTTAAAGAAATTAGAAACCTCTTGAAAAGGAAAGATGTTATATAACTACAACCAGCGATTAAAAGAAATCCATCTAAGGTAATGGACTACTGGCAATCTTTAAAAAAACAAATAGCGTACGGGTACGTGTATTCCTACACACTTTTCTAAGATCGATGAGTCAACAAACCGCATAAATAATTAAGCTTCGATTATTCCTATTAAAGACACCACGCAAACTAACTGGAATAACAATTATAAGTATGAGCGTCTATTTTGCTTATTTATGAGCTGAATAATTTTCGAGGGTGAATTTTTCAATACGGTTTTCATTCCATCGCCCTCACCCTATAATCTTATAATTTATTTAGATAATTTGTTAAAAAGGTAAAAGTACTTGAATAAGGACATTCACATCTTCAAATGAATCTTGATTGACGTGAAAGCATTTATATTACCTTCAAGTAACGGGAACGAGACGTTAAATTCTCCTACGTTGTCTATATAGATTTTATTTTAAGAGCTATAGATTTATATACTGTAACTCATGAAATCGAACCGATAATAAGATTTAGTAACTTTTAACTTTTAACCCATATTTACGTACCACATACTCCCACAGAACATACGATAAATATCAAGAAAGTCGATTTCCCAATGGCAACGCCAAATTTAGGCGAGTGCAAAAAGTTGTTATACTAAATAATTTCCCACTTGAATTGTACGAATGAATTAATTGGCCCTAATTTGTTTATTAAAGGGAAATTCCTAAAGAAGCGGTGTGCATATAATTTAATTCCAAAGTCATGTTACTAGTTACTCGCTTGTTTATAAATGTGCAAATTAATTGCACAAACTCGTGCTACACCACTCGACAATCTAAATAATCCACACACACGCACAGATCCTTAAATGGTAAGCTATATTCGCCTACTTTATACCACGAGGTTTTTGGCATTAAACGAAGGTATTCCATTTTATATTTTTTATTCCGTCCACGTTCATTTAAGTCTTGTTATTACCTAAATTTAATTGTTTGGGCGGAGAAATTATCAACCTAATTGTATATTTAGTGCCTAAATGCTTCTTTCAGTACTGAGTTATTTTCATACCAAGGACGTAAAGTAGGCCTTCACTCGCTTTCATATTCTTTATGATAACATCGTCTTGGTTGTTTGTATGTAATATCATTATTTATTTTTCATTTGGTTCTTGTTGTCTTATAAAGATAAACCATAACAATGGTACCTTTCTGTTTAAAGTTGGCAATACTCTTTATTTTCAATATTCTTTAAGTACGTCTCTATCAAAAAAGCAGTCTCCAATTTATTGTCAAAAAGTAAACACCTCGTTTTTTACAATTCATCTGTCTATTACTCCCGACAAACCATATTGTTCTGACGGAAAATCCCATGGTATAAGAAGTTTAGCGAAAAGTGCCCGTCATGTTTTACGGCACTGTATATGAAAATGTAAACAAAATGCTCAAAGCATTACGACATCATTGTATTTTCATACCCTTGATGGTTTTTGGCTTTCTTCTTTTTCTGTTTTCTGCAGCTGTTGCATCAATTAATGATTGTGAGTTTCTTCAGCAACAACTCAATGCACTGCATGGATGGTGTGTAACAAGTACCTTGTCCTTAAACATCCCTAAGCCTAAACCAATCGAACATGATTATAACATTAATTTCGTTAAACTATGCAGAACTAGAACCCAATAGGTATATTAAAGATCTAGGTGTTTATTTTGACAGCGATGTAACCTTTGATCAGCATATTTTGAAATCTTGCATTTGTACACTATAGGTTTCATTTTACGTGATCGCAAATCATTTTCAGACATTAAGCCACTAAAGTGTTTATATTGTTCATTTGAATATTGTGCTGTTGTTTAGAATCCTATTCACAAATACCAAAAAGAACAGCTCGAAACTGTGCAAAGGAAATTTTTGAAATTCTTAGTACTTAAAATAGATCATCAGCACCCACCATTTGAATTTTGGTTCTTTAGAATACAGAAGGCGTCAAACTTTTGTTTATAAAATATTGCACAACTCAATTGATTTTTCTGGACCTAAAGTCTCTTATTTACTTTCACGTTCCATCCTATCCTTCGCGAAATTAAAAAGCTTTCTATGTTCCTGCACCGAAAACGAATATGTTACACAAATCCCCGTTTTTAAGTGCTATAGGACCTCACTGCTCACTCAATGACATTATTCAATTAATTTAAACTGATTTTTTGGCAAGAAAATGTTAAATTTCGAAAATGTTTTTTTTTTTAGTTTATAATATCTTTACTAATTATTTTTAATTTTACTGTTCTATTTTATATTATGCAATTGTACCATTAATATTTCTTTATAATAAATTGTCCTGTAAACGGATCTATTCTGTAGAACAATAAATTATTATTATTATTAAAAACATAAGATTGCAGCCCTCAAAACAAGCATATCTTTGACTAAGGTGACCTATCTCTTTAAAAAAATCTGCTACTAGAGTGTGTTAAACATTTGTGATGAACGATTTTTAGGTTAAATGTCGCCTTGAATATTTTGGAAAAACCTTTTTTTTAAATTACTATCGAAATAACTAATGTTTGGGTTAAGTATGTGGCAAATTATATGTTTTCCATATTAATATTCTTTCAGTTAATAAAACTTTTTACTTTGTCACTTGTTTATTATTACTTATATCTACCGCTGTAAGCTTTCCCCGAAAAATGTAAACCTTTTTGTGATTACCTACATTTTTCTATAAATATTGTTAAAAATTTGATTTCAGTGTCAAAAATGTTGGTTTACCTCTTGATTTAATTTATTTAATTATGCAAATATTAACTAAGCTACAGAAAATCAGCTTGGTATTCATTAGTTTTGTTAATGTACTAATACCTACACGTCTACAGATGGGGACACTCTTGATGGACTCGTTTTTGTTGTAGGACAAATGTTATTTTGAATTACTTACAAAAAAACTTCACAGTTAGCTAAAAATTAAGTGATATTAATCAATTTTTTGTAATTATCACATCAACGTGTTTTACCCCTGCGCACCCCGTAGGGCCTATATGCGAAAATTTTCGCAGAGGAAACAGTTTGGCGTCTCGTTAAAATAAAGCCGCTCACGAAGTATGAAAAGTACCTATATTAATTGATTGCAAAAAAAGTGGCCGGCTCCCGGACCATAAGAAGGTTAACCTTTTCATCTACAAGATTTCAGCAGCGCGCGATATTTTATTGAAACATGCCAACGTTATTGTTTGAGGAAAAGATACGAACACTGTCCTATCTTTGTATTTATTTATTTAAATAACTAACTACATTATTGTGTTAAATTAGACTACAGGACACAATGGGCCAAAACAGTCTACTATTGTAAAATACAATCAAATTGATTAGAAGGGTATTGGGTATTGTATGCAAACATTAAGAAGCAATGAAGACAAAACAAACAAATTGCAGTTATGGAGATGATTTGGAGAACGTTTAAGCTACATGTGCTTAATATGTATTGATCCATAGCGCAAAGGTTAAAGGAGAACGGGAATGCTGAAAGTAAAGAGGAGCGTCTACATAATCTCAAAAGTTTTGGATGGTAAACTGGGTTGCTTCGTTAAAAATTAATTATTATTTATTGCTAGAACGACGCGACGTGCTTAGAGTTGAAAGTACTGTTCGAATATAATTAAAGAGAAGTCATTTTCTACGCTCTATAATTGATTAATAACAAATAGGTAGGTATGTAGATGGAATATCCTAAATGTGTCTAATCGTCCACCACAAAATTAATCTATATAATAATTAGTTACTAGGAAAAAATGATGAATAAGGTTCGATGTGGATCAATTCCCATTAGGAAATGAGCGAATATAGTAGTATAAAATATGGTTCGTGTTGAATCCTATCAAGTTGTTTAATCTATACTATATGCTAAGTTATTGAATAGCATGGGAACCGTATTTTTAAATTCATTAATTCTACGAAAAGTTAACTTGTTGTGTTTCAAAGAGCGTTATGTCGATACATTCGTTGGTTACCTTGGTACACTTTTAAACTAGGATAGAATTTTAAGGTAGATCACGTAGATACACTAGTACAGGTGTATAACTTCAAGTGCACGAAGTCATATTTTTGTGCCAACATTTTATTATAGCGAAGTTTACAAATTAGGCCATAGTCACTGCATATTATTAATGAGCAATTATTTAAGCGGAAATAGAAATTTGCATCAGTTTTAATGAAACCCTCTAGGATATATGAGAATATCAGTTACACACTGCTAGGGCTTAAAAATGGATGCGATCCCATTTTTTTAGTTTATTTATTAAATAGTTTTATTTACTCAAACAGTTTTTATTATTTGTTAGTATTCCATTCCGAGAATTATTTTATTACAAAAATATCGAAAAAGCAATTTTTATGGAATGCTAAAGGAGACATCTTTTTCCAAAAATAAACATATAGGGTGTCCTCGCCACTTTCACGACAAACTTGTACCGTTTTTCTTTGGTAGACATTATAATCAAGAGACTTCCATAATATACCCATATAGTTCTTTAGTGGAGAAGTTCATGCTGGAGCAATACAGTAAGACAGAGGTTGTCGTAAATCAGTGACAACTCTTTCTCATACATACCATGTGTTTTACATTTACTTGCGAGGGTGTTTTAATATTCGTAGCGCAATGCAAAATGCGGTTTTGAATTACATCCACTTACAGCGATTATTTTTTATTTCCAAAACTGAAATCCACCATTGTTGGAAGACGCTGTGACTCAAATAATGAATAAGTGATAGAAGCTGTAAACCTTTTTTTGAAAACATGCCGGTTCGGAAGAGAAAGTTCAATACACTGAATAAACCGAGATAATGAATTTTCTCCCCAAAGCATTAACGAAGACTATGTGGAATGAATGTGTTTTGTTTCATAAATAACAATTTTTACGAATAAATAAAAGTAATAACACCATAATTTCGTCGCCAAAAACATTTTTGTATAAAGGAAACACAAATTCTTAGGAATGTTTGGCAGGTATCGCATATATTGGTAGGATATAGGTCCAAAAATCAAAAATGTTATAATTTGTCGCGATTTTATAAGCGTTGCAGCAAACTTCCAGGTTTTCTTGGAATTCTCAAGTATTCCACTTCGGAGGCTTCGTGACTTTTAATATGTTCATTTTTAAGTGTCGCTACACGCATTTTTTCACATCAGGCCTTTTAGGGGCGTCGTTTAATTAAAATTCAAACTTCCTTAAAATTTAGATTCCGAACATGCACAACAGGGTTGGATTCCTGAGAAGGTAAGGATCAGACATGAAGTTGAATCACTTGAAACGCTTCAATTGCGGGATATAGAAATTTATAATTCACTAGATTCAAAAAGGTTACTATTCCTTTTTTTACGATTTAAATATAATATAAGAATTTAAATAGGGAAAGGGGGTCGAGCGACCACTCATTTGAAGCGCCTTTCAATTCTCTATGGGACAGCATGGGCAAAATTAGTTTTATTCAATTTTTTAATAAATTTACGCAACGGAACCAGGGTCTCGGGAAGAGTTGCGTCGACGCATTATTGAAGAATGCCGCCAAATTACGTCCCAGATCCTCCAAAATGTAAGGAAACGTTTCGAGCAGAATTTGTATCATTGTATGAAAGTTGGTGGCGCATAATTTGATCATTTGTTGAATTGATACAAATTTCTTCCGACGTTGAATTTTGATGTTTAAATTTTTTTCTACACTAAAATTTTTATAAACCTAAAAACAATCATGCACTCACATAGAGAATTAAGAGACCTTTAAAATGAGGGGTCACTCGACCACCTTACCGTAATTTTTGTTTTTGTTGGGGGTTGTTGGGGCTAGGGGGTTCACCTGACAAAGTCAAATTTAGCATCAAAATGTGCCGTTCAAAAGGTCAAAGGTGGGGTGTTTCAGGATTTTTCCTAAACAACACCCCCACCTTAGTTAATGCAGAGAGTGGTTTACATGAGGACGAATAAAAATTGAATAAAACTAATTTCGGCCATGCTGTCAAATGAGTGGCCCCTCGACCCCCTTCCCTATTTAAATTCTTGAGTTAGGGGTTGCTGGGGCTAGGGGGTTGATGAAAAATCAAGAATCGACGTGTCCGAGAGTTTTTTTTAAGAAACCGGTCTAAGTGTCCCAAAACAGGCGTGTTCCCTATTCAATGACCCACCCTGTATAACAATAATAACACATGCAAACTGTAAGCTTTCGAAAGTTACACAATAAAGTTTGCTATTCAGTTCCAGTTCACTTCTATTACTAAATTATTTATTAGTGATTACTTGAGATCGAATCTTTGGATTATGATCACTTCTCTAAAATTGATGACATTTAGTAGATTTGTGAATTAACAAAGGTACTTACATTGCGCATTGAAGCAAACAGAAAGAACTTATATCAGCAACGCAGCAAATAGTAGCACTATTACCACAGCATACCTTACTGTGCTATTACGATCGAAAAAAGTGGATTATATAACGACACAATTCATAGCGGTGCTTAGTTTTAAAAAAAACGTTAATTGAAA
This sequence comes from Pyrocoelia pectoralis, assembly GCA_036250285.1. NCBI lineage: Eukaryota > Metazoa > Arthropoda > Insecta > Coleoptera > Lampyridae > Pyrocoelia > Pyrocoelia pectoralis. Next base: position 4,658,800 of record CM070075.1, on the reverse strand, counting down.
TTCTTTGTTGAACCCTTTTTAGCGAAATATTTTGTTTTTGCTATAAAAGTGTGTATTACGATTATTTGCGCTGATTTTAATTTAAAATTTTGTAAATAACATCTTCGTATAAAGATACTTACGTTCAAATATTTGGTTACACGCGTTTGTAAAATAAAGGTACTTTATGCTTTTACGGCCCTATCCAGAATAATTCCAATCTGAAATTATCTCACATACCGACATGTTTAATAAATAAGCCCACTTACCCACTAAAATCGTCAAAAATTCCTAACGTCACTTACCTGAAACAAAAAACAAATTATTAGCATCGAAAAACAAAAATAGAAATTACAAATATTAATACAAACGTTATACATGTAACTTACTGGTGACATTATTTTTTATGTAGGAGGGGAGCTTTGTATGTTTCTAGCGCATGTTGTACTGTCATCGCCAAGATATGTTCCAATATCTGCACATTTTTCATTTCAGCATCAATTTCAAGATGCAAAAATAAATGATTTGAAACACAAAAGCATCAGAAGGTTTCCATCAAAAGAAGGTAATACCCCAACAATATTCAGAATGGTATGACTGTGTATGAGAAAGTAGTCCGTGCCATTTCGTGGTGAAGTACATATTGGGTAAATAATTCAAGTAGAGCATGAAATATATTAATGACGACATAATGTGTGGGAAATTTCCTGAAAGACGAACTGAAGGAATCAAAAGGACTGGTGTTTAGAGTGTTTAGACCTAGGATTCCCCCCATGAAATGGATTCAGTTCTCCACCAACCACAGTTTTCTGCGACACGGAAATTATCCTCTCAATTTATATAAACCGGAAGACACCACAATATAACGAAAAATGTCGACAAGGATACAATTGGGAACTCAAGAGAGCGTCGCTTTTTATTGAACGACAGCTTGGAAATCGGTATACTGTGGCATTAAAATTGTCAAAAATTTTTTGAAGGCGTGCTCAACTCGACTTAAAGGTATTGAAGGCATAGTTATGAGCAGTAGAGTACAAAGGTATATGCGCTATATTCTCACCTTGATTTGAGAAAAATTTCCAAAAGAGAAAAATTTATACGTTTGCAAATATTGCAACTCATTTGAGCAACTACAAAACTGCTATTGTTAGGGATCTAGTAATGACAGAAAACCACATGTCCCAATTTTCTATTAAATGAATGGTTTCATGCGAACTTGTACCGAAAGCTGACAATATAATATGTAAAGATATTGTCGAAGCCAACGTCATATCATAAAACATTTATTTCACATAGTTAATTAGATAAAACGAAAAAGGTAATCGCAAAAAAAAAGATCTACTGGCACAAGTACAGTCTCTGGTCTGGTTTAGTTTCCGTAGCGAATAAAGATTACATAATACAAATGTGATATTTATGCCACATTTATATTTAAATCATTTGCACATAAAGTGGAATTTTCAAAGGCGATATTAACATAAATCTGTGCGGTTGTCAGATTGGTTTGCTAGAAATATGCATATATTAATATTCTTGTTTCTAAATCTTACATGATAAAGATAATGTACGAATTTATAATTTTTGAATTAGCTGTAAAATGTTAAGGTTTTAAATTGTCGGTTTCCTTCACGTGTTGTATTTGTGAAATTCTTTTGCAACATCTAATGCTTTCATCCTCATTTTTTTGCAACACTCCACATATCCTTCAATCTTATCACTTTCGTGCTTATAGTGTCTGATATTTGTCATCTATGACGATTTCAGAATAGTATCTTCCTTTCGTTGTGCATCGCTTCTTGAATAATGATCATTGATCAGCTACTTAACACAAGGTGATAATTTCCTCAATTTCCTGAACCTGAAGAATTGCCTTTTTATTATATGCCTCCATAACGTTTTCTTGGAACGTAACCTTAGAATAGGACAGGAGGATAATATATGACATTTAGAGCAATCCAAATAAGGTGCGACACACACAATAATGACGGTTGTAAGAGGTCAGAATGAGAATAGAGAAAACTCGTCGTTTAGAAAAGGTAGAGGAAGTAGCCTAGGATGGTACTGCTGCAATCCAAAATCCAAAAAAAGTAATTCTACTAATCAAATGTCATTTGTAGCATTCATCGACCAATGTGAGTAGGTACATTGAATGATTTAGATCCTGCACAAAGATATCAAGATGTAACGATAAATGTGGAATGCTCTAAAGTAAAAGGATTAAATCATAATTTACTTTCAGTGTTACAGTCGAAAGCCAAGTATTTTATGACATACGTTTGTATGAACTTTTCGACTTAAAATTGGGTTCAGGAATGCCCTCTTAAAATAAGGTCATACCATTAAGTAACACCCTGCGGCCTGCATAATGGCCGGCCTTTCAAAAGTGGAAAACGAAACTAAAAAAATTAAAAGTACTGCAAATTGAAAAATTAATGCGGTTGCACAAAATAATAAAATAATGGTGTAAGGTTGGTAAGAAATTTTGATAGTGTGATACATTACATGTTATCCCTTGTAGAAACCTAGTTTCTTTTTTATCCCTCAGCACGAACAATTATTTTAACCACCAAATGCTTATTTAAATAAAAGTTGGCAGCTATTTATTCTTCTTAAATTGTACATACATCGATGTTCCTGCCCACCCCGTACTTGTTTACGTACATAAGATGTGATGACTCTAGTCTAATACATCTCCTTTAAGACGATTAAGGTCTACCATGACATCGAAAAGGTTACTATAAGAAACCATCTACTTTAAAGAGATGATTAACTGTACCAGAAGTAATATATTTCACTATATGGATACGAAGAAACTAACAGACGATAACAACGTTAGTTAGTATTATAATTTATTTTCTAAATTAAGGAAAACCCGCAATCGTAACTTAGAGTTAAAGACCATTAATATCAAGTTCTTTACCCTGGTTATATCTCAATCGATGCAAAATGGAACAAGAGAGAGAGTGCAATATTTTAATATTAAATTGTTTCAACTTAAGAAGCTTTCAATATTTATGCAACGAGGTATTACTACGGGAAACTTATTTTTATAATAAATTGACAATCCGCGAGGAATTTGGCATAATGCCCGCACAAAATTCCTAATGTGTGCTATGGCACTTTAACTACACGTGTATGAACTTTCTTATTGATACATCATACATGTCATTGGCATAGACTTAAATAAGAATCTAAGACTTGTTAAGTTTACACGTTTTACAAAATAAAAGAATCATCAAAAGAGTCTCAATTTATTTTTATACAGTGTGAGCTTCTTCATATAACTGCAACTATAATGGAACGATGCCCTCTTGACTGTTCTGTTAGATTGTTAGAAGCAGTGAAACATCGCAATAGTAATTTTTACCTCGATTTTCTACGTTATTGAAAATAAAAAAAAGGAAATAGATCAAAGTAATTAGAGAAGTGTTTTCTGATAATTTTGTGTTTTCTGGGGGTTAACTACCTCTTATCGTTCGAATGGCGGTGGTCACATGTGAAGACATTAATCAGTACAGTAGAATAAATATTTCTGTATACATAAAAGTCTAGAAAATTAATTTCTACCACATTAAATTATAAAATTCTGTTAAAAAGTCAGTAACTGCCAGTAACCATCCATGACGACTTACTGCGGAGCTTTACATGCTCAAGCAAAAAAAAGCAGTAATATAATAATAAATTATTATTGAACTCATACAGTAAAAGTCAATGGTAAGAAGAAAAATACAAATATAGCAATAATTATTAAAGAAGGGATAGTACTGTCGATCGCGACAGTAGTTGAAATGTTTAGTGCACATTTTTCCGTAGCTGCTCAGTCATTTGTTTGTTGCTCCCCCCATTGTAATTATTATTTCCTTAAAAAGCAAAATCGATTTCTGGACTGAAATTTTTCACAAGCGATTCTGCTAAATAATGACATCAAAAATTTTCAGACTCTGTTAAAATCATGTTTGTCATCGCAAAAATCAAGAAGTAAAAAATTTACAAGAAAAGATGTAATTTTAAGGTATCATTAGGTAGTTTACACCCAGTCTTTATCTTTAGCACAATTTTGCATGTAAAATATTGTTTTTGGAGCTAAAATAACGTTTATTAAAAAAGGAATGCGGAAATTTAAGGCCGATGAAATCCTGAAATAATCCAAGAAGATAAGCTACTTCTTCAGTTATATGACATTTCTCATATTGTGGTAATGCAATAATCAACATTTCACTTTTCACCACAGAATATCCTACGTAACTTTACTGAACTCCTGATTCATTAATAACCTGAATAACCACGCTACCTACATACTATATACATATAGAATAATGTCGTAAACAACAACGTCATCATACCATATACACATTAAGTATAATTATTAAATCGAGAAATCATAAACATTTCAGGACATTTGCCTTATATCGTTAAAACTTTATTACTCAGTCATAATATGGATTTGACCATATTGACATTTACCTAACTTCTTTTATAGTAAATCAACATAAGATTAAAGCTCCTTTCGTAATAAAATAATGCATATTATTTGAATGATTTGACCTTTTTAAGATAACGTCAATGTTTAATGCTCTATATTTATCATATTACGAATTGTTGTAAAGGCAACCTTAAAATTCGAGGATGTCATTTCTGTTACCTACATATCATGTTCATTGTTGTGTTACAAATGTTGATTGTTTAGTAACAACTTCCTGTCAAAAGAGAATAAATAATACGTATAATTGTATGTCTGGGATTAATGAATGGCGTACTTATGTATGTATTATTGTGGTAGCATTTTTAAAGAAGTGTGCCAAAGTAATTATTTATCAATTTAAATAACTTGTACAGCCAGGACAGTGAAAATTTTATACATTATAGCGTTGATTGAGGAATCAATTATTATACTAAACAAAAATGAGTTTAGATCGATGTGTGGCGAACCCAAGGATTATAAACTTATTAGACCTTGTGGCGAACCAACGTGAGCTGATTTGATCCCAACTTCGTAAGTAAGTTTCCATCCTAAGTATGAATCTTTGATCTACACTTTTATATCTTTATATCGATAACCTATCTTGCCTTTATAAAATCAATTAACATTTACTTGGAAATAAATGAAGTAATCGATTTCTAATCAATTATTTATATGATATGTGTATGAACGTTAATTGCTCGAACTTCGCAATCGCGATTCTGTACTATGAGGTCTGTAGTTTCACTTCGAGTTTCACTGAAAACATTGAAATAAATCACTAATTTGAAACAATTCATTACTGAAGTTGATGAACTAACTAATCACAAGATCAAGCTTACTTTTGATCTATAAACATTTACAGAACAGTTCAGCGATAGGTATAATTTTGTCTTGGCGTCTCATGAAACAGTAATAAAATCGTGTCTCAAGGTACACTCATGTACTCTCACAAAATTACTCCCATTTCTTTATGGAAGGTAAATAAAATTTAGGAACAATGATAATAAATAAGATATCAACGTGATTCACATTTTTAAATATGTAGGTACCTACTGAAAATCGATTACGTAGTACACAGAAACGTTTGACAATGTAGAACCCCTCAATAACGTTTGTCCACGACAACCCAGACATGAGTATTGATCGTCTTCTACTCCAAATTATTATCCGGTTATATAAAGATCTTTCCCGAATTTTAATATTGTAGCATTACTAATGTACCAGTTTCGTGCTTACAAAAAGTTAGTTGGATATATAATTATGCGTTAATTTACGAGGAAGTGACGTTTTCATCACTTCGGTCAAAAAGCTTTGAATTGTAATTCATTCGCGAATTTCTAAAGATAAACGCATATCGGGCGGTTTTTGGGAAAACTTATGGGCGAAAAATATTTGATAACGTATTTTAAAAACATTATCTTGATTAAGGACCTGATGACCTGAACCACTCCCTTTATTTCAAGCTCTTCTCTCGTTCTACGACGACGTCAATGGTACCCAAGGTTTATATTCACTTAATAAACCTTGAATGGTACCTACATTAAAATCCAAAACTCGTTTGAATAATTGTCTTAACAATATATTTACAATTTTCCAAGTTAAGTCGCCATCAGACTGATCTCTCGTGACCACGTTGGTTGTAACAGATACCTTCAAGTAATTCAAAGATACCTTTAGAAATTATGTTGATGATAAAATGTTAGTGGTTCTGTTTCTCTTACATTCCCTTGCCGAAAACAAATTCTACTGAATAACAGCGTTCTCTAAAAATTCGCTGATATACCTACATGAACTTACTGAAGCAAATGGAGAACCAATTGGACGCGTTGTACAATTACATCCAACTGTACTGGCGATACGACTATCAAATATTATCTATGTTTTGCTACTGAAATCTAATTATAAGAATTCCATACGTGTACCTAAAGTTAAGGCCACAAAAAAAAACAACAAAACCAAAATAGTGTGGAAACTTATAACCAGCAGCTCTGTAAAAAAAATTTAATCTTCCAGAATTTATCTTAGTCCCTGTTAGTGATGTTGTCCGGTCGTTAAGGAACAGTAAATGCTGCGGTAACTTTGGTCTTAATCAATCTCAGTACATCAAGGTCAGTGATAAAAAATATCGCCTCTTTTGTTTTTAATTTACCGATTCATGCACGTTCCCGGTTCAGAGATATTCATTAGGCTTCAGTGCCGACGTGCCGTGCAATTTATGATTGGTTTGTAGGATCATTGGTATATTATCTTTACACTGAAATGGAACTGTTCTTGGCCACTTATCAACCAACTTCAAAAAGTTGGTTACTAAATTTGTCCGGATGTCTGTGTGTCTGTGCGTTGGTCGATGTTACAGGGTTTATAAAGCTGGAAGTGGTGTCATCTTATAGGAAATTCTTTGCTGATTCCAAGTCTCTGGTAAACTTTTTGATCGGATCACCCGTTCGCCGTCGGGACGCCATTAAATTCAAAATATACATTAATATCTCGAGAACGACACAATCAATTACAAAAGGAAAAAAACACGTTTCCTTTATTTTTTGAAACCTATTGAGTCATGATACGTAAACATCATGCTCACCCCCCCCCTGTGGGGTGGAGCGAGGGTGAGTTTTGAAAACTGAAATGGGAACACCTATTTTTTACTGCACTTTTGGATTTTTCATAAAAAACTATTCTCAAATTGCAAGTTTCACCCCCAACTGTAACCCCTTTTTTGGAGACGGAAAGGGGAAAAATTGCACACGTCCGCAGAAAACGATCTTTTTTTTCCTCTAACATTATTTCGTGATTTACAAATTATTGTATGTAGTACATAATGCCATAATTAGTTACAGATTTCTAGTTGGTGGAAATTAGAATTCTATAAGAATTCGCGCCCTATGATACTTGTTTTTAACTGATATTGTACTGCCTTTTTCACCCGTAACAGATAACCTATACCTATGACTTCATTTCAAGCTTGTGACGGTTACATCATGCGTTGAGGATGGAGGAGGAAGAGAAGTGTTTGATTGGTAACTTATCGGCGTCTAGTGAGTCGTCAATCCGTGTGAATAAAAAAGTATTGGAAGGACTAGTAGGAGCCAACCTTGGCAGACGCGACGAAAGAGCAGAATATTTTCGAGGGAAGAAAACTGATGTGGTTCACGTGACTTGCCGGAAACGCTACTTTAGTGCTGATGCCGTCGATGCCGAGAGAGCGGGTAGGGCAGCTTCTCTGAGACTAGCTTAAGATCCTCTAAATCCCAATTTGCATTCCGAACGAAATGTCTGCTATGTGCAGAAAACACTGATGATATGTTTTATGAAAAACGGAAGTAACGGCCTTTTTCAGTCTGCTACCTTTGCGTTATGCAGCTAAGATGAAGTTTCATCGAGAAAATTCTTAAAAACGCTTTAACTTTTGACCCACCATATATAAATTCACATATCTTATATTATATTCTTGTTCTAATGTTTTAATTAACGATTCTAGTGTAAAATGAACGAGGGAGGTGTTAGAAGAAGAAATTTGATAACAATAAGTCGGAAAGGGTTTTTCGCAAATCTTCAACTTTGGAGGGTCAAAAAATTGAAAACGGTCCGTTTTTTCCATCGTGTTTTTATTGCAAAGAATTTTTTTGCTTGAACACACCATTTTCGAGTTCCAAGAAAAAGCTACAAAATGGTACCCCATCTAGCACACCCGCTAGTCGCACGGGATTTTATTTAATGTTGATCAGGGGACTTTTCCCTGCACATTTCAGAAGGAATTCGTTTTTTTTTTCTTTTTATTTCATGTTTCTACAACCTGTCTAAATGTGACATTGAGTAGATAATTTAACATACAGAATAAAATTAAATAATGTGAGCATGTAGGAACTGCGTCCATTGATTACACTCCTTTATTACTTAGTAGTTTACCATAAACACACCTAGGTGAAGCTTTCAAGCACTATTGGTCAAATCGCTGGAGAAGGTCTGATGGTTTATACCTTTTTAAGCGCGGTTGTACTTCGTAGTCTTGATCTATTAATCCTCCCACTAAGATGTTGGGGTGAGCACTAATTCGGTCACTATAATGCGCACTATATTTTTGGATTTCTTCGTAAACTGTAGGTATTCCGAGGTCGCGTCGTATTGTCTCGTTGGGGACGTACCATGGTGCGTTGACTATGGTCCCGAGTACCTTTGATTCAAATCGGAGTATGATTTCGATGTTAGATGTACTGGCTGTACCCCAGAGTTGGATGTCATATGTCCAAATGGGTTTTAATATGGCTTTGTAAAGTAGTACTTTACTTTCTAGCGATGGCTAAGAGTTGCGCCCTATCAGCCAGTACATTTTTTGGAGCTTTAGACCCAGTTGTTTACGCTTGATCCAGATATGGGTTTTTTAGGTCATCCTTCTGTCCAAGTGAATGCCAAGGTACTTTGCGCTGTCCACCCGGGGCATTTTGATGGTTATTAAATGTCACTGGTGGACAGGTTCCCCTTCTTAAGGCGTAGGTTACTTGTACGGATGTGGTTTCATTGATTTGGATATGCCATTTGGTGCACCATTGTTGTATTTCATCAAGGTGTGTTTGTAGCTGATGAGAGGTCTGGACTGGGCCAGTGTGCGATGAAAGTACGGCCGTGTCATTAGCAAATGTAGCGACCATGGTGTCAGGGGTTGTCGGAAAATACATCGTGAAGATTAAGTACAAGGAATTAGTAATACATGCGAATTAGTTTCCTTATTTTTCATATTCTGACTGCACTAGGTAGAAAAACGGTTGTATTTTAAGATAATTTAAGGAGAAACGACGATTTTGTTCATAATTGGCCTAGAAATTTAGGGTGAAAAAGGTTTTCGAATGTCTGGTGCTACGCCACTTGCCACTTTTTAACACTCTGTATTTCTGATACGGATGACCTTTTGACACACCTATCTTTATATAAGTTCTATGTACGATAAAAGGTGCGCACACATTTTTGAAACACCCTGTATAATGTACAAGTTGAATTAAAAGGACAGAAAAATCATTCATGTTTTAACTTCTCCCAGCTTTCCCATTAACGGTCATATTAGGTTATAATAACACAAATTAATGTGTACAGAAATGTCGTGGGAATTTTGGTATAGTTAATATTAATAAAATAATAGGTAATATTGTACCTACCTACACGTATGAATAGTTATCGCCCATCTAATTACACGCCTACTATTATAGGTAGGTACAAATATTACCAAAAAACCTACATAAGGAAATAGTGACCTTCGTAAAGAGTCCGTAAACAGCGAATGCGTTATTAAATTGTTAATTTTTATTTTTTAGAGTAACGATAATAATTAATCCCAATTGCAGATTAATGAGTGGAAAAGATAAAAGTCGTCAAGTATAATAAATAATATGAAACGTGGTACCTTAGTTCTATAAATAAAAATTAGCCATATATCAATTATCATCAATTTATAAATTAAATTTACTTTATTGTTATTATTGTTTGTTAAAATAATTGAATATCCATCCAATTCTAAAATTATTTCCCGCCGCGTTACTTGGCGGAAGTTCGCCATGTCATCAAATGAAATACTTTCGGGAAGAGAAGAGTGGGGATGGCGTTTTGCCTTTAACCAGCAAACGGTTGAGCGCGTCTTACGCCATTACCGATCCGATACTTGTAGTGTTAAGATCAGTTTTATTAGTGTTTTTTCAATAAAAAGAAATATTTTTTATTAATCATGAGGGAAATAGTACATATTCAAGCCGGTCAGTGCGGAAACCAAATTGGCGCTAAGGTAATTATGTGATTCATTTTAATTTTTTTTTACTATTAAAATCGTAGTAGGCCGTGTGAGTAACCGTTAATTCTGTAACCGGCCATCTTGTCATTTTTAAAAAGCTTTACGCGATATTATCACCTACATATTGAAATTTCGTACATTTCATATGCGTTACGCATCGTTTACTGTATATTTTCAATTTTGTTATTTAGAGGAAAGGTACACGTTTATCGCCATTAATCGCTACCCGGCTTTTCTACTAACCGTTATAAAAATGTTAGACTCGCATCACCGCCTACTTTACATCTTAATTTTTTCACTGTATTTTAAGTGCAAATCACAGTATTTTAACATTTACTTTTGTTAATCCGTAGTTTTTGTATAGTTCTATAATTTTCTAAAGGGGCGATGTCCGTTAACAACCCCCTTTTTATTGGTCTATTGTACTACCCTAAAAAAAAAGTTGACCTATATTTAAATTTAAAATTAACGTTTTTTTTAGCGTCTTCTCTCCTTTTATCATGTTTTGTGATTACTCTAATCTCGGTTAAAAATCCGTTAGCTTTCTTTAATTCACGTTAATTGCGAAAATTCCGTAGATTGCCGAAATATTTTAAGGCGTGGGTTCGTAACGACCAACTGGCCTTTTTAAAAAATATTTGTTTTCTTGTACCTATTACGCAACCAAAATTGTACCAACTTTCAAGGTGAACTTTTTATCATCGCGATGAAAGGTAGAATTTTTTTTTTGGTCTCGTAAAAGTTATCCCCGGCCAAATTCATTGATTTCTTTGTTTCTATGGTGATCCATTTGTACATGGTGCAGTCAATGAACTTCAATCGAAATTATCGTTATTTGGGAGATGTAGTTATAGGTCGAAGGTGTGTCCGAATGATTTTAAAAATAAATGAAAGAGGCCTCTTGCATAAATCTTTTCACATCCGTGTAAAATCGTCTAGAACGTGATGTCCTGTAATTTTACAGTAGAGTGCCTCTACTGCTGCTGTTATTTCAGGCATAGAATGTGCAAGTTCAATATCCTGAGATGTTGGCACTGCATATCAATAACACTGTTTCGCCACAATTTACTGCTTCTGTAATACTGTGGTAGGTAGGTAGGAGAGCGAAAAAAAGTTGCAATTTTTTTTTTGAGGTCACCACTTTTACGAAAGTGAACACCTGTTTTTTAAAATTGTTTTTTAATTGCCCTTTTTTTAATTTTTCAAATTCATTTTTAATTAAATCAACGTTTTAAATCACAAACGTTCAATTACACCAAATATAATGATTACTTACAACCTTCGTACTTCAATAATTTAAAAGATGTCAACCGTGTGGGCATTTAATAAAACTGGTTACGTCATTAAATGTATGCAGTTCATGTTACTATATATAGAAATGATCTCTTCAAGGTGAAAAATATATATGTTATGCGATGACTTAATTTCCTACATAACTGAAAGCCGGTTTTGTTCACAGTTTTGGGAAATCATCTCCGATGAACACGGTATCGACCCCACAGGAGCTTACCATGGAGATTCCGATCTTCAATTGGAGCGTATCAACGTCTACTACAATGAAGCTTCTGGTGGCAAATATGTACCACGTGCCATTCTTGTAGATTTAGAACCGGGCACCATGGATTCAGTCAGATCTGGTCCATTTGGTCAAATTTTCCGGCCAGACAACTTTGTTTTTGGACAATCAGGAGCTGGTAATAACTGGGCCAAAGGTCACTACACAGAAGGTGCAGAACTCGTCGATTCCGTACTTGATGTTGTACGAAAGGAAGCCGAATCTTGCGACTGTCTGCAAGGTTTTCAGTTGACACATTCGCTTGGTGGTGGTACCGGATCCGGAATGGGAACACTCCTAATTTCAAAAATTCGAGAAGAATACCCCGATAGAATCATGAACACCTATTCAGTCGTGCCATCACCTAAAGTATCCGATACCGTTGTTGAACCATATAATGCCACATTATCAGTTCATCAGCTTGTTGAAAATACGGACGAAACATACTGTATTGACAACGAAGCCTTGTACGACATCTGCTTTAGAACATTAAAACTTTCCACTCCAACTTACGGCGATCTCAACCACTTAGTATCTCTTACCATGTCCGGTGTTACAACCTGCCTTCGATTCCCAGGTCAGCTCAATGCAGATTTACGAAAACTAGCTGTAAACATGGTCCCATTCCCACGTCTCCATTTCTTCATGCCCGGATTTGCACCTCTCACATCACGCGGTAGCCAACAGTACCGAGCACTTACAGTACCTGAACTCACCCAACAAATGTTTGACGCCAAGAACATGATGGCCGCTTGCGATCCACGACACGGACGGTACCTCACAGTCGCAGCGATCTTCAGAGGTCGCATGTCAATGAAAGAAGTCGACGAACAAATGCTTAACATTCAAAACAAAAACAGCAGCTACTTCGTCGAATGGATTCCCAATAACGTTAAAACCGCCGTCTGCGATATACCACCACGAGGTTTAAAAATGTCCGCTACATTTATTGGTAATTCGACCGCAATTCAGGAATTATTTAAACGCATATCAGAACAATTCACCGCCATGTTTAGAAGAAAAGCTTTCTTGCATTGGTATACCGGTGAGGGTATGGACGAAATGGAATTCACAGAAGCGGAATCGAACATGAATGATTTAGTATCCGAATATCAACAATATCAGGAAGCTACAGCCGACGAAGATGCCGAATTCGATGAAGAACAAGAAGCGGAAGTTGACGAAAATTAGATTTAAGGTTTATCGTATATTTGATCTGATGGCTTTTTCTATTTAGTATTATTTTTGCATGTTTTGTACAGTTTTCAACATTCCCCCGTACGGATCAGTCATCAGTCGCAGATAGGTTAACTGTCTTTTATATTTTGCATCTAGATGAAAGTTTAATTTTTTTGTACAAGTCAACCTATTGTAGACTGTCCCGTTTGTTATGTTATTGTAAAGAAAAATTTCGTTTTAAACCGTTTGTTACATAGTAATTATAAAACATTCACTCCGTTTGCCTTAAATTATTTATTAATTTATAACATCCTTTTGGACAGAACTGTGTCACGCTTTTATTTACAGTTTAAATTTGATTTTGCTAATATTATATGCAAATACATTTTTTTTATACTAGATTTAGGTTTTTATTTCTACAAGGTATGCAAAAAGGAGCATTATGTAATTCTGTAACATTTTACCATTACAATTTTAGCAAAATTTTCACTCCGAAAATTAGAATTCATTAAATACTTAACAGAAAAATGGTTTTCTATTTACTTGCAGCAGTTATATTTTAATTAAATTGCACAGAAACTGTTTTTTCCTTATATACTACATACTGCTGTAGCTATGCGTCAGTCCAATAGGTTTTATTAAATAAAATTGAAAGAATTTATTTTATAAAAAGTGGTACAGTAGCAAGACCCAAATTTTAAAAATAATTTGAATTAAACGGTGATGCCCTGAAGCGGAGCACATTCGAGTTCATTTCTTTTAATCATACGCCCTGTATATCCTTTTGATTTGTCTAATCTGCTTTAAATTGTCTTCAATGATCCCTGGTTTTTTGGTTTCGCATGACGCATTATTAAAAATATGTTTGGGACAAGGTTTAAAGGTTTACCATATTAATCCTATGCGGCAGTATTACAATTAGCTAAGACAAAATTATTTGGTAACATATAGCCAAGGGATGTGTTGAACCTACAAAATAATCAAACATTGATTTTATTATGCAGGGTGTTTGTTACGATGCAGTCAATTCGCCAATTTTCAAAGGGCGTTTATTGAATTTTTTCAAATGAAACACTAGGTATATTGTTACATTTTTTAAATGACTCGTTAATTGCGGTTCATTTTTGTTAATAATGTCCTATAGATACCCAAACCCAATAATTTCCAAGTTATTTTTAATTATTCATTTAATCATTACAAACCACTAAATTGTTTATCTTCACTTTAACTCATGGTTATGGCTTTTTTCACGAGTTAAAGAAAGAAAACTACCTACATAAACCTTCGAGACGCGAGGCCGTACGTAGGTGGTGGCACGTCGCTTTACGCCGCTTCTGTACAGGACTTTAATACCTTAAGTTGGCGAAAAATAAAATCATCCACTTGTTCATATCCAATCATCGTATCCAATACAATTGAACCAAAATTGCATCGTATGAATAGATGCTGCAATTCACTACAGTGCAACGAAGCTGCACATAAAGTTGCAGCGAATTACCCACATCGTTGTGAATCTACCTTATTATACAGATACACACTACTTCCACACCCAGCCTTTTTGCAATGTATAACTATTGGAGATATGGAGGAAGAGGTGAAGAGAAACCAGTGTGGGGAAATAGTGATAGGTGGAAAAAAAGTGTGTATGTTGGAGTACGCAAACGATGTGGTCTTGGTATCAGGAGAGGAAGAAGGGATGAGGAATATGATAAAGGGTGGAGGCATATGAAGAAAGTTGGGATGGAGGTGAACCCGAACAAGACTATAAGTTAATGGTATTCCAAGAGAAAAGAGGGAGAGGGAGGAGGTTAGAATAGAAGTGGGGTGAGCAGGGTATAGAAAGTGTAATAGATGACATTACGTATTTAGGGTATAGGTTAAGGTATGGCAATAAGGACAATGCGCAAATAAATAGCAATTGGCAAAAAAGGCAGTGGCTGTTCAACAAGTTGATAAATAGTGTGTGTTGTTATATGGAGCAGAGCTATGGGGGTGGGAGGAAAGGGAGCAAGATGATAATAGTGGCAGGTAGGAGGGCAATGGCATTTGAGGGCATGATGGGAAGAATGGTGGAAGGGGGATTTTAAAATGCTGCTGGAATGAGGTAAAGAAAATGAGACTAAAACATATGGGCAGGAAGCAAGGAGGCTCTATTATGAAAGAGGGGGGTATGTGAGGGAAGAGATTGAAAGGAGAAGGGAAGAGGGACGGGGGATGGTGGAGGGAATTATAAGAAGGGATGTGCAAATTCAGGAAAGAAGGGAGAAGATTAGGGAGGGAAGAGAAGTACGGGGAGTTATTGACAAGGATATTCCGAAATACCTATAAGTACTTGATGTGGGTGGGAGAAATAGAGGAAGGAAGAGAATAGTGACGTGGTTCAGGGTGGGCAATGAGGAAAACGAGAACAAAATAATATTGGTGGGAGGAGGATAAGGCGGGTGTGTAGGTTGTGTGGGGAAGGAAGAGAAAGCATGGAACATAATATGGCGGAGGAACGCGGGGAGGTGAAAGAGATTGAGGGAGGTTGGAGAGGGGTGTTGAGTGAGGGTGGAGAGGGGTTTTAAAGTGGAAGGTGGAGGTTTTGGCTAACGGATAACATTATTATTAGTGATAGATAGTAAGAGCGGTCATATAATGCATCTGGAAATTGAAACTGGATTTTAGACTTTGACATAACTCTACCTAACTGATCTAATCACTGTTTTAGTTAGACGATCGACAAATGGTGATTTCGAAATAATTGTTTCAAATACAAAAGACAGTTGTCCTAAAATGAGAGCACAAGATGTGCAAGTGCATAAAATATTTTCAAAGGACAATAAATCTTAGATGCGGAAATGGCATATATCCCAAC
Organism: Pyrocoelia pectoralis; assembly: GCA_036250285.1. NCBI lineage: Eukaryota > Metazoa > Arthropoda > Insecta > Coleoptera > Lampyridae > Pyrocoelia > Pyrocoelia pectoralis. The sequence goes on along the minus strand of CM070075.1, from coordinate 4,642,995 downwards.
CTGACATATTCATCTTCAAGGATGGATCTAAATTCTAGATCCATTTTAGACTCTAAAACAATGAACGGAACAGGTACCTACTGGTATTTACTCCAAAGAGCTGAACTTCCAATCATCCAACCACTATAGGCTATAGGCAAATTTCCGATTCTATTCCAGTCAGAATTGGTAGGATTAACGTTTAGTGCAAAAACAAAGCTATTAGAATTTCCATAGCGACAGCAGGACTACCCTGCAGGCTCTTGGTCGTTGTAAAATTACCTCTAGGTTGGTTTCCGAATGTCAACAACACCCACGAGCTCGTATGGGTTAAAGGGCAAGCTGGAACGGAAGGTCAAGAGAAAGCCGACGAGTTAGCCCGACTGACCTCAATACAGGTGTTTTATGGTCTATAACCGGCTCTCCCACTTAACAGTAAGTATATTAATAACTCTAACTCAAGACACCCAAGGCTAGGAGGAACTTGACGTTAGATTGCCGTCTTGCGAGAGAGACCTTCAGAGGCGCGTCTCGTAGCCTGGCGCGTTTTTGCACAGAGTTATCAAGATCGAACCTGCGGCTACTTGTGGGCGTACTTTCTGCCTGGGCACTGTAAACTAAACAAACACATGCACCACATGGGTCTGCCAGAATCGTCATCTTGTAGAGGATGTAGAGACGGCACAGAACGTACTTTGTAACTTGTGAGTATCCCACACTTGTCCAACTGAGACGATCCATATTATGTTGGGGGTATCCTGGCTAGACACGGTTACGATTAGAGTCATTTCCCCTTCCAGCATCCTCAGGTTCATCTCACGTGTGGGATGACTTAAATGACGTTGCGTCATTGGATGTTCTTCAAGACCCATTCTGTGAATATGTCATTTCATTCAACAGTGATTCACTTATTAGTACCTGTCAGCGGATTTATATCTTCCTTGCCGAATTTCATTAGATTTCCCGTTCTTTGGTTGCTGTGGACCGTATCCCTAGTACAGCCTTGGTTTGCTTTTGAGCTAGTACATTCCTCATCTAACTATTATTTCTACCATTCCCTAGAATGTTTTTTTTTCTCTCCCAGCGTTTCATGTGCAATTCCACATTCGGATTGGGGTCTTATAGAACGCTTTTGCCAGTCGGTCGGATAGAACACTCAGATACTACTTCATTTTATTGTATTTTTTTTCAGCTTAAGTATGGTGCAATCCTCTTCTTTAGTGTTCCACTTCTGATTATGTTTTTGGCTTGTATGTTCCTCTCATGGCCTCCACTTTTACCACACGAAGTGTAAAGGCGGTAGGTTTATAAGCATTTCTAGAACGTAGATATACTTAAACAGACTAAACGTTGCGCCTGTTTAGTTTTACCTGGCTTTCTTGTGTTTCGGTTATCTTGCGGTACGTAGGTATATGTAATCACTTTCCAACGAGTCATATCTTTTGGCTTAGGTCACAATGTTTTCCGCGAACATTCTCTTACAGGTCCATTGATGGTTTTACTCGTGGTATATCCAAGCATGGTTTTGATGTACAAAGCATGAGGCTTCTTCACGTTCTCACAAATATAGATGTTGCGATGTTGCGTAGTAAGTGCTTTTAGTCGTCAGGGAAGCAGTTGAAGCTTACAAGAAAGCCATTTTGACTAACCCAAATGTATTACCTAACTTTAATGAAGAATAGAAACAACTTCTATGCAACTAATGTTAATTTTGAACTTTTAAAGTTTCTGTAAAAAAATTTTAACTACCTACCTACCTATTTAGTTATAAAATTTCATAAATTCGTTTTTAAGTAAAGCTTATAGCCTAATTATTAGGCAACCCATCATGCTTCACAAAACCCCGCACTAGCATTATCATTCCTTTACTACTTATAATTCGTTATTAAAATTTTACAACGCTACATATGTAGAAAAACTAATTTTTGCGTAATAATTAAGTAACTCAGTTGTAGTTGCATCTGATGTTCACCACCAACCAAAAAAATTCAAGGTGGTTTCATTTGCGGAAATGGTTACAGTAAGGGAATCTATTGATTGATATTTACTCAAACGATTACTGTCAATTACTACCTATGCCTCCCTTCTTCTTAGATTGCGTGAAGAAATTTTTAGAGTAAACGCAGAGGAGACCTACGGAAAGGTGTGTTTTAGAAGCAGAATAACGCGAGTCCCATTTTGCAACGTCTGTTGCGACTGAATACGGTTTTGAATGAATCCCACATTCATCATACCACCTGGTCAGCCTCTTAGAAATTCAGATAATGAAATAATAGAAGATGCTACGACGGCATTTGAGGTCACGGTTTTTTAAGTGGGTGGTTCGCAAAATTTGAACAAACGTTATTAGTCTTTAAGTCTATCAAGTTGCAAAATAAAAATATTTTTACAATAGTAGGTAGGTAGTACCTATGTCTCCTTTTTAACTTGGCTGCGAATTTAAAATCCACCCTTCGAATCTGAACTCGTGTGCCGTTCATGCCCCATCAACATGATTTCGTGTAGCGATCTACCGAAATTGAAATTTATAAAGTAAGTACGTTTTCCAATCTTTTAAGCGTTTAAGTTTATTTATTGGAGCATTCGATATCATGCTTAGTTTTTACAATCCTTAACTTTATTTGATCACCCACCATTAATCATGAAGATGACCAATAGGTCGAAACCATCATAGTCTAGTCTAGTCGCTGTTTTTAAATACTGATAATAAATAAAAGTGGGGGAGCTTTGGCGTACTTATTCATTAAAGTTCTTATAATGCAATTATTTCAGTCACAACCAAGCTTTAGGGTAAGGCAAAGGTATAACGAACTATATACTCGTGGACGTGGTTGACATAAACTGGCGTGGCAGCGTCACAAAATAATTGCAGCTATAATCGTTGAATGATATATCATTCAACGCTATAATATAAGCCTACATGTAAGATCCATAGAAATTCTTAAAAATGACATTGTAATTCCTTTCTTTCGTTTCAGCGGACAATCTTTTTCTTACATTAACATTAATATGTGTGCATTATGTTCATATAACATCCTTTACGATTTCAAGCTATTAATAATACCTATACTTTAGCAAACTATAGCAAATTGTAAAAGTATAGTATTTTATTCCAAAATTTTAGTAGTTTAGTATCCCAACACATAGTTAATGAGCGCAGTAGAAATAACGCTCAGATTTTTTAGATGTAGAGGGGTAGTTTGATAACCGTCACGAGGAAAATCGGCCCGGTAGTTGTGTGGATAACCTCTATGGGAGAAAATAGGAACAAGAGAATACTGTGTGGTATGCCCGCTGGGTCTCTTCTCAGAAGAATACTTTTCCTCCTGGTCGTGGATGATATACTAGATGAGCTCCAAAGGGAATAAGGGTAGGTAGGTACAACACAATACCTATGATACATAGATGACATCACTGTTATAGTCTCCAAAAAGTTTGAAAGGTGAAAGCTCTCAAACTAACACATAGATGTGTTAGAACCACATTAACATTAATTTCGTTGCATACCTACCTAATTATTCATTTATAAAGATATTAACTCGATTCTTAGGTTAGTAGTCGCAAGAGGATGACAATATTTGTGGCACCAAGACATTCGTAGATGAAGTGCTTCCGATATTGCTAGTTCCTATTATAATATAATAAAGAATTCAGAGTCCTTCGTTACCAGTTTTATATTTTGTGCAGATAACTCTGTTCGGACCAAAATAAAAATTGGACACCCTACTCTTCACTGGTGTGCTTTGTGAATGTAGAATGGGGTTTAGTTACAATCACTATAAAATATTTCGAAGCTGGGGCATTCGTACAATCCTGATGACTCTGTACATGGTTCAATAATACTAAAAGTTTAGAAAAATGTACACCATAAAACTAATTGATGGTCCATCAAAGAAGAAAACAAGGTGCGCTGTTTCAATCTTCAATGACTTTTTTAGGTTTGTGGATGGCAGTAAGGCACGCAAAAATAATAACTCTCTTATGAACTATTTTATTATGTGGCGATAAAAGCTGGAAAAGAGTCGAAAAGGTTTGTAAACAGGTTGTCTTTTATAAAATTGATAAACTCATGATTACTAGCCGCTTTTTCCACCTGGCAGCTGTAAATTTATTCATCCTCGTGATTGGATACGAATGCCTCTGGTCAAAAAGACCTAAAAGGCATTAATACAAGAAAGTAAGTATGACCAGTAGATTTGTGTTTTAGATTTTCATACCACACACATTGATGGATTGTCTGCATCCAAAGACACGAAACAAAATTTTACGAGCGACAAAATGCCACAAATAACATAATATTATGAAGTTGCCAATTTACCAGTTGAAAAAGTATAAAATATTGCTATGTAAAATGGACCGTTTCGTTTCAGAAGAAGAAAAGTGTTACATACTTGCAACTTACATTTTTAGATTTATCGAGTTGAAACTTTTAACTGAGGGATATACAATATGGCTATGTGAGGTTCTGATCGATTCCTGCCAGATGTAGAGGATCTGGTGCAAATCCAGGGGCGCCGGAAGAAAATTTATTAGGGGGGGGGGGGCCTTACATTTTTTCAAGTAGAAATTAGAATGCTTGAAAATTTTTACCTATTTTTAAATTAGTAACTCAATAGGCTACGCAGAGTCACCGATGGGATAAAACATTATATTCCAAAAGTGGTTATATTGTGAGCTTTTAACATTTTCTAAAATGGATTTACGCGTTTTATGACATTCCGGGGGGGGGGGGGGGGGGCGGACCCTCCCATGCCTTTTAGTAGCGGCGCTCATGTGCAAAGCTTGTGAATTCATAAATTTATCAGAAATTTTGCTAATAAATAACTAATCGATTTCATCCTTAATTACTGTTTTCTTTATTATTATCAAAACAAATTGAAAAACATATAAGTTATTTTCTCTAAACTTATTTTATTTGAGTGGAATAAACTACATTCATTTTTACAACGAATAGAACAAGACGGCAACCGAATAATTTTGATTTTAAAACCTTTGATATGTACAAAATTTTGTAATTTATTACTCGCTCGACTGCACACAACGTTGTTTCTGATACATTTATGTCGCACGTCGCGCTAAAACTTAAACTCCCTGGTAGAAGAGTAAATATGAGACTTAATAAAGGGTGGCTCGAGGCTAATGGTTGGTCTGAACAACCGGAAGAAGAATTATAAGCGCTCGAAAAAGAAACAGCTTAGCAGATCTTAAAGAAGAGGGTAGAACTCGGAGTATTAAACGGCATTTTATACCTAATTGGAGATATAACAGTTCGATTTTAATCAATCCGCTTACTGTGTGCGAAATGGCTGACGATAAGAATCGATAACAAAGAATAGCACATATTAATCGATACCCAACCGATTTATTAGATGAATTACTCAATTACACACCCAACTCCCATAGGGAGCCCAATGAATTCTATGAAACCTTTAAATTTAGAAACCCGATTTCCAAATTTTATTGTGGCCCTCAACGATCTCTTCCACCGTCGCCAGTATAGAAAGTTTCTTTTTTGAGTACTATAAGGAGTGAAGAGGGTTTCGAGATAAACATTCTTTCAAGATGACTATGCTTTAAGAAACAGAGTAACTTGGACAAAATACGTAATTGATGATTTTGGGCTAAGCTATCCATAATGTTATTTTACTAAATCTAACACAACTATACGATTAAAAAAATTTGGCAGAAAGCTTATTAAAAAGTAATATTGTAATATTCTCGTAGATGACATTAACATTTGGAGCATACTACACGTTAATGATGTGAGTAACATTGATAAAATTAGAGCTTTAGGAATTAAAAAAAAATGAATGAGTTAAAACAGTTCATTGGGGTGTTGTTAAAGACAGGTGTAATAACCAGACATATGGTTGTCATTTGTGAATGAGCCACTTCATATTACTAAAATAGAACAAAGTTAGAAACGTATTACCATACTCTGTGGATTACATTACATTTACCGTCTTGTCTTACACTACATCCTTTAATTTGTATTTATATTTGATATAGAATATGAAACTGCTCCTTTGAAGAAAATATATGAATGGAATAAAAAAACGGAAGTCTTTTCCAGTTTAGTTTTCAGGACTGAATTTAGAGGAAATCGAAAATCTGTAACAAATGTAGTAGCTGGTAGTGACGTTTTTCAGAGTCCGTGATTGTGGTTTTTCCTACGAAGTGTAATCCTATTTTCCTGTAAATCATTTTGCTACCATTTGGTTCACTAAGTTGATTAACTGTAATCTGTAAAATTACTTCTGCGACCAGCTGCAAAGACGGTAGAAATGAGTCACATTTGCCCATCGATAGATTCCTTAGGCTTTGAAAATCATTCACGAATACAATTATGAATACGGGGTAAAGAAATATTCGATCATGAAATATGAGATTATTATTTTGGATAAAATTTCTGTACCTACTAAAAATGATTTCAGCTCCACATATGAGAAGGTAGACTAAACGTTCGTAAGGGTCAGGCCCACACCACAACATCGTGATGGGGGCCTCCTAAATGACACCCCCTTGTCTAGGTTTTCCGCTACTAAGCTTGAAAGTTGGAAACTGTATCTATTGAACAAATTTTACGGTAATTATTATTATTGAACTGCAATTGTATGAAATGATGGAAACACTGCTACATAACATTTACTAACAACAAAAATTAAGAGAAAAATGAAAACGTTCGTACAATAGTTTTATAACTTTTTTCTTTATCACAAGGAATCTGGTATTACAGTTTATGCAGAAAAGAACTTTAAAAATGGTCATATTTTCATTCATTTCATATATAAATTCCAAAAGTTAGGTAGACGTTAATTAATAATTAAATTACAAATAGAAACAATTATGAAAAGGGCAACAGAGAACCTGTACCAGGGGCGTGCATTGTTAATGAGCGACTAACAATACTGATAAATTGTCATTGTCCAAAACCCATTCATTGGGATAAAATAGAATTTACAAAAAAATTGTCCCAAATAACCCATGTACCATTTACCATAAAACCTATTATACTTACAAGGTATATGTTGCCTCAATCATAATAAATAAGTGGGTATTTTCTCTCATCACTGAAGGTTGTTTATAAGAACGACCATTATTTTCAAATCAATAAGGTAATGTTTAATCTACGATGGAAACTACGAAAATACTTTGTTTAAAAATTTTGTTTATACATTAAACAGATGATTATTTACTATTCATTCATGATTATATCTAAGCTAATTGCGTTTCGCTTCGCCTCAATTAAACAGTAGACTTTTTTCTTATAACAATTAGTCATAGCACATTCACAAAACATTTTAAAACAATAATACATTTATGTAAATAGAATAGTTTTCTAAGAACAAATCCTGTAAAAAAAACGACCGTACATCAAGTTTTTTTTGCGTTAAATTAATTATAACAGTTCTTTTACGTTAGTTTATATAGATAATAGTTTTAATTGTCTTGATTTCAAAGTGTATTATTTGAAATGTGGAAATATGAAAGAAATGGGTTTGGGAAGTAGAAGTAACAGTTAATATACTTATTCGTTTCACATTATTCCTTTCACCGCGTATAAAAGCTAATAATCCGCTAATTAAATCTTTACCGGAACACATGACCATCAATTCTTTAAATTAAAATGTAAGGTAATTATAAACACACAATTGGAAGACTTCACACTTGGAATATTAAGCACAATATTTCTATGACTAATTTCATCAATTTTCCAATAGATTATTAATATTTTATACTGAAACTTCGTTAGTTGACAAGATTAGATTATTACACTTAATTGGGTTATTAAATGAAGTCAATTTTATGCTGCAAATGAAAAGAGCTATTTTCACAATTAACATATTAAACAATATACGTATCTATTATAGTTATTTATGTATCAAGGGAATTATAAGGGTCTTAATTACTGAGGGTAAAGTTTGCGTCCCGAGGGCTTTGCGCCCGAGGGACAGCAATTACCCGAGGTAATTGAGACCTATTAATTCCCGTGATACATAGATAATTTTATTTCTGACCGAGTTTAATAAAATTTGTTCATTTCCGGTATATTTTATTCAGGTATCGTCGATTGCAGTTTTGGTTGTTGCTAGGTTACTGGTTCATAAAAGTGCCGTAGAGGGAATTATAGCGTCTTTATATCCCAAGGGAGTTATGACACTCTTTATTGGTATCGTAACTATGACAATATAAGCTTATAATATCACTGTCAGAAATAATAAATATTTATGGCATAGTCTTTAAAATTTACATTTCTTCGCACACTTTTACATTAAAAAGCTAATTATTTAAAATATTTGATACTTTTGAAATAGATAAATTAAAGTAATTGGTTTTCAATATAGAACTGAAATTACATTTAGGTAATATAAATACGTTAACGAAATAAAATCAATTAAACATCTCCCAATTACGTCAGAACCCCTGCAATGAAAAATGTTTTATAGCTAATCATAATATCTCACAGGCGTATTTTTTTGAAGAAATTTCTGATATATTTGGACACATTAGTCACATATTTTCCTATTATACTCGTATTTGGTTTCGCTTTTGAACCAAATTTAGAAAGGATTATTAGTTTTATGGCAAGTTTTAATGAATTATTCACTATAGCAGAAACCCATTTGTGTTTCTTGGGAAAACTGTACATCCATTTTTTCAAACTAACGCTGTATTTATTAATCATTGTACCTTTTAAAATGTTTGCTAAATGGAGATTTTGTACGACCTTTTGATCGGAATAAGTTACGAATGAAAGCGCCAGAAATAAATCTTCCTTGGAGAATACCTTTGTTCGCAGCAGCTCTTCATACACGTTTTTTGTCTGCCGAATGTATTAGAATTGATAGGAATAGGTGTGTAAGAAAAATGACAACTACTGGAAAATGCATAGCTCAGGTCATTTTGCTATAACTGTTTACTAAATCATTACATACACAAAGTATTTTGTTACAATGATGGGAAAAAAGTGTAACGAATAAAATATTTTGGAAATATTTTTCAAATATTCATTTGTATAAGGGACGGCTGAGCCATCCTAGGCAAGAAAACGTAATCATTTCTCATACATTTTTTTTTTGTCTCTCAACACAATCTTTTTCAGCTCGACTGGACACATTCGTCTAACGAATTTTGAAATGTTTGACTCCCTTCGAATGATAAGATTTATGAAATGTCTCAAATAAGACCGTGTCCAGTCGTTTAACTTATTTCCATTTGGTTGTTGTGGTAGTCAATTCCCAGGGGCGTAGCGAGCTTAACTCGCGCCCGGGGCACAATGCACAATACTTTTTTTGCCCCCCCCCCCCCCCCCCCCATTAGAAAACCATACAATATTATATGTATTATGTAAAATATACTCGCAAATTAATAAATAAATAAAGTAAAATAAACAATCATAGGCTCAAGGTAGGCTTTAAATTTGAGAACAAAAATGTGGCTTGTCTGTCAGTCACAGTCAGTCGGCCGGTCAGTGAGTTAGAGATTTATTAAATAGATAGTTTAAAACACAGCAATTTTTTTGTTTTGCGGACCATTTGGCGCCCCTTTCTGAGTAGCGCCCGGGGCATGATGCCCCTTTTGCCCTTCCCTCGCTACGCCACTGTCAATTCCAATGCGTTAGTATATCACAATAGAAAAGAAACTAATTATTTGTATTAAACTAAGGAGATATTAAGTGTAAAACTTAAAAAAATGCGATAAATTGAACCTCTGATGTGAAGGTCATTTACAAAATCAAAAACCAGTAGTAAAAAAACCATAGAGGATTACTGTGAATGGAAAAGAAAATTTAAAAGGTCATCCTTTGCCATTATTATGTGGGAAAGATAAATAAAACAAGCTTTTTCCAAAAGCGGTACAAGCTTACAAACTAGATTTATTATTTCAAAAATGCAGAAATTAAATCAGTGGAAATGAAAATACTGAGGAGAACAACAAACAAGTAATGAAGAGATAGAGTGAGTAGTGAAGAGATAAGGAGAACGTGGAAAACATCGACCAGTGGATAAAAGGTAGAAAAGTGGAATGGAATCAACACATAGAAAGGATGACGGACAACAGGGTACCTAGTAAGAATCGTCAGAGACAAGTCACCGAACGGAAGACGACCCATAGGGCGCCCAAGGAAAGAATGGAGCGATGATCAATAAAGCAGGGAAACTGAGAAACATGCCTAATTATAAGAGGGAAGAAGAAGAAGAACTTAAATATAGGGAATCCTACAAATTTACTGTCGATTTTAGGTAAAATAGGTACATGTATTGAATGACTGGGGTCAGCTTTACTGACAGATTCAAAAATAATTTTAAATTTTTAATTGTAATTACAAGTAATTCAATTTTTTTATTTTAAATGTAATCTAATTATAAATATATTAGTCTGTTACCTTTCATAACCGTCCAATAGCGTATTATTTCCATATTTCTACAATATTAGAATAATTATTAACTAGTTCCTCCACTAATTGTGTGTGGAATAGCTTCAATATGAGAAATTTCCAGCGTTGTCAATCCTTTAAATGACAGTCTTGCTGCTAGAGAAAGAAGTTGCTATCTGCAGGAATATTTGTCTTTTTCGTAACATAACTAACGAGAACTGAGAGACAGAACTGAAAAATGGCAATTCGAGAACAATATTATTTTTGAAATGCAAAAAAATGATGAAAATGGGGTCAATAAAAACCCTTACAATCGTAGTTTACGGGGTGATTTATTAGCTCACCGATAAACTTTGTCAGGTGAAAGTTGATGTAATTTTAAGGAAAAAATGTTTTTAAAAATATTTTGCGATATATGGCTTAGTTTAGGAATTAAATGGTATTGAATTTTTTCATAAATTCCTTTTTAGATTTCTATTTTTGGGGACATATGAAGTAAAGAGGAAATTAACACACGACCACAGCCTATTTAATAATGTAATAATAATTTATTGTTGATTAAATCTGAGATCACTTGATTTTGAGGATTATTTTTACTTTTATGAAATACCTAATTCAAGACCATTTCATTCCTAAACTAAGCAATGTCGCCAAAAGTTTTAAATAACATTTTTCCTTAAAATTACATCAATTTTCATCTGACAAAGTTTGTCTGTGAGCTAATAAATCACCCCGTATATAGTTTGAAGAAAATGTTAAGAAAATTCGGGATGTAAAAATGCGTTGACTGTGTAACAGAGGAATACTTTGTTTTGTAGGTACCACGAGTTTGAATAATTCGTTTAGTTATAATGTTCTAAATCAGATCAGTCACGTACCACTCGCTACCTTAATAAATATTTTAGTTAATTTAGTATATGTTTCGGCAAAAAAAAAATAAAAATTGGAGCAATAAAAATTAAATTGGAGCAATATAATATACCTACATATTTATAGGAATAATGAATTTTTTAAAAATCGATAAATTAGGAGTATTAGGACGTGTTGATAATTTTAACTTTATTTTGAAAGTAAACACAGAGTAGGTAATATAAACTGCTTTATTTATTTTTAATTCGAAAATAGTCAAGGATCCATAACCTTGTATACTCCACTAACTAATGAATACTCGTACTCAAATGTAATCAAAGTATTCAAAGTAACGAGTACTCGAGTAACGAATAGTTACTTTTTCAACATCACTAACGGCCAGTTTTGCTACTGAAGTATAAGTCCTACTCGCGTACCACCTGGAAGGTTTTGGCGTACCACCAGTGGTACGCGTACCACAGTTTGAGAACCCCTGTTCTAAATCTTTCAATTTTACCGTTATATAAAAATAAAATTTAATTTTCTTTGCAGATTGAAATGTATCACTAAAGCTCGTTTTAGTTTAGTTAGTCAGTCAACACCTTTTCCTTAAAAATAGACACCACTGAAATCAAAAAGCGAGATTGGAGTAGCATTTTCCAAATTCTTTTTAGCAACTTATGGTTATCATTTTACGTAAGTTTATCATATTGACAACTATATTTCTATACATCGTTGTAAACTTTATTTATTAGTTAAAAAAACCTTGTAATACTTACAATTACCTGTATTTTTATATTTACGTTCATCAATTTAGAAAGTGTCCAGTTAATAATGACTAATTTTCTTTCAATATTTTAAGCTCACGCACCAGTCTATAAACTAATGACTATTATACAAAATTAACCAAAAAATTATGTTCTTCGAACACGCTATTTTAGTGTACCAAAAACAGTAATTAGTTAAAAAAATCTTGCACAACGTTGATACTACACGTTATGCTCTACAAAATTACTATGTACGCAGAAGGTGCTTTGATTAGTTTAAGTGGTTATTAAAATTAATATTTTAGAAATCATTTTATTGTTCGCTAAAGAGATTTACGAATTACCTATGAAATTTTATAGTTTACCGTTAGGAATCACGATTTTCTGAGTATAACTAGGTCATTTTGTACGACAATTAAGTTTAAATTATAAAATCTGTACGGAATACATTTTCTGTGTAAAGTTTCTAAAGGCCACAGAAGTTAATTGCTATGATTAGTTATAAAACAATCGATAAAAACTATTTAATTGTACCTTCTCTAAAACATGTTTTCTTAAAAAATGATCGTTCAGAAAATACGGCATCTTACAAAGGTTTTTTTTTTTAATTTTTAATTGATAAGTAGGATCAAAAATGTTTCTACGAATAATGCGGTTTACTCCGAATATTTGTCGATGAAGTACAAATGTTTTTAGGTATATTATTCAGTGGTAAAAGCGGAAATGTTCAAGCAGGGAAATCTTGATGCAAGCTATTCCACTCGTGTTACCATTTTAAAAAACCAATAAATACCTACCTACCATAAAAATAAATGATACATTTTGATGAAGAAGACCTTGTTCTCCAAGAAGGAAGTGGTTACTGACGCAGGTACATTTTTTATGATCATCAATGTATAAATACATCAATTTTCATATAATTTTATTTCTAGGGGTTCCTGGAAGCATGTACGAAGGAGGAGCTCACTAATATGCTATTTGGGAACTAAAAAAACTAAGACTTAGCGTGAATTTGTAATTACTTCCAGAAATATTAGTAAAATTTACTTGGTGAAAAGCGTTACTTCTTGCAAACGCGGGAGGGCTCCTTTGATAATGAAGCGATGGGGATCTGTAAATCAAATTCAGTGCCTGAAGAATGGTTGAGGTTAGTGCTGTTGATAACGTTAGTTGTACAAAACGTTCGAGCTCACGTTTACACCAAGCAGAAACTTAAAGGTTTCCGCTTTGAATTGAATGGACAGTTCGACTCGATGTTTTAAGTGTTGTATACACTGGAAAATACATCTTCCAGAAGCTCAATTCCAGAAGTTTCCACATATTTAGTTAGTTGGTTACAACCAATTAAAGCTCATTTGGAGAAAATAATAAATGAAGCCATTAGAGCCTTAAAGACCTATTGGCGAATGAATTTGGGAAAAAGTGGACCCTATCACCAAAAATGACCCACTGAATATAAACAACGATGATCATAGTCAGCGTTACACATGCGGCTTTAATTTAATGGTACAAGAGAACCGAAATACAAGAAGTTCATGTGGAATTAAATAAAGTTCACAGTTTAGCATATTTAAGTAGAAGGTCGGAGCGCTCAATACTGCATTGGGGACCCTCATAAACGTACCTACCTTCTTTACGCTGAGGGGTAGGGGCAAGAAGTATACAGGTTAAATTTACACTTATGCATGAGGGACACTCTACAAGTCTACACCATATTTAAGGATACTCCCAAAATCCACATCATGGAAATGATTTCAAGCAGAATAAAGAAATTTTGCCTCAGAAAAGTACCGTACGATGAGCGTACTAAAAGAAACGAGTAGATGAACGATAAAAGAGGCCCAAAACTGATAGGAGGCCCTCTGGCGGCTCTGCTAGAATATATGTGACGGAAGGATGTCGACTGTCAACTAACCTGGGTCATAATGCAACAGTGATCCAGGCAGAAATCTTTGCAATCAACGCCTTGCAGAAGGTGAGCTTGACTGCACCAAAAACTTTAGCCAGCTGGCAAACCACAATGCAATAAAGTCCAGGTATTCCACTATAAAAGCTAACGAAATAGTAAACCGATTAGCCAAAGAAGATCGAAAAATACCTGTTATAGGGCCCTAACTGACATGTGGAATTGCACAGTGAGGAGGGAAATGAAAATGGAAAATCAGCTGAAATTCAGTAAGCACGGCATACACTTTATGTACTGTGATGAAAAGGCATCTTCACAGAGTGGGCCTTGAAGCAAATTAATGTTGAGAGGTTGTGAGGGAAGGAAGAAATACCACTTTATTCATGGGTCTTGAGACACAAGGTTTGTTGTGGAAAGCTTCCCTTGGGAAGATCCTGCATATTTTTAAGGGCACAACCATCCTGAGAGAGCGAATGTAAAACTGCAGGATACCCATAGTGTAACATCACAGCAACCCCACAAAGATTATTTACAGTTTAGAAAGTTTTAAAAGTTATTCATATTCTGTAAAGTACGTAGCAAAATTAAATTTCCTTAGAATTAAAATTTCGGCAATGCAAGAGGTGTTTGTAATACAAGAAATTTTATGTTCATTTTAAATATTGTTTACGTGTTATGCTACTTTTTTAGTTTTGAAATAATTGAAAAACAATGAAATTTTCCGATTAACTCAAACATTTTTTAAACTTGTACATTATTGGACCTTTTTTAAAGTTTACTCCTGTAGTGCCAACATTTTTGTTTTTGATCGTCAATTCTTCTTATCCTTATGGTAGCCACCTTAGATTCTTTGTAGTAGAATGACCCCCTTAAAACGAGCTTTTCAATTATTATTTATCGCACGCCGCCAAAATTCCTTAATTTAACACAATTTCGTATTAGGACGATAAAAGTATATGAGCTTTATTATTTCGTATTTACACTCACTGAAAAGAAGACAGTTATTGTATCTAACAAGAGCAAGCGCTCTTCCACTTATTGCCTTGAACAGCTAATCTTTCAAGCAGTTAATTTATGTTTTGATAGCGTACTGGTGGAATATAGTGAGAAAGTTACAAATATTTTCATGCGAGGAATTTCCCAAGAAAACGGAATTAGAGGATCAGTTACTCAGGCTAAATAAATAAATAAAAAACGGAATGAAGAAGAAGGTCTAGAAGAAATGCCGTGTCAAACACTGTTCTGTTAAAGGACTTGCTTACTTTAAAATAACATTTCTGTTCCAATATTTTCTTCTGTTTAACCTATAAGCTTCAATAACTGCATTGTCAATAAAAAAAACCTCGTTTTTGATTTGTATTAACCTAAATACATTAGTACATTAGTACTTCATCACTTCATCAAGCTGGAAGAGTAATATTTTGCTTTTCCGTACATTTTTTATTCATGATACGCTGTCGCACGTTATTCTCTATAAAAATGAAGCAAAGTTAACAACTGAAGCATCATTGTATGTCGAACCCACTAAGTGGGTGTGTCATTCATTTAGTTTAACAATGAAAGAAAAATTGCACATCATTAACGAAGGATCTGATTCATCTTCTTTGATGTGCAAGGGAATATAAGAAGGACAACGCCAGGCTAGTAAAAAGTGATGAGATATAATACATAATACGCTCAAAATTTTCGTATTGTTCAAGAACCAAGAACAAGATTTCATCCGGCGTTCTTCGTAATTCTCAAGTAAACTTCTTCCGAGATGAATTTCCGCGAATTTAGAAGGCACTCGACCAAAGTTGTATACTAACATTATTGTAAATAAACTAAAACACGTTATGGGTAATTGACCTACAAATAAACGAATGCACGATTAACAAACACGTATAGGAATGTTACCTGGCTCCGATTTTTAGCAGAATCTACTGGTGATGAATATATCTGGAATTCAGATAATGATAACAAAAAAAGGAAAAAAAGCGAAGTTACGTGTTAATGTTTTGAGACCTGCATCGGTTTTATCAACGAAGGAAGATTACGTGAAATTGTGAACACGTGCTGCTTGCATTTCCTCTTATTAATTACGCCATTTGGAATTTTAGGGGAGACACCGTTTTTTGTTTGTTATCTTTAGTCTTACAACTGTTAGTGATTTATCATTATCTCGAATCTGCTTTTTGTTTATTATTTACGATCTGTAGAATGTATACCTAGTGAACTGAAAGCTATACACTTTTTTTTGTAAATATTTTCAATCAAAGTTTACAAGCAGTTTTAGGTACCTACGCAGTTAATCGGAAAACGCTGTATTTTATACAGGCAATTCAAGAAGAAGAACGGTTTCATGGGGTTATTGCTAGACAGGCACTATGCATAATTTTGTAAAGTGTTGTATGTTACAGATTCATGCAGCATGGTAAGGATACCAAAGATAAACGTGTTGTTCTGTGACATTTCTATACATGGCAAATTTGTGGCTGACAAAAATTCTCCCACCTCATGATCCTAAAATTCATTTTTTGAGCTTAAATGAAGTTCAAAGTTTACAATGAATGAATTGAAAATCTTAATCAACTGAGAGCAAGAATATGACAAGCAATTATTGTTGATCGACAATGTAGCATGAATTATTTAAAGGTTTTTGCTTGTTTTGAAACTTTTTTCGGTTTTTGAGTCAAATAAAATCACTTTCAAAAAATTTCGCATAAGTTGATTTTATAATAAACCATCTACTTATATTATCTTATAATGCGATATAGTCGCCATGCCTTCGCAAGTTTCCCCTTTTAATCTATTGCAAAACTGCGGCTATTTGGTTATATTTTCAATTTTTTATTTTTATTACATGTAACTAAGGTGTTACTACGTTTTAGGGTGTTAGTTTATTTCCGGAAAACAAAGACGCTTCATATCCTGGTTCAAACATACACGAAACATTTGTATACTTTGTGCTTTAAACCAGTCATGTACTTCATCCGCCACCCAGATAGTCTGAGAGGAATATACCTTTAGTCAAGAAAGCTTAAGGATTAGTATCCTTAAGGATCATTACCCTTACATCCTAACAAGCATGTAAAATCAGAGACCAATGAAATATTTCCTTTGTTGAAGAATTTTGTTACTTACAGAAATACAATTTATGTGCCCATTCAGGTGAAATTTTCCAGTTTTTGTAAGATTATTTAGATTCTTAAAATTAAGAAATTTTACTTCTGCAAAACAATTAAGGGATGTTGCCTGTTACTCAAGTGTGATGTTATATTTTATAGTGATCTTGCAAAACTATAATAAGTAGAAGTTAAGGAAGTCTATCGGAAAATCCGGAAACTTTATCAGAGTAAACTTAACCAACTGAAAAAGGAATACTATAACAAAAAAATTGTAAACTCGCTTAATAAAACAAATACTACCTGGGATATTGTGAAAATACTAACTAATAGGAATAGTAATAACTCGGCACAAATAAAAATGATGGAGAATCGCAACCTTGTAGGAAACCAGGAAGCCGCAAATAATTTTAATGACCATTTCTCTAAATCGTTTACAGACATTAGTAACCGTAGTCTCTCTGGTCTTGTCAATACGTCCATGTTTGCAGCGTGCACGTCTTTATTTTTAAGCCACTTATTTTATCGGACACCATCTCCATTAGCCTAGTCAACGAACGCTCAAAAAGGGCTTGTAGACAGACTTTTTGATCCTAAAGATTTTATTTCTGAAATGTGTTTGGAAGCGTTTGGTGATGATTATACCAAAAGTCCCCGGCCCTACCGTATGAGCTAACTCCGTAGCGTAACAAAATGTGCGGATTTGTTTGGTTTTCCGTTTGTATCTCTTGAACGGGTGGTCGTAGTGTGAAATTGATTAATATTACAAAATAAAAGCTGATTAAATTTCCTACAAGTTTGCTTCTATGGATTTTTTCCCGTTCAAGAGATACAAGCAGAAAACCAAACAAATCCGCACATTTTGTTACGCTACGGAGTTAGCTCATACCGTAGGGCCGGGGACTTTTGGTATAATCATCACCAAACACCTCCAAACACATCTCAGAAATAAAATCTTTAGGATCAAAAAGTCTGTCTACAAACCCTTCTTTGACTAGACTACATATTTAACTCTATTTAGTCGTCGTCTTTACATAGAAACGATGAAGTGTCTACAATTATGCTAAAAAATGGAAGAACATTATTGCAATTCCATTGTGTTTCATAATAAATGTAATGTTTTCATCGGGAGTATTTCATCAGCTTAACTGAGCAATTGCTCACGGTTTTGTGAAAAATAGGTCCACTGAAACAGCTTTATCTGAATTTATGTCTACGTAGTCTCTGTTACATAGTCAGTTAGAGTCGGATTGTTCTTAGATCTCTCATCTGCTTTTGACACAGTTAATAACAAGCTATTGTTAGAGATCTATAATTTCATGGACTTCTTTTTCAATCTTACCTCGCTGGACAACAACAAATAAATTGTAGAAATGTGATTAGGGCAGCAAAGTAGGTGTCGATTGGTATTATCAATAGTCCCGCAAGGCTCTATACTGGGACCAATCGTATTTGTGTTATATGTATTTGTGTTATATGTATATATGACCTACCTACACTACCGTAAGTAGTAGAAAAAACCAAATTAGTATTTGATCAACTTTACTCTTTGTCTTTGGTGCTCATTCAACAACTTAAAAATTAATCACGATAAAACGAATGTGGCAGTTTCTATTTTGGGAATTACGTGTACATACAAGTTCAGTAAAAATGTTAGGACTAGTGCTTGATGTGCACCTTCGCTGGTCATATAAATAGCCTCGATGTGTCAAAAACTTTGCTGGTGTTATTATACGCTTAGCGTTTTATAAAGCGTGTGTAGGTGGGATATGGCATTAACGGTTTATTATTCGTATTTCCACTCGCATGTAAGATACAAGATTATCAATTGGGGTAGTTGTGGTACTATACTGAGGATTCTTCGCGATACGTATAACTTGTAACCAATCTGCTCGTATGTGTATGGGCACAGATCCCTTTTCGGCGTCTGCATCAATATAACACAAGCCACAAAAAAGACATTCCTGAAATGTCTCATAAAACTTTACTTTTCCAAAAAAACTTCATTTTCAATGGTCGAATTATTATTTTTAATTCTCCACATGACTATCAATACTTTTAAAACAAGGCTAAACAAACTTTTCAGAGACAATTGTTTATACACTGAGTATTATTTATCAGTTTGTAGGTTCAGTATGAACATTCTTTTTCTTCTATATATTTTTGTTAACCTGTATTGTTTGAACTGGTAAATTTTTATCTACGTCTATCTATTTTTGCAATTTATGTATTTTATTGACGTATACTTTTCCACATTTTCCCTTCTTTATTGAGAATGCAGAATTTCAACGAAATAAAATTTATTATTTTTTATTATTATTGTTACGTTCAAGCACAGGACAAAATATCTTACTATAGTCCATACGCTGGGCAATGTCCCTTTTCTCATTAAGTCGTAAATCAAATCTCATTTATAACGAGATCGATAGTGTCATTCAATATGCACCTCTAATGCAAAGTAAAAACCAGTTCCATATGGACGAAAGTTGTTCAAAACAAATCTTATGGAAACTTGAATACAATAGAACAATAGTTTTCAACTACCTACCTAGTCAGCGGTTGTCAATAGTTTCATTACAAAGTAATATATCAATTATTAATACCAACATAACAATTTCTTAATGAAACTAGTGTATCTTCTATTGAGAACCGCTGCCAGTTAGGTAGTTCACATCTATTGTTCTATTGTATTCAAGTTTCCATAAGATTTGTTTTGAACAACTTTCGTTCATATGGAACTGGTTTTTACTTTGCATTAGAGGTGCATATTGAATGAAACTATCGATCGCGTTATAAATGAGATTTGATTTACGACTTAATGAGAAAAGGGACATTGCCGAGCGTATGGAGTATAACAACTTATTCAAGGTGTAAAGGCGTTAATATACCGTCAGGAGAAGAATTAAGTAAAATATAATATTTCTGAAGAAAACTGAAAAAAATGAATTTATCTACAGTTTAAGCTGCAAGAACGTATTCTGTATGATTATTTAAAACACTACGCCTAATTTTGTTGAAAATGCCCTTAATTTTAGCGAGTTCAATTCCAATTCTGATACCTATTTTAAGAATAAGGCCCCAGAATGTGACGCGCTTCCAACAGCTTTCCATTATAGGTATACCAGGTCATTGTTATTGAAAGAATTAACTAATTTTGTAATGATCTACTAGCCATATTTTTACATGCGCCAATTTTACTAACAAATTGGGCCTAAAAAGCCAAATATGTTGTAAAGTATACTGTCTTACCGTTGCTTTGCTTTTGAGTGATTCGTAGAAACATCGTTTTGAGTACATACATCCCCTATCAACTACTTCTATCTGTAATATAATGTATGACAATGATGTTAATACTGTCAATCTCATTCTGTAGGGTGTACTAACGTATATCAAAAGCAGAAATATTATCAGCACATATTTCCGTCCATTAAGGAAATATGGTGATAGAATCAAGCGTAAATTATTCTAGTTTACTAACGAGAAAGTCTAAATTCAATACATACGTTGAATAATCGCTCAATTTAATTACACTTTTGGGCATTTTTTTTGGATTCCTTTGCTTTATCTCATCGTATGGATTATGGAAGGTTTTTGCTTTTTTACTTTATTCCAACCATATTCACCCCGAGATGGAATGCAACCCTGGAACAAAGATATTCCTACAATTCCTACTTTACTATGTACAGAGTAGTATAGAAGTCCGTTATACAGCTAACGAAAGAGGGCGAAAGGTAACAGAGAAATTTGGTACTGGTCTCCTATGAAGGTTGAGGGAACGGGTCAGCAATACATTACCCGTGAAAACTCTAAATAGCTAAACACATCAAAAAACAGCCTCGGAGCCAGAACGGAAAGTATTTTAGACGACGAATGACTATGAAAGGAACTACACCACTTGGTACATGGAAGGTACCCTGAATGGGAGAATTATTATAACGTAACCACAATCATCAATAATAGTTATGCTTATGATATAATATTCGCACGAATTAGAAGCCAAACAAATAATGAAGTAGTTGGAAAATACGCAGAAATCGTTGAAAATGATAACGAAAAAAGTTTGTCACAATTATGTAACAACAGTGTAAGATTCTCGCACATTTTTTAGAACCATATGTCTTGGTTGTTTCTAGCGATTTCAGTAACCGTAGAGTAACTTGTTCCTAAAGAAGTTGTAGGAAACATTCGTTTGCTAAATTGTATTCCAAAAAATAGGGGCTTGCTTGAGCCAATTTATTTGAGGTGCCAGTTGCCCATTTTCTGTGTACTATAGAAGCAGGTAAAATTGATAAGTTGGTTGTTTTTGGCCAGATTCGTCATAATGGTCGTTGCCAGTGAACTAGCCGTCAACCTTTTGGATCTTTAAAATTCTCGTAGGTGCGAGGTGCGTACGTACATTAGACTCTTTGCTCATATTTGGTACAGTGATCAAACACTTTCTTTTTCTTGTAAAATTTCTCAAATGATCAATGCTGATACCACCACCTCATCCTTGAATGAAAGCTGTAAAACACTATGTATTTTGTTGGCAAATATCTAGTAGTCATGGAGGACACAGTAGAAAGGATCAAAACAAAAACAGTTTAAAAATAAATAATTAATGCATAAAAACCCCATCATATTAAGCAAAATACACAAATACCAGTTCAAATTCCGAGGACGTGAAATAATAGTTGAATATTAAAAGTTATTGCCCGTGCGGTACACGAGGCCACAAATTGCATTTTGCGTTAGTTTATTAGATACCAATCAAATGGTACATTATTCTATTCGAACCAACACTTAGCTTAGTCTACTGAAGAAGAATGGGATCATTGTGTCCACATGGGGTACAAAAAAATTGTTACAATCCGTGGCGTCATAAATTCACACTTTATGCCCTCAGATGAGGCATATAAAGTAGTCATTTAAGACAGGAGGTACATAAAACTCGTTAGAGTTCTGATGGCAATAAGTGACATAAATGCCACATCAAAGGATAGTCTTTGTTGATAAATTGTGATACGAAAAAAGAGAAAATGGAGAAATTAGGATTACACAAATAAATATTTATCAAATTTTAAATCATGCTCGACGTGGATAATGTGGAAACGCGTGACTCGAGTAGATTTTTTTATAATGAATTGAAGTGTATAATTCGGTAGTCACTTGGGTAGGGTTACTTACATGGAAGTTAATGATGTATCCTGTGCTTTACCAAGGGATGCTCTAAATGTTTATTTTTAAAAATAAGAATTTAGACAGACATACTTTGTATACTTATAATTTAAACATAGTGACAGGGGGATTGATGGCATTTTGTGTAGCGTTTTCTATAAACAATTTGCAAGTTCGTTCAACTATAACTTTTTATTATAAAGGTAATTTTAGTTTTTAAATCGAATGGTATATAAACAAAGAAAGTAGTATGTCGCCACTATAAAGAGCAAAAAATTTAAGCAGCTACCGGATGCTTTATAGAACTATTTTTAGCTAACATTGTCATTATGCGACAGAAATATTTTTATAATAAAATTGCGGTGATCCAAATTGCGACCAAAAAATTCCGATAAATCACAATTTAAATTTAGCCAGTTATTAAGGGGGCATTATCTAGAAGAAAAAAAAGGCACTGAAAATTTAATTAAGAGATGAGCTGAAGTATACATGAATCTAAAAGTGTAATGTGATACGGTACTGAAAGAGGGGGGCCACGTTTACTTCAAGCATGGTTTCCTATTCGTAACCCGTCAGTGTGCATCGAGATCGGAAAAATAGCAGTAGCAAGACTTGTTACAATTACCTACAGTCAATATGAGAGAAATTGTACATCTCCAAGCCGGGCAATGTGGAAATCAAGTCGGTGCCAAGGTAAGATTTTAATTTTTTTTAATCATTTATCTTTTTTTTTGGAAATTTTTGAACTTTTTAAAATAATTTCGACGTTATCAGTGAGTGCTTTGTCACTGTAACGGTTTTTGTGTTGACCTAAGGGTTATTAACAGTAATTTTAATTAATTACACACTCTATTATCATTTCTTATCATTAACTACAGTATCATAAATGAATTATTTTCTTGTTTGAATTTTTGTAATTTGCACTTACTCGCTTGTTTGTAACCAATCAAGAACTGCCAATTTAGCGAATTAGATTGAACATTTTTTCTATAAATCAAGGATTTGTACACAATTATATGATTATTTAAATGGGAAAACCTTCAGTAGCAAAAAAAAGATAGTCAAAAATTAGAAATTTACGGTCTGATGATTATTGCTAACATTTACGTGTATACGAAACTGTTAAGGTTAGTTTACCAGACACTTTACTTAAAACTTGTGTCTTCTTTAATCTTCTTTATGCTAACGGAAATTCTTAGTCAAAGCCAACTAACCTAATCTATTTTAGAACACTTCGAGGGGTAATTCCAAATATTTAAGAGCAGACGAAATGCATTTGTGCACGAGTCTATATTTACCTACACTCGACCAAAAGACATTTCTTGTAAATCTTTTTTTTAGATGTTGCTGACAATTTCTTGGCAACGAATAAGGTTCATTCAACTTCTGCATTTTCTAAAATTATAACTAATTCATCTTTATAAACGCGAATTTAGGATTTGTAATCAGGTAGCAGAAAATTAATCATTGAAATAATTCGAGCGCATCCTTTGGATTACATCTTCTAACACTAAAAAGCACAAAGACGATCTACTGTCCCTTTTTTTAGTGCAGTGTGCATTGAACTGAAACATTTTACAATACTCTTTAATCCGTTTAGATTAACGGATTATGCCAAAAAAGGAAAACGTTTAAAATGTCATTCAGGTGTAAGCTTGTCAAATTGGATACTAATCGTCTTGGCTTTTTCAATATTGTTTAAAAACGCTTATAATAGGTTCCTCTATTGATTAATCGTAAGAAATACGATCCAATACATTGCAAGTCACACCGCTGGCGCTGCGAAGATTTTAATTTTCGCAAACTAATTTACAACAATTGTTTTTAGTGATGTCATCCTACTTACAAATTTTAAGAAAGTACTTTTCGGACATTTTAAGAATTAGTATAATTTACAGGAATGTGTCACTTTATTTTGTAAATTGAGTCATGTGTACTTAATAGTGCGATATCTAAGCTACTTATTACTTACTCATTGGTAAACACCGTGACTTCCTATCGAACTTGAAAATAATGAGTAATTGTATTGGGAGCAATTAATAAACAGGCCTATTAATTTACGTAGATATTGGATTGTGTTTATCTCACTCTGATTAGCGCCGGCAATTAATTATCGTAATTACAGGTGATTAGACCACGAAGATTGCCAATTTGAAATTTAGATGTCTGAAACATAACAGTACCATTCATAATAATTATTTTTAAAATTTGTGCTGCTTCTAACTTGCACATTTGGCATTGTTAACCCACCTACTTTCTATTTATTACAAAATTTGATGTTTTACTACTGCTTACATTAGTAACAAAATTAAATTTTTATTATTCGCTCGTTTATTAAAAGATTTATTCTCCACAAACGTTACATAATTTCCCATCGGTTGTACTTTTGCGTGTAACGAAAGTGATAAGGCATTTTTTAAGAACTTGTTACATTCGGTTGACTACATTTTCTAAAAATAAGTGCATTACAACTTTAACGACTTGTGGTTTTAGTTGAAGATTTACTTTTATTTCGCTTTGTTTGACTTATACATCTCAATTTCAAATTTCTGCGACTCCGGGCATTTTTTAACATTGTGAATTCACTTTGCGTTTTTTAAGAATTAAAAAAAAAGTGGTTTCTTGGTAAATTTCTTTGTAAAATGCAATAAATTAAGCCTCAAGTAGCTTTAAAACAGCAGATATCTGTACATCAATAGCTGTGTTTAAAGATTTTCCTCGACCAAACTTCAAAAACATAATGAAATTTCAAACCGAATTTTCACTTGTGGAGAGCTTTTATATTTCAATTCCCTTAACTTGAGTCTGTTAAATCTAAAAATCAAATTGCAGCAAATATTTTAAAAATTGTCTTCATGCATTGAATAAAGGCCGTTCTATTTAGTCCCACTCGGTTAACATCGATTATTATCAAAAAAGCTGAAATTGTGTCAATAAATTAGTAACCAATGAGGTTAATGAATTGAAGTTATGTTATAATAATAAATTGTTCCATTTAATTGTTTTTTTCATAATATCCCGATGCGTTCCGAAACTGTCATTCATTAAGGGTTGTACTATATTTTAAGAAAATTATGTAATTAACTGTAATTATTATAATACTACTACATACTTATGGGTTTGATAACGTAAAAAATCTACATAACAATATCTGTACAATAGTGTGTGTTCACATTAATATTTCAATAATGAGATGGGTTGATGCGGAATATCTTATAAATTGAATCCTCTCATAGGTTTTTATAATTCCGTTAAATTAGAAATAGTTCACAATTTCCAAAATGAAAATATTTCCCGTATAACTGTTTAACGAACTATACATATAGTTGAATGTGAAGAAAGTGTACCTACCGCTACCGTGTATTAACTTGCGCAAAAAAGGAAGTCATGGCCTTTACCCAGACCAAGACCAAAGTCAGTAGATTGATTGTGACAGTAAAGAATGGGGTAGGCACCATTTTCAGAGAGTTAAAAAGAAGCAACTAAAAATCTTCTATAAGAAAATTGTACAGTATAACATACCTTTCGCCCCCAATATTCGCCATCTTTATAATTTATTGCAAGCTCGCCTAATCACGAATGTTGGCTACTTTCAGCTAGAATATGATGTAACAAGGAATGTGAAGCTGTATACGCGAATGATGTACAAGAAATTAAAAAAAAAATGGATTTTGAGGACGTCCAAACCTTAACATCCGATGTAAAAATCTAGTTCATTTAATACGAATTATTAGTGTAGTTATAAAAGGGTAGTAACTGTAGCATGTAACGTAACACATAAACGTATTTATTTTGAATTTTTAAAACATACGTTGGTTGAGACCCTCCCTCGGAGAAATAGGCTTTGCAAGGCTAATTGTTACATAATATGAAACAAGTATGGTAGCCCTGATGAAGTTAAAATTAATATTATGAAAAATTAAAACAAATTTTGTATTACAAATGCCTAAAAATTGTGTATTTTACCTTCTTTCTTTCATTGAATTTATGCAAAATAAAGCATTGTAGGTTTATGGGGTAAATTCAGTTCAAAATCAGATCAAGAAACTACCACTCAACAGTGCCACCAATTGAGCCCGATTATCACTATTAAATTGAATTTGTATAAAAAAACCCCACGCTCTCTCACCTTTGGCAACAAATTTCTTAAGCCTCTTAACAGTTTTAGCGAATTTCACTCGACACATTCACAGAGGATCAACTTGTGTCGCATTCTTTTTCCTAAATAATCGGGCTTGTTTTTGATGCTTTTTATAATCATATTGATCAACAATCAAAGAATTCATTATTATAGCTCCTTCTTCCTACAAGGATAACCCTGCTAAATTATTTTACAAATGGGTAAAGTTATTGTAAAACCATAAAAAATCAAGCCATTTCTATATTTTCTAGTTTTTTAATACACAAGGCTAATAATTATAAATGTTTTCTCAAATATATTGAAATTGTAGTAAAGTTTCTTCAAAAAGGGATCAAGAAAGGGCCAAGGAAAAACACTTGAAAAAATATTTTCAATGACTCACTATACGTCAATGGAACTAAATTGAAAATAAATTCAATAACCGTGTAATTTAAAGAAAGAAGGTCGGTTTCAAGGTAACAAATTTAACTTATTTCATTTTTTAAACATTGCATAATATTAATAATAATGAATAACAATTTTGCACAGCATTGTTATTTGTAGTGTTGTGCTGCATTTCAAATAGAAATGGTTATTCTTTCTAAACTGTATACTGCAAACGGAATAGTTAGTCCCTTGTCTATTTTGTTGATGTAGAAAAGAATTAAAGAACGCTGAAGGACCGAATCTTGCCTTGCGAAGTTAGCGGGGGTGGCTTTTTCGGTCTTCCAAATTTTGCTCTTGACTTGATAAAACCCACTAACACATTTATGCTATTGTGTGTACCTTATCATATTTACAAACTTGTAGAAAACTTTTTGTAAAATTAATAGAACCAGATCAAATTCTTCATTTGCAGAAGTTAACATTGTAAGGGTAAAAAGGCAATGTATGGTGTATAACGGACAATCTCTGTTAGGTTGCCCCTTTTTTAAACAGTAGTTTCTAACATCCATTAGTATTCTTAAGCCTTTCTTGATTATTCTCAGTATGCACTAGTTACCGGTAGTAATTCTCAATAGTAATAATGGGGAATATTGAGAACAGAGAATGATCAAGGAACGCATTAATGGCAATACTAATTGTTACGATAGTACTTGGGTTAATGTATTATTTTTGAGATATTTTTGATAAATTTAATTTTCAGCCATTTTTAGCCCAAAATTCCTCTTGGCTATGAAAAACAATGCGTTTTTTCGCAATGTATGAACTATTATATAATATACTACTTTTCTTCTTCTTAATCTTACAATGCTACAAATGTAATTCAAGGTAGTTCGCAAATTAAAAAATGTTCTTATTGCACGCAGTTTGAACCCCTTTGGGCTTAATTTATAAGAAGCAAAACTCACTGCTTTTCTAAATGCCTCTAAAAGTTAACGACCTATGGAAGAATTACTTGTTTTCCACATTTTTTTATCATTGTTTTTCGTACTAAACTTTGAGCATTTGGCTCTTACAAAACCAATCATTAGAACAAAAATTGTGGTAATTTGAAAACTCCTCGAATCTGGAGCAAATGTGTGACGTGCTATCCTCGTTTAACTATACAGGGTGAGTTTTTTTTCATTATTTGTATGGGGATCTCGGAAACCATAAGAGTTACACATTTGCTTAAATGGGGAAAGATTTGCTTCTTTGGAAGACTAATCCAGATACGCTTTTGTTGATTTAAGAAAATGCATGGCTTACTAGATATTTGTAAAAAAGTAAAATTCTAGAAAATCGTTTCGGCCCTTTAATTCGTTTATTTCTAAAGATAGAGAAAAATTGTTTAAATACAATTTGTAGATAATTTTGTGCCGAATATCGCCACCGTACTAGTTTTTTAATTTTGCTTAGCATTTTGAGGTTATGAAGCAAAGTTGAATTTTTTTAAATGGAAACAATAGTTGGCTATGACGTATTTGAATAGTGCATTTTTGTCTGATTGTAATGATGTAAGGGTTGTATCACTTATTTTGATAAATAAAGGCACAACACACGTTTTCCTATTATTAGGTCTACCAAAAATCACATCCTGCCATGGAAAACAAAAGAAATTATTATCGACACACATTGTGACACCTTTCAACACGGAGTTAACAGCTTTCCCAATTTTACGCCCATTTACATCTAATCTGCTAAACGCATTAATAACAACTTCCTGCAACTCCTGCATCTTTTATTCCTCCAAATACAAAAAAGTCTAAAGGTGTGTCGATAAGAATTGTGTACATTTCGAACACTTACTGTAAATTTCTTTTGTTTTCCATGGCAGGATGTGATTTTTGGTAGACCTAATAATAGGAAAACGTGTATTAATTGTGCCTTTATTTATCAAAATAAGTGATACAACCCTTACATCATTACAATCAGACAATAATGCACTATTAAAATACGTCATAGCCAACTATTGTTTCCATTTAAAAAAATTCAACTTTGCTTCATAACCTCAAAATGCTAAGCAAAATTAAAAAACTAGTACGGTGACGATATTCGGCACAAAATTATCTACAAATTGTATTTGAACAATTTTTATCTTACTTTAGAAATAAACGAATTAAAGGGCTGAAACGATTTTGGAGAATTTTACTTTTTTACAAATATCTAGTAAGCCATGCATTTTCTTAAATCAACAAAAGCGTATCTGGATTAGTCTTCCAAAGAAGCAAATCTTTCCCCATTTAAGCAAATGTGTAACTCTTATGGTTTCCGAGATCCCCATACAAATAATGAAAAAAAAACTCACCCTGTATATGTATTGTTCCCATTACGGCTTTAATATGTTGAAAAGATTTTGAGTAATGGAGAGTAGACAGTGCAACCTCGGACGGGTTTCAGTTTCTGAATGTGATATGTGGAGTATTGCCTATACAGGGTGTAGAATTGGTTTATTCACCGTAGGGATTTCAATGTTAAAGTTTTAATATGCTCCCCTAATTATTTTACAGCAAAAGTGTAAATATATTTCTTGTAGACAAAAAAAATACTCTTTACAATCACATCATTACTTATTGTTTTATTTTTCATACAAGGGTGAAAATATGGAAATTAGAAATTCAATTTTATCAAAATTAGGTGGTGCCTTGGAATTATTGAAACAAAAAACCGTTAATCGGTAGTTGTCATGTTAATCTTTTAATCACAAATTTAAACGCATTTTAAGTTTTTTGCGTTTAGGCAATGCACTCTAGTGCCAAAAGCTTCTTTTTCTTTCTCATTTTCAATAATTATTGTTAAGACGCTAATATGACAGCTAACTAACCATTGTTTTTTTGTTTCAATAATTCCAAGGCACCATCTAATTTTGATAAAATTGCATTTCTAATTTCCATATTTTCACCCTTGCATGAAAAATAAAACAATAAGTAATGATGTGGTTGTAAAGAGTATTTTTTTCTCTACAAGAAATATATTTACACTTTAGCTCTAAAATAATTAGGGGAGATAATGCAAGCATATTAAAAATTTAACATTGAAATCCCTATGGTGCGTAAATCAATTCTACACCCTGTATATCTTACGTGTAATATTCTATAAAGAATCAGTAGTAATTGACGCTAATACCATTCCCTTGACAATTTCATCGACATAGTCGCGTGAATCACACGGATAGATTCTCATATTCCTTCATTTAGGTAATTACAAAAAGGGTGAAAAAGTATATTTCGTGTCTTTAAAATACGCAAATTATAAACGGAATTTGATTAATATAAGTTTGATAATGAAACCGCAATAATTTCATTTTACTTCAGTTTCCGAAGTAGTAATTACTTCCATTATGTTACTTCAACCGCAAACCTATTACGGAATTCCATGAGCGTTCTTACTGGGAACATTTAATTTAAACTAATACATAATATTGTTATGCAAGTATAAGTTTTATATACAATTTACAATCTTAATTTGTTCGATTTTAATAATGTGTGGTTTTTGCAGTTTGAAGACTTTCCGTTATTAATTCTGCGTAATTCTAACGTAATTTACCTATGATTTTAGGAAGAACTATAATAATTTATTTAAGAATAAAGCAATTAATGTAATACAATTATACACGATTTACTTGTAGTTAGTTATCTGTAAGTATATTTCCGATTACGAAAGTCGGGTTAACTTAACCAAAAATTTTTCACATCACATTAATTTACGTTCTTAAGCCTTATTGCTACACACCTCAAGTATTAAAGTTAAAAGGGCGGAAAGAGATTCATTAATAATTTAATTATGCCAAAAACGTTTCCAAGACGGGATCAATAAATGTATAAGATATAAAGCATTCTATACAAAGTTGTTATGAAAAAGATCATAGAAGTGATGTGTACCTATACATTATTATCCTTCAATATAACTTTATGGAGTGGCCTTTGAGTTATTTTTTCCAAAACAGTACTAGAAGTAAGAAATAAAATTTATAATAAACAATCTAATGTTTATTTCTCACTTTTATCTGATACCGATATTATTTCTTTTTAAAACAAATTATAATTTAAAAAAATTAATAATTTAGTCATTTGTGCAATATTGCAGGTTGCATTTCTTTTACGGATTAAGAGTTATTGACTTTTAGAAGGGCGAAGTTTTTAATCCAGTTTTTTATAAACTTAATAAAAAAATTCTGGCATGTATTGCCACGAGACTTCTCTCGATTAACAATTTTTTCAAAAAATAAGTATAGGTATGCTGAATTCAGAAAAAAAATATTCTTTTGAACTACATAAATAAACTGCAACTTTATCTTATAAAAAAGATGGGTGCCGCCATTTTAGCGTATACCGGAAGTGTCGTCATTAAAGGTAATATCAGCATTTTCGTCCTTGGCCCGAATGCAATCGATTGGCGAAAACCGCATTTCGATAACTTTAATAGTTTTAGAGTATAGAGCGTTGCAAGGAAATGTGTACGGACGGCATAATCCCGATTCAGCGGCCCCCGTTTCGGCGGTGCCCCGTTTCAGCGCTCCCCGTTTCCGCGGTACCCCGTTTCAGCGGTTCCCATTTCGGCGGTGCTCCGTTTCAGCGGACCCCATTTTAGCAAGAAAGTGGACCTAGTTGCGTTAGCATAAAAATGAATGAACTTATCAAGTACTTTGGTTGTTCAGAAAAAAAGAATAATAGTTGTCACAACATGTAATTATTGGTTATATTCTATAATTATGAATAAGTTAATTTTAATTAATAGTTCACATGTTAATACTTTCAAATCAACTTTTTGATGGAGTAAACCGCTTCCTTTTTTCGCGGCGTCCTTTTGACGACCTGTTTGCCTTTTTGTCGTAGATTCGTTTTGTACAGTGCATACCGATTCAAATGGTGCTTAAAAATTAAACATTCCAAGCGCTTTTGAAGACAAACGAAGGAAACCGAAAAATTCATTTTTGAATAGTTATTTGATTTATTGTAAAAGGTACAAGAATTTTTTAATCAGAAAGTTACTGCTTTTTGGCAAGAATACCTTTTGAGATAAAAGAAATATTTATAGTAAAGTAATTACAAACAATTTCGTAAGGGTAAAAGGATGGGAATTTATCGTTTAAAATGATTTTTTTCAACATTATGCTTTCTCGTTAATCATAAGTTACTATGAAATAGTGCAAAGGGGCTACGAAAAAGATATACCGCCGAAACGAGGACCGCTAAAATGGGAACCGCTGTGACGGGTGGCCGCTGAAACGGGGACCGCCGAATCGGGAACCGCTGAATCGGGGTGCAACCGTACGGACAGACTATAAACGACAGACGGAAATTTTTTTTTTCAGAAACGCAAAGATATGTAAAAATTTGCATAGGTTAATTTTTTTTTTTGGAACACTAATACCAAAGAGTATCATATTACTCTTTGCTAGTACAATACTTCCCTTTTACTTCGTACTCGGAAAGTAAAAAGCGGACAAATTAAAAAAAAAAGAAAATAGTTACTTAGACTATTGAATTCGAAGAATTAAAGAAGATCCGAAAAGTAATATTTGGCGAATTGTGATGGTTACAAAAAAGTACTGTTGAGTGCATTCTGAAAGACCAGAATTTAGTAAAGAAATGTAATGAAATACTCTTCCAAGAAGCAGAAAATCTCCACATAGCAATTTGAGATGTGTCACCAAGACGTTTATCTATTCAAGACTAAAGCTATATGGTGTTTATTCCCACGATGGGGACCTTCTGGAGAAGTTGTCAAGAGGTAAGTTAAAGAACCGTCCACCACTTCATTCAACTTGCCGATGTTTCGACTGGGACGTCCAGGTCTTTCTCAAGGCTATGAAGAATTAGAAAGTTCAGCAACAGACAAATATCACTCATTACGATCCAGTACGGTAAATAATTTCCCTGTTTGTTCGTGCCACCAATCAGTCTGTCTTTTATCATATCGCATTTTAATTTGTATTTTTAATTGTCTGCTATCTAATTGCTTGCCTTATGTGCCTAATTTATGGGGCTATATTCAATAATTATTTACCGTACTGGATCGTAATGAGTGATATTTGTCTGTTGCTGAACTTTTTAATTCTTCAGAGCCTTGAGAAAGACTGGACGTCCCAGTCGAAACGTCGGCAAGTTGAATGAAGTGCTGGATGGTTCTTTAACTTACCTCTTGACAACTCCTCCAGAAGGTCCCCATCGTGGGAATAAACACCAAATCGATTACGAGGAGCTTCACCTACATACTAAAGCTATAGTGGAATTTTTCGTTCTTAAAAATAAGCCGACAGGAAAGAAATATCTTTAGTTAGTACGAAGCGAAGCGGGGGAGGTAGGACATGCTGATAAAATCTAACTGAAATGCTTATTTTAACGCGGCCCCAGAACATCTTTCCACTAAAATAATTCCATTTTCACAATTAATGTTAGTAACTTATTTTTGTTTACTTATCGCGAATTTTTATTTTCATTTCTAAATAAATATTTTTACCTTGAAAACGTTGCATTTTTTTGCTAATTTCTTTAATGAGATATTACGTATTTTTCCATTGCCGTTTTTAAAGTATTATTTTTATCCATATCGAGATTTAGACTTGCACCGTGCATTATTTGATCTTAACGGCGAATAAAATACTTTACTTAATAAATGATTCAAAACAAGTGAGAAATTTTCTTGAATTACAATAAGTAGAAGTATAGTTTGAGTCACATAAGCTCACGGATGTTACAGTAAATAGTTATTTACATATGAGTACGGTAAATCAAGGTTTACGTTTACGAGTGAGATGTTTATTGCCGAAGCGTAGCTGAGGCAAGAATTTCGAAACGAGTAACGTAATCTGATTTAACGTACAAATAATGTAAAACATTTTATTTCATACTGGCCATAGATTCATTTCTTAAGAGTTTTTCTATTAACTTTATATAAAATTTGACGTTTCCAAAGTCATGTCACTTTATGTTGCTATGGCAACCTTTGTAGTCGGGTACAAAATTTCTAGTACGGTAAAGTTTCATTTACCAGACTCGTATGAGTCAGTATGAAATAAAAGTGTATTATTACAGGGTATTTTTTACGTTACAGTTTTTGGTAGCTGAAAAATGTCAAATAGAGACATTTTTGCGGCACTTGTACATGATACCGCACTTGTATGTGACACTAAACTACTTCATTTCATTTCAAAGACCTCTGTCACAATGCTGGAAAAAAAAGAATTAAGTAACGTTATGGGAAAGAATCATTTTCTCCATTAATTGTCAATGCTTGCAATATCATCCACAAACCCTTGCCATTGTAGAACTGGAGTTCATCGGAGTTGTCCCCTGTAACCGCCGGAGCTACCCAGGGTAAGGCTGGTACCGACGGTTTATTACACCATGACATATCCATCAATAATAATTTATAAGTGATTTATGTGTCCGTTCTCTTCCCATGTAATGAAGACTGGTGAGAGCAGTCTTGATTCAGTTAACCAGCGGTGTAACACGTGGATGCAGATCTTAAGGTTCATCATTTGATCCAATGTTTATAAATCGGATTTTTTTTCATCACACAATGCAAGAAACTGATATTGGCTTACGATGAAATCTAAAGTTTAGATTTAGTGGTTTTCGAAGTAAAATTCATTATTACAATTAATTATGGAGTTCCACAAAGTAAGATTTGAGAAAATTAATATATGAAGTCAAGGAAATTCTTTGACTCTGTGATAGATTTTAATGTTCAAAAGTTCAAAAAGATGATGGAACTAAACGAACTATGCTTAAAGAGC
This sequence comes from Pyrocoelia pectoralis, assembly GCA_036250285.1. Lineage (NCBI taxonomy): Eukaryota > Metazoa > Arthropoda > Insecta > Coleoptera > Lampyridae > Pyrocoelia > Pyrocoelia pectoralis. The sequence goes on along the minus strand of CM070075.1, from coordinate 4,608,568 downwards.
CATCCATTCTCAAAAAATTTGTTTGAGTAATATGTCGGAAGAATTTTATAATCTTTATTGGTTTTTTACTGAATACAACTATTTTGTTTTGCAAATGTGAAAAATGAATGTGCTGAAATAAAACCCAAGGAAACTGTAAGGTCATAGCAAAATCTCCATAGTTGGGGTTTATTATGCTGTATATTTCAGTTTTCATCTTCTTTCCCGTTAGCAAAATGTTGATAAATTGTGGTTCAATCTAAAAGCTCTTCGATATAATACGTGATCTGATTTTATGACTTTACATTTCGTTACCACGTGCCTGATTTAACATGCAATATTAGTAGGGAACAGGGGTTAACTGTGTGCGTACTTTAAATAACGTCCAATGTGGTTTTATTACGAAATGGCACTAAAATAGAAAAACGGGATATAAAAAATTTGAACCGAAATCGATTATAGTTACTGTGTTAAATATTTTAATTACCGCTTGATAATTGTGAGATTTTCGTTATATTCAAGAACTTCAGTACATAAATTCTCATAGATAATGTCGGCGTTGTATAATTACTGTATTTGCTTAAATTTATAATTATACAATGAATCATTCTCTGTGGCCTTTATAGCTGAAAATGTTCTTAACCTCTCCATTTTGTACTACTCCATTTATTTAATTTCCCATAAACAACGTCGTCTCGTACAATATTGAAGGTTGTACTAGATATCGTAATTTATTGTTTCTTTCGTTCAAGTGAACAAAACTTATTATGGGAAATAACACAAACCATTGATAGTGAATGTCAAAACCAAAACAAAACCCGTATCAGTAGTTTCCACTTCCCTTATTGATATATGTATAAAAAAAATTCTGGCAAGTTGCCACGAGACTTCCCTCGTATTAACACTTTTTTCAAAAAATAAATACTACTGAATTCAGAAAAAAATACTCTTAAACTACATAAAAAACTGCAATTTTATCTTATAAAAAAATGAGTGCCGCCATTTTAGCTTACACCGGAAGTGACGTAATCAAAGGTAATATCAGCATTTTCGTTCTTGGCCCGAATGCAATCGATTGGCGAAAACCGCATTTCGATAACTTTAATAGTTTCTGAGTATAGAGCGTTGCAGTCATTTTTTAAAAATGATTTTTTTAACACATTTTTCAAAAAATAAGTATAGCACAATATATATTGCTGAATTCAGAAAAAAATATTCTTTTAAACTACATAAAAAAACTGCAACTTTATCTTATAAAAAAAATGAGTGCCGCCATTTTAGCTTACACCGGAAGTGACGTCATCAAAGGTAATAACAGCATTTTCGTCCTTGGCCCAAATGTAATTCATTAGCGAAAACCGCATTTCGATAACTTTAATAGTTTCTGAGTATCGAGCGTTGCAGTCATTTTTTAATAATTATTTTTTTAACACTTTTTTAAAAAAATAAGTATAGCACAATATATATTGCTGAATTCAAAAAAAAATTCTCTTTTAAACTACATAAAAAACTGCAACTTTATCTTATAAAAAAAATGAGTGCCGCCATTTTAGCTTATACCGGAAGTGACGTCATCAAAGGTAATAACAGCATTTTCGTCCTTGGCCCGAATGTAATCGATTGGCGAAAACCGCATTTCGATAACTTTAATAGTTTCTGAGTTTAGAGCGTTGCAAGGAATGTGTACGTACAGACTACAGACTACAGACTACAGACTACAGACTACAGACTACAGACGACAGACGGAAATTTTTTTTTTGCATATTTTGAATCTACGTATTCGGAAACGCAAAGATATGTAAAAATTTCCATAGGTCAAATTTTTTTTTTTGGAAAACTAATACAATACTTCCCTTTTACTTCGTACTCGGGAAGTAAAAATACGGAGACGAACCGTTTATACCGAAACGGTTTTATCTTATCAATGTGATATTTGTAAATATTTCAATTTTTGTTTCAGTTTTGGGAAGTAATCTCCGAGGAGCATGGAATCGATCCCAGCGGCATTTATATTGGCGATAGCGATTTACAATTAGAAAGAATTAACGTCTACTATAATGAAGCGACAGGTTTGTAAACTTATTAATTGCGAATGGATCGATTGTTATTTATACAATTTACGATTCGTGGAATGACGTGATTCAACTTCTTATCAAATTGTTTACTAAAATTAATCATATCCGCTAATTGTTGTAGTCGCCACACAATTTGAATGTGAACGTATTATAAATTGACGCTAAGAAAGAATACAGATGAGTTTATTTTTTTTCTGATTATATTCAATTACAATACTGTACTTGAATGATGATACTTGAAAGATTTATGCACTGACCATGTAATGCTTTATTTTATATTCATTTCTATATTGCTTTTTGTGACGTGCATCTGTACAACGGCATTAAATCTGTTTAATAGTAATCTCAATGCTCTGCACAGGACTTTATGGGCATTTCACTTTGGTAAAATAGTTGTTTCCCATATTTTTCTGATGAAGATAACAATTTAATAACTTCCTTGAGGTTTTTAATTTCCAAGTGGCTTCTCTTCGCTATTTGGCATACTTTTCTAATAACTTTCGCTTTTGCTTCGAATTCTTCTTTGTCTTTTAATTTTTAGAATTATTTTTAAATTGATCATCTATCTATGAAGTAATCTCTACCGCTAAATACAATAGAAGAATAATTTATTATGCATTGCTCTTAATTAATTGGCTTACTTTTCCGTTTGTAGTTCACTTGTACTTCGTTTGCCATCTTTAGAACTTTCAGAACGTTCTCCATAATGATAAAGTTCTTAATGATATTTACCTAGCTATCAAAACAATAAGTTATCGAGATAATTTTCATTTATGGTGTCATGCTCCATCATTTTAAATCAGTTTAAAAAAATGAAAATGAGTTCAGCTTCTTTTGCTTCAAGTATTGCAGCATCGGCAACGTAAATGTGGTCCGAATTATTCACAACTTCATTTCCAATTGTATGTACTCTTCCTTGACACTTATACCTATCGGTTATAATTTGAACACTTCCAAATAATTTTTCCACCAATTGCTCGTTCTTTATTAGTTCAATATTATGTATTCATAATATAAATATACAAATGATTCTTATCCCGATATCCCCGCTCCGTAACCACAAACTAAACATAATAACCTAATATAATATACCTATAAGTACATAAAGACACCAAAAAACGGCCAAACCTATCCCTAAAAACTACTACTCCAAAACTTTCTTTACTTCTGCCCCCTTTCACCCTAACACCTCCTTCATCCACCCCACTCCTACCCCCTTCTCAACCTGAATCACTTTTTTCTCTCTCACCTCTTCTTTCTATCTCCTCTCTCGCATAGCCCACTCTCTCATAGCCCACTCTCTCATAAAACATTCTCCTCTCCTCCTGTCCATACCATATCCATTACAATTTCATTCCTCTTCCTGACCTCTTCCTCATACTTCACCGCTCTCTTTCCTGCCTGAACTCTTATTTTCTCAGATTTTATTTCTTCCTCTACTATATACCCTGGCGTTTCTTTATCCAATCCCAACGTCCATCTTCAGTAAGGTTTATTAGCTTGCATCTGCAGTACTTTTCCTGTATTTTTTCCATTTTCTCCCACTTCCATCTCCATATCCCCGCTCCGTACCCCATCATACTCTTTACCAACTTGTCAAAAATACATCTTCTCTTCTCCATATCCTTCCCAAACACTGTTTCCCCCAATCCCCACACTTCCCCCACTCTTCTATTTCCCTTATTAGCCAGTTCCCTGATATGCGCCACATCCTTGTTATCGTACCGTAAAACATACCCTAGATATTTCCACTCATCCACACTTTCTATCATCTTTATTATGTGTATAACAATTGAACACTAACATGTCATAACCTTTTTGACTTTTAACAAACTTTAATGACATCTTTACACGCTGACAGTAATTGTTTGTCTCAATGCACGAGTACAATAATAATAATAATGTATAATTATTTTCGTATGCGATCATTTGTCGTACGCGATCTTTTGTCGCGCGACCTTTTGGTCGTGAATTAACTTTTGACGTGCGACCAAGAAAAATATAACATGCAAAATGTCCGAAAAGACTGCTTTATCTCAAAATGATGAATTCTTAAAAATTGCAACTAGGTATGAAACCTGAGACTACAGAAGTCCATGCAGTGAGTTTAGAAGAACAAAAAAAAGATACCGACTACACAATTCCCTGCCACAATTTTATGTTACGCGGAGGAGATTATTTCAACTGTGTATATGTTGAAAGGAGCTACAATAACGATAAAAATTTGTCAGAATTAAGAACGTAAAGTTTCATAATTACCCTCACAGAGCCATGTTTCTGCAAGACAGATGCCGATAGCATACAGCACGAATTGTTCAAGCGATAGTCAGTGAACCCGGCTTTGAGGAATTAGAACGTCCACTGTCGCCATCTCGCACTCTGTGACTATTACCCCTTTATTTTGCAGAATAATTATGAAAACAGTTTCTTTTCAGAGACATAGCGTTGTTACAAAACCATTGTAATAAGTGTGTTGGTGTTAATAGTTCTGACGTTGAGGAGTAAAATTTTGTTTTTCCTCTAACTTGGTTTCCTGGCTAGGTAGATACAAAAACTCCACTTGTATCTGATTTGGTTTAACTTCAAACCCTCTTTTTCTCTGACCTTGAAGAAATTTTGATTTTGATTTTCATATCCACATTTATCTCCGGTTATTTTGTACTGAATACAAAATTCAGCTGGTTCACAATTATGAAGAATTTCTCTCCAATTTAATTCAAGAATGATTTTTTTAATTCTTTGAAATAAACAAAAACTCAAGGATGCTATTTTAAATATTAGTAACATAAATTGCGCCAGTTCACACTAATACCCTTTGACTCAGTATTTGCATCTTCTTGAAGATTGAGAAATTGCACATATTTGCATAATTGCACTACTAAAGCATTCATTTTTTCTACTTTTGATTGCCATGAATGCACCCGCCTTTATGGAGATACGTGATAATTCTTGTCTTCAAGCGTGAGCTAAAGTGATTATAACGTATAACGTCACTCAAAACACTAATGTTTCTTCATTTTGATTAGGTACACGATTTAAAATTGGGACACTGCTACATAAAACTGTTCTCTTTTTGAGTTTGAAACAATTTATTTTAAAGTTCTAACGAGCCAGTACTAATTCTTCTTTTTTACAGTAGCTACACGCAATAATGGAGGAAAGTACGTACCGAGAGCAATTCTTCTTGACTTGGAACCAGGAACAATGGAAGCGGTCCGTTCAGGAGCATACGGCCGACTCTTTCGACCCGACAATTTTGTATTTGGTCAATCGGGCGCCGGAAATAATTGGGCCAAAGGGCACTATACTGAAGGTGCCGAATTAGTAGATGCCGTTTTAGATGTAGTACGCAAAGAAGCAGAAAACTGCGATTGCCTTCAAGGTTTCCAACTAACTCACTCTTTAGGTGGAGGAACTGGGTCGGGAATGGGCACATTGCTTATATCAAAGATACGCGAAGAATATCCCGATAGAATTATGAACACATACTCCGTAATGCCCAGTCCCAAAGTATCAGATACCGTTGTAGAGCCGTACAACGCAACATTATCGGTTCATCAATTGGTTGAGAATACCGATGAAACTTATTGTATCGATAACGAAGCATTGTATGATATCTGCTTTAGAACCCTCAAAGTTCCAAATCCAAGTTATGGAGATCTTAACCATTTAGTTTCCCTCACCATGTCGGGCGTCACCACTTGTCTCAGATTTCCCGGTCAACTCAATGCCGATCTTCGCAAACTTGCTGTAAACATGGTCCCATTCCCACGTCTTCACTTCTTCATGCCCGGATTTGCACCTCTCACATCAAGAGGTAGCCAACAGTACAGAGCACTTACAGTACCAGAACTTACTCAACAAATGTTCGATGCCAAAAATATGATGGCCGCTTGCGATCCACGGCACGGTCGATACCTTACAGTAGCAGCAGTATTTAGGGGAAGAATGTCGATGAAAGAAGTCGATGAGCAAATGTTAGCCGTTCAGAATAAAAATAGCAGCTATTTCGTTGAATGGATTCCGAATAACGTCAAAACAGCGGTTTGCGATATACCACCAACTGGCCTGAAAATGTCCTCAACCTTTATCGGAAATACCACAGCTATTCAAGAATTATTTAAGCGAATATCAGAACAGTTTGCCGCCATGTTTAGACGTAAAGCCTTCTTGCATTGGTATACTGGTGAAGGAATGGACGAAATGGAATTTACCGAAGCAGAATCTAACATGAATGATCTAGTTTCAGAATATCAACAATATCAAGAGGCAACCGCTGACGAAGATTACGAAGCTGAAGAAGAAATTGCTGCTGACGATTTTAACTGTTAATTCTTCTTTTTACTTACATAATTTATAATGAACAAAACGCTAACCTTTAAATTTAGGCCCTTTTTTTAAAGAGATTTCTAATATTTAGTCTTAAGTCTTAAATTAGAGTTTCGTTATTTATAATAGAAGACTGAATTTTGTAAGTTTTCACAGCATATGATTAAATTGCATTTATTAGTGATTGGAAACATAAAACTCTGAGAAACCTTTTAAGGAACTGACGCTCATAAGGAAGTGCACAAGTGTAGTATGTAACGGATGAATACTTTATACTAATTAAGAATGAGAAGCACTTGAGTTAAATAAGCTTCAAAATAACTCACGATAGCGTGAGTGATACTAATAAAACATCTGTCTCTTGAGCAAATCAGTAATGGCATGTTTCACTTTGGTTGTTTAATTATCCTTCCGTTTTGTATGCATTGTTAAGTATAATAAATACGTCAATGAACAGTTAGTGACACGATACTAAATAAGGGGATGTCTGCATTACTTGATTACTTTTCAATTCATCTTAGTGTTCAATGTTCAGTGAAAAAAGATAATAGTGCGCTAGAAAAAGTTGCTGTGATGTCTAACATAATATTTTAAAATTGGTTAAACGTTTTAAAATTGGAAAAAGTTAAGAGGTGAACGTTGTCCAAAAGTATTGAAGCATTTAGTTGGTTTATGATTTTTTAAAATTCTTTGTCGATGTATTCCTTACATTTTTAGAGAAGAGATATAGATGATAGAGTCGATTAAGAGAGAGTGTTAATTGATATTCTTAAAATGGACGATTTCCTTATTTGTAGTCCTATCGAATTTGAGTTACTGCGGAAACTATCGATTTACATGAGGCCAATTAAAGTTTTAAAGGAGTACAGTTACCTATCTAGTGAATTTAAAGCTCTTTAACGAAAACATTAGACAATAATCCAGAAACTCAACAGCAGGCTGAAGAAAAAAGGCAGTCTGACACTAAAAGTATAGACAGAGTTATCTTTTGGGAAAATGATGACGATCATTTTTCTGGGTTTAAAAGAAACCCTATTAATTGCCTAACATCAAACAATTATCGAGGTACATTTTGCCCCTTTTCGGAGGATGTTAAAACTGTGAGAATGCCCGATTCGTTAGAAATAGTTGGTTTTGGGTTTTGGTTGCAATGGTATAGGTATTACAGTAGAACTTCGCTATTCCGAACTAATTGGGATCGAACCCTGTTCGGTTTAGCGGGAATTCTGAATAGGCGGATTTCATCAATAATATTAACATATTGATGGCACAATGGCGGAATATTGGCTCCTCAAGTCGATTCAACGCCCTTCTTTAGAAAAAAATGACTGACTTTACTTTCAAATGTGTGTAAATTAGTTAAAACAATGTATGTTTTTTCATGAACATCTTTTTATTTTTCCTGTTTTTAAGTTAGAAAAGTTTCTATTTTTTCTGAGTTCTGTTCGGAATAGGCGGATTTTCGGAATAGCAGAGTTCGGAATAGCGATTGACGTTCTACTGTATTTTGATGATTTTGAATTAGATCGCTATAAAATATGTATAGGTACGTCATGTAAACTCCAAATCAACAATTTGTGTGTAAACGAAGCTTTTCATAATTAAAATCGTTTATCAGTAAAAAATATATTCAATCCATTACAATAGAAACAAGTCATTCGGGGCCCAGGATGCATTTAGAAGAGCTGAATTGAACTTCAAGACACATCCACAATTACTAGCTGACATTTACTAATGGAAATACAAAGCGCCCGATAAGAAATAGTCAGTAAATCCAGAAGGTGTGTTGTTTCTGATTTAGTCGAGGAAATAAAGCACTAAAATAAGCCAAACCTACCAAATTTTTGTAGTAAGACGGATTGAGATGGGGTTTTTTGCATTCGCTTCCTAAAAATAGGAAACTTTGTACCTACTTTTCATCATGTTTTTTTTCGAAATTGCATTTGTGCAGTCGAAAATGCATCCTGAAAAATGCATTTTCATAGAAAAAATTCATAACTTCTAGAATCGACTCAATTCGGGTTCACTGAGGTTTTCGAGGTCGCAGATCCCGAATATGACCTCCAAATTGCCTCACCGTCCACCTGGAGCTCAGGATGGCTGAGCAACGTCATCTCCGAAGCTTTTTCTGAAATTCACTCTCAAATGATTCTAGACATCTCATACGAAGTTTGTTTGGGTTTCTGATTCCAAATAAGGCATCGGCAATCGTTCCCCACGTACCTATTGCCCCACATCCGGGCATCAACTTCATCCTCTAAAGTTTCAAGACTATAGGGAACCGAAAATTGTTTCCGGGGTTTTTTGGGTAGCTTAGGTTGAATGTGGCACCAGATACTTGCTAACGGACACCTGGTGCATTACACCGCGGCGACATCAACGTCATCCTCTGGAGTTTCACTAAAATTTCAAGCCTAGTGAACCGAAAATAATTTGTAATTGCTAGGACGGGGTTCTTCCAGGACCTCTATCCGGACCTGACCAGCCGTGCATGGTACATAGCCCGCCTGCAGAGGCGGATTTCGAAGTTCTCCACGAGATTTTGAAACTACTCTAACTACCAACCTTATATTACGAGTTTCACATACAAATTTAATCTGTACCTAATAAAAGGAACAAATTAAATTAAATTAAATTTAAACTAAATATTTTATAATATTAACTTCATACATTTGGATGATAATGTTATTAAACAAAACTTACATTTTTTTGTATATATCTCAATTTTAGTTCACAAAATGAAAACATCTATTCAAATGTTCCATTATAAATTTTACCTCATAATTTCCTGATATGATGAAACAAGCATTAGAATGAAAGTAGATATGTATTTGAGCGAAAATTTCAAGTGAAACTTGGATGCGGGGCACCGAGTACCAGGTACGTGGGGGACGGTTTCCGATGCCTGATTTGGAATCAGCGACCCTAAAAACCCTCGGATGAGATGTCTAGAATCATTTTGAGCGTGAATTTCAGAAAAAGCTTCGGAGATGACGTTGCTCAGCCATCCTAAGCTCCAGGTGGGCGGTGAGGCAATTTGGAGGTCATATTCGGGATCTGCGACCTCGAAAACCTCAGTGAACCCGAATTGAGTCGATTCTAGAAGTTTATAACGAAGTTATGAATTTTTTCTATGAAAATGCATTTTTCAGGATGCATTTTCGACTGCACAAATGCAATTTCGAAAAAAAACATGATGAACGTTCTAAATTGTGGTTCAATTTAGATAATCATTTAATAGCAGATTAATCTGATTAATCATGTACCGGGAGGGACGTTATTTAGTTTTTTTTATTAGTTTATTCATTGAAATGAATTAACTATAACTTTGTAGTTATAAGAAATGTTACTTTGTTGAGTTAAGTAGGATATAGCGAAGGTATTAAGTGTCTGGATAAGTAAGTGGGTGTTATAAAAAAAAACGCAAGTTGGCAAAGTACTGAGTGCGGGTATTGTTCGAAGAGATTGACCTAAAGCCCCTAAAGGATAAAAAATGTTTCGGTAGTCAGTCATTGAGTCAAGGGTGAGGGACTCGTTTGAGAATATCCATTTTTTGGATACGGTGGAAAAGAAAATAAAGGGTTGATTGAGAAAGTGTTTTTTATGTTTTTAGTTCCGGTTAATAGGAGTGAGATTGAATTTCGTGTTTTAGCTCGTGATTTCGCGTATAGTGACTAGATTTTTACCGAAACTTTGAAGTAACAATAAAGTGAAATAATTAAAGATTGCGGTACGAATATTTGCATGTTAGTGATCTCCGAAATTAGAGTTATCGCGAGGGAGGAAGATAGAAAATAGTGAAGGCGACTACGAGGAAGAGCACCGTTTGCGTAAAGGATGAAGGAGGCCTGCCGAGAACCTCAAGTGGAAAAAAAGTGAGGGTTGAAACATTCACCTCAACCAGGTATCGTTTTAGAATTTAAAGTTTAGAATTGGAAAACCAAAAGTAGTGGTGGACATTTTTTTTAGTATCAATCTAAACATTGCAAAGTAATTACTGTTATACCTAATATGAATGGTTAATGGACCTTAAGATTTTTGAGATTTAAATAGGAATAAAATTTGTTTATAAATTGTTTAATCGAAAAGAACTAATTAGAGATAATTAAGTGAAATTAAGATTATTTATTTTACAGTTGGAGTAAATAAGGGTTCATGATTTGAATTTAAAGCTTTGAGTGGTCATTAAGACAGGCAATAATTTTGGCAATATCGAATGTAATTTAACAAAACGATAAATTAATCATTTAATATAAATTGATAAATGTTACCCCGACTGAGCTAGCTAGTGCATCAAAGAGTACGAAAGGTAGGTTCCTGCGTACTCCAGGAAGAAGAGAATTAAGGAACAACGAATTAATTATTGAACTTTACCCAATTAAGCGTTTATTTGGTAATTATAAAATTGTAAAATTCCGTTACAATCAGATGGATTAGTCTTCGAAAAAGTTAAATTAAAATACCGCATTAACAGAAGCACGGCCCTTAATTTATTAAATTTTGAAAAACATTTCATCAGTTTCAAGTTTCAATGACATTCATGACTCAATAGAATGAATTAATTGAAAATATACAGCGATAGATTAGAGTTAGTAAGCGGTCATAGGAAAATTAAAATCTAATCAGGGAACAGAAAAACATTATAAATATTTAGGCGAATAGCAAAATAACTGAAAGGTAACCTCATCTTTGTGTAAGGAAATTCTACACCGAAAAAACATTGCAACGGGCAAAGGCTTTAGAATTTAGTAAAAAGTATTACGAAAGCTCTGAATGAGATATTTCAAAATAATGATAAGCTGTAATACAATGTTTGAAACAATTGAACGAATCAGTTGACAATAGAGTTCCTTTAAGTTAACTAATAATTCTATATGACACAAAATGTAGAAGTATAATTTGTTAAACTGTTCCACATAAGTTAGGAATATAATGAAAAATTTGATTTTTCAAACGAAAAAAATCTTTTTCAAAGACGATTTTGAACTATTTAGGTTTTAAATGCTTGTTTTTTATTATAAAAAAGTTAACAAATTTTAAAAAAATTTTAAACAAAAAGAAAAAAAAAGAAAATTAGGGGAAAGTGACTAATAACTTAATTTCAAATTAATAAAAAAAAAGAAAATAAACACAAATTTCTTCTTAATTTCCCTTTGAGTAATAACGGGTAAGTATGTCCTCCGTGGGTTTCAATGACAGCTTAGCAAAGTCTTTGCACGTTGGTTATGACTGTTATGAGAGATTATTAAAGTTTTCTTGCGGAATCTGTTGCCAGAGTTGTGGAAGCAAATTTCTCAATTGTTCCATTACTTGTGGTTGGAAATTACGATGATCCAAAAGCTCTCTGCAACTGATCCCAAGCATGCTCTATCGGATTTAAATCAGGTGATAGAGCAGGTAAATGTAAATGAGGAATTCCATTTGTTTCAAATTGCATCCATAACTCCCATGGATCGGTGTGGACAAGCGTTATCGTCCAAAAAAAGGAAACCAGGACTCACAGCAAGATGAAACTCTGGCACAATATTGTTGAATAACCAGCAAGTCGGTACGCCCATTATAACAAATGCCTCCCTATACACAAACAGGGCGTCCTTTGAAAGGGTGAACTTCTTGTACTGATCGCCGGTGTCTTGGCACTAAAGGTTGTGCCCAGACACGCGTTCGACGACTATCCGAAAAACGACCATATCTCGATTCATCAGTGAACAGTACCGACTTCCACTCTTCTGTCCAATTGACACGTTTTCTTGCCCATTCTAATCTTAGTCGCCTATGTTCACGAGCCAATGGTACACCTCTAAAAAGTCGTCTAGAATGTAAATTGACATCCCATAAACGTATTCTGACAGTTTCAGCTGATATTTCTGTTCCTGTGGCTTCTGCGAGCCTCCTACTCAACATTAGACATGTGCTTAAAGGTTCTCGGCGTGCAGTTCTGCGAAATGCATCCACAAAAAATAGCTGGCGATAGCAATTTTCTTCTTAACATCTACTTTTTAAATGGTAATCGTTATTGGTCGGCAGAAATCTGAGACGAAACCTTTTCCATTTTCCACGAGAAAAGAGGAAACTTATTTAGCAATATTACAAGATATTGTTAATCCACTACTGGTTGACATCATTGAAAACGATCGTCGTTATATGGAGTTCCTCTCCAGGATACCTAATGCTGTTAGGAAGTTTTTAGATAGAGTGCTTCCAACACTGGACGAGGAAACGTTATGGAATGGTCTGCCATATCGTCACTGGATATTTTATATGAGGTTACTCTAAAAGTAAAAATTATACACGCTGTCAGGGATTTTGTAAGAGTTGAAGGGGCGAATTGTTCAAGAATGTCGTGAAACAAGTTTCTAGAATACAAAAACAACCTGCAGCTTCAATTTAAGGAAGGAAGACCTTTCGAATCAAGTGTTACCTTCCTTTAAAATCCTATTTGACTTTAAAATGTTAGGTGTAGTGCTTCTGTGGTTAAATAGAATCCACTCCCATTTAAAGGATTCTGTATACTGTACTGGATCTAGTCTGCCTGAAGCTTTGATTCACGTGATCAAGTTTCCAAGACACTTTTTGACTTTGGCACAAATGATCATAAGATTCATAAGATACACAAATTACAGCATAGCAACAAACAGAAGAAGAAAATTTTCAAATTGACATGGATCTCAACAAAATTTAATGTTGTCTTCTATTTTTGCGTGTTCTATTCGAAGTTGTTTTACATAAATTAGTACAAAAAAGGAAACTATTGGAAGAAGTTATCTGTATCAATTCATTATAAATTTAAATGGAAATTTATAATATAGAAACCTGTAAAGAACGAATGTAATCATCAAATCAATCCTGTAACTATAGAATGTCGCAAAGTAATTGGTCAAACTATCTACTGCTATTACAAACTAGATGGCGCCAAAACATGAATAACATGAACAAATGCTTTATTTGAAATCTTATCTTATGTGCATCACTTCCAGCAAATACTTTATATTTGCTTCCAGTTTCAATGTTTCGGTCACGTGTTGCACAAAAAGGTGCAACTTTATTATAAACACCCTCTTGGGATCAATATGAGCTGATTTTTTTCATTTCTCTCCAATTTCATGCCATTAAAATGAACAAACTAGTGTTCAGAAAAATCGAAACAAACCTTAATTACCAATTTTATGGGTTCAACTAAATTTTAAATCCGTTAGACGTATATAAATCAGTTCTTTACATTCTTATGTAAGTTAACGTAATGTCATAAAAAGAAATGAAACTCGATTAATATTTTATCGACGTTCTACGGTAAAGGGTGTTCCAAAACAAAATAATAATAATCGATAAGAAATATCGACTTTATCTTATAGTAATAACCTCTTACTTAGGAACACAATTATAAAAGTGTGAATATACGATTTGATTAGTACACTCCCGTATTTATATTTTGATAAATTTGATTGTGTTATCAACTTAAACGACGACAGGTTCTGCGCCTTTACTTACATATAGATGTTTGCGTAGTTATGGTATGTTATACATTTTTTTTTCCAATTCTAATGATATCGAGGTTCAAATACCTTCCAACTTATCAGTTTTTTCAGTAAACAGTATTGCCAAGTTCAATTAAATGCTCGCAGGGACAATGAAGTATAAGTGTAAATTCATACTTCTTGAGTAGCAACAGAGGTCACATTTGATTAATTGAATGAGCACTGCTTGGGGAGAGGGTCCGTCTTGATTAAACGCAATTATTAACTCCTCGGCGCTCTCTTCTTTAATTCCATAATTAATTTATACAAAAATGAACAAAAAACCCACCGAACACCTTATACGGATGCAAGGTTAAAAAAATTCCTTAAAAGAAGCTAAGGAGAAGAATTATAAGTAAAAGTATGTTGCGCCCCTGAATGAGTAAACGAGAAAGTGTAGGTGTGTGCTAATTGTTATTTTTTCTTTGGGTTTGTCCACCAACGACAGGACGAGGATGAGAGAAACGTCCTTGACCTTGTTATCTTATATACGTGCGCACAGCAACCGATGCCTTTGTAGGCTTGTTTAATAATCAACAAGTTACTTACACTAATTTCCGCATTCGCTAACCAGATGTGCCGCTTTTTTTGCAGACGTACAATAATGTGAACAGTTAGAAGAGTTACGAGACGTTCGATATAAACTATTTTTGTTATAAAAGAATATTTAAATTTAGATGTAGCAATAAACATTATTTGTAGGGTAATTATCGTTTATCGTGCCAGTCTATTAAGCTTTTAATCGTTAGAATAATGTGCATTATAACTTTCGAAGTGCATACTTTTTGTTTACCTCGTGCGTAATTCTTTATGCTTTGTACGGAACAGTGTACATCAAATAACAATTTGTTCCTTAATTGTTTAGGCCAAAGAAGTCGCGTTTCGTAAACTTAAATGTTTATAACTTTTGCAACTGCAATCAATCATATAAAATTTGCATATTGTCGGCGATATTTAAATTACTTAGTTCTTGGTTATTTAATCACCTTTTTGTCAACATGATGAAATGTTTCCTATTTGGGCATTTGTGCCAATTTTTTTCTCAATTAAAATGAGCGAATAATACACAAGTATCAGCTTTGGTTTTTCACCCTTTAGATAATTTATTTTATTTAAACGTGGAAGTATTAATAAGACACTCAAATATTTATTTTAAATAGTACCCCTTTTATTGAGATTACCTTTAGTCATTTAGATTTTATGTGAAATAATTGAATTTGTTAATGAACGTTTTCACAGTATAGGTAGCACCAGATAAAATCGGATAAAAATATACCTAGGACGTTCCAAGGATAGGTGGGCCTTGTGACAGGCGCTATGATTCAAGGGGCGCATAATCTTTCGTTCTGCGGAAACGTGAAAATAATTCCAAATGAACAAGTAACAAAGCGTATTTATGTAGTACCTACTTTAAAAGCGGTGCTATTGGTCGGTTCCCACACACAATCAAACCGAACTGATAATTTCGGTTGCCAATTGTACGACGCGGCGGTTGTGGGTTTAGTTATGTTGTAAAGAAAATATAAGGTGCCTCAGTTGAAACTTACACATTTTAAACATGTTTATTGACTAAACCAAATAAGGAAGAAATGTGCGGTTTCAACCAGTGATTTTGAAATTTTGAAAAGTGTTTTCCCAAAAACTAAGCAGGACGAGGAACAAACACTACCTTTCTTCAAGTCAAAATTACTTGACTTATTTAAATGGAACCGCCTGTATATTTTTATACTATTCGAAAGTTGAGTTCTTTAGCTTTTGCAAATGTCAACATGATCACTCTCATTAGTTTCAATATCGCCAGAGCTTTTAAATTTTTTAAAGTACCTACGTATTTTCTGCATTTTTAATTTTTTTGTCATTTAATATTGAAATAATTAGAAGTTACCAAAACCTTTAAGAAATATGCATTTATAGCTTATTTAAACATCATGGCAATAATTCAGAAAAAAATGTGGCAACTGAATTTTATATAAATTGTTGAATATGGCCTCCTCCTTTAGTTAGGGAGCTGGTGGCAATTTAGGTATATGATTTCATCGTCATTAATACTAGAACGTAATGTAATCTGCAACTATGTGAAGTAGAAAAAATAAGTACCGAGCTTAGGTAGCTCTGATTTTTTTGTATAAATAATTTCGAAATTGTAAAAAAAAAACTGTCCAAAAATTATATTATCGTTTCTGTCATCAATTATATTTTATTAAATACATTTGATAGATAGTGAAATTAAAGCAGGCAGAAGTCAGGATTGTGGGAGTTGTTATAAAAATAATTAATAAACTGTAAACAAAATAATGAGTACTATATCATTCCATCGTCTTTTGAATAATTATTTGTGTGTTTTATAGAGTATTTGTAAATATAAAAAAAATATGGCAGACATCTACGACTCTAATTTTAGATGTAATATAAAAAACAAATATTTCATTTATTTTAATTTCTTTTATTAAAATAGATATTTATAACATGCAGTAGTCATTGCTTTCTTCGTCACTTTCATCCAGAATTCTGTTAGTGGCGAAATCTGCACTTTCATCCATTATCTGTCCTTCATATGAGGGGCAAGTGGAGGGGCAAACGTATTTTACAGCATTTATATTTCTCTCTTTCGCTGTGTAATTATTTATCTCTATACAGGGGCGTAGCTACCGTGGAGCAGTTGGAGCAAACTGCTCCGAGCGCACGAGTTTTAAGGGCGCACGAGTCAGGGAGCGCAAATTTTAAATATTGTTATAGTGTTATTTTACTAAATAGTTTTATCAGGTGATAAAAGAGGTTTAATCGATATATACACACAATTTGACAATACTTAATGAATGTTGTGTGCGCTGTGCGACTTCTTAAAAGCTGAAATATATTGTAAATTTATTGTACAAGAAATAATAAATGGTAGAAGAAAATTGTACCTCTAGTATAAGTTTCTCGAGGGCGCTCAATGACGTATCGTGTTTTATAGCCACTTTCAATTGTGAAAATGTACTTTGGTTCGAAAAAATATACACGCGCATGTCATAATAAACATTTTAAATCAATAATGTTTAAAATTAAAATTAAAAAATAAAGACTAAAAATGTAGTATTATCATAGTGGGAACATTTGTGACGCAAAAAGGGGGCGCACCGATCTTATTTGCTCCAGGGCGCTGAATATGTAGCTACGCCACTGTCTCTATACCCTTCATTTCCTGTTTTAAACCACCTACCTATTCCTTCTAACTTTCATTTCCATGCGAACAAATATAATATACACAAATAATATTAGTGAGTGTGTATTTCTACTCCCTTGCAGCTGTCCTCTGGTAGTAAAATACTTCTGTCTTCGAAAAAACAGCATCGATTTTTTCTGCCTTTTTCATTTTTATGCTTTCCATAACTAATAGAAATATTAGACTTAAAGACAGAAACGATGTTATAATTTTTTTAATTTTTTTTTAAAGCATTTTTGCCGTAATACAGATTATTAATGCAACATCATCATAGTGGCAGAAGTAATTTTTTTAATGTCTTATAATATAACTTCAATAATTATTGTAATCTGCCTGCCGATTAAGTACTTAATTTATTTTTTTATATATCATAATAATTAAAAAACAAATTAATTACTCTAAAACACAGCGGGACTAACTTCTGCCACCAGCATTAATCTTTTTTTTTATATTAAATACAAGTTATTAAAACTGTTAACAGAAGCGATAATATCGTTTATGACACTTATTTTTACTAACATTTTTCGCAAGCTCCTATTTGATATTGCAACAATTAGTGAATGGCAGAAATTGTTTAAAATGATTATTTTACTTAGTACTCTAATATTATCTACCAGCTACCTCTGTCAGACGATGAAATCGTATAAAAATTACTGCCACCAGCTCCCTAACTACTTGGTATATGCCCTTTTTAAATCTAACTTGTAAGTTCAAAAAAGAATTTTGTAGCATTTCTTGTTAACAAAATTCAAAAGCTACTGGCGATATTGAAACTAATGAGAGTAGGTACACGCACTCACAAAAATTCGCTTACTTTCTTTATTTGTAAAAATTAATTACACATGTTGACATTTTTAAAAAGCTAAAGAACTTAGCTTTCGAATAGTGTAAAAATATACAGGGGGTTCTATTTAAATATGTCAAGTAATTTGTAGTTGAAGATAGGCAATTATTTTCCCTCGCCCTGCGTAACTGAGCAAATTTTTTAATGTGATTATGAACAAAATTTTCGAAATTTGAAACCGCACATTTCTATCATATTTAGTTTGGTCAGTTAAAAATGTGTCAGTGCCACTGGGACACCCTGTATTAAAAAAGTAAGCGCGTGTAGGTGAAAAGATGATTTAAACAAGTATCAAAAGGCGCAAATTCTTATAGAATTTTAATTTCAACCAACTTCAAATCTGTAACTAATTATGGCATATACTATATACAATATATATGTATATAACTACCCCCCTCCCCACCTCAAACACAACCACGCCGGATTCTGCACAAATGAGTCATTGTTTTTCTTTCCAGCCTTAAGGGTGATGGGAGTGGAGAGGGTGACGGACAATTTGTAAATCACGAAAAAATGTTAGAGGAAAAAAAAGTAAAAAAAGATCGTTTTTCTGCGGACGTGAAATTTTCCCCCTTTCCACCCCCAAAAAAGGGGTTGCAGTTGGGGGTGAAATTTGCAATTTGAGTATCGTTTTTTATGGAGAATCCAAAAGTAATAAAAAATAGGTGTTCCCATTTAAGTTTTGAAAACTCACCCCCGCTCCACACCACAGGAGGGGTGAGGGTGATGTTTACGTATCATGACTCAATAGGTTTCAACAAATAAAGGAAACGTAGTTTTTTCTTTTTGTAATTGGACGTGTCGTTCTCGAGATATTAAAGGGTGTATATTTTGACTTTAATGGCGCGACGGCGAACGGGTGATCCGATCAAAAAATTTACCAGCGATTTGGAATGAGTGAAGAATTTTCTATAAGATGACACAACTTCCAGCTTTCTAAACCATGTAACACCGACCAACGCACAGACACACAGACACACAGACATCCGGACGAATTTAGTAACCAACTTTTTGAAGTTGGTTGAAAACGTTATAAAATTTGCGAGACGTCCCAGGATTATAGAAAATAGTTCAGAATATTTTTCAACTTTCGTACAATATTGATGATTTGCATTAATATTAATGAACACTACTGCTCGACAAAATTTCTTGGGAACAAACCGAAATTTTTCGATTCTTTAGGTGTCAAAATGTGTTAAGTCGCGGTTATAAATTTTACTTTTTGACTACAAAATGGAAACTACGCAATATAAGTCAAATCTGACAATGACGCCTGAAAGTTTATGAACTGACTTGAAAACTTTATCAGAACCTTATTAAAAATTAATTTTTATGTGAAACAAAACGACAAATTGCATTTTTAAAATTATTATTGTGGATTATTACGGCTATAAAAATGGAACGACAAGATCAGTTTTGTTTATCTGAAACTTTATGAATAGGGTCACAATTTCTATATTGCAGACTTTGGTCACTTTATTAGAAGTCTTTTGGAAATTACTTTTGATTTGAAGGAATAACGAAGTTTGCATTTTTCAGGCCTTATTAGTGTAAAAGTATAACGTCACCACATAATTGAAACCAGGTGACAGATAATCCTTTATATAGAAAATATAACGCTAAGTTTTCAGACACGTTATTGCCAGATTTGAACGATATTGCGTTGTTTCCATTTTATAGTGAAAAAAGTAAAGAAAAACCGTTTTTTACGTCTCCTCGCCACCAAAGCAAAGTCTCGGAAGTACAATCACGGCTTTAATACTTTTTGCGACCTAGATAATCGACAAATCTTGCTTTGGTTCCAAAGACTTTAATTTTGTACATTTCCTCCTTTTAGTTGAAGATTATGCAGATGTATTTTCATTTTAGGGTCTGTAAACCTTTTTTATAGCTGTAGCTGTATTAATACCACGCATGTTTTCAAAGAATTACACTACAAATTCGGTGTGAGATTTGAATACGTAGCACATCAACATTTGGTAAATTTGACCATTATCAGATGCTCACGCTGCAGATAGGTTTACCAAATTGTTTCTTATTAAAAGTAAAGCAAAAACGCATAAACGATAATTTCAAAAAATGACCAGAACTACAGACGCTGTGTCTTAATTTACGATTTATATTCTCTTAGTCATCCTTCTCTAATCCATATTTCTATAACCTGTTCCACCTGTTCCAAATTAACCCTCTGATCACCAATACGTTGCGAACAAAAACGCCTACACTGTTTAGAATGGATCCAGACTTATATGTAAGGATTTTTAATTATTATTAAATATTTAAAATCTACATGTCGAAAATTACATTTTAGAACTGAAATATATTTGGAAACGTTGCTGTAGAAAGCAGATTACACAAATATTTTTGAAATATTTCAACTGGAATGTAGGATTGTGGAAAGATTAACATGTGTCTGCAATATTTCCGAAACTTTTGTACTGTATGAAGTGGTAGTGAGGGACCACTGCATATTTATAGTTGTGTTACTTGTATAATTCGTCCGTTATTAGAAAAAAATACATCTGTAACATGTACAGCTATATGTAATGCTTTACTGGAGAAATATTTGAAGATAGGTAAGTGAAAGCATTAAATCAAAAATGTAGTTTGACAAAAAATACTTCTGAAAATCTTAGCAGCTGTTTAGTTGGTTTTGAATAACTTTATCATCGTAGTTTCTAGGCGAGGATAAGATACTATTCTGCGTAGATAAATAGTTTAGATGCTATTTCATTCACGAAAATTGAGAAAAATAGGGAAATAAGATTTCTAGGATTTTCACACCAAAAATTTTAAATTTTTGTGACTTTCTGTGAATCATGCATATTATAGCAAGATTTTGGAACGATACTTTAGATTTGCGGGTAAGAAGAATTTGGTTCAACAAATGAACGAGAATTTATAAAAGCAGCTGGTTTGCCATTTATGAGTTGGTAACTGATTTTTCATAAATTTCACGATCTTTGATATATGAAAAATGCTTATTGAAAACCACAATGCATACGCACAGGATCAACTTTGAACGCTGATGAGTGATGGTGATGAAGTTTTGGGTCGTACTGTGACGAGTAATGAAATATTGTTGGCTTACGTCACACTAGACTAAACATACTAATTAAAGCAGTGACGCTGAAATGAAAAATTTCAAATTCCTTTAGGACAGGCGTGACATCTTGTACAATAATAAATACAGATACAGATACAAGGCTAATCCACGAAGACCCATCAAGAACAATTTGGGAATTGTTTTACAAAGCAAAAGCTCCTGTGCAAGATTCGACTAAAAACTTGAACACAGCTTGCACTAATAGTATAGTATTATCATAGAGCATATTACATTCTCTATGGTATTATCATAAACGATTGAAGATGTAGAGAAGTAGGTTAAGGTATATATGTATTATGTAAGTAAATAGTAATACAATTGAAAGAAGAAAGCATTTTTTATAACCTAATGGACCTTAGATATCACAAATAACTCATAAACAAAAATCTATAATAGAGATGTGGGATAACTTTCATATTATTTGTTTTTATAAATATTTTTGTATAAACTCCACAAATATTTACAATTATTAGTGTGTATTGGAGAAACAAAGGTTACCCCACAAGGCGAACTACATGAACTACGAGTTGATTTCACTTATTTACCGTTTAGTATCCGTTTTAGTCTGTATAGAGTTCACTGATAAAATAAAAGATGATTAAACACAAAAAAAGTTAAAAAAAATGTGCGTATTTATCGGTGTGATATGATAAGGCAGTAATTTTTTTAATGGCCAAAATAATAAGTACACTTATATATTTGGCACTAAAAATTTGTTCATTATTTTATAATTGTTGGATTAGCGCAGTTTTGTAATAAAAGTAGGTAAATTTCTTTTTAGATGGAGGGAAAAGGATCACAGTAGATAGAACAAAAGTTCTGAGGAGACGTAGACCACCAATCTTTACAGAGTATTAATCTAGAATTTGCAGAACGGATCACCTTTAAAATCAGATAATTCATCAGGCCTAGATGTACTTGTTCATCCGACATTGGACGCTCTTAAATTTGGTGGTAAATTTTGAAAAAATTGCCGTAATACTTTTCATCATTAAATTACATAATCATTTTATATAATACCTATATGAATGATAACTTTTCTTAACACCAAGCTACGGAAAAGACCACCAAAGAAAATCGTTAACTTCGGTTAAACCTGTGGACAACGTTGAACAGTATTACGAACGTTTTGCCCTATTAAGATAAACTTAATTCTAAGATGGTTAAATATATTACTTAAAAATCTGTGTTTCGAAATAATAAAGCTGTGTAGATTAGTTTTTGGGCGCGGAATGGTAGGGAACGTAATGGTAACTTCAATTTACCGTACTTTGATACAGGCTTTGTTGATATAAATATAAATCTGTAAATGTGCAATAAAAATTCTGCTAGTCACATCCTTTGGACCTTCCAATTTTTTTCTTCACTTTTTTCTCATCATGCCCAGAGAAGATGCAAAAGGTCATTAAGTGTTTTAAAAGCAGAAATTGGTGGATACTGAGAGAAAATTGTGCAAGGTTGGCACGTTACCGAAATGGATTGCAGGTCTCTAACAACGTTCCATCGCACTTTCGACTACTAATTCTAATGAATATAATAGTAAATTTCCAAAATTTGCCACACTCGTAGGAAAAAAATTTACATAAATAACATCAATATGAAATGCAATAATTAACCATGAAATATTTTTTCGGATACCTAGCAAAAAAGTTGCATGCTGCCGTTTTTGTTCATTTAGCCAATGTCATATGTAAAATATGTTCCATATGGTCTCATAGACTAGGGCGCATTATGTTCTATGTGTGTGAAATTTCGATGGTTCTTAATACCAAGTCAATTACCAAAAGCTAACGTGGTTCACGCATTAAGTTTATAGATAGAAAAAGTGAAAACTGTTATAGTAAATAAAGTCAAAGTCAGATGTGCAGGTCAAAGAATTATCGAAGCAGTTCTTAATCAGTACTCTTTAAACTCAGCAATCAAATAAATAAAAAAAAAGGAAAATGCTGCAGTTAGTGGGAAAATTTGATTAAACAAGCTTAAGGTCATATTAGTCGTTCCCACGGGGAGGTTCTTATGAAATCAAGCGGATTTCAAAAAATGCCTACTATTTATTTTATATAGGTACATTTGAAATTCGAGTCTAACGTAAATTTGATATCTTTTTAAATGTAACTTTTTTATAACAAAGCAGAAGACAATAATAGTAATAATAATAATATTTATTTCATATGTTACACCTCTCCATGCACAACATAGAAAGCAATAAAATAATTATCATAATCATTAAGCTAAGGTTTACTGTACGATAGGTACCTTTCTGTTTGTTGTTTTTGAGGGCAAAAAAAATAAAAGGATAAAGGAAATGTCTCCACTAGTGTGTTGAGAAGAGATTTATTAATATAAATAAATTAATATAAACTTGCGTTTACCTTTCATATTAAATTCATACGTAGTACTAGTTAACAGGAAGATGTCGTTAAAAAAATAATTTAAAAAAATGTGTACAGCAGCTATTTTTGGCGTTGCTAACCTTTACTTCATATTTCAAAATTTTGCTTATTACAATGTGGGCGTGTGGAAAGTTCCATTATATCTTGATAAACAGACATACGTCCCCCTTTTTTAATAATCATACCATTTAATAGGATTGTCGTTTTCTTAAGCGCAGATAATCCTTTCGTAGAGGTACCGAAGCCCTGAACTTTCTGAAAATCTCCTCTAAATGAATACATTGAGAAGCAGTGTGACTCCAAAAAAAAAATGATTATGCAAGATACGTATAGGTAGAATGAATTACATTTTCGTTAGCCTGGAAACGGAAAAGTTTAAAAAAGGCTTGACAACAAGAAATAAAATCTCTGAATACAAAGTAGTATGACACTAATTTTAAATAAAATATAAAAAAAAGGCAATTCAGATACGTGTGATGGGTAAATTATAAAATTTTCATGACGTTACATTTACAAACCGTTTTTTTTAAACAAGCTGGCATGAAGCCAAAAAACGATATAGGTACTGTTTAAACGCAAATATATTTGAAGGATGACAGTAACTTGAAACTGTCACTAGTCCGTATAATGGCATCATTGTTTGCTAATTTTGTACAGATAGAACGAAAATATATGTACTCGTATTAATAATAGTTATTTATTATACAAGGGAAAAAAGTAGTAGATTTTAGCTCGAGGTTGTGTTGACAAAAAACCGAGAGCTAAAATCTACTATTTTTCCCGCGTATAATACACTATTTTTTTCTGTGACTGGAAAAACGACGACTTAAAAGTATTTTTGAAGTTTTAATCTGTTGGACTGTTGTAGGTAATTATAGCGACAATTAGACCCGCGTTGCTAAGGAAACCTTTACTTTACTTATATCCGTGAAAAAGTACTCACTTTTTTCCCGCATACTCGCTTTTTTCCCGGGGAAAAAAGTAATTTTATAAAGTGACATTTTGTTACCGGGTTACAGAGATAAAATGGCAAACTTTTTTCCCGTCATAGAAAAAAACAAATTTGTTTGTGCAGTATATTACAAAATATAATATGTTTATTAGCAGACTGCTTTTCCATTGTAGCTATAAAGTAAGAAAGTATACCAAAATGTTGTGATCATTTTTTAATGTTTTTATAGCCAGTGAGGTATCCTTCACCTGCTTTCTTTCTTATATTATTATTTACACATTACTTGATTTTCATCCAATACCGTAGCCAATTAACCTTTTCACGCATTAACCATTGAAGATTAACATTTTAATGTATATGTGCTGATCTCCATGTGACCTAATCGGGAACATTAAGTTTTAAGTAAGAACAGTATTAACAGTATTTGCAAGGAAAACGATTTATTCTGCGGTTCTGTTGATGTTGGAGCATGCTTGATGAAAACTTTGGAAAAATTAATGAAAAGCTGTATGCCCCTGGAGTTTGGTAACATTTCGGAAGGAAGCTCGAAGAATGTATATAAGGAAAGTAGCTCGCCCTATTTCTCAGTGAAATATTGGTGCAAGTAGTTCATATGGAGCAGAAAATTCATTAACCATGACGCAGGTGTGCCAATCCACTAAGAGTAAAAATCATCAACAAGGCCAAAAATTTTTCATGATTTACAAATTTTTGTGATCATTGCAAGAGTCAAAGTTTCATTTGAGCCGGGAAAAGATTTTATCTTTTTATAAAGTGATATTAATTTTCGTACGAAGACCGTTATCTGTAAAAAAATCTTTCTGAAGGGAAAGAATATTATATTAGATATATATTATATTATATACTTTTTATAAATCAAGCGTGGTTTTGGCAATCATTTATGTTTGTTTAAAAAAATTCCAAAATATCGAACATTTTATACAGAAACGCTATTATACCATAACAAAGTCAAGCTCTAATTAAAAAAGCAACTCGTGCGAAAGTTGGTGTCGATGGTGGATTGTTGTGTGATGTCGTGCATGTGGGAGTTCAAGGGAGGAACGCATTGCTTCCGAGGATTGTAACAATTGCTGCTGAAACTTATTACAAACAACTTGATCGTCTTCACACCATAATTAAAAAAAGGACATAAAGTCTGATTTTGTCGAGCAGTAATGGCTCATACATATTACAATTCCAATAATCTCCTTTAATAATGATGGTGCTCTGAAAAATTGGCTTGAAAAAATCTTCTATTCAAAACCACTCGACATTTTCAAGCGAAGAACAAAAAAATTGTATCTTATGAACAATTCGTGAGAATGTTCTATTAATTAATTGATGTTTGTTGTTTATTTAAAATAAATTAATTTTGGATTTAATAAGACTTATTACGATATTAACAAAGCTTATGACGTTTATGACAAGGGTTCCTTAACAAAGATTTAGGAATTTGACCAAATTGAACTTCAACCCTTCTAATGCCAAGTTGAATATCTTGACTGCTCCCTTTATCTCAATACCGTAACTTAACTGTTAATTTGTTAAATACATCAACGTGTGAATTAATTTAGCATCTCCTGATCCTGTTAATATTTTTTTAAGAAATATTTTAACGACCTAATTTTTTATCGAAAGAAATAAAGCTTAATTGGCAATGACATAAAATTAAAGTGAAGCGAAAATTAAAACATTATAACATTTTTACGCCTGCTGCATATTTGACAAGATTTCCCGCATTTATAACTGTATCAAATGTGAAGATACCAGTTCGTAAACCTACACTTCCTGAAATGTTGAAAATTAACCTTCTCATACAACTATATAAAGCCGCAAGTCCATTCTTCTCACACTCTCACTTACTCCATTGTAAAATACGTTAATATACTTTTCGTACATTTTTCATGTGAATTTTTACGCTTGGCTTTCATTTTTTTCGGTTTCACTTTCCCTTTAAAGAATTAATTATAACTTGGATGGATATGCGCAGTTTAAGACGAAACAACCTTAAATTAACAGAAGCTACATCGCGGAGTCGTTAAAATTAAGTTGCAAACTAACGTTAGTAAGTAATAAATTATAATAAAACAAACCGGTATTTTGTTGTATAAAAAAAATAGGTTCCATGACCTGTTGAAATATAATTCTTGAATCAAAATTAGTTTAAATGTGGAAACCATTAATGCTTTTATTTGCAACCATTTTTTCTATCGTCATTAGAGCCGTCCAAATATAGCCAACAAGATTGAAATATACAAGATTGAAAGAAAGATAATGTATATTATCCAATTTAATTGATTATAGCAATAGACTGTTTCTGTCAATAAATCTTGTAGTCTAGGCTTCAACCAATTAGTAAAAAGAACATTTTCGATAAATCATGAGTGACTTTAGATGTTATATACAATACAAATAATAATGGTTCATTCTCCTACTATTCACATATAACGTGATCAGTAGAACACCAAAACCATAAAACTGAACGTCACTTAATTTTTTGATCAGTTGAAAGCGAGAAATGCAATCAAATGGTTTACTAAGGTCACGAATCAATTTTATTGAAAATTCTTTGTTTTCAAAATAGAGGCGGTGACGTCAGGATTGGCTAGATTGTCGCTTATTGTTTTATTCATGGATTTCTAAATATTTCAATATTTATGAGTTACTGTGCGTGTGCATCCTACAATGCATTGGACTGTTTTGCCTAAAAATGGTGCATAAATCAACATTATTTTTAACATTGCTCTCCCCAAAATTTTAAATATCCCTGAGAGCAACCCATGATTATTGTAGTAAAAAGTTCATTTTTGGCCGTTTAGGTAATATGTTTAACATTTTACCCAAAGAAATAGACCTATAAATACAAACTTCCAATATGGTCCCAAACGGAAAACATACGTGTTGGAAGTTTCCATTCTTTCCATTGTAACGCCTCATATACTTAATAATCATGTTAGTGTTGGTTGTTATGGAGAGGGTTGTTTAGTTTTAAAAAAAAATTGGTATGAGGGTAGAGAATAGTTATTTATGTATCAAGGGAATTATAAGGGTCTTAACTACCGAGGGTAAAGTTTGCGTCCCGAGGGCCTTGCGCCCGAGGGACAGCAATTACCCGAGGTAATTGAGACCTATTAATTCCCGTGATACATAGATAATTTTATTTCTGACCGAGTTTAATAAAATTTGTTCATTTCCGGTATATTTGATTCAGGTATCGTCGATTGCAGTTTTGGTTGTTGCTAGGTTACTGGTTCATAAAAGAGACGTAGAGGGAATTATGGCGTCTTTATATCTCAAGGGAGTTATGACACTCTTTATTGGTATCGTAACTATGACAATATAAGCTTATAATATCACTGTCAGAAATAAAATTATTAAAAGCTCTGTAATATTGTATTTTCTAATAAAAGTTTTAATAGATAAGATAATTACAAGTTTTGATATAAGTGAAGAAGTTTCTGAAGGTAGAATAAAACCCCCAGAAGTCCTGAGAGAATAGTCGTGATTAATATAAAGATAATTATTGACAATTAAAAAGTGACAGTATAAGGTGTAGTGGAAAATAGTCGTTACAGTTGGCGCCCAACGTAGGGTACGAGTTGGTTTTATTGAAGACGATATAAGGAAGTTAGCTGGAGTCGAAGTTTTAGAAATTTATGGAATTGAGGTCTGGGTTTCGAAAACCGGAATTAAGCACTGTAAGAAAAGCAAACAGCATGGAAGAGCAAATAAGTAGCGAACCAGAAATTTTAGATCAAGAATTACAAGGTATGATTGAGCATAAACAGCAACCAGGACAAAAATTTATGCAAGGAACATTATTGACGTTTATAACAAAATCATTTAATGACCAAAAGAAAATGATTGAAGAACTGGAAGAGCGGTCAAGAAGAAATTATGAAGCAGCTATTGCAAACTGTAATAAAGAAATAAAAGAACAAAAACAAGATGTAGTGAATCAATTAAATAGGCAAGATGAACAAATAAGGGAAACGGAGTTAAAAAGCGAGCAACTACGACGAGAAGTTGACTTAACAATACAAGAATTTGAAAATAGTATGGAAATAAACAAAAGAAATACTTTGATATATGGAAGGGAAATAAACAAAATTAAAGAAAAGTTAGATAACCAAATCAGTAATGAAATTGCTATTTTGGAAACTAAGGTTGCACAAATGAATAGTCGATGCGAATCGGGGTGTAGTAGAGTTAGTTCCGTGGTACGAATAAGTGAAGAAAGACCAAAATTTGACGGAAGCAGACGATGTTTGCATCCAGTAAAATTTTTGCGGAAGTTAGAAAATTATTTAAACAACATTCAAGTAGTTACAGAAAACAGAGTTTTTACGGCGGTTGAGTCATTAGAAGGTGATGTACGCATATGGGCGGAACGATATGTAAATGAATGGAATAATTTCAACGACTTTAAGATTAAGTTTATGCAGCACTTTTGGTCCCAAGCAATACAAGAAAAAGTGAGAGCATCGATTTATGAACCACGTATTTATAACAGAAGATTTGGTACTTATACACAGCATGTATGGTATTGGGTTGACCAGACGCAACATTTAGAACCAAGAATCCCTGAAGAAATTCTGGTGAATGCCATAAGTAAGCATTTCCCATATGAAGTAGAAACTATTTTAATATCGGTACAACCAGATACTATCGATAGTTTATTAAATGTTTTAAAACGACTAGAAGGACGCAACGACAATAGGGAACGACAAGGATTACGAAGAGAAGAATCGAGGCAATGGAATGGACCTGGAAGGGAACGTAGTAGAGAAGAGTATCGCCAAATAAATGGAGTGAACTCAAATTATCAAGGATATAGTTATCGTGGTTACCGCAGGGGTCGAGGCAATTACGGGTCAATAAATCAACAAAGAGACCGTAATGATGATGAACCACAATCCGAACATTTAAACTAGAGGAACAGCTGCAGGGCGCTCCCACTGCATGCTGTCGGATAACAAAGGAGCAATCACATCATATTAATTTTGTACGTGTATTTTTTCAACAACAAAAAATACATGTAAACCAGATTGACCAAACATATTCAACGAAATCTGAATATGAAACAGATCAAATAGACAAAGAACCATTGCCAGATAAATTTGTACCTCAAGTAATGGTTGAATTGGAAAGTTTAAGTCAAGCAGCTTTAATAGACACTAGAAGTTCTGTGAGCGTAATGTCAGAAATGGTATTTGAAACTGTGAGAAACCGAAAGGAAGATATATTAACTTTACCAGTGGTAGGCGTATCTATTCAAAGTGTAACCGGTAGAATTACCAAAATAAAGAGACAGGCGCTGGTAAATTTAAAAATAGGTGAAAGTGAACAACAGGTAGTGTTTTTAATTGCGGGTTGTTTAAATATACCATGCATTTTGGGAATGGATTGGATGACAAAAAATAATGTGAAAATCGACATTCAACTGAAGGAACTACAATTTATCGAAAATCATCAATTATTTAGAGTGACGTTTGTAGATTTCAAGAATGTAGAATCCATTGGATTTAAAATAGAAGGTGTAGTAAGCGGTGAGTCAACTTATGGAGACAGAATTATACAAGGAGAACAAGTAATATTGAATGAAGTAGTAAGAAAATCCGAGTTGAAGACAAGTCTGAAACCAATAGCAGAAGACGATTATTTTTATGAGGTTTTAGAACATCTAAGAAAAACAGCTTCTAACAAAGAGCAGACCATACATAAAAATAACAATTTCAGATGCAATGAGTGCCCAGCAGTTATACCATTTAAAGAGAATTTTATTCAACATCAAAAAAGACATGAAAGATTACAAGTTTATTCCGCGTTGAGTGCAAAGCAAGAAGAAGTGAATACTGAAAATTTAAAGGAAAAGCACGTTAAAGTATTTTTGGATAGACCTGCAATATGCAACTCATTTGAATGCAAGCTAAAGATGAAAGATGCGGGTGTTTTTATCAACAAGTCATATCCGATTCCCTACTCAAAGCGAGCGGAAAAGAAATTAAAAACATGATGGATTGGGGGGTAATTGCGCAATCAACATCTCCATATTATGCCAGAGAACTGAATCGAAAAATAGTGCCAAACAGGGAATCACTACCAGTAATGGAAGAGTTAGGAAAGGACAATATCGTTGCAGATTTTTTATCTAGATATGTAAATGACGGAAGCAGTCGAAACAAACCAATCACAATAGCGAAATGTACGCAAATCAAAAGTAATTTGAATAAAATACTGGAGAATTTGTGTCAAGATCAAGATAAGGATGTACAATTAAAATGGATCAAACAAGAAAGAAGAACCAATAACGAAGGAAAACGGAGTAAGTTAAGAGAAAATTATAGAATTCACAAAGAACTGTTGTATAAGAAACGCAAAAAATTATTAAATTATAGTTTGCGGGTACATTACTTCTGGATTATTGGGGGGGGGGGGGGGAAGGTAATATTCAATTTGTAACATTTGGTCCTTTTGGGCAAGGTATATTGATTGAACCAAATATTCTAGGGAAATTTATTTAAAAAATCAAAAGGATATTTCCGTTACACGTTTGATTGAAAGCTTTTTCTGTAGCCAGGATTTTATTCACAATCTAGTTTATAAAGGGAGTAGGTACGTATTTTTATTATCATATTTGTTAGAACCTACCGGACGACTGGACATGTTATTTTCAAAATTGAATTTTACCTGATTTACAATTTGATAGAAGGTCTTCCAAACATAAGAGAAAAAGGTGCACTGAGGAAAATTGAGCAGTAAAGATTGGACCGTGTGAAATAACTATGATATTTGGCAACGTGCGTAATGTTAGACAAATTTCATAGAAATTAATTTATTGACGGTGTAATGAGCACAATTTCTTCTCTCTAAAATGCATTAAAATTGTATACAAATATATATTTATTCTAAAATTTGTATGAACATTTAGGTACATTTGCACTAGTACCATATACCTTTACTTAGCAACTGGTCTGCTTTGATAGGTTGTGTTTAATAATAATAGGATAAAACATACAGCAATATAAACAAAGATTAAACTTGTAAAAGTTCAAAATCTGATTTTTGTTGTTACCTAACCCATGAACCACAGAATAACACGTTTCATTAACTCTGAAAGTGTGTATATTGTGCACTGAAACATAGTTAATTAACTTTTACTATAGGTAAGTGTCTTTATTTGCCGCCCTTGATTTTTTTTTAGTGAACTGAAATATAGTAATGAAGAAAACATAAAATGTGACCAAACTTCAAGGTTTGATATTTGACCAATCGGGAGGGACTATACGAAACTTGATCTTTATCAGGTTATTATTCTAAATGTATATAATCTTATAAACAAAACATAAACATTTGTTAACGATAATTAAAGTTGGTGGTGTGATATCTTTGCATAACTTTTATAATCATCTTAGCAACCAAAATGTTATTTCCGATAACTTCCCAGAAAAGTTGTAGAGATAGTGGTTATCATGTAAGAGTACGTCAGTTATATTTTGTAATACACGTTTAAGAAATAAAAGCGATTTTTAAATTATTAATGCCATACGTGCATGATTTATATAAATCGAAAAGTTAATGGGCGTTAAGTATATTTCAACGTTAAAAGCTTTAGAAGTTTAATAATACAATAATAAGGGGTGATTTCGTTATCTTTAATAAGCGTTAGAAAAGTTTAGGTACTTCTGAAAGCAAACGATTAACCAATTCTAAATAAAAAAATATCGGACGTTGTGCTAGAGAACCCATCACTTTATAAATAGCATATGAATATTGCAAAATTAACTATGCGCGTAAGAGACAAGGGTATTATTATAATTTATTTTTTATTAACACATGTAATTTTTTTGGAACAGTAATTAAATGGTAACTATCATCAGTTAAACAAAACATTAATGATATCGTTATCGTAAACAATACTGACATTTGCCAATGAGTTTTTATCAATTTTTACTTGTACAATGGCAGAGTTCGAGGTTGTACTTATCTGAAATTTCAGGGGATCAGATTTTCAAGCGAATTTCAAGGTTCGGCAATGTGCTTTGTCCCACACAAGTATTAACAATAAGTTCCAAGCTATATTTTTCGAGCATTAAAAATGGAATGCGACGAATCTTATCGCAAAACTGAAAGAATACCTACTGCAGTGATAAAATGAAGCAAACTCAGAAAGTGCAAGATACTAAAATGAAATGACGCTTGGAAACTGTTTAAGTAATGCTTCAGACAGAGAAAAACTAACATTATTTATTCTTAAAAAAATTATATGAAAAACAAGTCCAAGGTACTCGTAATGGTTTTGAGTCCATACTTTGGTGTATGTAATCCCTTCTATTCCTTTGAATCCCATCAATCCTGTACAACTACTACAGCTACGATAGTATATATTCCACGAACCAGATCCATTATGGGTATGCCATTTCATTTTTTTACCTCACAAGCTATTATTTACAATTTGCGTAGCTTTTTCATTCATTCTACAAAAATTTGACGTAAGAAATTGTGTATTTTTCGATATTAATAATACCCATTTTATCAAAAATAGTTCTTTTTAATAGGTATATGAGAATCTGTAACTAGGGGGATATTAACTTACTAATTAAAATTAAATGTACGTTCCCATAGAATAATTAAATCAATTTTTTTGGTTAAATGAATAACGTGTTGTCATGGCCAGTAGATATTCCATTTACGAACCTGCACACAGATCATTTGCAAATTTTAAATTAAATGTGAAAAAGCACTTGGAAAAAACAAATTTGTAAAATGTTACTCGTAACTAACAAAATAAAGAGAAAATAACAATTTGCTTACTTTCTGCAGAGCTTGCCACAGTGGCTTCCAATTCGCAATATGTTAATTAACAACAGATGTAGAAACGTGGAAAAATTTGTTTCGTGACAATTTATTAACATTTATGTTATTCCGCCCCTTTTAATTTTCTTTGTCATTGATAGAAGACATAAGTACAAATCTTCACACATTTAAAATCATTGGTCCGTGGTGAAGTTAAGGAATGAGAAAAAGAAGAACTCCTTGCGGTATTAGTAAAAATTGATGCGAAATCAATGGCAATAAGGGATCAGTTTAAAAGGGCATTAAAGCTGACGAAAATCTATGTAAGTGCACACCAAAGTAGTTATTTCTCCGTCATTCTCATAAATTAATCCCTTTGATAATGACGACATTGAGCAAAAACCACTACAAATTTTCAAATTTGTTTTGTAGGTACTGACAAAAGCAAAAGAAACATTTTCTTGGCAATACCTCATAATATTTGGTGAAACAGAAAAATTCCCTAAAATGAATAACAACAATGAATGTATGCAACTTCGGATTATATTTATGCATACAATTGCTTGCCTTTCCATAATTCTCATGCATTGTTTGCAATTTGTGTTAATATTATAATTATTATATATTCATTTATTTATGTTACACTTATAGCTTTTATAGCTTATTTTTTCGCTTTTTATGGTTAATTATATCAAATAAGTTTAGAAAATATTAAGCAACAAAGAGGGTATTGATCCAACAAAATATGGGAGATTTCATTTAATGGCCAATGTATGCTCATTTCGCATTTAGAAAATATTTTTTTGGAAATAAACTCAATTTCAAAATCATTCGGGAACAACGAATATTGCAATTTCCATAAATATGTATGCAACGCAATGGACATTCCATATAATAAATTCTAACGTACACAAAATATTTACAATGATTTATGTTATTAATTTATTTAAAATATTTCGTCTTATTATAATATAACGATTTATTATTTAAAAGTTACGTTTCTTAAGCCAAATGAAAAATTAAAACTAAATGCAACTTATAAGGACAAAAGATGATATTAAACTGTACGTATCGCCGCGCCGGGTCAGTTTTACAAGGGTGAATCTGAATTTCTTGGGTTACTTAGAAATGTTTGAATTACCTTGTTTTTTAGTGTAAATGACGATTCAATGGAACCATCTGGAATATCGGCTCTTACAATTAAATAAATTTAACTTCAGGTTCAGGAATTTGCAAAATAATCTCGAAAATAATTCGTAGAGGATCAGACGACTTTTTGAGAGATTTAATTGAACGGGAGTATAGGACCTCTGGTTTTAGATTAGGAAGGTCGTGTACTGACAACATATTAATTTTCCTGACACGGATAATCGAAAAAAAACCGCAATAAATCGGGAAGTACACCTAACTTTAATCGGACTCAAATAAGCATACGATACCTACCTATAAATAAATTAGGGAAGTGCACAAAACGATAAGTATTACGACCTTTAAACTTCTAAAAAATCTATATCGGGGATCAAAGTCTCAAATAAAAGTTGGAAAATATATTTTCAACGCATTTTCCGTAACTAAGGGCCTAAAACAAGGATGGTGTGTATCTCCAACCTTGTTCAAGACTGATGTAGCAAGGTCGGTATAAATTAATATGGAAAGGAAAGTATCACAAGATGAGTTTTTGACTGATAAATGATAATAAACAACTTGGGACATAAGTGTGGTATTCTAACAAGTCAATTTCAACAATAGCGAAATATATTGAAAATATTCGGGTGGATAAAGGGTGTTATTCACTACCAAAATCTTCTGTCACTATCAAATCATGTAGTAGTTATTTTTATTATTACAATAACAACGTTTCGTTTTATGTATGATAAAGGAAGGTTAGCAATTTTCAACAATTAATTTTTATTATTACAATAACAACGTTTCGCCAAATATTCAGAGACTTGAAAAAGCAAAAATATTTGGCGAAACATTGTTATTGTAATAATAAAAATAAATACTACATGATTTGATAGTAACAGAAGATTTTGCCAGTGAATAACACCAAACGAATACAATACAATTTGATGTTTATCCAAATATTATTGAAATATTGAGAATATTTAAATTTCGATCAAGAGCAACACGAGTTTCCCAGAAACTGTACTGAAATAATTGCTTGTTAGCATTATAATTTGTTCAACAACGTAAGATTAGACAAAAAAATTGTACTAGAATGTCGACAGAGACGTAAAGGTAATATACACTATACAATACAGTATACAGGGTGTATAATTAGCCGATGCACCATAGGGATTTCAATGTAAAAATCTTAATATTCGATTATTTGCATCCCTAATTATTTTATACAAAAAGTCTATTTAGATTTTTTGTAGACACAAAAAAAGTTTTGAATCGAATGATGTTACTTATTTTTATTTTGAATTTTTCAGAAAGCAGATAAGGCTGTCCACTTTCTCAAAAATCGGTGATGCTTTGAAATTGTTGACAGGTAAGTATTAATTTAATAAAAAAATAAACTTTTACGTAACGCAATCAAAATCGTTTAATTAATAATACATACTAAATAAATAAAATAACTTCATTCAATGAATCTTAATGGTAACTAGTTTCTAGAATAAACCCATTTTCGGTCAGATTTAGTATTTTTTTTATTTTACTTATAAACGGGGGTTGATATTTGGTAAAGATCTACGAATTCGTTCCTACCTACTTATAGTAAATTTTTACCAATTATTTAAAAAAATGTAAAATGCAAACTTTTTGGAATAGATTTGAGACCAAAAATACATAATGGCCCTTTCACAATGTTAATTACGTCTTTGCACATAGTCTTTGCCCAAAAATTAACGAAAATATAACAAATTCCGTGTGAACTTCATAAGGATAGTTTAGAATGAATTTTGAATGTTAAAGAACTCAATTTGGACACTGGCAACTTTTTGGGAATACGAATGGCCTTAGGGAGAACGTTTTAACATTCATCTTTAACTATAGTAAAACTAAAAATACCATAAAACATAAAATGTACAAATAGAAGCTGGTCTAACGTTGCATAACATTTGTTTTATAGAAAGACCTTCTCTACCTTAAACAGCTTCAAATTTTTGTTTATTTCACTAACTAAAGGCGTTACACGTATATGTATATATATACATCTCTCTATCATTGTGGCGTCCTCTCATAATACCTACAATATGGCGTCCACCAGAAGGAGCCATGTATATTGAGTTTTTAAAATGGCCGTTATATCGCCTCTGGTTGTATATTATGTATATCACGGTCTCATCTCATTCTTAGCATTACTACCCTACTTCCCATTTTAACATCTATATGGCGTCCTTTCATCATTCCATCACTATGAAGTCCTAGATATACGTTATATATTTTACCGCTTTATGCCTTCCCCTGTATATATTTCCTTTCACCTTCCAGGAGATATGACGACTGCATTGTTGCCACATGTCTATGACTCATACCACAGCTCACCTAGTCTAATAAAGTTAAATTAACAAGCTCTCCTTTAGCAATATATTAAAATATTGAGAGACAAACCGAAATACTTGAAAAAGAGAAAAAGTAAAACCTTTATTTATTGACCTAATATTCAGATCTTGTCTAACCAAAGTCCAAATTCTTTATCCTTTATTTTTTACACCTGCCAAGTTCCTTAAAAATGAATCCATTTCCTCATACTTTTCTTCTCGTTTGTCTTAATCTTTGCTTGGTCGTCCTCGTTTCTTCTATCCCTTTAAACTTCTTGCTTCCATACTTATGTTTTCCTTGTACAATTCTTCCGCTGGTGCAATATGTTCATTTATGAATATCTTTGTACTTACTCTCAACCTCCTTTTCTACTTCAATATTTCCAACTTATTCTTCACTTAATTAATTACCTTCAGCAATATTGTATCTTTTGTTATTTTTTTGCCTGAATTCCTTTCTTATCAATGTCAGAGTCGAGGCTTTCACGGCCAGAGTCAGTAAGATAAAGA
Organism: Pyrocoelia pectoralis; assembly: GCA_036250285.1. Taxonomy (NCBI): domain Eukaryota; kingdom Metazoa; phylum Arthropoda; class Insecta; order Coleoptera; family Lampyridae; genus Pyrocoelia; species Pyrocoelia pectoralis. Next base: position 4,571,374 of record CM070075.1, on the reverse strand, counting down.
CGACTTCCGTGGTAGGACCGTGTCATGGTTGAGAAAGTCAATGTTTCGCCCACTGTCGGAAGGGGCTTCATCAGGTCAGGAAAAGTAAATAAACAAAACGGGAACAACATACACACACTATTGCACTGAACTGCACACTCTGGAGTACCTACTGACAAGAGAAAGCTAAACCTGGTTATTTAAACCTATCCCGTCAGGAGAAAGTGACACGTCAGCCAATGGAATAACAGATTTCCATAGAGGAGAAAATGGCCATCCTTCGTCACGGTTGAAATTGTTTAGATGTTGGACGATCTAATAATAATATAATAATAATAATATTTAGTTACTATCCCTGACAAATGGTAGCCATTGCATATAGGATACGTCAAAAGTAAATACATAGATATAAATCAATTGTTTAAAAAATAAATAAAATTACATCGAATACACAATATCTATTATTAAAATTAAAATTGTAAGCAAAACATACCATTTTTAACCGTTGAGATCGACAAATTCATTTATGGTGTATATGGAGCTTGATCAAGGAGGATTTTTTTGATGGATGATCTGAATCCTTTTAACGTCGTCTGTTTCTTTAAATTATCGGGAAGAAGGTTAAATATTTTGATACCCAATGTAGTGTGTGAATTCTGCGCTAATTTAATCTTTGTTATAGGGGTAGCATATTGGTCCCTTTTTCGAGTGTTATAAGGATGAACATCGCTATTGAGTAATAGATGAGATCGGTTAATAATAAATACAAATGAAAGCACTTCTAAGATGTATAAAGAGGCAAGAGTTAGTATTCGTAGTTTGGTGAAGATTTAGTTTTGGTGCTCCCCGAAATACAACGAATTATCCTTTTTTGAACAATGAATACACGCATTGCAGAGCTGGACGAGCCCCAGACAATAATGCTATATGAAAGCCTAGATTGCATTTGCGCAAAGTACCTAATATGTTAAAATGTGCTGGATTCCTATCAGTTCTTTTACGTTGCGTATTTGACAGCAATAGGTGTTTAACTGTTTTACTAGATGTTCGCAGTGGCACTTCCAATTTAGATTTTGATCTATGTAGATTCCCAAGAATTTGGCATTAACTTGAATAGGAATAGTTGATTCGACTGTACTGCTGCGGCATGAAAATTGAATCTCATTGCACTCGCGGATTTGCCTTTGGTAGAAGAAGGAGGAGTGAGATAAAGGCTTGGCTTCTTGAAACAGAATATTGTGACCGTTTTGAAGAGAATGCTCAGCGGACTTGGAGCTATGGTGACCTCGAGCGTATCGTTCGTGCTCAGAAATTACAGTGCTAACCGATCTACCAGTTTCGCCGATGTAAACTAAATCACAAGAACAAGGAACGCGATACACGCCTTTGCAAGGTGGGATCGAATTTGTGTTTGGGGTTGGGTAAGATCCGGGATATCCTATTAAACGAATTGTAGACGACCTTGATTTCGTGTTTCCGAAGAATCTTCCCAATACGATCTGTGACTTAATGGTCATAGGGCAAGAAAGCAATACTTGGGCTTTGGGATTAGATGACGATTAATAACCTTGCAGATTTCGCTCCTGTGAAAATCGTTGTCGACTAATGTGTTGGTGACGTGATGTAAATAGTTCCGAAGGTTAACCTTATTGGAGACGGTTCAGCACGATGGACCAGGGAATTGATGATCGAAAGTTTTTGGGGAGAATGATAGTGCGTAGTGGCATGTAAGTAGCTATCGGTGTGAGTGAGTTTACGATAAACTGAGTTCCAAATACTTCCATTAACGTGACGGGTGACTAAAACATCGAGAAAAGGGAGTGATGCGTTAGCCTCTACCTCCATAGTATAGGTCTTGGATGATCTCGTGAACGACACGTGACCACGTCGCAGGTAACTATAATTCGTCAAACTTTTATGTAGGCAACTTTCCTAAAAATATCGTCAAAAGCACGCGTAATTATGACTGAACAGTAAGTAAATAATAGTAGTTTACGTAACAAGTCCCGAAAGTGACGTTTTACTGGACAAGTAGGCAAATTACAGGACGAGCCGCAGGCGAGTCCTGCAAGCCTGCGAGTCCAGTAAAAGCACTTTTGGGACGTATTACGTACAATATTTTTTTTAAATCGTCCAGAAACGGGAAGAACAATTAACCATTCTAGGCCGGAAAGTAAAAAATGAGTCCGGTAAAGTAAAAATGAGTCCGGTAAAACTTTTACCGGACTATCACAATGACTTTCCGGCTCAGTCCGTCAAAATGACATTTTCTAGCCTAAAAATAATCCGGAAACTACTACTTTCTGGCCGATTTAAAAAAAATAAATTACATGATAAATATGAAATTTGTTGATATATGAGAATCAGAACACATTATTTACATTTTGGCGCCTTTTCCAAAGTAAGTCGATGTTTTTATACTTCACTTACTACCAAAATTTCATAATTATGGCTCCTTCTACTCGCAGCTACGCGGTGACGTGTCGTTCACGAGATAATCCAAGACCTATAAACTTGATGTAGGGTGTTACTTATTAAGGTGATCTTGAAATTCCAACAACCGTGTGGCCAAATTACAAAGGTGTCATAGACGTATCTATACCATACTTTGGGCTGAAGATGAAAGGATTCCAGAGCGACCGATTCAAAAAACTCCATGAAAATGTTGGCTACCACCATGGCAGCGCCAGAAACGTGTTCGTAAAACTTACCTCAGAACTGAAAATAAGTGGAGACAAACACTTGGTGATCAAGGTAAATAGTCCTACGTCCTTACCTTTATCCTTCAGAATTTGCTCAATCATGATAAGAGAATCCTTGATGGGAATTTTGGTGAATAGGGAAGTAACATCGAAGCTGACAATAAGATCTTGGGGATCCAAGCTGATATCGGGGATGCGTTGAATGAAATGACCGGAGTTCAAAATGTGTGATGACGTGCGACCTGTGAGCTTGTAGGTGGGCGAGTTGATGTTGCTACTATAGGACGAAGAGGGATACCTTGCTTGTGAAATTTAGGAAGACCGTACAACCTCGGCGGTTTGAAGTCGCTAGGGACAAGACGACGGGACGTTGAACATCCTTGGGAAGGGCAGACGACCTGATGGCAGCTGAGACCTCTCGTTCGATTATTGACGTGAGATTGCTACGAATGATAACGTACGTATCCTCTTTAAGAAGATCTTGCACCTTATCAACATACATACTGGGACTCTGCAGAGACGATGACGAAATTGGAATTATTGCGAAGATTTTAAGGGTAGCATACTCTGATCTACTGATATTGGATTTTTGGGGACTCTGGATCAATTCAGCACTTTGAGTAACAGCGAAGATTAAACCTTTCGAAGGGACCGAATGCTCGTCGAGAGTGAGGGTGTAATAAGATAAAATAACGATAGTTTCCTTAGGATGTCACTTAGTTGCAGATGATCTGAGGTTCTTGGACAAAAGGTTTTGGAACTTCTTAAGGTGGGTCTGGGTAGTTACGGAATAGGTTTTAATAACAACGTTTATATATTTTATTTTATTTTTGTTGTTTATTTTGTTTACTTTCTTATCCTGAGTCCTGATGAAGTCCCTTACGACAGTGGGCGAAACGTTGACTTTCTCAACTATGACACGGTCCTACCCCGGAAGTCGTCTTTATCGTCCTTTCTTATCACTTTATCTATTTGATTTTTTTCTTTCCTTCCCTCTTGATCTTCCGTCCTTTTATTGTTATTGTCCTTATTGTTCTCCATTAACTTCCAAACATTTTAAAATTCTTTTCTGCACATAATTTGCTGTAACATTTCGAATTTCTGTTGTATTTATGCTTTGAAATGCTATGTCTCTTTCCACGAATTCCTCCTTGGTGTAAACTGGAATTTGATACACTTTCTCCTTTATACGACTCCAAAGATAAAAGTGCAGGGGTGTCAAATCAAGAGATCTGGCAGGCCAATTCCATGGGCCTAGTCACCGTATCCACCTGTCCTCAAACATTTCAGTAAGCGTATCGCTAACTGCTAACGTACAATAACCAGGGACTCCGTCAAGTTGGTACCAACAAGAAACGTACTGGTAAATGGGTAAATCATCCAAGAAATCGGTAACCACGGTTCTTAAAATATCCAAATACTTTGGCCCATTTAAATTGTCATCATAAATGTGATAAAACACCTTATTGTCCATTAACGAGCAAAACACGTTAAAACTAAATTGATGTTGAAAATTCTTTTCTTTCACAAGATTGAATTTCTTCCTTCTCCGAAAATTCAGCTTCGTCAGTCAAAATGATCTCTTTAAAAATTGCGTGGATCGTCTTGTATTTGTATTAGTGTACCATTTCACAAAACTGTAATATTCTAATTGAATCTTCATGGTAAAGTTCTTGCACGAGAGTAAATTTATAGTTGTGGAATTAATTCTTATTTAAAATTTTTTGAATTGAACTGTAACAAAAACCTATATCCAAAGCCGCTGAACGAATAGAAGCATTTCGATGTTACACCTTCTCAGTATTTGGTACTTCAAAAATAAGTTCAAAATGTCAGTATTTGAATAAGTATTAGCCATTTTTGTATAGAAGCAGACAAGCACAGAAACTGCTCGCGTCACTTTGTCTTTTGTTTATTTAAAGCCAACTCACTACATTCAAATTGAATTATTGTATTAAACAAATTCAGGCAAAAAGTCTAATGAAATACGAAAATTGTAAATATTTCTTAAACCCTACATCTTTAGACATTTTTAGCATAAATTTTGGAAAAAGAAATAATGTCTTCGAAACTATTATTTTTAGGTAGGTACAAAAAACCTTTAACAAACTATCCCAAAATCTCAGAATGGTATCTTCTTCGTTCTCCATAATACTTCTAGGGCACGGTCAAAAAAATCACCTGGTATAGTCAATGAAACTCGCAAAATTATATCTAAGTAAGTCATAAAGAAACGGACGCAGTTTACGCGACGTGCCGAAAGAAAATTTTCTAGATCTATAAATAGCATCAAAGCGACATTGCCAGATGTGTTGGACGCAACAAAAGCGATACGGTAAAAGATTATTACACTAATGGACGTCCCATACGCGGGAGAGTTGATGGAATTCGTATATTATCCGTATATTAAAAAAATCCGCAGCGCCCCCACACGGAATTTGAGAGAACTAAATTATACTGTGAAATTTCATTTTTAATACAAAATGACGTCCCCCTAATTTTTTGTTTCTGAGTAGTTTGCAACCATTCGAACACTTTAGTATTGAAGTGTTTTACGGCGTCCGTATACGGACGTCATATGACGGTGGACGCCACTTTGAATGCATTTTGCACAATAGGTGGACGCCCGATTGATGGAAGGGAAAATATACAGCAGTAAATACGGATTTTACTTCCTCTTAATTACAATATAAGTTGTATATTTAGAAGTATAGTCAAAGTATAGGTATTCTCTTTGGTGTGGTGTAACGTAACAATACACTTGCCACCTACTTTCATCAATAGATATTAAGTTAAATATGTAGACAAAAACATTTTTCTTGATGAAAACATTCAACTATATATGTTACCTACGACATCGTCCATCGTGCAAAATCTCAAAATTCGAAATAAGCACACAAACATGTACCTACATTTCGAAAGTTACCGAAAGAAGGTACCGGGACACATAAATTAGTCTACGATGAATGCTGTTACTACTTTTTACATCATTTTAACCATGAAAATGTTAACGCGAGGCATAATAGAATCATTTTTCATCATTTGAAACTTTTCAACTTGAAATACATAATTAAATTTCCATGTTATCGAGAAAAAGTTTCCGATACTTGTCATTTTGAAAATTTTCGCGATAATACTTTCTGCCATTGTTTTAATGTTCGAAATGGGTTAAGGACCTCGGACAGACAAACTTTGCATGTTTACACAAAATTATCACCCAAAAATAAGCACAAATAGCGAATTCTATTTTACACGTAATCTCCATAAGGAAACTTTGAACGTATTTTCTATGTAAAGAAAATATATTTAGACACAAATACCGCTTGAATAAGATGACTTTTATGCTAAAATGTTTAAAACTTACTTTGAAAAAAATTAGTGCAGATATTTACGTGGTTTGCGGGGTATTTATAATTGTAGCATTAATTTGTAGGTTATAACACAGATTCTGTGGTTATAATTTTATAATAGCTTTGGTTTTAAAATATCACATCCGCATTCGTCAGGATTCGGCGACTGTCGGAAAAGTGCACAGCAACACAAACATATACACATCTTTCGGTTATTATATAGTGATTTGATTGCAATGGTTTACATCAGGAAAACCTATAATACGTCAAGGTTATACTTATAATTATTATTTAAGTATTATATTTTTTTTTTTGATGTTGAGGAATTCATCCAGATTATAAAAGTTATGTTTGAGTAGGTGATTCCTTAGATCCTTATTAAAAATTTTCACATCATTTTTATTTATCCATGGTTGAATAATTTTAATCCAAGATAATTTCCTGAATGTTGGGTAATATTTCGTCTACAATGTTTAGGCCGTAGTTCACTTTTGCATCTAGTGTCATACTTGTGTATATCCTGATTCATTTTATATTTGCTTTTGTTATTATGAATCATGATTGCCAGACTGCCGCGACCAATTAACCACTCCAATAGCAACATGTTAGATTTGAATCTATCGTCACATGTAAGTATGCTGGGGGTCACATTTGATGAATGGAATAAACATATAGATGTTTTATGCGCTAGACTTCGGAGCTGCTGCTTCGCCATTAGGTTTCTGTCCAACCATTGCAGTTTGGAAATGCTGTTTACTATATACTACGCCAATTTTCACTCTCTTCTACGCTATGGAATTGTAATTTGGGGAGGCAGTTGACCAGTTGTCTAGTGCCGAGAGTTTTGATTATACAAAAATATGCAATCAGAATTTTAGGCCAGCTATCATCTCGGGCATCTTGTCGTAAACTTTTCAATAGTTAAAAATACTAACTCTCAGTGCAACATACATTTACGAAGTTTCCTGTTTTGTCTATAAAAACAAAAATTTATTTAAAAAAATCAACCTACACATGCCCATAACACCAGATCAAAAAATATACTAAGACCGGGCAAACATCGAACGACAAAAAAATTTTTATTTTTTAGGCTGCAAAATTTTCAATGCCTTGGATGACGAAATAAAAAATTCTAATAATATTACGATATTCAAACATAAATTAAAGAGTTTACTAACATCTATCAACCCATACACAATTGAAGAGTACTTCCATAGCAGGGGGGTAATGTAAAGTGAGAGACGAAACCCAAAAATATTTATTATTGTTTTTTTGGTTTTATTAAATTTGTTTTACGTGACATATAATATACCTAATATATTTATTTGTTGTACACCTTTGTGTATAGTTGATTATAGTTGAATATTTTTTTCTGTGCATTTTGTTTATTTTGTTGGTTTTATATCTACATCTACATGTATACTTACTGTGAATATATTATGACAAGTGTACTTTATTGCACAATAAATGATTTCATTTAATCATTTCGACTTTTCGTTTATAGAATAATTGATTGAATCTTGCTGCCATGACGCTCAAATTAGATAAAATACACTACAATCATTGAGACACAAACAAGTATTGTTTTTACGTCAACCATTCCATGGCACCACTATTTTTTTGACAAAGTGTCACGTTTAATTTTCAATTTTTCTACATGCTATATTAAGTAAAATAAAAACAAAAATATACAGATGTAGATTTTTTTAATCTACAAAAAAGTTAAATCGCCATTTTGTGTAAAATAATTAGGAAAGCACACAATCGAATATTAAGATTTTGACATTGAAATCCCTATGATGCATCGGCCAATTGGTAACAAAATTCGAATGTTGCATAGTTTCTCACAGGTTAAATCGTAACGCGAGTTGAACAAATTAATGATTTTGAGGATATCGTAAAGTTGTATCAAGGAAATTATGGTTTAAATTCATTGTATAATTTGTATGCAAACACTATTAAAATTAGGGTCCAAGTTCATTCGTACGTGTAATACCCATAACATTGTGATCAAATGTACTGCAATAAACCATATAACTTCCTCAGCAGCATTAAATAAACTTGGAGAGTTGTTCGCAGGATTTAATAATATAACGTGTGATCTGGGGCTAAATGTTGTGTGATTTAAGTTATTAATGTTCTTTAAGAAATATCGTGCAATGAATATTGTGCTTTGATTTCAAAAATTGTATTTTGATCATTCAAAATTGGAGTCAATATTAAATAAGTAAAACTAATTACTTTGCTACAAACTGAACAAGGAAAAAAGTACTTAAATATGTAAAAAACGATCCTCACAAAATTTCATGTTAGGTGCATCATTGGTAAATAATTTATTTGGGGTATTTGAACATCGTAAATTTGTACATGTACGAGTATAATATAACCTGTGCAATGTTTTGGTTTTGAAAATATGCTCACTAGGACCCACAAACTCATGAAAAGATTTCAGGAATTGATGTCGAACAACTGTCGGAAAACAAAATGAAATTTGAAAGTTACTTTGTTGAGGACGGTCCATAAATCTGATAAATTGCAATAAAATAAGTGAGTTGAAGTATTTTTGAAAATGATGATGGCATCAAATATTAATAAAGCATTATTATTCTTCTTCAGTATGGTAGATTGGTAATGTGTTAAATATTTATAAGACTCGTCGATAGAAAGTTAAGTCAAATGTTAATTCTTGCATATCTCTGAATTATTATGGTAATTTGTATTCAATTCCAATAAAATCGTATTTTTAAACCTTTGTTATTTAGACTAACAAACTGCTTATTTTTATATTTTTTGACCCAATTAAGCCATCAGCTTTATTTTTTCTGCCATAATCGATGGTAAAAAAATTTAACATTCAGCTTTTGTTGTAGTATGATGTTGAAATATTGCCAAGTTTGCACCTAACTAATCACAGAAATGCTTAGTCGAAATTTTCAGAAAAGTGGCACAGAAAATAGCGTGCTTCAATTGTTATTGATAAACAAATTCTGCCCTTGTATTATCCTTAACATTTAAACGTAATAGTATGGCCCTCGTCTATATTTGAACGGTCCAAACAAAAACAGATCTTGCACTTAACTATTCGCAGGGGATCTATCGTAAATAGAAACGTGCAATACTATTTTTAACTTGATCTAGTCAGCTGTGTGAGGTTTATAACGTAGTACGTGAACTGCCTGCTAAGTTAAACTGCATCACCCGGCAAAAGCGACCTACTTCCGTATTTTTAACACTTTGCCGGTATAAATCTTATTTCCGTTTGTTTTTCAGTCTCTCGCTCTCTGCTTCATTACAAACTCTCACGCTGTCTTTTATGCCCGATCTTTTCATTTTATATAATACTTGTGATTGTAAAGGTCGGATTACTATGCACAGAAATGTAGTGTGCAAAACGTATTTACCTACTTATTATTTTAAGATGCGTAACAGACGAACATGGCATGTTGTAACATATTTATGTGCAGTTATTCACAACAAATTTTATAGTACGTTTAACAGATCCGTTTTATGCGAAAATTTAGAGAAAAATGTTTTTTCTTACATTTAGTGCACATACAACAATAATGCATGATGTCCCTTAAGTCCTTAAGGTACTAGTTAAAGTTCTATACGTGTACAAATATATGTCAATATACGAAAAATAATAACTTAAACCATTCAAATAATTATAGAAATTCAATTCACTGACCTTTATCGCTGGGTTGGAAGGATCTGAAACAAAGAAACATAAATTATGTTTATCATTCAATCAAAACCATTAAGTACAATTGAATCATCGTAATTAAGTTCAGCTTCAATTAATTGATGTATTTTGGAAACTAAGCAATTATATGGCTCAATCGGTTATTCAAAATGAATAACCTTTCATGTTGGTGGTGCCATTGCTTGGTTTACAACAATGTTTGAATCTAAATTCACACATAAAAATTATTTTCCAAAAATTAATGCCAACAAGCGCGTGCTTTAAATTCTACTGAAATCGTTTAGAAAGAAATTAATATGCGATCTTATCGACAAAAAACATCCTATGGTTGACAAAAAATTACCCTCGTGCTTAGATTCAAAAAATCTTGATATAGTCAATGGGGAAATTGGGAGCAACAAAGGGTCGTCACCTATAAGTGGTTGTTAGTGGAGAATCTTTGATTGAAAAACAGTATGAACGTTGATTGAAGGATTCAATCAACGGTATGAAGCAGATTTGGCTATTGAGACGGTGCGGCGGATAAGCCCCGTATTACATTTTTGATACCTTGGGTTGTATTGGTCACATTTCCCGCCAGTAGGCTATTCAAATTTTGCCGCCCCTACCGACCTCTACAAGTGCCGGTTCCTAGATTATTTTTACAATCCAACTATTTAGTTAAGATTCCACAAGAGGAAATAGTTTATGGGTATATTTCTGAGCTAATAAAAACTCAATAATGTACCTACCTACTACTAATAAAACGGAATAAGGTATGCCTAATGCCTTAATACTACTTACACAATAATGTACAGTACATTTGGTAAACGGTGGACCTAATAACATTTAGGTAATATGAATCCTTTTAATTTTTGTTATTCTACCGTGACATTAGAGTATAACTTTAAACATTTTTGCCTCAAATTTTCGGCCCTAAAATCTGCCGCCCTAGACTCGAACCTACTCAGCCTGCTGATAAAGGCGCCATTTGATTGGTATTAGTATTAACAATTAAGAACTTGTTATAAAGGTCTAATGTCAGTAATTAATAATTATCATAGTTTCTAGAAAAGATGGAAAGTTTTAGTGCAGCTGTATGGTGATTGCAATTATTGCTTCATCCTGATTAAATCTGCCACTGGTTCGGAGATCAACAAATATCTTCGTTTTCTGTTTATACAGTACAATAACCTTGTTCTAAATTTATTTGGAATGGTGCAATGTTGCATTTTTACTTTAAGATAAAAACAAAAAAGTAACCTATCGGGGACTAAGTGCAAAATGTACCAAATATTATCATCATTTCAGATACAGATATGAAGCACCAACATCATTCAATTTGCGTTAATTTAAAGCCGATTTTTATCGACATTGACAAGATCACTTTCTAATCAGAAAAGCAAATCCTTCAAATCTATATTTTATTCTCATGGTATAAAGAAAATGACTATTTTTCAATTAGGAAGACTTTCTAAAAGTGGCTTTGAATGAATGCAAGCGCATCATATTCTTCATGTGTCAATATACTTCGCATAGCATTTAGCCAATTTTAACCCCCTCCCCCACTACATCATTTTTTCGTTTAGTAGGTACTAGGATTAAGCACTGAACGTTAAACGTTGCCGTACGTATAAAAAACCCGAAAGTAACGGCTGAGATAAACGCTATACATAACTTTTATTGGAATATCCACCTATTGTGTCATATAATAAATATTATACAGGGTGTTAAAAAAGTATGCAGATAAAGTTTGATAAACAATTTTTTAGTTGATTTCAAAATTCTCATTGTTCATGTTTACAGCAGCTTTGCTTTCCAGTTTGAGTAAATAATCGAATTTCTTTTCAACATTGTGAAAGTAATTCAGTTCAAAATTAATGATCATGTCAAAAATTTGACAAAAGGACACGGAGACATCAGAGCGTAACTCAAAGAGACGTATTTAAAAGTACATTGTTTTTAAACGTTTCTTAAAGGCAAAAAGCTTCAGCTTCAGTATGAACGTTTGTGCAAAGATAGATTATTATTGAAACAAGGTGTAGGTTTTTGTGGTATTGATAAAAAATGTTTAAGATTAAGTGTACTTGGTTTTCATTTAAGACAGTATATCACACTGCGATGCATTTAGGGAGTAGCACAGGGTCATGTTCAGTTTTTCAAAAGTCTGCAAATACCTTGGTTACACAATACAAGCTCGTCCTCCATAGTGACCTTTTGCATTGATTACATACGAATCTTTCGTGTACTAAACATGTTACTTTGGAAGATGAAAATGCGAGGTTTTTGAGATAAAATGAGCTTCTTAGTAGATAACTTCTTTGGTACTCTTTGTTTATGATCTGCATTACACTTTATCACAGAAGGATATACTGCATATGTGAAGAACTATAAAAATTACACGATAAAATGGTCGCGAGGATATCACGGTGGAATAATAGTTAATTTTTTGTCAATTCATGGGACATTACAAGTATGTATTATAAAAACAAATGAAATGCAATTAATATAAGCTGTGAATTCGAATGGACTTCGGCAAGGATTCGTGTTCTTAGAATTAGATCCCTTAAAGCCTAGAATTCATTAGAGAGTACTAGAATTTACAAATAAATCAAGGTTATATTTTATTTAATTTAAGATTATTAGTAGGTATGTTTATTAGATAAAAGGTAATGAATTATATCGTATATGATGACCTATAGCGACAACACTATTATTTCATTTGCCAAATGTATACATATAGTGTGCCTTCCAACAAAACAATAATTCTTGAAACGTTATTTGGCTTTGAAATCTTACAAGGGGCAGTTTTTGTTGTGTGACAACTACGTAACATCGCTATAAATCTGTTATCATGGAGAAATGTTGTGCTATCGATATGGAATGAAAAACCAATTTCAAAAATTAAATTAGAATTATAAAAAGGTTTTAATTCAACGTTATTTTACATGCAACATTGTAAAAGAGTAGTTAATGTTCTTCAACTAATAGGAAGTTCAATATAAATAACAAGAAGATTCACACAGTATTTGAGTATAACATTAGACACACCCACGATGCAATGTACACAGATATTGGCATACAAAAGCTTGTGTCATAAAAGTTTAAATTTAACCGGTGATTATATTGAAAACTAGCTTTAAGTAAGTACATTTAAGTAAACATTAAATATTTTACGAGACTACTTAACAGTAAGGTACAAAATTGGGGCGTAAACACAGAGAAAACAAAAATCGTAGTTTTTCACAAAGAAAAATGTGCCGAGAACCAAAAATTCCTATAGGTACAAGTGTAAGGAAATTGCAATGGTCAGTAAGTTCATTTATCTGGGAACCCTTTGACATGCAGAGGTAAATTTTATAAACCCCCGTTAACATGACATCTCTAAAGCAAATAGATCGTTTGAAGGCGTATTTTGGTACAAAGCAATAGGTACGTGTATATCGGTGTATCAAAAGAACTGACATTTCATGTGGAATCCAAAAATGCAATAAAAAATGGGGGTTGCTATTTAAAATAACAAAGTTACTAGCTACTTCCGACATTTCCGTAAGCGCTGCCATTTTGAAAACATTTTACATGGATTCTGTTTTCAGAGTAACCCCTTAGTGCAAATTTTCAAAAAGCTATCTATAAAACTTTCCCAGAAATGTCTAACTAAAGTTCCCAAAGAAACACCCTGTATGCAGTTGAAATATGGGCCTTAAATTACTTCCCCTTAACCGAATAAATGCAAGTGTTTTAAATCGCAGCTTCATTTACCAAATAATACACCAGATTACTACATTCGCCTGGAAACTGGACAAAAACACATTGCAGTACAGATCTGACAAAGACTATAGTCCCGGCAATCCTAAAAGCGTTGCACGTGACATATGACGTAAAAACAGTACCAATGTAATACTAATTTTTCAGATTGTCATTAAAGGTAATATTCTAGGGTAAAATAATTCTACAAGTTGGCAGCATCATAAATAAAATTACAATGTTGCAACCAAGGACATCTGTCATTTATTGTCTTCCCTTTCGTATTTTATTCTATTTCGTTTTAATCCATATGACAACACTGTTGACATGTATATAATACTCGTGACGTGCAACGTTTTTTGCTTTGCCCCAACTTTACTTACATTCTGGCAAAGAATTTTAAATCTTCCTGATTCATGGTACACAAAATTACTATGTAATCGTCTTCTGCTGCTGGACGAGTCAAGTAATAACCAGCCGAGTGAAAATTTGGTAACAGGCATTCATCAATTTTGTTAAAAAGGGAAAAAGGACAACTTTGTAATAAAATCCTGAACTTTGTGAAAGATACAGGTATTCTTGAAGGGTAGACAACACCGGGGAGCACAATAGACTAAAAGGTCGCAGTGCGCGAACCTATTGGGACCACCCCTAGTAACAGTAATAATAATAATAATAAAGATATTCATAATATTATAGTGGAAAGTGGAAATTTAATACTTACTGATTTATCTATTATAACAAAATAAACAATTAATTTAGTATTTAACTACACCATAGAAATGAGTGAATAAGTAAATCCATGGTACAGTCAGAGGCTCACAAAGGGGTAGTAATTAAATTAATAAAACAACTTAAAACCTACCCTTAGACAATGAATATTTAATGAAATCAAAATTTAATGAAGCGGGGGATGAGATGTTATGTTTTATGTTTTTTGTATAAAAGTACTAACATACTGAAATACTAGCCCCATTAATTGGCAATACTGGCCGATAGTGAATGAAATGACTAACCTGGAATCAGCCTCGTTTTACATTAACGTAGGAGAAACCTGAGTTAATCAGAGAAAGAAAGATCTTAAGATGACTACAGGCTGTTAAATTAAATTATGTTTATAATGTTACGATCTTAAGATCTTAAGAAAGATCAATGAACCAACCAAACATTTGCGAGGGATATTTCGAGGTAGTGTACATATATATTTACTTTTGTAGATATTTTAAACTAGATGTTACTTTCAGACAACCACGACTCAATATTGACTTTAAACGATAATTTAGAGCTATTTTTTATATGCAGAGATAACAAATTATATAAACGTACAATGCTGTAAGAGAAAGAAAATTTAAAAAATTCAGTTTTATGTGCAGTTAATAGACCTTTGTTTGTTAGGTTTAGATTATGAATGTATGTGTTGATTTTTAAGAAATGAGATTCGGCGAATTTTACTAATCTATTCAAATCAGGATTAATTAGATCGCAGGAATGCACGGTATCTTATGCTTTGAAGGATCGGTAAATTTGAGTGTCATCCACGTACTGGTGATAAGAGGTGTACTTTAATGTAGCACTACATAGATTTGACCAATAGATTGAAAACAAAAACGGTCCCAAAATGGAACCTTGCGGAACACCATTACTAATAGGAAGAGGAGAAGATGTATTATTGCCCAATCGTACATATTGTTTCCTATCCAACAGATAATTCTGCATTAGTTTAATAGCTGTCTCATATGGGCTAAATCAGCAAACTATGGAATCAAAGCATGGGAACTAGCATTATAGTCAACAGAACTATACTGTAAATATGTAGGTATATTTTGTTTAGATAGTACAATATTGTGTCTACCTTAGCATTTGTTACATTTCACTTCAGGTAAACAAAATAAACAATTAGGAAACCGACAAGGGCAAGTCGAATTTAAACTTACACTCATTTGAGTGTTTTGAAAAAATATGCGAAACACCTTTATAAAAAAGCAAGGTTGTTCATTCCAAAAGAATTCTTATCGTCTTTGGCAACAAAGGAAGTTCACCAACTTTCAAGAACAATGCCAAACTGTTACATATTTTACTTTCTGTAGAACATGAAAATGACAAGGTCAACGATGAAAACATGAAATACATGAGATTGTATTGCATGACAATAGTGTACTAAAGGTGCGGTTAACTCGATAAACCAGATGACTGTTCGTATTCTGTAACTATATCATGGATATCATTGCATTGAATTGATACAATATTTGTACCATACAAAACTCAAATTACAAAATCAGTCATTTAGACGCAAGGAGAAAATTCCTATTACGAAGAAAATAACGGGTTAATGTTCGTATAGAAAACTATAGATAATGTAAGCATTTCAGATAACAGTACAAAACGAGGAGGAGTGCAAGAGATGATATGGGTTAACATAAATTCTTACGGCGTTCTGCGCAGCACCCATGATTGCTTTTATTTATGGTTATGCCCTTTCAATTATGAGGCATGGGTTCTTCATATTGGCGCCTCTCTAACTCCGAATTGTTCCAATCTGTTAAGGAAGTTGTCAATGTTAACTTGAAACAATACAACACTTGTGGCTGTTAAAAAAGAACGCAAGGCGGCAAATTATTTTGAGTAAGAGGAGAATTTATAAATATTTTTGGTTGAGATGCAAATTGTGATGAAGATATAAGTTGTAGATGTTTAATTCTAGTTTTCCTCAAAGTGAGTTTTTTCACCATTTTCCAAATGTTAAACAAATGAAATGTAGATTCTCAACTAAGTACGTGTAATAACAAAACGTAACCAGCTAAACAAAACGAACCGTGAAACATGAGCGAAACTAGTTATTATATAACAGTATACAAGTGCATATCAATCCTACTCTTTGTTATAAAATGCAGTTCATCAACGTCACTGTGCAAAGTTACTAGATAATCTTCCTTGATTGTAATTTATGAAAGATTTAACTTGACTGTGGCAGATTGAGGTTGACTGAGCTACTACCTATCAAAACCTTGACATATTTACAACTGCACGACTACGAGATATCAAATAATCAAATCTAAAATTACTTTGCGTTAGTTTAAAACCTCAAGTTTGAATTTTACTTTTTTTTACTTGAACGTTTCGTTTATTAATTATCCTCATTAGAATTAACATTTAAAGGCGTGGTACATTATTATTTTAATTTCATTGCTACTTAGATCGACACACTGACAATTTGGCAGCTTGAAATTAATTGCATCCATTACAATTCGACCCTCTGTACTTTGTCAACTATTTTTTGGGAATTGAAATTATGAGTGTAAAACAACAATAAGTGTTTCTTGTAAATGCTCTCATTGCAGCATCTATACAGATGCGTTTTCAGGGTGTGTATCGACAGAACATAAAGAAAAGCTAGCCAAGTTAGGAATATAAACGGTTACGACTTCCAAATAGGAGCAGTTTAGAAGACGAAGACAAGCGGGATTAGTAGATATTATGATGGATCCTACCCGAGCAGAATCGTTTCATTTATATTTTACTTCAACATAATATATATGTATATATGTACAACTAGGGTAAAAAGCGTCGAATTGTAAGTGAAGGGGTCTAAAGCTCCTGGTTGGAGACACCGACGAAGCTTTCTACTAAATATAAGCTTTACTACTTCAATGGTTAACAAAATTGTTTACAGAAATACTAATCAGGCATTTATGTGAACCTCATTAATTCAAAAGGAAAAATAGTATTAAATATATAATTATTTTCATATGTGCAAAGTGGCCGCGTGCCGTATAAATAAACAATATGCTGTGAATCAATTCAACAATTGAAAGATCTTTGGGGTTCCTACACACGTAAACACATTTTTTCATCTACATCATTACCAATTTTGAAACATATAATCTTCTATTAAAATTTCTACAAAAACAAATGTTGTTTTTAGTACGTGCCGTAAACATCCACAGAATAATAAGTTAATTTATGAAAATTAGAAGCCAAAATTATTCACCACTTTTAATTTAAAAACAAGTTGAGAATTGGCACTTGTAAAAGCAAATATTGACAAAATCTTACCTTATGATATTTTGTAAACATTTTTGCAAAAAAGTACGGCTTTAACAATGTATGTCTGAACTTTTTAATATATTTTTAATGAAACAAAAGAATAAATAATTCGTTAACCAAATTAGCAACAGAAACAGTTAAGGAAACTTACCCCGAATGTTCATTGTAGGCAAACCCTTACTCGCGATTAGATTAACACGCACTAATTAATTTTAAACCAAAACCACTCGATATGAAACACATTTTATAACTAAATTGTGAATTTGAAAAATCAGATGATTATTAAACAGGTCAGTTGATTCCGAAGACACTTCTTATCTTACATACCAGTTATACACCTGTTCTTTATCAACGTTTTTCTTTACTATTACAAAAGAAATAATACTGTATTTATTGGTTCGTTTATTAGACTTACCGTAGGTACTTTAATGGCATGCATTTTGAGTAATACCTTTTAATACCTTCATGATAAATTAATCCCTTTATCCCGTTCTTGTTTGAACACAAAGGGACTTAAAGTAATTACGGCTACGCCAATATGGCAATATCTGATAAAACAAGAAGCCAAACCGTACAGAATTTTAAAACTGATTGTATTTGGTAAAACAAATTTGATTGTGTGACACTAATAGGTCCTGGAATTTGCTTTTCTTATCTAACTGAAGTAGGTAGGCCTAAGTACTTCTAATTAAGCTTAATAATGGTGTAATTGACACTCTAAATTTCCCCAGACCTATCATGAACGCAACTATACATTTCCTTCATGCCTATTGGCTATTTTCTACATTTTCTTTAGCTAAACTGTTTGTTTTTGAAACAGTTTCACTTTGGAGGGTAACGCTAATGAAGTTATTTAAATCGAAAGGGTCGTTTGATGAAAATGTGTGGCTTTTAGATAAAAGATCGTATGATCGGGATGACCTTGTTAATAGTAGTAGTAGTAGTAGTAGTATTTTATTAACACCAAATAAATGGTACATATTACTTCATATAAAAAAATGTACGACAAGCATTAACACATAATAATATTATAAACAATATACACATAGTAGTTTATTTAACAATCAAATCAAAACATTAAAATTTAAATTGAAGGAACTCTTCCAAAGAATAAAACGCTTTTTTGAGGAAAATGTACCTTATTGATTTTTTGAATTTGTTTATATTTGTACATTCCCGGAGTTCATCAGGTAATTTGTTAAAGAATACTTTACCCATGTAAAATATAGTGTTTTTACAAAAGGCAGTGCTAGGGAGAGGTAAGTATAAATGTGTTTTTTGACGTGTGTTGTATGAATGATGATCCTGACTAATTTGAAGGTGCTGCCGATGTCTCAGCATCATGCATAAAGTTTCCAGGACAAACAAAGAGAATATGGTTGAGATATTGTTTTTAATAAATAGTTCACGACAAGACGTTGTACTAGGGACGCGGTTTAATATCCGAATAGCTCGTTTTTGAATTATAAAGAGTTTATTTAGGTTATCATTCGACGTAAAACCCCAAAACGCAATTCCATTTCCCTTAAATACACATGAACCTTAAAAATGTGCTTTAGGATAATACCTGAATTTTGAATTCGAATTGTGAGGTACGTGCAGTAAACTATAGGTACAAAGTCTGAAATGGTATAAACCGATTTCCACCCTTAACAATTTTCTACGAAAAAGTTATAAACAATTACAATTTTATTTCTCATCACAAGAAGTGTTTAATTTTAAGAGTTTTGTACAAATATTTAGCACAATGTAACACAATATTTAGCATTTAGTAATCATGTTAAAAGATTTTTAACAAATTTGGTTAAAACATCCAGAAAATGCGGCCTAATTAATCTGTCTGGTAAAACAGCACACCAAACATCCCCAATACCATAACGCTTTACAAGGTAAATTCTTTGTTGAAGAGTTATCATTGTAACAGAATGACAATCAGTATTTTTTCGATAAACAAATGAAAATGTATTGTTTGAAATGTTATATGCATAGATTCCTAAATCTAATCGATGATAGTTGACTTAATAAAATACAAAAATAACGGTTTCATGAAATTGTGCCGATTATTTTCAAATCTTGCACTGCTTATTGTTTTTTGATTCTGAACAGTTTTTTTAAATAAAATTTTGCTCTATGATACACAAAAAGGTACTTTACGTGCATAGAAACTAGTTTTTGTTCCACGATCAGGGATCTGTGAATTAAAAAAATTAAAAATATGATGAAAATTCATTTCCAATGAAGGAGGGCAAAATCTGAAAAAATCGTTTTGAAATTCCAAAATTTTTGGTCATTTACAACACCTTTAGTGAACCCAATCCGTGGACACACTGTATGAGCGGTATACAATTTTTCGCACATTATTTATTCAGACGGGGATCTGTTTGAGTTTTCATTGCAGTATAATTTTTATATTTTATTTTGTCAAGTGACAATTTTATGTGTATAATAAGACACTTTGCTAGCAATAAATGCAAAAAATTAAGTCAATCGATGAATATTATTAGCACGCGAATATTATTCAAAGGTAACAAATACCAAGAATCTGAGCCAATAGGATTGTTTAATGTTTCGAAACGGAAGCTGTAAATTAAGTTTCGAAAGTCCAGTTTCACTCCATTTTGTTCCTCAATTTTAGAGAAATACTATTTACGAAGTCAATCAAGACAATGTTCCAAAATTTGAACTTCTTCAAGAAGTTAATCGGTATTTTGTTTTCAAGCTAGCAACATAAAAAGTTAAGGTAAAAAATTCACGTTATTATGGCTTTTAATAAATCTCGAAAGGAAGTAAGTACTACTGGCTTACAAAGAGAGGGCGAGAACGAGTACGGTTAAGGCTGTAGTTAAAGGTCGATTGCTCGACCCTCGTATTAAAACATGAACAAAACAGAGACGATGAATTGGAATTTATTAATTTATTATTTATTTATTAAATATTTTCTAATAGTTTTGTAATTGAACCATTAAATTGTTGGTACTGCGAAAAAAACATTTGAAATTCTACATATAAGATCTTTTCTTCTCTGTGGTACGATATACGTCGAAGCACCAAAATTTAATGGTGTCCAGTTGCGGATGGGCAGTTAGTCATTTCGTTCCACCAACAAATTTATGTATACATAATCTCTTTGAATGAACCTTCTATCAAATTCAATAGTAAATAATAATACATATATTGCACATTTTCAAGCTCAAGATTCTGATTATGGGGCATGTTGAAAAATGATGAAATTCTCCTTTATTTAAATGATTTTCAAGAAGCTTTAATTTGGGCTTTTCAGAGCGATAGTAATTTAAATATCAGAAGAACCCCTTTTTGCTGTTGTAAATTGAGTACTTTTATCGCTATAACTGCTCTAGCAATTAGTACCAGTCAACCAATAAACTTATAACCTACAAGGCAAATCGAGATATACTGATGTGACATCTTCAAGGAAAACTTGGAACTCTCTTTCGTAAGGATATGGTTCAGCACTGAAATGGTACAAAATAGCATCTGGGCTACATTGATACTTGTTACAGTTTTATAAGCAAAAAAATTCAAAATAATTTATCTGAGTATGTATCACGTATAGGAAATAATTTCGACGGCACACGATTTCTCAAAAAATATTTAGAACGTTTCAAAATACATATTCAATGATAAGAAGAGAAGGTACAGTTCATTATTTATAAAAAAATGATGTAATAATTAAAAATAATTTTTAAATTTAATAGCAGCGTTTATTCATTAAAAAATAAAGACTCGCTCTATTAATTACTGTTGAAATATCAATAAGTTCGTGTAAACTGGCGCTAAACAAGAATTATAAAAGTTTACTGTTATAAATAAATTATAGTGAAGAGAATGACATTGAGAGGACAGTAGCACATAAACAAAACCAAAACCAATTGCAAAATAGGGAAATAAATATTAAGTAGCCCAGGTTTGAATACAAAATTAGGTATTCAATAAACGTAAACATTTTATTTGAATTTAGTATGCGAACTACAAACCCATTGACACGATTTTAACCACTTTCGGTTTTATTATAAACATTAAACGTATGTGTTTATTCATTTCATTCACTATAAAAAATATACTTTCCCTTTCCGAAATTCACTTTTTAAACTGTTTACACTTCCTGGTCTCTCATATAAAGAAGTTATTAGTTTATTATATCAACATTTATCTATATTTGTAACAATGCGTCATATCTAGCATATTTTTCCCTACATTCCAAATGAAGGCTGCGGGATTAATGCATTTTCTTTTAAAATTTTTATTTGTATGTTTATATGGAAATGCTTCGAACGAAATTTATCTTATTGACCCTTGCGGTCAATTAATTTCTGTAATAAACAAAAAAACATAGCAATAAAGTAAATCAAACTTTGATTAACAATGATGCATTTAAAAAAACATTAATTTTACCAATGATAAATAACTCAAAGGATTCTGTTGATCGTTCATCTCTATTCAGTTTTGTAAATGTATAATAAAATCGATAGAAATTTTATTAAACAACATTATGAATACAGTTAATTAATTTAGTGTATAAATGGTAGTATTGTGTGTTTTTGTCAATTTACTAGTTTAACTAGCACACGGATACTATGATCACTTCCTATTATTCGCTGTGAGGGTATATTTTATAAACAGAATAGATCGAAAAACAACACTTAGTGTATATTCTCAATTTAACATTGTAAATAAGACTTTTGCTACCCCAAGAGGGTCTGTCAAAGAGGTATCGAAATTTTAATTACCTTCAGTCTTAAAAAGAAACATTTAATGTCAAGGTATCATGAAGTCGATGGAATTCTTTAACGTTAGCAGATTTCATACATGTTCATTGTTCATATTGATCATTTTAAACAATGTCGACTTGGATATTTTTCGGTGACATCCAAAATGTTTGGAAACATTTGAAAAAGTTGAGGGCCCTACAAATTTAATGTGTTTGATGTGTTATATTCATAATGGATAGTTTCTGTTAAACATAATGGACAAATCTTACTTATCTTTAAGTAAAATCTATTTTAGGAAAGCACTTGGCCATCAAAAAGGCTTAAATAGGTACCAAAATAATTCTTGTACAGTACACATAATTCACGGTTAATAAAGTACATAAAACCAATCAGCTATTTTCAATCCATTACGTCGTTTCTCCACATAGTATTGTGTAAAATGGAAAAACAGGTGAGAAATATCACAATTTTGTCAAATTTTAAATGTGGTCTAACGTCGAAACGTCGATTGACTTTTTTGACTTTTGGGGATGAAACGCCATCCGTTTGCTTGCTTCTTAGCTTTTACAGGACATGTAGACACTTTGTACCGGGTGTTCCAAATTGGACACTTTCGTATGGAAGAAAATCAAAATTAATTATCTTTAATAAGTAATAACAAAGTTATGGAGCATTAAAGAAATCGACCAAATTCGATAAACACCCCCTAGCGGTCAAACGATTAAAGATAGCTGAATTCTATTTAGTCCCGTGATTTCATCATTAAAATTGAGCTCCAGACACCTAGGTAATTTTTTCTATCTCTTAAAATAAAGCGTGTTTCCATAATAAAGTGTCCAATTTGGTCGACCCGGTACATAATGTGAATTTGTGCACGTGCCTCTACATGCATCAGCCAAAGCGACAAAAGCTGCCGCGCCCTTTGAGGCTTTTCCTGCAAGAAGCGGATGACGCGACGACGGCTATCAAAAGACAATACTTTTTTAGTTTTTATTTTCCTTTTGAGAAAGTGGTGATAATGTAAAGTAGAATTCAAAATTATAATGCAAATTGGAACAAAGGTTTGCCGCAGGTTCAATTGTTTTGAATTCTTATTTTTTACTAATTAGATTTAAAAACATGGAAGGATCTGGATCAGAAGGCCCTTTCGGCCCTTTTGTGTCTGGCGCCCCCACGCGATCTGCAAATTGAAACCAGTTTTTAGGAGTGTCCAAGTATTATGATCGGCGATTATTCTTTATTGGGGAATATTTGTACATGGTCATGTACCGCAACGTTAATATGAATTATTCATTTCTAACAAAACTACCCCACAACTTTTTTGCAAATAACCTAGAGTGTTCTATATTTGTAAATACCATGCCCACCATAGATAACATTATGAAAGCCACAGAAGTAATCATTTTGGGCTTCCCGTTATTCATCTAATTTTTGTAAATATTTGTATTATGTTTTGTATCAGTTCAAAAACGAGAAATGACTACTTGTTTAAATTCCTAAACTCACATAATTATCTAGTAGCGGAATTAGATTGTATTTATAAAAAATATTGATAAAATGATATGTTTCCTACCCGATTAGGCGTCTAACTGGATTATCAAAGTGATTTATTTAATTATCGGCTCTAATCTAAAGTCTGTATTTACTTGTGCCCATGGAAAAAACAATGAATTCGTTACGATAATTTAAATATTCCACTTGAACCTTGATAGCGTATCGACCATACCCTATTCGTCGAAAATATATCCCACATGTATAAAACAATGAAATTATGTTTGCGAAATTTTCCGTCTATTTTTGTCCTAAAGTTCTGGTTTTGTGATAGTGATAGATAAATTAGGAGAACATATTGAAATGGACGACCAGCACACAGCTCCTAGATTGATGTTTTTTAGGCTGGATTGTACTTTAGGCCTCCTCAAAAGCTGTACCACGTACATTACATAACGTAGAAGGAAAACCTTCATGTTTTTTGCAATACTTTCTGAATTTCCATTCAGCGAATAAAAGTATCAGATTTATTCACTTAAAAAATAAAAAATAGTAACAGGGTGGAGAACATACAATGTGGTTTATTTGTGCTAATCACCATTGAGATCTCCGAATCTATTAGGGTAACACTGTCGGTTAAATGGAAAATGATGTTCCTACTTTGTGGAGGAACGTAATCACTATGTCGTTTTGTTTTGACATACCACGACCTACAAGTATCAAAATAAGCAAAAAATCGCCTTTATTATAATGACACATAGAAGAAAACGTTATAGACTTGAACATTAATGTAATTCCAAACAAAAACAATATGTACGCCAAAATATCTGGTAACTTCGCCATCTGACTAGCCCATTCAGTGATTAAGTTTAAGTTTGTTCAAAAAATACCTTTGTAAAGCGAGAACCAACGAAAATGAATGTTTCTATTACCTAAAAGAAACTGAGCACAAACTTTCAATGAGTTCAATTATTGTCTAAAAGCCACCTGCACAAATGAATTCTTCTTTCTGAGGAATGACCAACTTTCCGATATTTATAAGGTTAAATATTGCGATGTTCCACGATTTTCCTCTTTATTCACATAGCAATTCTTTTCTACTTCACGTGCCGAAAGTGATTACATACATAACAAAGACATTTCATTGCTTTTTTGAATCTACACAATTTGGATGACCGATTCATACCAGATGAAAATACAATAAAAAAAGTCATAACACTGATACCTGATTTATTATTATGACTTAAGGGGCTCAATTGAAATAAATATAGAAAATCGTTTCCATTAAAAATTGCAAATATACCTATGCCGAGGGGTGAATATCTGACCAAAATTTTGTACACCATAAATCCTTTTATGTAAATAAATCCTCATAAATCCTGGTAAATCACAGAAAATCTTGATAAATCACTCTAAATCCCGTTAAATCACGATAAATCCTTCTAAATCATGATTAATTCCTCTAAATCACCATAAATCTTTATAAATCCTTCTAAATCCTCGGAACTAATAAACAGTTTTTTTGTGTAATGTGTATCTAGATATCCGTGAAGACCTAAAATCGGCTAAAACTTGTTAAGCGGGCCGCACACGGTCAATGTATTGATCAATCGAGGGTAATATTGATCAATATATTGACCGTGTGCGTAGTGGATTAATGATGGTATTGAAGTACATTTTCGATATTGATGAATATCTAGATTTTTTGATTTTTATTGATCAATATCCTGTGTTATGGAATACTAATCTAACATCTTATAAAAATAAAAATAAACGAAAAGAAGCAATGGAAAAACTCCTCAAATATTTTGAAAAAGTGCAACCGGGAGCAACAGTAAAAGATTTATCCAAAAAAATCAATAGTATTAGAGTAAACTTTCGAAAAGAAATGAAAAAAGTTATTGCTTCCAAAAAATCAGGCAGTGATCCAGATTCGGTTTATGTCCCATCGTCATGGATGTATTGCTCTTAAATTTTTTGAGGAATCGTCAGCCCCATTTGGATATAATCAGATTACAAATAAAAACAACATTAAATAATGATCGTTTATATTCAATGCATTTGTCCAAAATTAAATTAACATTACATTGTAGTTATAGGGAAAGCCAAACAAACTTGCGTGCACGTCATCAATGACGTATTTCCATGTCTTTTGTGGCAAAGTTTCCATCGCTAAGTGTATCATAAAATTTGTAAAAAAAAACAACTCTAAAAGCAATGCAATTAATATAAGACTTTTGAGATGAAAATATATGTGCACAAGCTTGTTTTTGTTGGGTTTAGACGCCTCTCAATGTAAAATGTTGTGATAAAATTTTAATCAACAGACCCGTAAGTAACGACGTAAACCTAGCTGCACTGTCAGGAGTGTCAGGGAATGGTGCTGTGTTGCCGTCTTTTATTCATCGATATTTTGAGGTTACGGATGACAGTAGTATTCTGACAGGTATATTTAATTGATTTTTGTCGTCAACAATTTGTAATTGTAATTAATATTTATTTGTGGTTGAATAAGAAATATTTGCTGGGACATTAAATGTTTCCTGATCACTTTGACAATACTGTAAAAGTAAACGTCATCAAACGCTGATGACGTGCACGCAACTTAGTTTGGCTTTCCCTATAGTCGATATATTACCTAATTTTTAATCAGTTATAATTATTTAAGTAATCACGAAACTTATCTCTCGCCTTCTTTGCATCCATGTTGCTGTTTCTAGCCCTCGTCTGTTGCAAATTGGTTAGGAGATTAGGTTGCATAACTTCTTGATCATTCACCTTACCATATCCTGAGACTTCGTCAGACAGAAAATTATGCAAATAACAACACGTTTGAGTTACAAGTCTAGCTTTTTGTGGACTAAGATGAATGGGTTTCTGAAATACATCAAACCTGGTCGCTAATATTCCAAACGCGTTTTCAACATTTACTCTAGTGGAGGAGAGAATTCTATTGAAATTCTGAGTAGCTGAGTCAGTTGCTAGTGGATATGGTTCCAGCAAATTAGGTTTTAGAGCAAAAGCACCATCGGCCAAAAATACAAATGGACATTTTTCTGAAGTATTTGGGAGCGAAGCAGGTGGTGGTAGGTTTAATTGACTGTTGTTAAACATTCGTCCAAATTCAGAATAAAAAAGCACCGTTCCATCTGATAGTCTTCCGTTTGTACCTATGTCCACCATAATAACCCATAGTAGGATGCATAATCTTTTGGGTCAATAACCAAGAAAGCTGTTTCTCGCATGAAGAGCTCCATATCAAGAACATCTTGATCGCAAAGTTTTCCAAGTACAAGTGGATTATTAAAACCGTTAATTAACAGAATTTTTTTTATCATGTGCGAAATCACAATTTTCAATGGAATTTCTGCCTCTGCAAAAATGTCTTCCGCTAAGTTTTCCATTGTAAATGAAAGTGACATACGTTGTCATATATTTGGCGAATAACCTGCAAGAAAATAAAACAAAATATTTTAAATTTCCGCTTTCAATCCTCGTTTCAACCTAAAATTGTTGTTCTAATAGCGAGTTGCATGAAACTTCAATACCAGTTCAAAATCGGGGTAAAACGGCATGTTAAGCTCAAAATATTTCACTACAAATTGAGGTTATGTCGCTCCAAAATCACGTTTACTTTTATGTGAAATGATTAACAATAAGAACAAATAATTGAAATCTTACCTTCTAACTTGCATGACACACACAAAAACAACTAATTTAATCACCAATACCGCCAGTATCTACGTGAGTCTCGACGTGAGTTCAAACGTATAAACAAAATTAGTGTTATGCGCATGCGCAGTTTTGCAAAGAACTCATGTAAATCCTGGTAAATCCTAATAAATCCTCAAGAAATCACTTACATCCTCGTAAATCCTCAATAAATCCTCAACAAATCACCGAAATCCTCTTAAATCCTCAATAAATCACTTAAATCCTTGCTAAATCACTCTAAATCCTTGAGGCTGTACACCATAAATCACCAGATAATATCTACCCCTCGACCTATGCTATAAGTTCAAAGGAATTAAATTTTCTTTTCTTCGTAAAAATACTCAAAACTTTTTCCTATAACATTTTCTTGTATCTTTCACAATAATGAAACTATCCGAATTTCACTGAAAATTTTTGGTTTTTCCGTAACATCTAATAGGTTTAAAGTCTGCCTTAAAATGATTCTTTTTTCAATTCGAGTTCAAAGTTTTATATATTCTCTAGGATTATATGTTAATTATTGAACGAGAGTTGAAAAAACATTTTCTTCTCATATTTTGCATAAAATTAATTCTAAAAAGTATCCGTGAAATTTTCATGTATAACATTAAGTACATATTATATATTAAAAATTTACTGATTCTTTTGTTGTTTTAGTTAGGTAAATGGTGTTGGAAATACTGTTTATTTTCATCACTAATTTTACTGAGAAAAATACTATGTTCCAAGGCAGTTTTAGAAAAACAATGTTTCTCACTTAATAGTCATTGCCACCAACAGATTCCTATAATCCAATGGCGAACAGAATAAATAAGCCACACTATACATACCTACTCCTATACAAGGTCGTCATTATTAGCTCGTTAAATTTTGGAAAATTTGTCGCATAAATTCAAGATTCAACAAATTTTGATTTCGACAATTTTTTCATCATTTTAAGACACTTTTCCGATCGGTCGTTCTCTATTATAAATCTCGTTAGGATGTTATAAATGTTAATGTTTTCCAAACTTAATAAATCTGTTATATTACACGGGAATTTGATATTTTCACCTCTTAGTAAATCTATGAATTTTCCTCTTGTGTTCTCATATTTCTTACAATTAAAAAAAATATGATTTACATCTCCCACGGAAGCATTGTCACAGTCACACTCTTTGGAGGCGAGTATCCCTAGTTTGTGTAAATGCGCAGGGAATCTACCGTGGTTTAATCTCAAACGAATTATTGTAGTGATACACATTCTAGATTGGTATCTACATTTTAAGATCTGGTTCTCTTTTGGTAATGACGGATGTAGGTACGTGTACTGATTTTTATTGGAGGCGACGTATTCTCCCCAAATGATTTCCCATTCGGCCCGACACCGAGTTTTTAAATGTGGGATAATGTCGTTGTATGGAAGATAATTTTCCGTGCGCTTTAAAGTTGTAGCTTGTTTCGCCATGTTGTCGACCAGCTCATTACCGCTGATTCCGGTATGACCTTTAACCCATATGTAAACAGCTTCATACCCTTTTTGTTGTAGGATATATTGCTGTTTTTTTATATCTCCTATAATTTCGTTACCACTCTGATTTTTTGAAAAGTTGTCAATAGATTGTAAAACTGATTTGGAGTCTGATATAATTGCTACATTTGAGGGTTTATTTTCACTAATCCAGTGTAGTGCTTTGTTAATAGCATACGCTTCGGCGGTATATATGGAACAGAAACTATTTAGTTTGTAGGTATAAGATAAGTTGCTGCCATGAACGCAAAAGGCAGCTCCCGTTCCGTTATTATTTTTTGACCCATCTGTGTATATTTTGATGTATTCCCGGTGTTTACTTAATATTTCCGTAAATATTATTTTATCAATATGTACATTATTCGTATATCTAGGAGTTATGACATTTGATTTAGTTATGCGACCATTTGGATCCCACATAAAATAGGGATGTATTTTGAAATTCTGCGTTAGATGATATTGGCGATTATCTTCATAGGCATCTACCAAGGGAGGATTGTTTTTGATACGCCAATATTTATTTGTTAGACATTCTACGAATAATCTATGGAATTTATTGATATATGGTTTATTATAAACCGTCCATTTAATAATTGCTTTACGTGCCAGATACCGTCGTCTAAGCGATAGCGGAGGTTCTTGGGTTTCTGCTAGTATTGCATTCGTTGGAGATGATTTCATTGCTCCGATACATATTCTTAGAGCTTTGTATTACACGAACTAGAACATATCAAAGGCTGCTACAAGGGAAAAGCTGTAGCCTTGAATCGTTTTTTATTAAGTTAAGGTTCTTATGTTCTATTGTTTATCGAATATCCCAAGATTTAAATAATGGTCATACGCGCCCAAAAAGAAATACATAAGACATATTAATACAAATGACATGCAAAATGATCAGGGAATGAAAAGGAAGGTACCAAAAAATATATTAATGTTAAAGTTTTGAGGTCATTATCTAAACATTCTAAAAGTTATACATAGTGTTATAGCACAAAAAAGCTTTCAATTTGCTCAAAAAGTTGTGTACATTTTTTAATGAATGGAAGGAAGACGTTTGTTAAAAGTAGGACCCCAGTGCCGTCTGTGATGTTTTTAAACGTAATCTTGTATTCTAAAGCTGTTTGCGTTTCGCATATTATGATTATGAAAATTTGTATGTGTAATAAATATAGTTAGATCTATTTTTATGAATAAGCGCGTCGAAGATGTATTGGGATGTGGCTGTAAACGACAAATTACCTACAAGAGTAGTTCGTTTCTTATACCTTCAGATACGTTCAGGACCTTCCGAAGCCCTAAAATTAACAAAGTAACGAACTTGCGTAAATTTAAAATGAATTCGATAGGTTAAATTGTGACTAATCACTAAACTTCTTCACGTCTACTATACATCGAGAACACATCAAGACAACCGCAACTGTAAATTTGGTACTTTTTAGTTTGTTTGATTGTAGTAAATGCTTATATTATCATTTTTTCTAGAGCAAAGGAAGCGTATGTATGTTTATGTTGATTTCGTAATTACAAAAGCTCGCTATACGATCGAAACAGAAAGATTTGCATTATTCTAGAGCATTGGCAGCACGATTAGCAGAAGATTTAAAAAAGAAGGGCATTTCGGTGACCTTTCCACGAAATTCGGTTATCAAAAGACGTTATAAGGGTGTAGACTTGATTTAATAAAAGGGATATCATTGTAGTTTTATAATTGAACACATAAGTCATCCCTTAACCGTTTTGTGTTTTCGGTGCAGAAAGATAACCAATATTTATCTCCTGATCTAAATGTCGAAATGGTGATCCTGTCACCTACTATAAAAATAATAGAATCTGTGGCTTAAATTTGAGTAAAATGTGATTCTATAGAAATAGCCTCATTTACCAATCTATTTACATGGAGGGCTCAATTTACTGTTGATTTTTGATACGTGTGCGGGTCATAATTGATATATTAACGTTTCTTCTACGTTGTATTACAGTTAAGGCTCCTAAGAAGACCTCTGCAATTCATTTTGCTAAAATGGCAATTTTGGACGTAATCATCTAACAAAAATTAAGAAAACGATGCATAGATCAAATTGTATGTAGCATAGTGATCAATTAATGTAAACCTTCTGGTTTCAAATTAAATATTTAAGTTACAATCTTGGTCGAAAGTTGCGTAAATGTGAAACCAGAAGGTTTACATTAATTGATCACTATGCTACATAGAATTTGACCTATGCATGGTTTTTTTAATTTTTGTTAGATATTTACGTCCAAAATGACCATTTTACCAATATGAACTACAGAGCTCTCCTTAGGAGCCTTAAGTCGCTACATATATCTCAGTCATAATCCACTTATTTTTTGGATTTGGATACAAATAGGAATAAGATGGAATGGTGAAGGGACGATGCGTCCAGTACAGGACAAATGACAACATCGACTACTAATATCATTTAAATGAAGAATTCTGAAAATTTCAACCAAACGAAAAAACTTTACGCTAAAGACGTAAAAGATAATGAAAACACAGATTCAGAATAAAACCTTTTTTTGCTTTGCTTTAATTTTATGTATTTATGGTAACTTATACTTAATTTTCTGTTTCTTTCTAGTATTATTTTTTTGCGTATCTTACTAGGTAACTCACATAGCAACAATGACATTAATTTAATTTAATGTATAATTACCTCAAAAACTGCAAGAATAAAATTTGATACTCAATGTCTCAAAATGTAAAACTTGTTACGCTTGTGTTACCCCCTCATGCCATCAACTCAACAGTAGTTTATTAAGTAACAGTTCTCTTTACTTAACTCAAATACACTTGTGAATTTAGCTAATATAGCTAGGTACTATCATCAACACACCATGTCACGAGGGTAGGTACAGAAATAATTTTTATTTCTTATCGTAAGTATTTTATCCACGAATTCTTCAATTGCCCTCGAAATAACACGGTTCTTGAAATGTCTTAAATACCCATTTTTCTCACCACTGAGGGGCCATTTCTGAGGGTAATTCGAGAGAATACGAGAACAGCTTTTACGATGAAAGATAGATGTTTTGCTTGACAAAAGCGATCACGTTATAGTACCGCCGTCGCTTTGCCCTTTAAAAGTAATCGATGTGAATTATCGGATTCGCATGCTAAAAAACTGTGGTCATACTGGTTATAATCTTGTCGGATAAAAAGCACAATTCTGCTTTCTTCGGATTCACTTAGACAGTTGGTTTCCACTGTTTCTTAATCCATGGTTTATTGTGATGTATAGATGTTTCGTTCATGGTTAAGAAACTGTGTAAAAATTTATTCCAATTACATTAAAGACTCCTTCTAGCTGGTCAGATAATATTGTTTGTTGCCGACAAAGAATAAAAAAATGTGGAATACAACTGCTACAAAACTTTCAGTTGAGGAAACATTTTGAATTATGCTGCTGAAAAAGAACTACTGTTGGAATTTTAAATGATTATTGCATTTGGTTCTTATTTTGGAAGTATATGAATTCCGTCAAAACTATTTCTAACTGGACCACCCTAGTTTAGACTTGTCAGTGTTACTTAAGTGCAATAAATTTAATAGATATGCCTAAGGTCCAAAAATTATTAATGTGAATAAAATTACTATTTACCAAAATGTAAATGCCAAATAATTTAATTGTATTGATTAGGTATATTGATTTATATACGTAAGACCCACGTATTGGTATGTAAGAATACATATTTTATTGTCAACGCTAGCATCATTACTATTGCAATTATTTAATGACATCTAATAATTTATTGTAGAAGACATTAACACTTTGTCGACAGAAATCGAAGGTTACTGCTTTCTATTCTTTATTTTTGCTTTTCTCTTCATAGCTCATACACCAATTCTAATCAGGTTTAAAATTTGAATTTTGGATTGACGGTATACTTTGATAAGTTTGCCTTATACGGGCAGTAAATGGGAGATTTATAATACCGATAAACAAAAACTGTATTCTTTCTAAAAAATTTTAGTCTTATAAACCACTAGACAATTCGCTACTGTGACACTATTACAGTAGACTTAACGTCATGTTGACAAAACATGAAATTTATTTCATTTTCTTGGTATAGATACGTATAAAATTGGACAAGCAGAAAAAAATATTTGTTCTTATATTTGAGACGAACAAATTTGTTGAAAGAAATATTATGAAAATAAAATATATACGAAAATACACACTTGCATATAAATAATCTTGAAAACAACGGCCTAATAGCAAAGTAGGCAGATATATACTGAAATACACTTATAAAAAATAGGTCAACATTAATTAAAAACCAGATAGATAATAAAGATGCCGAAATATATTCCTGACTAATAATTTTCGCTTTATTTTTCCGACCAAAGCACTTTTGCCGAATATAAAAATAACGGGGACACAGATCTTTCCAATATAATTTTAAATAGAAACCGACCTAATTTGTTATAATTAAAAAGCAAAATACGCACCGATGCTGCATTTTTTCTTTATGCGAACGTTTGTTTCTTCTTATAAAAATAGATCAAATTTGACGATTAACGTACAACGACCTTTTTTTTACAGCTTCTAAAGTAGTTTTTTATTATATATATGTTACTTTTGACAAAACTTAAATGTTGATATTAAACCAGTTTTATTGTTAGGACCTGTTTTTTTAATGCACTCCATGACACATGTCAACATTCAGTGTAGTAAAATTATGCGAAACAGTAAAATGCAAATTTTTTTTAGTAGCCAACATAAAATGCGTGCTTATATTTTGATTATAAATTATTATTAATTAAGAAATAGTAAAACGAACTGCGTAACACATACCTATTATATAACTTATGTTTACGAATTTTAAATTTACCTACTTTTACTTGAATTTTTTGATGTGGGCTCGCGAACACTTCAATAAAGTACGACTTCGTTAATTTTGCCTAATGAATATTATATATGGTAATTAAAAGACAGGTTATGATTTCTCTATCTTTTAGCACAGTATAGAGGTGTTTCGCTTTTGGCATTCCATTTATTGCACAACTACAAACCATACATCTTTTTTGAGATTAATGGCATTAGTGTAACCATGCGTTGTCCTCAATTTGTTTCATCGCAAACAAATGTTGCAGTCAACAAGACGATTTAGAATATATAATTTTTTAAAAGGAAAACGTTCGATGCCAATAAAGAATTTTAAGTAACGGAAACTTAGGTCAATGAGTTCTTTGTGAAATTAGGTTAAATATGTAAGTTAGTATATTTTTTTCTTGTTCATTAAAGTTTAGGTAGGTATATGTCATTAAATATGAAAAATGATCAATTCTGAAGTAGAGCAACATTTCGTTGTAAGAGCTTTGAAAGTTAATGCATTTGATATTGTTTTCTCATGTACCTACCTACCACCTTTTCGATTGATTATTTCGTTGTGATTATGATAATATACTAAAAAAACGTAAAAATAAATTTAATTTTGACTTGCTCTGCATATTTGGTCTCAGCTATAGGCAAGAAGAATTTAATTCGTACAATTATTTCTATTTTATTGTTATGAAACTGTGTACGAAATTCTGCAATCTAATAAATCAAATTTCATTTTCAAAAATTAATTTTATTATTGTTTTTTAAAACACTTTCACAGTTTACAATTTATGCATTCTAGGGAACAACAACTATCAAGACACAAACTCCGTTTTAGTTGGCTCAGAAAGGTTTTTAAAATTTATTATTACGCTGAGAGTCCTTTACAAAATGCAGAAGCGCTGGTATAAACGCAATTATCTTCTAATACTGAGTTTCAATTGATCAAAATGAACAAAAGAAGTAGGTTATCTAACTACCTCGAGATCGAGATCTTTCCATTATAATAGATTTTTATATAGAAGAGTTTCCATTGGAAAGATTGTTGCTCCTATTCGAGTTCAGAATCCTATCATTGTCGTACTTATTTTAGAGATGCGGTTACAGCACAAGTTCTCATTAGAAGGCGCCTCGTAACATAAATACGAAAATGTTCCCCTCAGCTAACTATCAATGGAATGGGCGTAGGGAAGATTTTGATTCACGAGGGGACTTTTCTAGCCCAAAATCTAATTATGTAGTTTGTCAAACCGATAAATGCTGATTAGGTAATACATACTTAACATTTTCCACTCAAACTGTAAACTTTGTTTAAGAAGGGAAATCTTAAAATTTACTTCTATTCTTCATCCTTTTCAATATAAAGTTACAAAATTTCAGGAATTTTTACTGGGAAAAAAATTCGCGCCGCGTTTACTATACTCAAGCTTACAAAACAGTTGCCGTGCATCAAATTATTTTGCTTTTTTAATCGATTACGTTACGATCAGTCGTATAAGGGTCAATAACTGTATAACTTTAAAGAAAAAAACAGATGCAAAAAGAGACTTGCATCAAATTACTTTTGTTTTTTTAATGAATTACGTTAAAATGATCGACTGTTAGTCGTATAATAGGAAGATGTAAATTGTGGGTACTGGTGTACGCAGACGATATGGCGGTGGTGGCAAACGATGAGGGTGAGATGAGGGGAGGAATAGGAGTTTTGAAAAGGTGTTTGGAAAAAAGGATTTAAGGGGGAATGTGAAAAAGACACAACTAATGGTATTTCAAAGAAGGAGAAGAAGAAGATCGAGTATAAAGTGGGGGGGGGGGGGAGATGGCGAGGGTGGATGAAATATAACAATAGGGATGACAGTCATATAAGACAACTGGCGGAAAGGCGGAAAGGATATACAGAAAAGAAAATGGCTATTCGGAAAATTAGTTAAAAGTGTGATGAGAGATATGGGGTTGGAAGGAATGGGAAGGATTAGAGAGAATACAGGAGAAATATTGGAAATGGACAATGGGTAAGACAAAGAGACACCGGGATATATAGTGGAGGAAGAGATGAAATTGGAGAGAATAAGGGTTCAGACAGGAAGGCTGACAGGGAGGTAAGAAGAAGGAATGGAATTAAGAATAGATAACAAAATAACTGCAAGAATGTTGGAGGGAAGTGAAGGAGAATAGGGCGAGTGGGGTCAAGAAGAAACGAAAAAATACTACGAGAGAGGTGGTATGGCGAGGGAGGAGGTGGAAAGGAGAAGGGCGGAGGGAAGGAGTTTTGAGACAAATGAGTTGGTAATGAGGGATAAAAACGTACAGGGACAGGAGAGGAGAACAAAAGTAAGGAAAGGGAAACGTAATGAAGAGAGAGTAAATAGGTACTGGAGGGAGGACGAAAGTGTAGACTATGTGGGGAATGGTGGGAGAGCTTGGGAGGGAATGTGGGGAGTTGCGAGAGGAAGAAGGAGGTAGAATGGAGATATTAGGCGGTGGAGGAGAAGGGGTGATGTGGACGAAGAAATTGTTGGAGCGTAGGAAGTAGTTAATGAATATGTTTTAAGATTTTTTAGAAAAAAGATTAGCAAATTGTACGCCATGTAAATCTGTCGTGTTTATTCAATCGATCAACTTAGACAAATTCAAACAGTCCCATAAGGATAAATACAAATTTAAGCCCTCACCGTTTGATAATTGCTTTTTTAAGAAAAAGAGGTCCCCATATTCTAGCAGCGGTAGTAAAAGTTGTACCTGTGCATCAAATGATTTTGGTTATTAATCATTTGCCTTAAATTGGTGCAATGTCAGTCGCATAAGGGTGAATAAATAACATCCCTTGAAAGGTGCTCGTAAAATTTAAGGACCCTTTATCCTTAAAAATTATACAGTTTCCAAACGGTCATGGGTTACATGTTTTTTGATTTACATCCCTTGCAATTTACTAATAGAATATGAGGATCTTTTTTCTTAAAAGCTATGTAATTTATCTAACGGAGGTGGGTTACGTATTCATTCATCCTTATGCCGCTGATTTTAGATAAAAAACAAATTAATTTGAATTATGGAAAGCTCTACAGTATGTTGCTATAGGTACGTTAATGGCGCTTTTTAATGTCTCATCCCATATACTTGTCGATGGCTTTGGATTCCATCAACTGAATCAATTTCGTCTTTACGAACTCTTCACCTTACCAAAGCTATACCTACACCAGAATTTAACTATATAATAACTTGATGCGTAAGGATTCATTCATATCTCATTTTGACGCATGATTACCTCTCATTGTAGGAACTTTTTGTCACACTTTAATGTCCAGATTTAATAACGTTCAGCTTCTGATTTTTATTTTTTACGAAATGAATGCAAATGATCCAATATGAACGAAACTTGTACTGCGATAGAGCAAGAAAGCTTTAGACGTGAGATCATGCGAGAACACGTTCATGAATCGTAACAAAAAAAATTCTATTAACAGCTTTAAAAGAATTAGATAAATAAATAATTACAGTACAATGGAAGTAATACATATTAAAATATTATTTGGTTTGAGGTGTTTTTAAACTAATTTGTTACTTAGCAATTTAAAACATATATAAATAACTATGCATAAGTTTTAAAGAGTATAATCTTTCAATTATGCTTAAATCAAAAGCAAATTAATGAATAACATTTTTTTAATATGATAACAGCGTAACACACTTGTCATGTATAATTTACATAATTTTCCTATTATCGTTTTTATGTTTGGGAAAATGAAAAGCATTCAATGCAAATATTAAATGCCATTAATCTACAAAAAACAAGGTAAACTAATGCTTTTTTGTGCAAAGAAAAAATTAATAAACAAAGTGTAGAATGTACTACATATCGCAAAGAGGTAAAAATATACACGACT
Source organism: Pyrocoelia pectoralis (assembly GCA_036250285.1). Lineage (NCBI taxonomy): Eukaryota > Metazoa > Arthropoda > Insecta > Coleoptera > Lampyridae > Pyrocoelia > Pyrocoelia pectoralis. Next base: position 4,533,697 of record CM070075.1, on the reverse strand, counting down.
ACCATAGTAAGACATAGTCACGACTGACATATTTAGCCATTTACATACTCTCTTGTTAATTTTTTTCAAAACCTAAGCTACATTTTTGTTAGCAAATTAAAGTGACACGTGCAGTTATCGTTGAAAGAGTATTTAGGTTTATGAGTTAAGAGAGTTTGCGAAGTTAACGAGCGAGTTCTTTTATCATGTCGGAAGATGGGTAAAAATTGTTAATAATGCATCATTTTTATTTTAGTAGAATATTTAGCGTGATTTTTCACACCATCAACCTTCATAATTAATTTTATTAGAAGAATATAAATACATTTGCATAGGTACTATATGCGGAAAACTTCGGCAGTGTATTCGATGATCGTGCACAGGCTATGAATAGACGTATACAGAGGAAACTAGCCAAAAAGTTTACAACCGAAAAGTAGCTTTGTATTCTAAAATACATGCAAATACGTGGAAAGCTTTATTAAAGGTGTGAGTGCATATCAATTTAGGAAAATTTGAAGCAGTTGCTACGTACATGAAAATGTCATTAAAAAATTCAATTATAAATTAATATTATTTAAATACAATGTGTTTTATATTTCTGGAATCACATTTTTAAATAAAACATAACCATAAATCCTTTACGCTATTAAAGAGTAATTATAATTCAGATTTTAATGAAATTTTGGTTTGAATAAACATGAATTGTGTTTGTTACACGGAAAATTCAACCATTATGGGTAAAATATATGTATAGGGTTGTATTTTTTTAAAGCAGTCGTATTATTGCTTAAGGTCGTTCAAAATTTTGGTTTACTTTAATTCTATGCAAGTCTGAAAGTTAATCACTTACAAATGCAAAGGGGTCGAAGTATTCATGAAGAAAACCTGCAATTCAGATTATGTAGGAGAATGAGATTAAGAGGGTGAGGAAATATAAAGAAAATTTGAAGGAGATGAACCATTTGCATACCGATGTAACTTCGTAATCTATTGGGAAAACTGTAGGTATTTATAAATGCGAGTTACCATAAAACTTAAACTAGAGGAATGGCTACCGCACATGTCACAAATTCTGTTGCACTGCATTGGGGCACATTGAATGTATTCGGGAAGTTGGCAGTAGATTTCTAGTAAATTTAGAGCGGTACAATTTTTCTGGAGTTTCACAATCGTAGATACAGAGTGACATTCATCTTTTACACCTTATTGTCATTGGTATTGTGATAAATACCAAAACTTGAAAAAACCCGTCAATTTTATAATCTAGATCTAGAGGGATAACAACATAACCTTAATAAAATTGTTAATTAAATAAGCGGAGCAGTTCTCACAACTTTTAATTAAATTCCAAAGGTTACAAATATGGTAAAATTAATTATGGGCGATTTAAAATTTTATACCACGACATTTACGTTTAGAATGCATTGTAACTATGCGCAGCTGAAATATCGGAACAATGTATTGCAAAACTGTCAGAACTACATATTTCAAATTCGACGGTTTGAGGATTGATATTTCAGTCGCCGCACAAGTTTCCTAAAAAGCGATAATGACAAACATCGCTTACTGCTATATAGAAACAAAGCTCGGAACTGGTTATGCACTTAAAATATGATCACATAATTAATACTGTAATGAGCGTGTCATCAGTCTGATCCTATGATGGACATAGGCGAAAATATGTATCTTTTGTTGTTTTAACAACACCAAATATGGTACTTGTACACGATTTGTGTTGTTGCGATACCGCATCAGATCTATTTTACAAAAAGGAAGATGAATGCCTTCACCAAGGTACTCTAAAAAAATGCACATTACCTTCTTGTTACCACCGACAACTCTCATTTTGGTCTAGAAATGGTATAAAATTACGTATTTAACAAAATGGAAGAAACGAATTATTTCTCATAATATGATGTAATATTAGAAGACAATGGCAAAGGCGGAAGAAGCGGAGACCGTCAGAACAAATTATGACAGAAGAATTCAATGACTATAATTCTAGAAGCGAAAAAGTATTTAATCCGTTAAGGAAGAGTTGGTCAATTAAATGAAAGTGAGTTAAAGTTTGTCGTGTAGATTAACCTTTTCAACAAGTTAAAAAAAAGTATTCAATAAAAAAAACTCAAAGAAGTAGGTAATTTATTTTATCACTTTCAGTTAGCTTAATTCATTTTTTGTATATATAAAAAAGTATATATGTATAATATGTATAAAGTTTATTGCGGACACACATAAATAAACTTGGTAGCACTCTACCTCTTTGAAAATGGTTGACTTTAAACAGAAAATAATATCCGTATAAATGGTAAATTGGTTTGTCTAATTACTATATTTTCGCTAAAGCATACCAGAAATCAGCTTTACTGAAATATCTGCTGCATAATGAAAATATCAAGTCTTCAAATGAGAATGATACTCACATGACATTCATTAGACGCATTTATTTTTGAAATTTTAGTATAAATTAATTTTAATAATAAATACTTACAAGTAATTCCACTAAAATTAATTATAAATTAAATAAATAAATAAATAATAACTTTAGAGAAACAAAAAATATAATCATTTAGGAGCGCATTCTACTCATAGCAGCTAGAGCTTACAATACCGGAAGAAATTTTGAATACCGGTTTTCGGTATTCAATCAAGTGAACCCCGGGATCCCGGTATTGATACCGGTATTGACTTTTTCACTCAGGGATTCACCAAGCTTTATCAAGCTTTTTTAGTCACCATGAGTGCTTAAGTAAGCGATTGTTAACTATGAGTTCTAACAAATTATCTGAAAATTCCGAAGAACCGTTATATCTATGCATTCACATTTTCTAATTTATAGTTTTTATGATTTCTGAGTTCGTACAAATAAAAAATCGTTGCAGGGAATCACCTGATAACCGTATCATTTTACAATTAAGAACGAGTGTTACAGCGTGACATTAATCCAAAATATTTTCTACTAAAATAAAATTAAATTAATACCGAAAGACCGGTATTTACCTATGAATACCGGTTTAAAATACTGTATCAATTTTGTCCGGGATCCCGGTTTTCGAAATCCCGGAATTCCGGTATTGTAAGCTCTATTTAGTAGTCACATTATCTATTGCAGACACCATGATACAGCGGAGCACCGAGATAGAACAAAAGATTCGCAAATTTTATTTGTTTAAGTTTTTGGTTCAGATAGGATCGATGAGGATGAAATTGTTTTCAATACTGATAACCTTGACAAATATAATAATTAATTTGCTCACGATAGCGGAAGGTATTGTCCAGTATTAGGGCAAGGCTCTTGACCTTTTTGACAATAGGAATCGGTACGTTATTTATGTGAATTTTCATCAATGAAGATAGATTTTTGCATATATTCATATTTCCGAACAGGGTTACAACCGATTTATCAGGATTAATTGTAAGCGAATGCTGAGCGGATGCGTTAGAAAGATATTGAAGATCAGAATTGATACTGTTCATGGCTTCTTCGCAACTGATCATTAATCACCATTTCCAGAATTTTTGACAATGCAGGCAGTGCTTATGCTAGTCTTCATAGTGAGCCACTTGTTTAACTTTCGGTACTGGTTTTACCAGGGCATGTTTCCAAGGATCTGGAAATACGTTGTCTAATATGCACGAATTAATAATACAGGGTGGCCTATTGAAAAGGTAACACGCCTGTTTTGGGACACTTAGACCAGTTTCTTAAAAAAACGCTCGGACACGTCGATTTTCTATTTTTGGGGGACAACTTTTGATGTCAAATTTGACTTTGTCAGGTCAACCCCCTAGCCCCAGCAACCCCTAACTCAATAATTTAAATAGGGAAAAGGAGTCGAGCGACCCCTCATTTGAAGCGTCTTTTAATTCTCTATTTGACAGTATAAATGAAAATTAGATTTACTCAATTTTTTTTCGCCCCCATGAAAAGCACCCTCTAGATCAGGGGTCTTCAACCTTTTTTAGTGCAAAGGCCAAAAATCGATTTCACATCGTCCAAATGGCCACAATTCTCCACGTTACTTTACCACCACATCAATAAAATATAATAAAAAACAGAGACATCATTTTCTGGGCATATTTTCGGATTTCAGGAAACGAGTTTTGGTCGACATATTTTGCATAAAAATCAAGAAAGACCCATGTCGAACTGGTCTTCAGTTCCGAATCACACTGCAAATCGATAAGCTACATCTGACAATTTTCTGGCATGTCTTCAGACTTCAACGGATACACTGAATGGTCGGGTAAAGAGATTGATGTAATTTTCATTATCTCTGAAGTCAGAACACCTTGATTGGAACTCTTTTTTGAGTAAATCTACTGCTGCGACATATTTATCCACATCTGTACATTCACAACTCTTCAGTTTAAAAAAGTGTGTAAACTCTTTTTTCAACAACTGATTTTTCCATAAATCCAGTTTAAACTCAAATTCTTTCACAGTGTCAAGTAGGTTGTTGATGAAATTTTCTTTTCCTTGTAGTTTGGCGTTCAAGTCATTAAGGTGCAGCGTCCTCGGAGCACCCTGCGCCGGGACGGCGCAATACAACATATTCTTTAGCTTCTGGGGGCCGCAAGAAATTAGCCGGCGGGCCGCGGGTTGAAGACCCTTGCTCTAGTTTAACTAAGGTGGGGCTGTTGTTTAGGAAAAATCCTGAAACACGCCACCTTTGACCTTTTGAACGGCACATTTCAGGATTTTTCCTAAACAACGCCCTCACCTTAGTTAATCTAGAGGGTGATTTTCATGGGGGTGGAAAAAATTGAATATAACTAATTTCGGTCATACTGTCGAATAGAGAATTAAAAGACGCTTCAAATGAGGGGTCGCTCGACACCCTTTCCCTATTTAAATTCTTGAGTTAGGGGGTGCTGGGGTTAGGGGGTTGACCTGATGAGGTCAAATTTGACATCAAACTGTGCCGTTCAAAAGGTCAAAAGTGACGTGATTCAGGATTTTTCCTAAACAACACCCCCACCTTAGTTAATCTGGAGGGTGCTTTTCATCGGGGCGAAAAAAAAATTGAATAAAACTAATTTCCATTTGTACTGTCGAATAGAGAATTAAAAGACGCTTCAAATGAGGGGTCGCTCGACTCCTTTTCCCTATTTAAATTATTGAGTTAGGGGTTGCTGGGGCTAGGGGGTTGACCTGACAAAGTCAAATTTGACATCAAAAGTTGTCCCCCAAAAATAGAAAATCGACGTGTCCGAGCGTTTTTTTAAGATTCGTCCACTTGTTCCAAACATGTTTATACCTGAAACCTTCCAGAATTGAGCATAAGCGGTTGTATACATTTTTCAAAAATGATATTTGCACTATTTAACTCGAAGCGATATTACCACCACAAAGTGACATGGAATTTTACAAAAGAGGGCAGATAAATTTATTTCAGTTTTATAGTGAACAATTTCATACAACGTGATTATATGTATATCATACAGGGTGATGCAATATTCACTCCCCAGCCCTCAGATATGTATTCTACAACTAAAAATAAGATAAAAATAAAGAATAGTAAAATCCCGAAAGCCTAACCATTTTCCGGTAAAATTGAAATAAATAATAAAACAATTCAAAATTTTAAATCAAATTGCAATGCATTTACTTGTCGTTATTTTGTTTGTTTATTTGACTTAATATCATTTATAAAGTATTGAAAGCTGGAAAAGCTTTTAAATTAATAATGGAAAGGTGGTAAACAGAGAATACGTCGATATGATAAAAGTTTTAGGCGAACGTTTATACAGAGAGCGATTTCCGAAGAAAACGGTTAGGCTTTCGGGATTTTACTATTCTTTATTTTTATCTTATTTTTAGTTGTAGAATACATATCCGAGGGCTGGGGAGTGAATATTGAATCACCCTGTATATCTACTTATCACATTTTGACATATAATCAGGTTTTTGGGACTTCTCGACTTAACTTGGTCAAATGTCCAAGTGATGTGTTGAGTTTAAAACGAAAACATCATGCATCCAAATAGAAACGAAACCCAGTGCCATGATCGCTAAATGTAACATTTCAAACACAAATTACTAAAGTTGGCGTATCTTTATCGAATGAATTTAAATATTATTAATTTTTTATATTAATATTAAATAAAAGTACAGTTGCCAGCTAAATTATAACTCCAACGTAGTTACTGTTGAAGCTTCTAAAGCAATTGTTGTATTTTCATGCACCATAAAGTTAATATTAGATATATAAATAATGAGTTACGTCAGTTTGATTGATCCATTTGAATTCACCTTATATTTCAAACGATGTATCACGGATAAGTGGAAAAATCTTACAAAAAGGCCATGAAAGCTGAATGAAAAGTTATTACATATGTTGCTCCAAAAGGTTCCTTTTGAAACACAAAAAAAAGGATTGTTAATAATATTATCGAGAGGATCTCTTGCTAATGTGCCCAAATGTAGGAGAGACTATTTATTACTATAATATTGGTACAATTTCATACTGCGAGACCTTATCCAAATTCAACTCAAGATACGTAGTACCTACATTAGAAATAAATGAGGCAATTTTCCTAGTGACAAGAACATACTTAATGCTCATTTATATATCTTCTTATTTGCATAGATACAATCAATGTGCAGTTATCGTAAAGCTTTCAGTTAATTACAGTTAGAGTTATGCAAGTACTACTCTTCTCATTGTTTTTGGCTCCATCGTATATTTGGTGTAATTGTTATTCTGATTATAATTTTAATTATTCGCAAACTTGGAAGTAATTATATAACGAATTTAAATTAAATTAGCACATAATGAGTATAAGCAGTTGTTAGAGAAAAATCATTGTCAATTTTAGTCTTCAATTCATATTGCAGTTATAATAAAAGGCTCACATATATTTGCGTACTAAAATAAATATGTAAATTAAGAAGCATCAAAAACTATTTCCTCAATCCTAGTACGGATAGTGAATCTCGTCGTCGCATAATAGTCTGCCACAATGTGATGCAATACCTAAGGAGCACACGACCCAATTCACGTTAGTTTCTAGGCTCATTTACACTTCCTTTTACTTTTATACAACAAATCTAACACCATCCTTTTTTAAAACAATATTATTACAAAATCTAAACAAAGATAAAATTAATAAAAGTGAACGCGGAATAGTATAAAAAATTATGTACGTCGTGGGACCCGTTCGGCCTACTAAACGAAAGTGAAATCGAGGTTACTTTTGCACTTTCACTTGTGCACGTCTAGCACACCAATCCTAATGCGATTTTCTGATGTATTTTGTTAGTTTGAATAAAATCGAGCTCTGGCCTACTTTGTAAACGAATATTATTGTTTTTTTTTCGCATATTTACTTTTAGCTGAATCATTTGTGCACATTTCTCAATCGTAGGTATTCCTAACGTAATAATCACTTAGCTTCTTTTGTCAACGTCGGAAACGGAAGTTACCGCCCAAAAACACAAACTCATTTATTCATTTGTAACTTTTTTTCTCATAAAAATAAAGGTTGATCCTCCGGAAAAGTATAAGGAAAACCTACGCATCCCCTTTTCTAGCCTAAAGGTCATTTACACCTAACATAATTGAGATTTAACGTGTATAAAAGATGGGATCTTGTATATAACAATGTTACTATTTATGCATGGGCGTACGCAAGGCGGGGCAAGGGGGGGCATCGGCCCCCCCCTGGCCGCGAAACGTAAAAACAAGGAATACAAATATTCACACGTCCATACACTTTTATTAAGTGGTCATAGTCAATTTTAACTCAAAAGTAACCTAAACAATTTGATAAAGCAGCCAGAAATCGCCAATTTATTACTTACCACTTTAAAAACATACACAATAGTTATCTAGCTAATACGAAACACCCTTTAACGCTGGGTATTTTTCCATTTAACGCGCAAATGAAGAAATTAAGCATTTCCTGACCTTTCCTCTAAGTAAATAGTATTTGTACCCAAAGGGAATTATATGATTTTTAAGATATGCTTAAATGTATTGAAAAAAATTGTGGGATAACAACATAGGAAATAAATATATTGAAGGGACCTGATCACAACGGCCACTGATCATAACGGCCACCTAGGTTATTGTTATTTAATAACAACCACTTTGATCACATAAGGCCTCTAATACTATTTGATCATAACGGCCACCTTGTTCACGTTATGATCAAATAATATAAGTGGCCGTTGTGATCAAGGTGGCCGTTATGAAATAGCAAAAACCGGGGTGGCCGTTATGATAAGTGACCGTTGTGATATAGACCCATATTGAACACGTTTCCAATCAATTTTATTTTTTGGCCCCCCCCTAGCCAAAAAGCTGCGTACGCCCTTGTATTTATGTACTCTTTAGCGTATACACGCGCTTTTGACACAATATTAAAACAACACATATGTAACCTATTTTTCGTAAACTATTAGAAAATGTCGCAAAAAAACATCTAAACGATTGTTCTTTATTTTTTAATATGACAGTTATTAATGGTTAATACTAACGTTTAAGCAAGTAATAGGCGTGGAAATTTAAAAAAATACGTCATTCCAATTTTTAATTTATTACATCCCGAAATTTAACAAACTTTGTGTTTTTCGAAATCGCTCTGGTGGCATTAGGACAGTTTGGGAGAGGAAGGATACTGATTTGAAAGATTTACGTAAAATACATTAACTTTTAAAATTCAATCGCCTTCGACTTGATAAAATATTGTAATTGTTTTACTATATAAAGCCTTTGTATATTAAAACGAATTCTTCGTTCTGGTTGCCATATGCTTCGTTCTCATACTTCTTGTGAAACATATTATAATATTGACTGATTTGTGACAGAAAACCCAGATTTTATCCAACATCGTATTCGTAGGCTCAATTCCTCCGATCTCATTTCCTTACTTTACCCACTGAATTTTCGATGATTTTCTTTGACGTTACTAATTTATTTCCTAGTATTCCTACAAAGGAGTGTTAACATTTAGTTTCCGATTTCCTCCACTCTTCCAACTTATCTGATAATCAAGTCCTTTGTTTTATTTCCCTTCTTAATCTCAGTGTCAAACAACATTTCTTTAAACTCACCAACATTCACACTCACTTATCCCCTGTCGAACCTGATATTGACAATAAACCTTATCACGCTTTGCCCTTTTTCTCTAACATTTCCCATATCAAAAATATTTTCAAAAAGTACAATGTCAATATCTCTTTTTCCAAAAACAATTCGTTTAGTAGCTCCCTTGTAAAAAATAAAGACATCATCAACATTCTGGAGAAGTCCGGGGTTTACAAATTATTTTGTGGCTCCTGCTCTGCGTTTTATATCGGCCAAACCGGTAGGTCCTTTGCTACCAGGTTCAAAGAACACACCCTAGCCATTAAAAATAACAATTTGTCCTGTAAATCCTCCTTCGCCGAACATACCCTCTCTTAGGACCATTCCTTTAATCCTGCGGTTGATTTTGAGCTTTTAAATTTTTGTAAAAAAGGCCATCGTCTCGATGTTTTAGAAAACTATGAAATTCATAATAATAAATACAATAGTTCCCTGGTTAATGAAATCATTAATCTTAGTAACAATCTCATTAGTTTACACAAATTTCATTTAATTTATTTTTGGTTATCGTTCTCTAAGTATTACACCGCTTGCAGTAACCTCGTTATTTACAAAAATTTTTAACTTCTTATATTTTCGCAATCATCAGCCTTTTAAGGCGATTGATCTTCAGTTATAATGTTAGTGCTATTTTTACAATAATTTTCATTAATATGTTAGTTTTTTAGTGTTTCCCCTCAGGTGAGTGGGTTTGTAAACCACATGTTACTTTTAATTAACTTTGTAATTTTCTAGATGTCATCTTCATATAGTTTCACTTCTTCATTACTTGATAATGAAACAAGTATGTTTCGAAACGTGTCGTCGTCAACCTTGTAAATCAATTTAAATTTTAAGAATTATCTTCGTTTGACGTAGAACCCCCATAGAACGCATTGTCTACGGGGAGTAATGTATTAACCGTCAACTTTTTTACCTGCTGATTTGCATTGTCAACAGTTTTAATATCTTATAAAAACATAAAACTTCATCACCCTAATTGCTACGTTCTTCATTAAATCTGGATTAAGGGGAAGCTTTGAGTTTTATTGTTAACTTTTTCAACATCGCATTATCATGCTGACACAAATAGAGAAATGGTAGAAAGCCCTTTGATATATTGAATAATTGTTGTACAAAAGGTATAGTGTCAAGCAAAAATGCAAATGGTGTAGATTTTGCGAAACAATAAAATCTTTTAAATACAATGTTTGATGTCATTTCAACTTTGTGAAAAAACCACCCTCTAAACTTTCGTTTCCATCCCTAATACATTTAGTTAAAGACATGAAATTCCAGTATGACAAAGTATACGAACTCATAAATTAAAGCAGGATTGCCTCGAAAATTTTTTTTGTAATTTTATTAAAAGACGTTGTTCTAATGAACATGCGATTCCACTAAATTAGATATTTATTTGAGAATAGTTTACTAAAGTAATATACATAAATACAAATAAAAAATGCGTTAGTAAAGTTCACTAAGCTAAATAAGCTCAACTAAACTGTATTAATCAATATTTATTTAAATTAATAGGTTAATCAAATTAAAAATATTTCATAGATAAAGAGATATTTTAAGATATTTCTTGATTATACGGATACTTGATCAACTATCCAACGTTCAAACCTCCCTAAGGGTTTTCAAGTATGCTACTCCTACCCTTTACAGTAATAAAAGACGAAACCGTCAAGGTAATGAGTAGTAAGAACTTTGTTCTAAAGAAATAAATGTTTTTTCAAATATATATGTTAAGGTAAAAGTATATAATTCGGTAATTGTATACATTTACCGGTAATAGTATAGAATTGCCTGGTTTGGTTTAGGCACTAAACAAATTTTGAAAATAAAAGAAATGCCAATTTTAAACGTAGATTGCCACTAAATCGCCTAGGTTATCTGCAGGTATATTTTTTTTCAAATGATAAAAAAAACTGATAATTATATACATTTACCGAATTATATACTTTTACCTTAACATATATACATACTATTTTGAACCTAGATTAACTTAATAAAATCAAAGTTAACTATAAACATTTTTTTTTGAAATGTATAAAGACATTCATCCTTGACTTAATTAGTTGTTTCGTCGTTTTCATAATCTTCGATTCGTCTATAATTATATAACATTGTTTTGAGTTAACATTTTATTTACTTCTGGATTAATCTTAGACCTTAAAATTACCCTCACTTTTCACATTAAAAACGTAATTTGCCGCAAATGGTTGCAACTAACAGTAAGTTAAGTAGTTAACGTGACGGTATGTAACGATAATTAAAATCGTGAGGGGGTTGGAATTTATGCTATATTAATATTGACAACCGCGAATCTGATAAATAACCATAAAGCGATAATCAGAGCATGAAAGCGCAAGATTTTTTTCAAATAAAATTTATTCTTTATCTTGTGGTTGCAAAAACCAGTCCCTAATGATTAAACGACATTACTTATACCTTTTGCTTGGCAAAAAATGATTTATTGTATAGACAGGTATCGATTAAAGTTATTCAAGTGGTACATTTTTTTAACTTTATATAGATATTAGATATAGATTATAACTTTGCATATAAATGTGAAGGTAAATAGTGCAGTTTTATCTAAAAAGGATGTTTGTTATATTATAGTGCACAAGTAACTTTGATGTAGAATTTTTCCTCTTCCTTTTGTAATAGATTAAACTATAACATATTGGTATTACCAAGATCTGCTAAATTAAGCACGAAGCATTCTTTCCAATCCAAAACGCAAATATGGGTAAAATCCCACAAACGACAGTGATTTAACACAGTTAATAGATTATTATTATTATATTATGGCTTTTAGTTGAAATATAAACAAATAAATAAATGTGTCAAATACACTGAACTTGTTTCTGTACCCATTATTTTCATTGACTTTAAGTGCTTCTCATAGTAATATTTAATCATGGAATAACCTTCCTTTTGCACTTTGCAATTTACTATGCTAATTGTGATCGTATTTTCAAATTTGATTTAAAAATAGCTTTGCTGCATCAAAATAAAAAATTGTAATATCTACCAGTCTCGGTAAACAAGTGAGGTATAATATGTAAAATAACACTTTACAACTAGGTACATTGTCTTAAGTTTAAATAAAACATTACAGTATGAGTTTTGCACCGTAATATAATTATGTTAATGTCTAGTTTTTGTAATTAATCATAGCAAGCATTCCGGTGTTTTTAAATTCTTTTAATAATTTAATTGTTAATGAACTTTGTACCCTTTTAAGGAGTGCTAAACATATATCTATTGTAATTTAAAAGGTTCTCACAATAGCAATCGTTGGACTTTATATGTCTTGGTCGAAAGTTCCGTAAAAGTAGTAGCTCTCCTTAATAGGAACTTTCTACCAATATTGTAACTTAAATATTTAATTTAAAACCAGAAGGTTCTGTTCGACTTTTTTGCAGACATGAAGTGCTCAATTCTAACTTCTTCCAGAATGTTCCTTTTCATGGATTCATTCCCGATTTTTACATACCAAAATGTTAATAGATTGGGTTCTGTCGCACAGTTCCTTAAAATCATATTTAAGCGCAGATTAATCGACAGCTTAACGTAAAGTCTGTATCTGTCCCATCCCTTACTTCAAAAGTATTAGGTTTTATCGTTCCTTTTCTGTCCCCAAAAACTGCACGCCTGTATATCGTACATTAATTAAAGAAAAATGCTGATTAAATAACAGTGCTAAGACATCCACAAACGAGAAGTTACAGGTTAAGTAATAATTTAATAGATACTAATATACATATTTATGGAAACTATACCCGTTGAGTACATAAAATGTTATTAATAATATACATTATACTACTATTCTCAAAATTATTAGGATTGATATCTATTGTGTCATTTGACATTCAGCTTTCCATTTGCTTGTATAATATTAATCGCACAACTTTATACTAAATGTTTGAGTAAGATTACTCCTCCGTTGAAACAAGGTTTACAAATCCCATAGCATTCCTGAAAATACCACTCAAATAATAGCAAATGAATATGCTGACAGGCAATGTCCTTTCACTTGACCGTATAAGTTTCTCCCGATTATGGGATTTGACGAATTTTAGTTATATTTTCAAAAAATACCAAACAAAATCCTTAGATGAAATTAAATTAAGTTAAAAGTAAAGCTAGTTTAGAGGAATGAGCATCAACTAGAAAAGGTTGGATTTCTGAATGGTGTTTGGTACATTATTATATCAAGAGTTAGCCAACTGAACCTACCTTCAGGTTATAACTTGCTGAATGATACCATTTACTTTGGATATTTTCTTTTTGGTGTGAAAGAGGTCAAATACAAGACCCCCACAGGGAGTGCCATGTAGTACCGATTAATATTTGACCAGATACTGGCGCAAATGTGAATGTCTTGTACCTACTAAAGGGAATATACTCGTAATGTAACTCGGGTTTCGGATAAACCGCTAGTTAACATTTGTTAAACAAAGAAATACATTAAGTACTGAAATCGAATTCACGTTAAAAACTGCATAATATTGTTTAGATAAAGTAGTTGTTTCCATCATCTATATATAAAAATGTGTCACATACAAATGCTCATATTAATTAGCGAATGTTTAGAATGTGAAAAAATTTAAAGGTCTAATGTGAAAGAACCTCTCATTTCATAAGAAATCCGCTAACTTCCCTATTAAAAAAATTAATTAACATTCGCAAATTTAAAAATTTTGCTTTTTTTGACAAATACACATAGCGACCCATCGAAAACAATCCAGTAAGATTTACGGCTTTGTATGTGAGAATTTAAAAAAGATATCATTTGAACCTAATCGTAAATTTGCATGTCGGACATCGTTAAATGCACCTAAATTTACGCAGTATCTGGTGCAGAAGGTTTTCTTGAGCTAGAAGGCAGTAATAGGAAAACATTAAACAGTAATGGTGTTCTTGCAGCAACCAAGGTTCAAATAGCAAAATTGAAAAATTAATATTCTGCTAAAATATCATTGCTGTACTGTAAGCAACTATGCATGTGGCATGAAGGAAAAGATCTTCATCTACTTATACAGCGAATTTGTATTTAGGATGGTACTAGAATGGGAAACTGGAATCTTTATGTAGAAGTGTTTAATTTAAAAACTTTTTATCATAAACTACGCATAAAGACGTTAGCTAGGAGAAATGAAATTGGACTTCTGCTGGGAAACTTTACGAACACCAAAACTAACAAGTTTGTTGTTATTTAAAAGTACATTTTAACTTGTTACGAATTTTAATGAAATACTTCGATTTGCACTGTAAACTGTTTACACGCCAGCTCAATTTTGCCACCGTATTCGATTCTGTAATTTTTGCAAAAATGTTATTTGGACTTCTTTGTAAACTTTTCATATGTTTTATTTATTACAGTGTTAAAAACATCACCGAGGTTTGCTGTCTTTGTAATGTTGGGCACTGAAACTAGCAAAAGGAGAATGTCGCAATTATTTACAACCGAATCGACAACTAAAAATTTAATAAAATGAAGCAAATTATTTACTAAGAGAATTGCTACAGGGATACTTAAATAAAGTTTCAAATTTTGCAAATTATTTATCCATTTAGATTCAAACTACTTTTCGGCAACTTTAATCAACTGTAAGGTATGTTATAAATACTAACGATTTACTCACAAGATGCATAGTGCATGTAAAACCAGTTCGAAGGTGGAATGTGCGTTATTGAGGCAATAAGATTGAAAATGCAAATAAATTGATCAATTCAGTTCAGCCGAATATGAAACACGGCTTATAGAATGATTCAATTTTCTAAATATCAAAGAAAACTATTGCATGGTATTCACTACATACGTTCTTGGTCCAGATCTTACAAGATTTTATTATTTATCGGTGACATGATATTTGGCGACCAGGCGATATCTGTGGGATCACAAACCAATAACATGTTATGAAACGGATTGGATCCTAAAATAATTCTTCATGGGATCTTAGCCATTCCCGTTTTACGAATTTTTTTGTTGATATTGAAAAATGTTATAGGTGAAAATGCTCATCTTTTTCAGTTTTCTAGTCGCACTCTCCTTCGCATATTCATGAAATATCACCATTAGAAAAGTAATATTTTGTACGGTTTATAAAGAATTAATTCTATATTTAAATAGTGTATAATTCATAAAAGCGATACCAAAATAAGATACAACTATGTTATTTTTATGATATGGGTATCGTTTTTTTTTGCACATAAGGATTTCTCAGAAACTGAAAAACAGTTTTGCTCGTAGAATTTACAGTCATAAATTTTGCAGGGTCGTTTCTATTTAAGTACGTCACATTCGCGTGTTAACCGCTGCGGGTGAGAGCGAGAGATTCTTATAGCAGTTCCTCATGCATTGATAATAGATTGTACATTGATATTCATCGCATTCTACATACAACGGTAAATATTTGCAAATTTGTTAAATATGGATTTTACTACCTTTTCCACAATGCGAAATTTTACGAGCTCAAATGGCCAAAAATCATTTTTCCGAATTATAATAACATTTATGAGAATTTCTAAATTTTTATTAGTGAAATTGTATGTTCGTAGGCCAAATATTTATTTGCATAGATAGACAAAAGGAATGCTTTTAAACAAAATGTATCTATAGATAAAAAAATAGAATTAATTCATGCTAATATCGACCTTTATCAGTGTTTCATAAAGATTGTACAATTCGGAAAGGCGTAAAATCTGATTTAAAGAACATATTAGAAAGTTATGCTACTACTTCGTATGAAAATTTAACTAAATATTATTCTATTATATTAGATAGAATGGTGAATAAATAAAAGGAACTTTGTAAAGCATTAGGTAAATTAATTTTAGAGATGTAAAATGTCATAAGTGTATCTATATATAGGTAACATTTATTGCTGGATAGTGTTGCGCCATTTTTCCTAGAGTGGGCAATATAATATTTTGTTGAAAAGGGGTCGAATTAGTGAGAATTAAGTTTGTTGAGCATTTATTCAGAAAAATGACACCTACTAATCGCCTAGACTTATTTCGAATTTTGTCACTTTTCAATATTCAATTGTAATTACAAAATAGTTGTTATTATGCAATATTATATTGTCTTGTACCAGTTTTCAAGTAAACATCTGCTACTGTGGTGACTGAGCTGCCTTTGCCGTACACAATTTCGAACATCGTGCATTAAAGTAGATATACAATACATATAGTACATCTAGTTGTGGTGATCCATAAAGTTGGACGTTAGTTCTCCAAATAGGGGTAAAGTGATGAGACAATATGGTCAGAAACACAAAACCTCCCCCATAAGTTTGTTTATTGATTAAAATTTAAAGTTGATTGAAAAATGAATGCAAAAATCTAGCCTCATTGAAGATGTAGAACTTGATTGATTACAAAGTCAAGCTAATGTGTGTTATTAGACTTGAGATAGAAGTTAATTAAATTTAGATTTGTAATAATTAAAATTCAAGCTAATAAGTGTTATTAGACTTGAGATGAAAGATACTTAATTTAAATTATGTGAAATTACAACATGTTTCGCCAATTACAAATTGGCATCCTCAGGTAAGTGTTTAATTAAGAATGGTGGTTGAAATTTGATGGATGATGGAGGCGGATGACGTGCGATGATGTTATAATAAATAATCAAATTAAGCCAATGGGCGGTTTCATAGTCAAAATTATAAGGGGGCTCCAAAAAGTTAAAATGGGAAAACCATGTTAAATAACGAAATTGTAAAACATTAAAAGTTAAAATCACAGCTAAAAGCTGAGAGAAAATATGTATATAATGACGACGCACGACATGTTAAAATAGTTGAAGACGAACACAAGAAATTAAATTGCAAAATGAAGGTCGCGACCTTAAAAAAGGCAGCCTCTTCCCTACCACCAGTCAAAAAATCAAATGGAGATTGGGTGAGAAGCGATGAAGAAAAGGTAAACACCTTTGCGGAAGTATTCCAACCCTCAGCAATCACAGAAAATGAGGAGACACATCTAGAAGAGTTCATAAAAACACCCTTTTCGCAACTATTGCCAATTAAACCATTCAAGGTGAAGTAAGTGCAGAAAATAACAAAAAACCTGAATCTCAAAAAAGTTCCAGTATACGAGTTCATCACGGGAAATATATTAAAAGAACTGCCAGACCAAGAAATAAGATGCATCACCTATATTTTTAATGCTATTCTTCGTCTGAACATCTTTCGAGCTCAATGGAAAACAGTGCAAATTATCGTCATCCCTAAGCCAGGAAAACCACCCCAGAACGTCTCATCCTATAGACCAATCAGCTTACTGCCGATAACATTTAAGATATTTGAAAAACTGTTACTACATAGAATTCAACCTATACTAATCTGAAAATAACATAATACCCCACCATGAGTTTGGATGAAGAAAGCATTATACTACAGTGGAACAGGTGCATCGGGTAACATAATGTTATTTCCAAGAGCTTAGAAGAAGTGGTAAAGTATATTGGCATCCACTTGGACACACGTCTAACATACGAAGACCATATTTGAGCAAAACGGAAGTAACCCGTCTTCAAATTCAGAGAAATGTATCCATCTGGGTATCCAACATCGAGATATTACAAAGATTTCAGTCGAAAACGCTTCGAACCATCACGAACGCCCCTTGGTACATACCAAATTATGCCATTCCTAAAGATCTCAAGATGAAAACGGTTAAAGAAGATATTAAAAGCTACAATGTCAAATACCAAAATAAACTACACCTTGATCCCAACAAATAGCCGTCAACCTCCTTGAGGACTCAACGGCACCTCGCACACTGAAGAAATACCACCCCCTAGATCTCGCTGGTAGATTCCATAGAAAAAGTGAAGCTAAGTGAGCGATAACATCACTAAGGGGGCCCATAATTTTTGTCTATACTAGGCCCCCACACGGCTTTCGGCGGCCCTGCTCACGAAACAACCTTTTCTGATTCAAATATAAGGATAGCAGTGCCAGGTAATTCAAGTGTAGTTTTGGAAGAGGACACTTACATTGGACATTTTGCACTAAAGCGCCACATTACAGATAATAGATATAAACTAGCCGAAAAGAGATTAATTTTTCGAGTATTGCATGATTACTTTTAGGTAAACGAAAGCTACGATTAACTTAGGAGGTGAGTATAACTATACATAAGAACGAGTGAAGCAAGAAACAACATACAAGGTGTAGAATTGGCAGATGCCCATAGGTATTTCAATGTAAAAATCTTAATATTCGATTACTTGCTTCCCTAATTATTTTAGACAAAAAGTCTATTTAAGAATTTTTGTCTCTACCAAAAAGTTAAATAGCCTAAAATAATTAGAGAAGCAAGTAATCGAGCTAATTCTACACCCTGTATAAAAATATAAATAATAAATAAATTCATGATCTAGTCGTGGGATAAATAAGAGAACATTTATAGAACAATATCCTTGAAAAATTACCGGTAATTCACGTAAATCAATAGGTCATATATTTCCGATACCTGTCATCAATAAACAACAATACTCGTTAGTAAGGTATGCAATGATTTGAGCTTTAATGTCACATAAGCATTTTAAGTAAGGTGAAAAATGCTTGTGAGATGTAATAAAATGACTTTAATAAAGCTGTAATGTATTTAGCCAATTTGAAAGCAATGCGCATTAAAAATGCGAGAATTTGAAATAGAAATTCCGATGATGCTGGAAAGACTCATCACGGCTGATTCATCTTGATCCTTTAAATTAATAAAAACGAGCGTTTTTTAAGAATAGAAATAATCGGTAAATAATAGAGTATTTAAACAAAAATGACAACTATCAATTTAACTAATTGATCAATTCCCTTAAGATATCAGTTCGTGTAACTCACATATTCCTAATGCTGTAAATAATTTGCATTGCAAATGCAATTAATTAAATGCAGTTACATTTAACAAGAATTTTATTAACGTATTCAGAACAATAATTGCTTGTTAAAAAAATAAAACGCCATAGAATGATTCAAGTTGAAGGAAACCACAATACCAATATAGTGGTTACTATTTTCTCTATCTTCAAAATTCTTTGTTAGTTTTATGAATGAATAAACCACCCACGTATGAGTAAGATTATATCCGACAAAATTAAAAATAAATATCATCATTACCCGGTAAAATTAAAAAAAACGACGCATATACATTTGTAACAGAAAAAATTTAAACCGCAATTTTGGAGTGTACGTCCTGTATATCCTGATAACATTCATTCATTCGGAACTATTGCTCTACTATTTCCTTAAGCTGATGAAATGGTATTAATTAGTTCCTTTATTGTTTATTTAGGTCATTTACTTTTATGAATAATTGAATGTGTCTTGGGAATTTTGTAATTGTATCGCGTTATTTATTGCGGTTGATTATTGTTGAAAATCGAAACTTTTAATGAATAACGTGTTACTTGAAAATTTTTCCATTTGTCAAAAATCATGTGGGTACAAAATTTTGGAAATGGTAATACGTTTTAACGTGGATTAGAATAGGTAAACGGAAAATTGGGAATCGTTTAAAAGAGGAAATGTAAAAATATTTTTGAGTTCCTTGTACAGGTGCGTTCTATATAACTATAATAGTTTTACATCGATGAGATAAATTCATAGCGCCCTCTTCAAATCAAAGTTTTGAAGAATCCTTTCAAATTAAGGTGGATGTTGTTGAAAACTAAAAATTGTATTTGTGTAATATTTTGATTCTGCCCACGAATGAATCACATTGTATCTTATACTCAAAAACTTTTTTTTATGAAAATTAGTTTCGTTGTTGTTGTCGTAAGTAAAGGCCACACTAACATTTTGATTTCATTTCATTTTAATTGATGTAAGAGCTTTCGTAATCCATCTTGAGGATTAAAAAAAGGTAAATGGGATTTGATTCAATATGAAAAATGTCAGCATTTCTATACAACGAAAATCCGTAGAAAGGTAATTTGAATCTAATTGACATTATTTTTGTAGGGACGATATGTACAACTCATCTGTGAAGCTTCTCACGAACTAGTCAAACATTGTAAACTAGGGAAGTGTGTGAATTAAAGTTACTTTTATGCTTTATTCTACACAAAATTTTCCTTAGAATTGAACCGGTGAAACTAAAATATGGCAAGATATCTTGACCAAAGATGAGATCTCATAATATAAACACAATTTAGAAATGGCAAATAGTATACCAGGTTTTATTTAAATATCAACATGAAAGATATTTCAAATTACTTTTCTTGAAAGAAGGTGTAAATGCCGCCCCACAAAACTTTCAAGAAGATACTTCAAAGGTAACTAAGAAATAAACATGCTTGCAAATTATCCCCTATATTTGCAGTTGTAATATACGGTGATTGTGGATTTCTCGTAGACTTCATTCTATTAGTGAATGTTCTGCCTAAGAACATATAAAACTTCGACACGATACAAATGTAACCGATTATCCAGGACAAAGAAAATGTTATTAGAAAGGGGACGCGAATATTCTAAAAATCTTAAGAATTGTTCAAAAACCTTGTTTTCTGTCATGTTTGACACCAATTGGTATATAGTATACAAAGCTCAGCACATATGTCCACTTGAACAAAGGATGGCCCTAGGTACACACATAATTTGATGATTTGACGAAGCAGTACTTACATATTGGTTGAAAGGATAACTATTACCTAGGCTGAAGAAACCTGAAGGAAAATATCACAGTGGAAGATTTTAAGATGTGTTTGGTAACACAAATCCAAACGTTAGAAATCGCCTATTAAAACCCATATAATAATCAACTTCAATACAGGACCATCCGTCATTTAAAACGATTTGATAAATAAACACTGATGTTAAAGCATTTTCTTCATGTTAAATTAAATGTTGTGTTTGAGTTTCAATTTGAAGTAGCAACGTTTTAAAAGGCTGTCACTCTTGAAGTTTTATTCACATTGAAAGTTTTAATTTATGTCATTTATGATATATGTATCAAATAGATAATGTAATTTAAGTGTAAACCAACCCCACCAAATAAAATACTTTGGAAATCGCCACCTAATTTTTTTTCTTAAATAAAAACTGCATTAATACTTTATTTATTGCTCAACAGAAGCCTATACCTATCAGTAATTTCAAATTAAACTAAAAGTTTAAGCAGCAATTTGAATGAAGGATCACGCTACCAACACCTGTAATAACATTTAGTTAATTATTTGCGAATAAATAAAAATACTATGCACCCTCCAATTTTATAATATTTTAGTTTTAGGACATAAACGAATTGCCCGCAATCTCCAATCACAAATAAAAACCTAACTGGCTGACGGAATGATCTCCTCAGCTCCTGATTACGACTTCAAATAATTCACTACTGTACAGATACAGAGATTCGTGCTTAATTAATATGCGAGTATTATTATAATTAGTACACTCCAAACTGTTTCACTATTGGTTGTATTGGTGGTTTGAGAAGGTTCTAAATAGGTCAAACTGTTATTAATATCCTGTGCTGTTTATCGTTCAACAAAATCCGAAACTTGCATCGATAATACTTTCACAAATTCTCCATCCTATTCTCTTAAAGCACTTCGAATTATACTGCAGAATATTTATAATATATTTACTGCAGTAATACGAGCTGCGCTAAAAACCCTACTAATGTCACCGAGTAAAGATAGCTCTATGTTTCTTAGTCTCACTACAAATTGGGAATTGCAATCATTGGCATTTAAAAAAATTCTTCATCTACTGGATATGATGATATAACCTTATAATCCTGATTACACTCCTTGTAATTTTTTCTTCTTTGGTCAGATTTTGTCAATAGACCGATGGATGGACAAGATGTTATTGTCATTAGCTTCTTTCCTAGTTATTCTCGTATTTATTCAGAAAGAGTTAAAACCAGACAGAACTAAGTGTGACGGTGGCGTTGCAAAACTCAACAACTATTTTGAAGGGCAATATGTACTAACATGTATTTACAAATGATCTTCTAGAAGGATTTACAAAAAATATTTTTGGACTTGAGGACACTGAGGTTCATTTTCAACATCTAGATGGGCCAGAATTAAAAGAGTTTTCAAAGCAATTCATTTAAATTTCTTGTGGCTTCCCTATCATATCGTCCTTCTAGTATTTCAAAACCCCATGGAAATTGAGAGAAACGCAAAGTCAAGGATGAGGTACGAAGAAGGCTGTGAATTTTCTACGTTTGAGTTGTGCTTGATTGAATTTACCTTCATTTCTATGACAGCAAGGGCGGATTAAGGGGGGGGGGGGGGCATTGGGGCCATGGGCACCCCCTTGGGTCATTTTTTGTTTCCATATTTCATCTATCTGTTGCAGAAATGTTTAGAATGTTACTGTTACACATTTTCTTGAGTTTGCCAATTAGCATGGCTTCTGCAGAAAGAAGTTTTTCAGCCCTGCGTCGGCTGAAATCGTGGCTCAGAAGCCACATGACCCATGATGGTCTCTTAGGACTCGCGTTAATGCATTTGCATCAAGATATTCCACTGATACCTGAAAGATATACTCCATTTATAAATATATCTGAAAATCTGATTCTTTTAACCCTCTTCTTTTTCCAGGTCGGTACCGAGTGATGATTAAGTACAATAATTCGGTACCGACCTCTTAGTTGGCATCGTCGGTGCATACTGACTACCGACCTTATTCAATTAAATATACAATAATTTGAACATTTTTCAATACTTTTCAAAAACGGTATGTATGAAACCAAACAATATTGAATTAAAAGAAACCGTCGGTACATCCGGGGTTCAAGTCTTGGACAAAAAAAAATTTATTGCCCCCCCCCCCCCCCCCCCCCCCATAGACAATTTCTGGATCCGCTCTTGCTGTGACAGCCCACTAGGCCGAATTTTCATTCTAGAGTTGTTCTAAAGACGCTGAATTTTCCATATAAACTACATCATTAGGGCTTTGATAAGCATTTGTTGACGTAACGCTAATGGACGTGAATAAAATGGATAAAAGGTTAATTGGACAAGTAAGGATAATATTTCTAACATCGTACAATTAATCACAAACATTCAACCGGTAGTAGCACATAAAATTGTGAATTAATTCTACAATTGGTACCCAATCTTCTCCTTTCTTTTGACTATGCTGGTGTTTTTTAAAACATTAAATATTTGGAACCACTTACATATTTACATTTTAAGCCGTACCATTCTTTAAAATATCATTTACTCTAAACTCAATTTTTAGCAAATGGCGCTAGTCCGCTAGTGTTATAAAGTGTCTACAAACATGACTACATTTTCGATTTTAATTTCTGTTAAACGTTTTTGAGTTATTTGTGTAATGTGAAAAATTTATAATGCATTTAGCGATCTGCACGTATAATCTTACTCGGTAGATTGCCATTAAAGCTTTTGTCTGCAATTCTGATGATCTTTAGGCAAGTTTTACTTCTAATGATGAAGAAGTATCCAAAAAGACAAACGCTTGGCGCACCAGAAAAGGAAAAAGTGCGAACATACAATTTTCTGCAGTTTTGAGAAAACTAAATCAGAACTAGCTGGAATGAAAAGGAGTGCTATCTTCAGATTACTTCCTTATGCATATAAAGACATAATAAATCTAATGATGAAAATCTGATCAGTCATTTTGGCAGAAATTGCAAGAAACATTGTTGGGGCCGTAATATTCCTTCATTTGATAATCCACATCTATTCCTCCCAGTCAGCAATAATTGAGTTCTTTGAAATATCTGTTGGGGACACAAAAAACCATATATGACAGTTGGCGTTTTGTTGTCTACTGAAATGTTTGTTGCATTTCATGGATGATGTGCTTTCAAAATAACCCTTACCGTAGAAGTTTCTTACATAATGATTACCTATAGACTTGTGCTTTATAAAAAGCTGCTCATTTCTGTCAATTCTCCTTTATTGTGTTTCTTT